>CM045767.1:130761673-131961673 GCA_025200525.1 Camellia lanceoleosa | reverse complement strand
AGTCCCGAATAAATAATTACAAAACCCTAATTAATTAATCAAATTAAATAAGGAAAGAATTAAAACTGGCATGCAAGCCAGGGACTGCCTTGATTCTGATGAATGATGTATGTTGGAGCTGCCTTACGCGGAAATCCACGGCGATGCCCCGATTAGCCTCTGTTTCGTAATTTTTTTTGAAAAATGCGCCAAGCTCCAAAAAGTTGTTGATTCCTCATTTTACTGCAACAGAGAGCAGGAAAGGGGCATAGCAATGTATTTCACAAATGTATGCATGTCTCGGTCCTCGTGCCACCAATCACGCATCTCGATGCATGATGGCCAAGGAGCCAAATTGCTCAACTCAATATCAGATGAATGCACATGAAGACCACAACAATACCTAACTCCATCATGGGTAATCCGGAGTGTCGGCAACTGGGGAATTGAGACACGTTCCGTCACTCAGAGTACGAAACGCACCTCGTTTCCCGTGCCTGGGCTAACTCCTATCCCAAACACGATGCAATATGCATGACATGCATGAAATGCAACTAAGATACAATCCTAACATACACAACGTTATGGAATGGCATACACGCTATACGAGGTAATACACAACCGAGCATACACAATGCTATGGATGAAATGGCATACGCAATGCAATAATGGGCTTACACCAACATGAGAGAGCCTCAGCCACACTCACATAGGAGGCCATCAGATGAAAACAAGACAACTCGAAATGCGTGCATGCGTGCACGCAAACCGAGGACGGACCCTCAGGCACCGAAATGCCACTCTAATGAGACATGGCAAAGACATGGAATATGATATGAAAACATGCAAAAATAAGTAGCAAAATGAGGGGTAAAACAGCCCCGAAACAAGGCAAAATGATACCCGATGTATGAAATGATCCCGAAATGCGAAATTAAGTGCACGAAATGGCCTATAGCTATATAATACATGCATAATTTGAACATGACATGAAAATACAGAAGTAAGGAAGCCCCGAGACAAGCATTTTTACAGTACAAAGCATGGTCAAGAAGCAAGCACAAGTAGGGCTAAAATGGCGTACAAAAATGGCTCCGCAAGGGAGGCAATGAAGCAAGTGGTAGATGCAAAGCCCAAATAGAAAAAAACCCTTCTACAATACTTATGAGGGACCAAAAATATGACTACTCACAGTTTATAACAAGCCCCAAATCAGTATACAAATATGCCAAAGATGCAATGCAAGATTAAGGCTACAAGAAGGCTACAACATGAAGTATGCAAAATGTTCACCAAACAGCCAAAGACCCTTAATGAAACATGAAAAGGGGGTCAAAATATGGTCACTTTCAGTTCTGATCATGGCCGAAAAACAGAAGCGAGATAAGCTAAAAAAAAACATGCAAAAAAGGGGACCAAAGAGGGGTAATGAAGTAAGTCATACATGGAGGTCCCAAACAGTGTTGAGCCCTTCTTCAATGTTGAAGAGAGGCTCAAAATATTCCTAACTACAGTTTACATCATGCTCAAAAACAGATTTCAAATAGGCTAGAAATACTATGCAAAAAGGTGGCATACAAAGGGGTATTGAAGCAAGTGTAAGATGGGGATCTCAAACAGGGTGAGACCCTTCAACAAACATGTAAAATGGCTCAAAATAAGCCTATTTTAAGTTAGGGTCAGAGCCCAAAACAGCAAGAAAACAGGGTAGAAAAATGATACAAAAATTGAGCTCAAAAGAGGGGAAGTGACACTCACCCTTGTAGACCAATCTTTTGTTGCTTCTTGGACCAAATTTGCTGCCTCTTAGCTGCTAGAAAGCTTCTCCTAGCTGCTGGAATGGAATGGATTGGTGGTGTTATGTGGTGATGTAGAAATGAGGTTGGACTTGAAGGATTTTTGAGCTTGGAGGGGGAGAGGGAGAAGAGATATGGATAGAGGAGCTATAAGGGTTTTTTTCCAACCCTTAAACCAGCTGTGGCAGCTAGTTTAAGTAGGAAAAGAGGGGGAGAAAGAAGGGGAAACATTTGGGGGGGAAAGAATTCAAGTTTTCCCCCCAAATTTTGACCCTCCAGATACAAAATCTGGGGGGGAAATGAATACAGATTTGAACCAAACAGGGTACAAGGATGCTGGTCGGCCAGCTTTTGGACTTGCAGGTGGCCGGCCGGCCACCCTCCATGGCCGGCCGGCCAAGGGTCAAAGAGGTCAACGTGAATTTCTGGCCGGCCACCAGATATTAGTGGCCTCCCATCTGTGCTAAACACAGTCATGTGGTTGAAAATTGGCAACTGTAAGACAGGAGAGACAACAAGCCACTTTTAGGAGGGGTTCAAAAGGTTCAAGTTGAATTAATGGCCGGCCATATAGTATTGGTGTCCTCCCATGTGTGTACAACACAAATATGTGGTTTGGAGTTGAAGAAAATGGTCCTAGGGTGGTCAACATTGGCTCGGAAGTGAGAAAAACGGGCGTCGGAGGGCGACGGAGAAATATAACTGGTTGCTGAAATAATTGTTGGCCTCCCACCCTTCTGTGACCTTCCCGGTGATGAAACAGAGGCACCTGCCAAAAATGAACGAAAACCGATGCAAAATGAAGGTTCCGGGGCCGGAACGCGCAGTTCGGGGCCCCGAAAACTGCTTGTTAAGCACCGAAAGTGGCATTCGACCACGAAGTGGGTCTCTCAGACCTCAGTGTCGCTCAAAAGGGAGTAAATAAGATGCACGCCAAAAACCGGAGCAATCGGAGATGGTTAGGCGGTCCTGAACCGAGGCACACGGCCTGACGGCTCCGAAAACCGGGAACCGGGCTCCGAAATGGGAAAAATGGCCTACGGCCATGAAATATAGCCCACGGCCACTGAGAGATGGTTTACGGGACCTCTCCCTCTCCTCAGGAAAAGAAACAGAGAAAACCGAGTCTGGTTCGCAAACCGAGGCAAGGCACAGAAGAGGGTTCGGAAGTCCGGAGGCAGGGCTCACGGCCGCGACTCTGAGACTTTTGAACGAGCACAATATGCAACATCACCGAGCGCTCAATTGGTGACGTCTGAGTCTCAAGGTCGGTCAAAAATGGGGTGTCTACAGCTAGCAGCCCAAATCCAGGACTCTATCAGATTGGATTTGATTAGCAGCCTAACAGCAAGCTCCTCTTGTGGTTGCACCAGTAGGTGAGAGCAGTCCAAACTCAGATAACTAGCAGACAACACCATGTGCTGCTAGACACCCTGTGGACACTTCTATGAGGATGAGGATGAAGTCTTCTTCCTTGCATCCAACAGCAAACTAGATGAGAATGAAGGCCAAACATCTCCACCATTAAACATTGCCTGCTGCTGCTAGATGGCCGGAGGAAGAAACTTCTATTTTGGGACATTACAGCAGACCAAGGCAGGAAACTACATTACCGCAGATCAGGACCAAACATGCCCAGCAGTCCACGACAGGATCTTTAACACTCTACAGCCTATAACCAGAAACAGAATTACCACAAGTGCACAACCCAACAGGAACCACTAACATCAACATCAAACCAACAATCAGCCAGCCAAACAAACGCAGCAGATGTGCTCCCCCAACGGATGAATCGCAGATAAGCTAAAACCATTACTATTACTAAAGCCTAAATGCTTATTATGTTGGAAAACTCTCCCAAGCCAACAGTAGATCCCCAAAAACAGCAGCAGCTCAGTAGAAGCCTCTGCTTGCAGACACCCCCATTACACTGAATAACACACCTGCCACAAGTTTGAGATAATGTCATGCACTGAGTAAGGCATATCCTTTAGCCTGGGCTTAGCCCACAGAGCCACTCTAACCTTCACCAACTCCTCCAGGTTCGCAGCATGAGGTTGGGCATTATTAAACAAACAATTATTTCTTAGATCCCATACTGACCATATAACAGCCATAGGAACTATTCTCCACAACATCTTTACCCTCTTCTTCACCTTATGACCAGCCCACCAACTAAGCAACGACTGGACTGAATCAGGAATGGCCCAACTCAAACCCCACCAATCAATAATCCCAGACCACACTTTCCAAATACAACTACAATGAAGCAAGACATGACTCCCAGTCTCCACCTCTGTCTTGTAAAAGACACAGAATGTTTGCATTAGACTTAAGCACTCCAACCCTTTGCATAAACGCAGCAGACTTCATCCTACCTCTCCAAGCTAACCAAGTCAAAAACTGAACCTTGGGAGGTGCAATATTCTTCCAGATGTTCATCACAAACCTGAGATTGCATCCTTTCTGTGAAGCCATCCAGTCCCACACAGAAGCTATAGAGAACACGCCAGATGGATTAGCCAGCCAAGAGCAGTGGTCCTCCACATTATTTCTTAAATTGGGAGCGGCACGAAGATACTTATGCAAGCCAGCCAGATCCTCCTCTTCCCAAGCAAAAAGTTGTCTTCTAAACATAAGATTCCACTCTACACCCTCACTTCTCCTTTGCACAAAATCAGACACTGAACCATCTTTATGCACGGACAAGGAAAAGAGCCTAGGGAAAACAAGAGAAAGGCTCAGGTTATTACACCACGCATCCACCCAAAATTTTGTCCTATTGCCATTTCCAATCACAATCTTAAAATTGGAGACATAGAACTCCTTCAAGGATGGATTTCGACCAGCTAAAACCAGGATATCCTTCCACAGAACAGAGACCCCCCCTAACTCTACTACCACTGGACTCCACCTACATCCATGCTGACCATATTTGCTGCACAACACTTTTTTCCGTAGGGCCTTATCTTCCACTCCAAATTTCCACCACCATTTGATCAACAAGCACTCATTAAATTCACTAAGCTTCCTCACGCCAAGCCCACCTTGACACTTACGCTTACACACCTCCTCCCACTTAACAAGATGAACTTTTCTCTTCACCTCATCGCCACCCCACAGAAAAGTAGACTGGATTCTGTCCAACTTGTTAGTAATGGCCACAGGCATTTTAAATAAAGATAGGAAATACACAGGCAGTCCAGATAATACAGACTTGATCAAAGTTAATCTACCTGCAAATGAAAGGCATCTCCTTTTCCAAAGAGCTAGCTTCTTCTTGAACTTGTCCACTACCGGCTGCCACATTCGCTTACTCCTGGGATTTGCACCTAGAGGCATACCTAGGTAGTTCAAAGGCACTTTTTGAGTTAAGCAATTCAGCTTTTTGGAAAATGCTTGGACCAAATCATCTTCAACTCCAACACCACAAACTTTACTCTTATGAAAATTAATCTTTAGCCCAGACATTACTTCAAAGCATCTCAAAATTCTCTTCATCATTAGGATTTCCTCCCAACTTGCCTCACAGAAAATAATTGTATCGTCCGCAAACTGAAGATGAGACACCTTAAGGTGGCTATGACCCACTATAGCTCCTTTGATGAGACCAAACACTTTTGCTCTATCTAATAAGTGTTTATTTATTATAAATGTTTATTTATTAAAAAACGTAACTACCATTTTCAAAAAAAAGAAAAAAAGAAAAAAAAAAGGTGGTATCATTAGAAATGTTTATTTATTGAAAAGAGTAACTATCATTTAAAAAAAAAAAAAAAAAAGGTTATGTGAAAAATGTTGTTTTTATGGAAAATGTTTTTTTGGGTTCGATAAATTTGAACTCAAAATTTAAATTGAGTTCGGTTAAAATATAATCTTTTCACAAGACAAGTAAGAAAGAGAAGGAGATAATGAGGGTGTGTGATTTGTTTAGAGACTAAAAAAAGAGTTTTTTTTTTTTTTTAACTGAACTTTTTTACTCACTTCGGTGACAAAACTCACGAGACATATTCTTATAATAAATTATTTTTTCAGTTTTTACTATAATTTTATTGAGTGCATTTTTATATGAGTAATTTTATAAAAGACATTTGAAAGTCGAAGCCGGACCTTTACTTACATTTTGACCGCAAGAGAGATGAGTTTCTGAAATGGGTTTGGATTTGTGTATGTTTGGGTTTGTGTTTTCTAAACCTTAATCCATATATTCAATGGAATCACACTTGATATACATCAATTTGATTTGTGTTTCTAAGATTTGAGTTTCTCTTTGTTTTTCTGAGATTTGTTTTTTTAAACATTAAAACTGAGAAAGAGAGAGAATGGGTGTTGATTTATTATGAGAGGAGAGAATGAGAAAGATAGACCAAGGGATTAGAGAGAGGAAGTGGGGAAGATGGAGAGGGAGAATGAGTGGAGGTTAGGGGGTCACCCAGCACAACATCACACAAAAAAAAGTGGGTTTAATTCTTTTTTAAAAATCCAATCTTTTTGGAAAATGTTTGCAGAAAATGTTTTTTTTTTTTTGGTGGATAAATTTAAACTCAAAATTTAAATGGAGTTTAAATTGAGTTCCGTAAAAAAAAAAATGGTGAATTTAAATTTGCATAAAAATTGAGTTTATGAGTTATGTTTATGTAGAAAATGTTTTTTTTTTTTGTGGTGTGTGTAGATAAATTTGAACTCAAAATTTAAATTAGGTTTAAATTGGGTTGTGTAAAAAAATGATCATAAAAGTGAATTTTGAGAAAGAGAGGTGAAATAATGGGAGTGGTGTGATTTGTTTTATTAATAGAATTTTGACTTCAAATTCTTATAATAAATTATATTTTTTAATTTTTACTTTAATTTTATTGGGGTGTATTTATGTTTGGGTACTTTTACAAATTTCATTTCAAAGTCAATAAATTTGATAAATTACATTTTAAATCTACAAAATTTATTTTAAGTCAATAAATTTGATAAAAAAAAAGCTTTGGGTGACCCACCACCAACCAGGGAAAGGGGTTCGAAAATTCCATGACTTTTGAGAAATCACAATATTGTGTTTATTATTATTTTTATTTTTAAAAGCTTAATTTATTTAGCTTTATTGTTTGTTGGATAAACTACTAAATTGAAATTCTTAAACAACATAATAATTATTTATTTGGTAGTATATATATATCAATGGGTATAAACAACAGAATAATTATTTGTTTGCCGACAGTGGGAGTATTTTGGTGCTTCTCTGTGGGCTACATCATCTGAGTTTTGGGTTATTTTGTTGTTATTTTATTCGAATTTTATAAAACGTGTGATACAAGTAAAATTGTTACAATTTTTTGAAAAGCATAGTATTTTTTTTAATATTTTTTCAATATTTTTGTCAAAAAATATTACAGACTTTATAAATTTTAATATGATACGTATGAATTACAAATGTATTTCGATCACAACATTATTTATACCGTACCTTCAAGCATGGGCATATGCTAGTAATATAATAAGTCATAATAAAAAACATGTGCATATTTTGATGTCACTCAATTATAAACAAAGATCATAATCAAAAGGGATTACGTACCAAATTTTTTTTCTATTATATTATTATTGTTGAAATTGAGTCAATGTACCTATTTTAATGTCACTCAATTATTTAGGTTTACTTACACGTACTTAAATGAGAACAAAGACAAAACTGTAGATGTTAAAAGATAGGAAAGTGCATCATTTTGGTGTTGAGCAAAGAATAATTTTTCGTCCTAAGCTTGTATGACTTACAATTTTTAATTGTCATCTTCACATTATCATAATAAAATCACATTAAATCCCATACAAATTTTACTACTATATCTATTAAACACGTGAAATCATTATAGTATTCTATCTCCACCTTCCGACCCTTTTTTTTTTCACTTCCGACTTTGTTATCAATCAACTACTTGTAAAGTTGACTTTTTAATCTTAATTGTGTATTCACCTTAGCACATGGCATTTTTTGTATCAAGAAAAAAAATATCAATCAACCACTTGTAAACTTGAGCTTTTAATCTTAATTGTGTACTCACCTTAGCACATGCCAAGTTTTGTATCAAGGGGGAAAAAAAAATTGATCCTCGTATAACTCTGTCTTTTGTCAATTCTTTTGGAGAGTAGCATTAGTCAACTTTAAGGTAATGACAAAACTGTGATTGTGAAGGTAATTATAATTTCACACACTTCTCTTTAATACACACTTAATCAATATTTTCTCAGTATATATATTTTAAAAAAAAAATTAAAACACATCTCTTTATTTTAATAATATCCTCATTTTTAATTTCAAAATCTTAATTTTTATCCTATTCACCCACCTTTACTTTGCCACCATTACCGTCACTCTCAATATTCTATTGCAACCACCGTTCCCACTCCCAGCTTTATCATAGACCTCCACAGTGAATCTCGAAAGTGGGTGGTTCGCAATGAAGGCTTGTGGGAGTATATGGTTCATGGAGGGAAGGTGCAAGCGGAGGGGAGAAGAGGCGACGGGAGGAGATGTTGAAGGACAGAGGTGACGCTAGCGATGGATGATGGTTATGGTGTTTTAGAATTAGGATTTGGATAGAAAACGATAAAAGTGTTATGATATTTTTATTTAATGACAAAATTATATTAAGAAAAAATTTATTAAGAGTGTGAACTAAAAATAATGTGTAGAAATAAAATTATCCTGATTTTTAGAAGAAAATAAAAATATACACCGTGTAAAAATTGTTTAGAGGATCTTCACAATTCCCACTTTTGATTTTTTGGTAAATTACATCATTCATCTTTGTAAATTTAAAATATATATATATATATTTTTTGGGCCTCAAAATTTTATTTTTATCAATTTTAACAGCGTTTTTATTTTTGTTTCAAAATAGTTACACATCATTAGTATCTTTGTAAATTTAGAAGGCAAAAAAATAATTAAAATTTGGATGAGTTACACTAATAGTCCCTATAGTTTGGGATTTGTGTCACTTTGGTCCCTGACTTTTCAATTGCAACACATTTGATCTTGAATTTTAAATTTTGTTCCAAATAATGACAATTGAAGATACCATAGCTTAATTTTAAGGGCAAAATTGTCAATTTGATAAAATATAAAATAATTTGACAAAAATTAATGTCAAAAATATTTTTAAATTTTTAAAAATTACTTCTACCACCAAAGATAAAATTATGTAAAATTAATAAATCTTTTAGACATTTATTTATTTATTTTTTTACCAAATTGATTTTTATTATGTGTTTGGATAATGATCATGTAATGGGTGGTTGTTAGGATTTTAATGTGTAATTGATATATTTAATATATGAAATGTTTTAGTTTTGAATTTTTTTAATAATGATATTAAAATTGTCGCCATATTTGACTTTTGAAAAAATATAAACTAATTTAATGAAAATAAAAACTACCTATTACATGATCATCATTCAAACATATAATAAAAATTAATTTGATAAAAATAAATGAATAAATAAATAAATGTCCACAAGATTTATCAATTTTACATAATTTTATCTTTAGTGGATAGAAATAATTTTTAAAAATTCAAAAATATTTTTTTGATATTTAATTTTATCAAATTAGTTTATATTTTATCAAATTGACAATTTTGCCCTTGAAATTAAGCAATAGTATCTTCAATTGTCCTTATTTGGAACAAGATTTAAAATTTAGGGTCAAATGTGTCACAATTGAAAAGTTATGAACTAAAGTGACACAAGCTCCAAACTATATAGACCGTTAGTGTAATTCGTCCTTAAAATTTTTATAATTTTAGCACCATTTTTATTTTTGCTTCAAAATGGTTAGCATTTCAAGTGAAAAAAATGTTCAACTCACGTGATAAATTATCAATACATCCTATACTTAACCAATAAATTTAAAGATAAACATTTTAGAAATCTATAATATAAACACGTGAAATCATTATATTATTCTAACTCAACCTTCCGACTTTGTTATCAATCAATTACTTGTAAACTTGACTTTTTAATCTTAATTGTGTACTCACCTTAGCACATGCCATTTTTTGTATCAAGAAAAATAAATAAATAAATAAATCAACTACTTGTAAACTTGACTTTCTAACCTTAATTGCGTAGTTACCATAGCACATGCCATGTTTTGTATCAGGAAAAAAAAAAAAAATTGATCCTTGTATACACTCTGTCTTCTATCTTCAGTCAACTCCTAGGGAGAATAGCATTAGTCAACTTTAAGGTAATGTCAAAACCAAGATTGTGAAGATAATTATAATTTCACACATTTCTCTTTAATACACACATTTAATGAATATTTTCTCAATATATATTAAAAAATAAAAAATTGCAGAACACATCTCTCACTACAAGAAAATACAGCTTTGGCGACTAAATTTTTAGTCGCCGAAAGTCCTTTTTTAGTCGCCAAAGGTCAAATTTCCACTTTCCGTGACCAAAACTTTTAGTCGCCACTGTTGCCGCCAATGGACGGTCACGAATACCTTTGGCGACTAAAAACCTGTTAGTCGGCAATGTACAGGTCTTTAGCGACGAAAGAAATTGTCGCCAAATGCAATTCCATTTTTGGAAATTCGACCTTTGGAGACTAAACTTTTAGTCACCAATAGTAAATTATTTTTTTTATTATTTAAACATTTGCCGACTAAACAGTTAGTCGCCAAAATCTATACCTTTCGGCGACGAACGACTTTAGTCGCCAAAACCATTTTCAAAAAAAAAAAAAAAAATTTGCACCGGTTGCTCCCACAAGGTTTGAACCTGCGACGTCCCAAGCCTTGCACCCCACTCCGCCTTTACCAACACTTGCCCCACTACGTCACTCCCAGATCACATGAATAATATTGCAACATATATTATTTATATACTATATTCACTGGTATGCATACAAAATTCTATAATATAAAAATAAATTTTTTTATTTCATATATTTTAAGTAAAAAAATAAAATATTTACAAAAAAAATTGGATAGCACATTTGGCGACTAAATGTGAATTTTAGTCGCCAATTCTCCATTTTTTGGCTACTAATTTCTTTTCTGTCGGTAAAACAATTAAATCCCGCCTAAGAATTCGACATTTGGCGACTAAACAGAAATTTGGTCGCCAAAACCCCTACTTTGGGCGACTAAAATGGATTTTAGTCGGCAATTCTTGACTTTTTAGCTACTAATTCTTTTTTTGTAGCCAAAAAGCTTCACTTTCAGCGACTAAATTGTTTTAAGTCGGCAAAACTGCTATAATCAGCGACTAAACCTGTTTTTAGTCGCCAAAAGCATACCTTTTCGCTACTAAATTATTTTAGTCACCAAAAACCGTGACTTTTGGCTACTAAACAAACTTTAGTCGCTAAAAACCCTATATTAGGCGACAAAACTTCCTTTTAGTCGCTAAAACCCTTATGTTCGGCGACAAATTCGAATTTAGTCGCCATTTCATGCACTTTCAGCGACGAATTTTAATTTTTTGGTCGCCATTTCTGTTTTTTGTTGTAGTGTCTTTATTTTAATAATACCCTTATTTTCAATTTGAAAATTTTAATTTTTTTATTCCATCCACCGACCTCTAGTTCACTGCCATTGCCGCTATTCTCAGCATTCTATTGCAACTACCGTTACCACTCGCAGCTTTATCGTAGACCTCCACAGTGAATTTCGAAGTGAGTGGTTTGCAGTAGGGGCTTATGGGAGTGTATAGCGCACGGGGGAGGTGGTCACAAGCAGAGAGGAGAAGAGGCGACTGGAGGGGATGTTGGAGGAAAGTGGTGATGCTAGCAAAGGATGATGGTTGTGGTGTTTTAGAATTAGGGTTTGGATGGCAAACGACATAGGTGTTATGATATTTTTATTCAATGACAAAATTATATTAAGAAAAAATTTATTAAGTGTGTGAACTGAAAATAATATGTGTGTGAAAATAGAATTATCCTAAGTGTTAGAAGAAAATAAAAATATACACCGTGTGAAAATTATCCCATGTGATGTGAGTCTTACATTCATGTAAGTATTATTTAAAATATTTGATATTTTATAATTTTAAGTTCCCTAACATTTTTGGGAAAAAAAAAAAAAAATTCCATTTTGATGTATTTAGTTTGACACGTATTGTTTTATGCCTACTAATGAATAATCACGTTAAAATTAAAATAAAATTGAAATGGGACCTATATAAATCAAAATAAAATATCATTAAAACCTAACCATGTTACTTACCTAAAAAATTGAACATAAATTTTTCAAGAGATGCAACAATGCTATACAAATAAAAAAAAAAATTATACATAATTTTCATAAATAATGATGTAACTCATTGTGAATCTTTCTCTTCAATAATGATGTTATTATAGTTTATTTTAATTTTGAAATTTATGACAAACTATTTGATAGAGATTTTTACTTTATTAAATAAAAATAGCTTAAACAAGTTTAAAAAACTAATTACTTAAAAACTGAAAGATGAGAGATTTTAACTTTTGACATTTTTATTATTAGTTTTTAACTTAAAAAATTTTTTTTTTCTAAAAAATAGACACTCTACCCATTGGAACCATTGTAATTGAGCTTGGGGATTACAACTACGAAATATGTACTTGTTTTTCGGGACGTTGGATTGGAATTTTGCTATACAGTTGAGCAATCAGCAAATGACAATGTGAATCCCAAGTGTATTTTAAGAACGTCATGTTTGTTTAGCCTCTTAGAAGATGGGGTTGGATTAATAATCTATGAGAGGACCATCAAAAGTACGTTTGACTGAGCTAAAATGTTATAGGATTATTAGTCTAATTGGATTACCAATCCCTCCAAAGGACGGTATTAGCATATCCATTGGAGAGTTGGGATTGGTAATCCAATCTCCTTGGATTAAAATAGATATAATTTGAGTTGGATTTGCATCTAAATATTCACATCCTCACCAAAACATAAAAACGAATAAAATTACAACTGAACGGAGTTTTGTCAAACGAGATTGCCAATTACCAAAACATAAAAGCGAATAAAATTACAATTGAACGAAGTTTTGTCAAACGAGATTGCCAATTACAAAAACCTAACGATAACTACATTCTATAACTTTCAATTATTAAATTCTACCTGAACACACTACAACAAATCTGGATTATTGTAGTGACATATTTCTTATTGAGTGATGATATACAAACATAATTTCATATAGAATTTTCAAACATAATGATATAACTTAATGGTGACCTTTCACTTTAAAACAAAACATCCATAAACATGATTTATATTTACGACAATATCACTATCGTAACATTTTTATGAAATTTTGTATATAAATTTTTATATATGAACATAATTTTTCATTTTTATTTGCACCATTACTTCTAGATTAGATCAATTTAACCTAGATATATTTAAAAAGCATAAAATTTATACAAATTTTTTTTTAAAAATCCATTGAATACAACAAAATAAGATAATGCATTGAATTGTTGTATTTTTGTATTTGGTGAATTTAAAAAAAATCACAAAATATTATACTTCTTAAGAATATCTAGATTATGTGTATCTAAAAAAAATTTAAAATTTGCTTAAAATATTTTAAAAAATGCAATAAAAATAAAAAACAAACAAAAATAAAAAATAAAAAAATTCGATTTTTTTGTGTGAGTTAAACCAAAAAAGATGATTGTTATTTCTCTTGAAATGACGTGAATAAAATATCTGTATTATTTTATTATTTTATATGTATAAAGGCTAAGGAGTAAATATGTCATTTTAATCTGATAGAAGAGTAAGTGTGAAAAATCTAGAAACCCCCTAGATGTTGATTTGTGATTATGTATCAATTTTAATCAGAATATAAAAAATAACAATCCCAATCAAACAATCAAAAAAAAAAAGAGACACAAAGATTTTACGTGGAAAAACCACAATTGGACACCTTCCAATTGTGATCAAAAAACCACGGGCCACAGCCACCAGAACAATCCACTAAGAAGATATAAAGGAATTACACAGGTATCACTCTCAATTATCTAGCGAATCCACAACGCCTAATTGAACCAACCTCTATGTGCCTCTTCCAACCCCATCTTCACCACGGAATTGTCTTTCTGATGAGCCACTCCGGATTCCACCACCGAAGCTTCAGACCGAATTCTTCAGAATCCACAACTGAAGAACAACTCTTTCTTTTGTGTAACAAACAAAACCTTTGATGTAGCCTTTTCAGATCATGAGTTGAATACTCAATAAGACATCAAAGAAAAATAAAATATCCCCAGATATAAACCTTTAAGGACCAAAAATAAGATCTGGAGGAATAATTTTGTTAGTCTAGTTTTGGGAGAAAACCAACTACTTATAGAAAATCCAAAGCAATCCTAGTTGGGAAAGAAAACCAACTTCTTGTTTGTAGAAAATCAACTTCTTGCAGAACTCCAAAGTAATCCTGTTTTTGAAGGAAACCAACTTCTTGGAAACCAACTTCTTAAAGAACTCTTGTTACAACCTTGGTTTTGATCCATGGAATTTGACAACAAAAGGTCCTAACAATCTCCCCCTTTGTCAAATCCTGGATAAAACCAATCTAAAACAAATTTCCTAACAAAAACACTAAAACAATTTTCCAATCAAAACAAGAACAACACCACCAACTAGGAACCAGCATTTATAACCAAATCTCTTTACAAACTTATTTCTCAAGGTCATGATCTGCAAAACAACTATTAGTGCCACAATCTCCAAAACAACTATTAGTCCCACAAGAGTATATGAAAAAAACAATAAACATATGACAACATTATCTTGAAGCATGAGATGAAAAACATGAATACCATGAAGATGCAACTTTGGAGATTTTAAGAACATGTAGCATGAAAACCTGAACCCGACACATGGCATAAAAACATGAAATCCTAAGACACATGAAAAACAACTTTCTCCCTCTGTTTGAATTGACAAAGGAATCTCACATAACAAAATCAAGATCAAAACCCACACAAGCATGATATGATGATGTAAATATCAGGACATGCAAAACAACTATAGCCAATCTCCCTTACAAACCAAATCAAAGTGATCAAGCGAACAAACTGTTGTAACAATAAACCAAACTCCCCCTCACTAAAAACAACCACAAAAACTGAAAACAAAGGAACAAATAATATGGTGGAGCAAGCAAGGAATTTCAGATTTGTACCTTGAAACACACAAAATTATCCAAAAAGCACTATTACAAGAAAACACAATGTGCACAGCCTCCAGAAGATTCCTCATAAAAGAAAGTGATGCATTATGTGAAAAGCATAGATCCCATGATAAAAGTGTGTGTGTGACTCTTGGAGATCGACAAACACAAGATTCAAATCCTACTAGTGATATAAAGGCTGGACCTCCGACAAGAGAATCTAAGCACAACTAAGGAAAGTCAAACCACTAGGAATCAAGGGGTATTTGGTGAGTAAAGGCGGAGGCTCCCCCTCAATCAATGAATCCTTTATTTTTTCTTTTTCTTTTTTTTTTCACATTTTTTTTCTCTTTTCTTTCTTTTGCATATTTATTTATTTATTTTTTTTTTCTTGTGCACATTTTTTTTTTCTTTCTTTTGCACACTCATCGGCGGCTGACACGCTCAAGAGTATGGAAACCGAACCAGAGAAGCATGGATATATTAAGGATGGCCTGGTTGGTGACTCTGAGGTAGCCTTTTCCTCATGCTTGGACTGCAAAGAATAGAGGGGAAAGCCATGGAGATGCAAAAAGATGGAAGGTGGTTAAGAGACTCAACATCACCCATGATATGCTAGTATAGGTCAATTCCTCTAGAAAAGCAAAAGATATCATGCCAGAAGTCCATAGAAAAAATAACCACTAAGGCAAAAGACTCCAATATTTGCTAATCCAAGAGTGTGTACAGAATGAGACATACTAATCAAAGAACACACACTCCAAAATGAGTAATTACCACAGAAAGCACACACATATTAACATGTAATGGATATTCTCATCAATTCCAATATGTACCAAGGACATCTCAAAAATTCAAACTTGCAAAACCATACTAAGAAAATCTTTTTGGTTTTTTTTTTTTCAACAATAAAGCAAGACAAAAAAAAAACAAAACATGCACACTAAAAAAAACTAAAAAGAGAAAACACATTAACACAAGTCAAGTTTTCTTACCCAAATCTTTTTGGTTTTAACAAAATTAGGTCTAGCGGTCTTGGTAAATGTCATGGTGTTGTGAACACCCTCATGAATCTTGATATTCCGCCTAGACAAGTAAGGTTGTCTCCTAACCCAAAAAGTATTCAAATTTCTACCCTTTTGAGACATTCTCCCATGCAATTTATAACAAAAATGGCGAATATGACCATGCATACCACAATGATGACAAATAAAAACAGGATGTACCTTCTTTTCTTTTACCTTTCCAACTCTAGGGAGTTTGAGAAGTTTTTCCTCTTGTTGAATCTTTTGTCCTCCCTTTCCTTGAGTTCTTGCATCATGAGATGTTGATACACTCTGTTTTTGCTCTTTCTTGCCACCAAAGCCAATGCCACTCTTGTCTGAACAGATTTGTTGAGATCCAATGATATCCTCCAAAGTCTTTGATCCTTTGTTCCAAAGACTAATGGTAACCATGGCAACCTTGAGCTCTTCCTCTTTCTTGATCATCAGTTCTTCCAAAACAACTTGAGACATCTCGAGAGATTCAATCTTTTCTTCATACATGGCATGAGTTTCCTGTAGCTCATTCCTTTCTGTCTCACAAGTCAACAGTTTAGCACAAAGAACTTGTTGATCATCAGCTATCTTGATGGCATTGATCCTAGCCTCGGAAATCTCCTCCTTAAGTTTGACATTCTCACATTCACATGCTTTGAGTTTCTTTGTGAGTTTGTCATTCAATTTAAATAACTTAAGAGACTCCTTATACAACTTTTCATAAGCTTGTTCAAGTTCTTCATTATCACTCTCAGAGGATTCATTATTAGTGGTATTCTCAACCGACCTCTTTAAATCCATTATCACAAATCAAACAAGATCTCGTTCTAAAATTTATTTTTTTTTTTAAAAAAAATAGAGCTTTCTAAAAGAAAATTTTTTTTTATAAAAAAAATAGAACGACCCGCTCTGATACCAATTGAAAAATCTAGAAACCCCCTAGATGTTGATTTGTGATTATGTATCAATTTTAATCAGAATATAAAAAATAACAATCCCAATCAAACAATCAAAAAAAAAAAGAGACACAAAGATTTTACGTGGAAAAACCACAATTGGACACCTTCCAATTGTGATCAAAAAACCACGGGCCACAGCCACCAGAACAATCCACTAAGAAGATATAAAGGAATTACACAGGTATCACTCTCAATTATCTAGCGAATCCACAACGCCTAATTGAACCAACCTCTATGTGCCTCTTCCAACCCCATCTTCACCACGGAATTGTCTTTCTGATGAGCCACTCCGGATTCCACCACCGAAGCTTCAGACCGAATTCTTCAGAATCCACAACTGAAGAACAACTCTCTCTTTTGTGTAACAAACAAAACCTTTGATGTAGCCTTTTCAGATCATGAGTTGAATACTCAATAAGACATCAAAGAAAAATAAAATATCCCCAGATATAAACCTTTAAGGACCAAAAAGAAGATCTGGAGGAATAATTTTGTTAGTCTAGTTTTGGGAGAAAACCAACTACTTATAGAAAATCCAAAGCAATCCTAGTTGGGAAAGAAAACCAACTTCTTGTTTGTAGAAAATCAACTTCTTGCAGAACTCCAAAGTAATCCTGTTTTTGAAGGAAACCAACTTCTTGGAAACCAACTTCTTAAAGAACTCTTGTTACAACCTTGGTTTTGATCCATGGAATTTGACAACAAAAGGTCCTAACAAAGTGTAATTTTCAAATGTGAGGGGGATTTGTATTAAACAAAAATCTTAGAGGGTGTTAGTGTAATTTACCCAAATAATTAATCAACTAAGAGGGGAAAAAAATCAAATTTGTTGACAAATTGAACAATTCAAGCTTAACTCCAGTTCAAATTATTATGTTTAAGTCCGGCTTGGACAAGCAAGTTTAAATTACAAGTTGAGCTTGAACAGATTCGACAACTCTACAAAAGAGGGGACAACAAAAGAGAGCTATAAAAAAACAAAACAGTGATTGTTGAAAGAAAGAAAATGACTTGGGTTTCCTCTCCAATAAAAAAAATAAAAAATTGACTTGAGTTTACATTAGCAGCCAGTCCTTGGCCATATCATTTCGCAAGACATTTATTAGCAGCCTTGTCAAGAACTTGAGTTTATCATGTGCTAAAGCCACGGCAATGTCAATCAGACATGCAAGTAATGTTGAAATAAAATAGAACTTTAGTATGTGACTTTTCAATCTTAATTATGTACTAAGCTTTCCTAGAAAATGCCAAAAATGTATTATTTATTTATTTTTTTTGTATGTAAAAATAAATAGAACTTTCAATCCCACCCAGCCATATACACTCACCTATAAATATAGAGAGATGTGGGCATTTAGAGAGATCACCGGATCCACTCTTTGTCAGCCATACACATTAATTCACTTGCTCATTATAAATTACCTTTTTAGCTTATCCACAAAAACAAAAAACCAAACATGTTTATTTCTACTGTTGGTAATGTATCTGGGTTCAATGCCCTGAGTGCTCTACGTCTCGAAAATCTGCGAATTCCTTGTGCGCTTGCTAAAACTTTCCAAGACCGGCCTCATGGTATCCAAGTTGAAAGAGAGAAGTATGGTCGTCACCTGTTGGGATGTACTATTAAACCTATATTGGGGTTATTTGCTAAAAACTACCATAGAGTAGTTTGTGAATGTCTCTATAGTGGACTTGATTTTACCAAAGAAGATGAGAATGATGGTGTTGCAAGTAAAAAGAGAAAGCACTCGGAGCTCTACTATCCAGACAATCCATTTAAACCTATGGATGTTTCTCCTTCTATCCCCAAAAAGCCAGATGCAGAGTTGAGGACCAGTCATGATCCGAAGAAAGTACTAGCCCTGCTAGCAGCTTTCGTTGGATTGTTTAAAAATCATAGCCGCAATGAGTCAAACAATGATTTGGGCTCGGCTGAACAAGACCCCAAAGCAATACTTGCTAGTGTGGCCATTTTGTTGGGTTTATCTGCTGAAGCACATGGTGATGGCAGTCTCTTTGTTAATGGTTCAATCGAACATCACCAAACGCTGCAAAAAGACCAAGAAGACGAAGAAGAAGATGATGATGATGGGAATCCGCGAAGCTCGAAAAGACAGAAAATGACACCCAACTCGGATGCTACATCTGCATGGTTTGTTTAGGTACCGACTATTTTTCTCTCTCTGTTTGTGTTTGTAACCTTTCTAGTTTGTGGACTTCCAACTTATTGGTTCAAAATGGTGAGATCTATAATTTCAAAGAAGATCATCAATTCAGGGCATTTAATTAATCCCACAATCATTTCCAAACTGATTTTATCATAGTTTGCAAAATTAAGCATCACTGCAAATAATCAACAAAACAGAATCTGAAAGTTGAAAAAGATTTAGAATTACAACCCATCAAATAAGATAAACCACAGTGTCTATTTATTCAGTACTTTTTTTTGGGCAAACAAACCTAAAATCACAGAAGCTCATGAAGATCTAATTATACAAGAGAATTAAAGAGGGAAATTCAAGATCTAATATAAGAAAGAAAATAACTTAAATTAGAGGGGGAAGCTACCCAGAGAAGAAAATTCCCAAAAAAAGAGAGACAAAAAAACAAGAAAGAGTGAAATGGAAAACAAGAAAAACCCAATTCAAGACTCAATCATTAAAAAAGATGAGCAAAAGAATGATAATTAGGTAAGTACCTGATAACAACAAATCAAAGGTGTTGAATTCTACTTAATGGGTTTCTTTCCCGGAAAAATCTAGAAACCCACCTTTATCCATCCAAAAAATTCTGAATTGTTCAATTGTGTGATGGAGATTAATTTGTATAGTGTAGGGTCCATGCAAGATGTGGTGGAGATTACTTTTTAGATAATTTTTGGATTGATAGGAATGGATTTGTAGTATTACTCTTCTTTCCCCCCTCTCTGTAAGATTCTTGGTTGTTAATATTATATTAATAGGAACTTAATTTGAAAATAAATAAGTATATATAGTGGGACAACTTTAATACCCTCATTAATTTCGTAAGGATAATTCTATGAATAATGCTATATGCACCAATTAGTATACTAACTAGTATACTAATTGATGATATGGCATAATTTAAGAGATTTTTGGTATTTGTAATGTGATTAAAGAGTGGGTTCAATAATAATGTCATAACTATAGTGTTGATACATTAGTTAGTACACTAATTGGTGCATATAGTATCACCATAATTCTGTTTATTTCGAATTTCACCTGTCTCATTTCCTTGTCAAGGATCAGGTCACCAAGAAATGCCTTCTGTTCGGTCGAATAGAGGCGGTCTATTGTTTCGCGTCTTCAACTGACTTCAAAGTTGTTGCTTTTGTATTCAAAATGTTGCAGGTGTCTCCCTCAAGTGTTGTTGGCCATAGTATTGGTATCCTCACCTTCCTACTCTTCGTCGAGCACTTTGTATCATCAATGTTTCGTACTCTTCATCTTGTTTGCATTTGCCAACATGGAAAGTCTTTTAGGTTGTCCTTAGGCCTTGGCAGTTTAATAAGTAAAGCTCACAGCTTTTTATTGTTTATTGTTTATTTTTATTTTGGCAATGTATGGGGCCCTGCCCTAATTTCTTCTCATAATCGATATTGGTTCTTTGTAATTTGCGTAAATTACATTGATACCCCTTTTGTTCTTTTGAAATCACACTGACACCTAAAATACCAGAAAATATGTAACACTTTGGTCCATCCGTTAGTAGATGGTTAATTGTCCAAACACAAAATGATGAGATCAACAAAAATTAAACTCAAAATGCCAAAATTTCCCTCTAATTCATATATTCATTGGAGAGTTCAAAATAATTTTATTTTTGCTTGTAAAAATAAAATAAAATAAAATCATTTCAACATTTGTTTCTGTTTCACCAACTTTCTTTACAATAAGAAAAGCATTCAATCATCATATTGAGGAACAGATGCTTGATTTTCTGTCTTTCACCTAAATGATAACAGTTTACATTCATGAATCTATAATCAGGGGCGGAGCTAACAAGGGGCTAGGGGGTCACATGCCCCCCATGGGTTTTGCAATTTTTTTTTTTAAGTAAACATAAAGAAAATATTTTAAATAAAAAAAATTTATAAAAATATTATTTTAAATGTCAACGACATTTTTAAAATAATAAGAATAATAATGGTTATTTTGATCGAAAATAAAGTGATTACAATATTATTATCTATAAAAATTTTAATATAATAGTGATGTCTATCACTATTGAAATGCAAATATAATTAATCTCAATGAAAATATAGAGTTTATTGAATTGTTAGTTACATTTGACATGTAGCGTTCATTCTTCATGTGTTTCTTTACTATTGGTTGGTGATATCATATGTTAATGATGACGTGGTATAACTATTATATTGAATTTTTATGCATTGTATAAAAAATTACTTTATCATTATATAATTTATTTTAAAACTTTATATCCATAACTTTTTTTAATATTGTCCATGATAAACTAATTACAAATAATATTTAGCTTATTTGGTTCTAGTTTTTGGAAAACATTTTTCAAAAAATTCTACATTTTTATTTTCCGTATCTTAATGTTTTCAATAATTTTTTTTAATATTTTAAGCTAATTTTTTTTAATTTTTAGACACACCTGACATAAATATACTTAAAAAGTATAATATTTGTGAAAAAAATCTTTAAAAAATACAATAAATACCAAAAAATATAAAAATAATATAAAAATTCAATAAATTTTTCGTTTTTTTGTGTATATATTAAATTTTTTAAATATTTTTTCACAAATATTTTACTATTTGGATATATATCTAAATAATGTGCATATAAAAAAGTAAAAAAATTGTTTAAAATTTAAAAACTATTCACTAAAACCAAAAAAATACGAAAATAAAAAACTTAATTTTCAGAAAACTGAATTCAGAAAACTAAAACCAAACACACTGATTATTATTATTATTTTTTTATCTTTCTTGAAGTTAATGGTAAAAATTTATGTTAAATATTTTTATAAAAAAATTTTAAGTGCTCCCTCTGATTTAATTTCTTGGCTCTGCCACTGCTTATAATCAATTATAAATTTCAATGGTGAAATAGATATTCACAATAGCATGCATCACATGTTCAAAAAGAAAAAAAGAAAAAAATAGCATTCATCATGTATTTTCCCCAAACCCAGTCCTGTGATTTTGCAATCTCTGCAGAGAAAATATTTTAGGGTAAATTATGAAAATGATCCTTATAGTTTACACGATATGTCAGTTTGGTCCATGTTGTTTCAATTTGCTTTATTTTGCCCATTAATTTAACGGATTGTGTCATTTTAGTCTAATAAATAACGGTTGCTAAGTTTGGTGGACGGAAAGTCTACACAATGTGTAAATTTGGTCTCTGTAGTTTACACAAGGTGTCAATTTGGTCCCTGTTGTTTTAATTTGCTCGATTTTGACAGAGATCAAATTGACACATCATGTAAACTACAAAGATCAAATTGAATCTCAAAAGTGAGTGGTTCACAATGAGAGCTTGTGGAAGTACATGGTTCATGGGGGAAGGTGCAAGCGGAAGGAAGAAGAGGCGACGGGAGGAAATGTTGAAGAAAAGAGGTGACGCTAGCGATGGATGATGGTTATGGTGTTTTAGAATTAGGGTTTGAGTGGAAAACGATGAAAGTGTTATGATATTTTTATTTAATGACAAAATTATATTAAGGAAAAATTTGTTAAGTGTGTGAACTGAAAATAATACATGTGTAGAAATAGAATTATCCTGATTGTTAGAAGAAAATAAACACATACACCGTGTGAAAATTGTGTAGTGGATCTTCACAATTCCCACTTTTGATTTTTGGTAAATTACATCATTAATCTTTGTAAATTTAAAATATATATATATATATATTTTGGGCCTCAAAATTTTATTTTTATCAATTTTAACACCATTTTTATTTTTGTTTCAAAATAGTTACACATCATTAGTATCTTTGTAAATTTAGAAGGCAAAAAAATTATTAAAATTTTAACACCATTTTTATTTTTGCTTCAAAATGGTTGGCATTTCAAATGAAAAAAATGTTCAACTCACGTGAATAACCCCTTTTAGGATAAATTATCAATATATCCTATACTTAACCAATAAATTTAAAGATAAACATTTTAAAAATCTATAATATTAAACATGTGAAATCATTATATTATTCTACCTCAACCTTCCGACTTTGTTATCAATCAATTACTTGTAAACTTGACTTTTTAATCTTAATTGTGTACTCACCTTAGCACATGCCATTTTTTGAATCAAGAAAAATAAATAAGTAAATAAATCAACTACTTGTAAACTTGACTTTCTAATCTGCGTAGTTACCATAGCACATGCCATGTTTTGTATCAGGGAAAAAAAAAAAATGATCCTTGCATACACTCTGCCTTCTGTCTTTGGTCAACTCCTAGGGAGAATAGCATTAGTCAACTTTAAGGTAATGACAAAACCACGATTGTGAAGATAATTATAATTTCGCTCATTTCTCTTTAATACACACACAATTAATATTTTCTCAATATATATTAAAAAATAAAAAATTTCAGAACACGCCTCTTTATATTAATAATACCCTCATTCTCATTTTCAAAATCTTAATTTTTTTATTCCATCCACCGACCTCTATTGTCACGCCCTCAAAAAAATATAACCCATAACATACACAATAATACGATGCATTACTTAAGAAAATAAACCATAATACATTCATCAGAGTATCCTAAATAAAGACATTACATATAACATCCAAAAGAAATGCCCTACGGGCTTACATCTTGCCAAGCCAACACTTGGACACAAAAACATGAGTTCTAACTCAAATACAAATAAAGCCCTAGGCTTGGATGTTTACATGTAAGTCAAATAAAAATAAATAACTAAAGACAAGGCTTCATTGTCCAAATCCTTCCAAGCTAAGTCCTTGGAGGTAGTGAATCACCTGGACCTGAAAATGATGTTCCTATATAAGGTGAGCCACAACCCAGTAGAACTATATTAAACCAAATATAAGCATTGAATAAAGCAATAGCATTCAATAGATGGATAATACAAATTATCAGTTTCACTTTCCATTAGTTATTCAACTTTTCCTTTTTACCAATATGGCTCAGAACCTGGCCAAACTATAACAGTGAATTTGTATGTCACAGTACATTACTTCTAATCTCAACATAATAAATGAGACTCAAGCTCACATCAAAACACTTCATACTTCCAATTTGATACACATTTTAGTGTTGTATCAATAAAACACTTCAATATAAATAAGCATACATAAAAGTGATGCTAATGGAGTCCATCCCCTATCTCCTCCCAAACAATAAAACACTTCAATATAAATAAGCATACATAAAAGTGATGCTAATGGAGTCCATCCCCTATCTCCTCCCAAACAAAATCCGGTTTAGAGGTCCATCCCCTATCTTCCCCTAAACCGTGGAGTACATCCCCTATCTCCTCCCACATAATATGCATATGCAATGCTCAACCAATACATGTATGTAAGCACATAACATATACAACAAACAATCAATACACATTATGTCTGTATTAATTCAACAGTCAAAATTAATGACTTAGCCAATGTGATTAGTTTCAGTTATCCCTAATCCACATGCTATGTCTACAACAATCATGACTATCCTCCACCGATAGCCCAAAACAGTTATCTCTAGACTGGAAATAAATAAATCAATAATTCGATAGATGAGTGATGTAAATTAACCAACTACCCCATTTAATCAATAAATTCCTCAATTTCATGAATTTAACTAATTTCCCAATGTTCCTTAAATTAAATATACAATTCAATTTATTTAAACACTTAGTTTTTTTTCCCAAAATTACCAAAATACCCCCAACATATCAAAATACCAAAACTTAGAACAAAACTCATAAATTGGAGTAGGAAATCCCTACCTCGAAGAAATAACCCAAAAAAAGAAGACGAAGATGATGACCCAAACTCAAAGTGCTCCAACTCCAAGATTGTTCAGATTAAACTAAAGCCCTCGACCCACACTACCTTTTTAATAAAGCAACTAGGGTAGAAATGCACTCTAAATAGATCAAACCTAAGAGAAAAGGTGATTAGGAAGAGAGAGAAGTCGGACCTAGGGTTTAGAATCCAAAAAGAAGATGAAAAACTGTTCAAAAACCCGCTGCTGCCTATATAAACTAAACAGGCTCGCTCGAGCGAAGACATGGTCGCTCGAGCGAGCAGACACAAGAAAGTCTCGCTCGAGCGAAGAAAAGCTTGCTCGAGCCAAGAATGCAATGCTTCAGGTCTGCAACCCAGAAGCATGCTCGAGCGACAGAATGCTCGCTCGAGCGAAGAACTCGAAAACATACAACTCGCTCGCTCGAGCGAAGAAAAGCTCGCTCGAGCGAAGAAACACTGCTCTCAGGTCTATGCCAGACGCAATCTCTCGCTCGAACGAAGAAACCCTGGCTCGAGCCATCAGAGACAAAACTCAACCCTCGCTCGAGCGACCAAACCCTCACTCGAGCGACCAACCCAAAAACTGGACAGCAACACTTGGTTTTCGAACCCAACCAACCTGAAACAAACCTACCCAACACATCCTATAACTCAAATGAGAAAATAAAGGATGGCAGCAACAATTATACAATGATAAGATCCATGGAACCTAAGTCCGGATACAGTAATCAAATAGGAAAAGACCGGGGTCGCTATATCTACTTTGCCGCCATTGCCGCCACTCAACATTCTATTGCAACTACTATTGCCGCTCGCGGCTTTATCATAGACCTCCACAGTGAATTTCGAAGTGAGTGGTTTGCAGCAGGGGCTTGTGAGAGTGTATGTGATGTAAAACAAGTAGCCGGAGACGTCTTGGAAGAATTGGACCGACAAAAGGCAAGAAAGATGTAGAACAAAATTTTATAATTTTTATGTTTCTTAATTTTATTATTTTGGAATTAGATTTTGACTACGATTTTATATAGTTTAGAATTTTAGTCTCTTAGGTTTCTTAATTTGTGTTGATTTAAGTTTCCTAATTTATTTTAGAATTACTTTTCCTACAAGTATTAGGTTTAGTTTATTATAAATAAGCTTACAAGCATATGTAATTCATTCATTCAATCAATAATATTTTAAATAGTTTTTCTTCTATCTTCCTTATGGATTCAAGGGTGTTCTTGTAGATTGAAGAATTCTCGTCTAGTAGAACGATATCTAGTCTCGTGTGATTTATTCCGCTGCGTCAGTATAGTTCATGGGGAAGGTGGTCACAAGCAGAGGGGAGAAGAGGCGACTGAAGGGGATGTTGGAGGAAAGTGGTGACGGTTGCAATAGATGATAGTTGTGGTGTTTTAAAATTAGGGTTTGGATGAAAAACGATAAAGGTGTTATGACATTTTTATTCAATGACAAAATTATATTAAGAAAAAATTTGTAAGTGTGTGAACTAAAAATAATATGTGTGTGGAAATAGAATTATACTGGTTGTTAGAAGAAAACAAAAACATGCACCGTGTGAAAATTGTGTAGAGAATCTTCACAATTCCCACTTTTGATTTTTGATAAATTACATCATTCATCTTTGTAGATTTAAAATATATATAATTTTTGGGCCTCAAAATTTTATTTTTATCAATTTTAACACCATTTTTATTTTTGTTGCAAAATAGTTACACATCATTAGTATCTTTGTAAATTTAGAAGGCCAAAAAAAAAAAAATTATAATTTTAATAATTTTAACACCATTTTTATTTTTGCTTCAAAATGGTTAGCATTTCAAATGAAAATGAAAATAATGTTCAACTCACATGAATGATCCCTTTTATGATAAATTATCAATATGTCCTATTTTTGAGATTTCTTACCCATTATGTCCTATTGATAAATTTATTTAGTGATAAATTTATTAGTTTCTCTTATCTTTATGAATAAATTTACAGTGGTAAATTTATTAGTCAGGTTGTAGACACCCCATTTTTGACCGACCTTAAGACTCAGACGTCATTGATTGAGCACTAGGTGATAGTGCATGTTGTGCTCGTTTCGAGTTTCGGAGTTTTGGTTGAGAGCCTTGCCTCTGGGTCTCCGAACTCTTTATGCTTTGGCTCGGTTTGCAGACCAAGCCTTGTTTCCCTTCCCAGAGGGAGGGAGAGGTCGTGTAGACCATCTTTCTATGGTCGTAGACTACTTTTCGTGGTCGTAGGCCACTTTTCCCGTTTGGAGACTAGTTTTATGTTTTCGGAGCCTTTGGCCGCGTGCCTTGTTTCGGGACCGCTTAACGTTCTCCATTTGGCGTGATTTTTGAACCACACCTTGTTTCCTTGGCCTAGAGGGCCACTGTGGTCCGGGAGACCACTTTTTGGTGCTCAATAGTTGGGTTTCAAGGCTTCCGGCTGCGCGCTTTGCCTCCCGAACTCTCATTTTGCATCCGTGTTGGTTTATTTTTGGTACAAACCTTGTTTTCCTTGCTTGGAAGGTGGTCCAAGGGTGGGAGACCAATTTTTCCCCTTTGAGACCACTTTCCTTCCCGCCAGCCGGTTTTCTGGTCAGGAAACTAGTTTTCTTGTTCTTTGGGCCACCTTTTCTGGTCTCCCACCCCACCATTGACTTGCTTTCAGTGTGGAGACCACCAATTCCCCCTGCCGACCACCCTTTTTCCTGGGAGACCACTTGAAGTGGTCGGCCGACCACTGCAAGTAGCAGGCCGACCACTTTAAGTGGTCGGCAGCTTTCTCTGCTTTTGGCAGATGTGGATACCAAATTGCAGTGGGCACAGACTGTATCCTCCATATGGAGGGATTGCATCCAAGTTTTAGCTTCTCTAAAAAGCTTTAACTTTTGTCTTTCTATAAGAGAGAGCCTTCCTCTCCATTCCAGAGGTTCTGAAATTTCCCTAAGGCATAAGCATATATCTCTCTCTATATCTCTATATTTGATGCCTAAAGAGTGTGTTGTTCTTCACTTTTGCACCACAACCCTTAACCATACACCCCCATCATTGAACTGAGGTTCTTGGAGGACATTTTTGGAGGTTAAAAAGCTGGTTCTTGGCTGAGAAATTTGCTGGTATTGCAGTGCTTCAAGGGTAACCTATTTTCTCCCTTTTAAGCTTTGTTTTAATCACTCTCTTAGCCATATTTTCATGCTTCTCTTGGCTTAACATTGAACTACAAAAAGCTCTATTTTTCAGTCCTTAGCATGTTTGTTTGAGGCCCTTTTGGTGTTGAGGGCCTTCTACCCTCTTGCGTGCCTTGTTTAGTCTTGTTTTGTGCCATGCCTTAAGGCCTTTGGGTTGGCCTTTGCTTGGCCTTTTAGCTACTGAAATCCAGTGGATTTTCAGTGTAGGCATGTCGTTTTGAGGCCTCAACTCAGAGGGGGGTGATCCCCTCTCTTCTTATTTGGTTTACTTGCATTATTGGCCTATCAAAGGAGCATGCATCTTCATACTTTCAAGGCTTGGTTCAGGCACTTTTTCATGACTTTTAGGGCTTGCCTTAGCTCTGTCTATGGCTGGTTTGGCTTGTGTTTGCTTCTTGTATGTGTAGTGTATTCCCATTTGTGGCTCATCAAAGTAGCATGTCTTTCTGGCATGTATTGGCTCCATTTCAGTAGATTTTTGGCCATCATTTGACATGTCATGACTCAGTTTTTGGCTGGTTTGGTAGCCTCTTGCATGCTCCATATGCTTGTGGTGTAAATCTTGTTTACTAGCTTTATCCTAGCATATTTTGGCTATGCTCTAGCATGATTTTGTTCTTGTTTTGGGCTGTCTTAGCTCTATTTTGAGGCTTCTTGGTCAAATGAGGTTTGCCATGCATGCTTGTAGTGTAATAGCCTTGACTAGCTTTGAGTTTTGAGGTCTCTTGCATGCTTAACTCGAGGTATTTGCACATTTTGGCATCATTAAGAATGACATTTCAAAGCATGTAGGGCTGTTACACTTCCATATTTTTCGCTCTTTAAGTGCTCTTGAGGGTTGTGCTTTTGTGCCCTATTTGTGAGCCATTGCATGAGCCTTATTTTTGTGCCTTTCAAGCCATCATCCCAACTCATCTTTGCTACTGTTTTGGCCTGCATAGGGTCTGTTTGGGGTTAGTTTGGCCATTTGAGCATTATCTTGCATGCCTCTAGTGTAATACACTTCACTAGCTTTGACGCTTGAGCCTTTCAACATGCATTACATGGGTTGGCATGATTCTAAGTCATTTTGCATGCCATTTCAGTGCTGGAACATATGCCATTGTACCCCATGTTTCATCATTTCAATGCTTTTGGAGAGTTGTGTTTCGAGGCTTAAGCTTGGGCAGATATGCATGCATGTTTGTATAGCATTTTGAGTTTCTATCTTAGCATGTATGGCCACTGATTTGGACATGGCTGAGGCCTATCCATTTTGGTTTAAGTCCATTGTGCATTGAGTATGCCATGTAGTTCATAGCATTGAGAATGCCATGTTGTAGCATGATTGATTATTGCATTTGTGCATGCCATGTCTGTTGCCTAGCTTATGCTAGTTACCATGTGCATTGTGTATACTAGTTGTCATGAGCATTGTGTATGCCATGTAATTCATAGCATTGTGTATGCTAGTATGTTAGTTGCATGTTTTCATGCTTGTCCCTTGCATCGTGTTCATATGCTTGTTTCATTGCATTGAATGTTTGCATGCTTGAGCCGCATTGTGTATGCCATGCCATGTTATTTGTTGGATTGTGTTTGGAATAGGAGTTAGTCCAAACACGGGAAATGAGGGACGTTTCATACTTGAAGTGATGAAACGTGCCTCAATTCTCGGTCGCCGACACTCTTGACTATACATGATGGAGTTTTAGGCTTTATGTGTTCGTGTGTGCATTCATTTCATATTGAGTTGTGCAATTTGGCTCCTCGGCCATCATGCATCGATATGTGTGATTGGTGGCCCGAGGGTCGAGAACCATACCCCCTCGAGCTTATGTAATGAGAGGGAGGGTGGTTGTGCATACATGTGTTGCAAATACTTTGCCATGCCCCTTTCTTGCTCTCTGTTGCAGCAAACTGAAGTCTGGCAGTAGAAACTGGTCGGCCGACCAGATAAAGTGGCTGGCCGACCACTTTTTCTGGTTTTCAGCATAGAAGTGGTCGGTAGGTGGTCTCCAATGCCAACAACTGGTTGGCAGCCCTCCTACAGATTCCCATGATAGAGTTTCATCCTTCTGGAGCTTTTTGCAGTGTCCTGAGACTAGTTGCAAACAGAGGCAAATCGGGGCATCATGATGGATTTTCGCACGAGGTGATCGGGCACGCATCTTTCGTCATCCAAGGCAGAGTTGAGGCAGCCTATTTCATATAGTTTACATGTTTATTCAATTGCCAACTTAGTTAATTTATTAATTAGTTAGAGTTATGTAATAATTAGTTGTAGCTTGTTATTCATTCTATTGTGTAATAACTAGTTTAATTAGATTAGCTTAGATTAGCTAGTTGGTTCTATATTATTCATTCGGACCCTCCGTCGAGAGGGCGCAATTGTTGTAAATAAGTGTGCGTGTGTGTGATGCATGTCTTCCAACCCCCATTTCTTTCTCCCTTTTATTTAGCAGCTTATGATGGTTAGTTTTAGGGCATGTTTCAATTAGCCTTCTTATGCTCGCATGTTTGCATCCATTCATCTGTCTTGCATGCACCGGGCTTAACGCATCATGCTAACTGCATTGTATTTCAATTCCTGTTTGAATACATGTATCAAATTGCATTTCACATGACATTTTAGAATAGCCGAGCCTATCTTAGTTGCATTTTGTATGTGTTGCATTAGGCATTCTTGACATAGCTAGGATCATGCATTGATTTCTAACATAGCTTTTGTTTTGGCTCGGAGTACTCGGTAAGTGTTTATGCTTTAGCATCCTTGCATGTGTGTGAGTGACTGCCATGATAGCATGCTTGCCATGAGGCTAACTGCTTATGTGATATAACTGCCTGAATGCCTGTGGGTGAAGGTTGGATTACTTGAATTGGAACAATTCATTGATTGCGAGTTTTAAGCCCACTTGAGAGTGAAAAATCACCATGTTTTCTAAGCCCACTTGAGAGTGGCAAATCACCATGTTTTCTAAGCCCACTTAAGGGTGGCAAAATCCGCATTTTAGCCTACTTGCGAGTAGCAAACCGCTTTAAAAAAACAAACATGAGATGTTTTGTTCCAACTTAGGCGATCTAGTCTATACTTGTATGCTGTGCGCATCACATAGTAATTCTAGGTTAATAACCGGAATAAGAGCACATGTGTTTTCAAAAACAAGATATCATGTTAGTACAGGCTGATCTTTGATCGGGCGAGCGGGGGTGCTCATTGCATGACCTTCCCCTCTCGTACCCAAGTTCCCGAGCCGAGGCAACTTTGGTGATGACGGACACATGGCCTTGAGCATGAGTTAGGGTTTCCTAAATTTTCTAAAAATAAAATATTTAGGTAGCGACTCTGTATTTGGCAAAGCACTCCATGTTTGGCACTTCTTTCTAAAAATCAGTTTTTCAAAACGATTTGCCGGATTTGGACTCTTTGGTGATTTATCAATCTCGCATTGCACTTTGCATGATCAGATTAAGAATCGTGACATTGAGTCCGAATTGTAGTGAGCCCAATGAACAAAACGGGATTTTCCTGGGACGTTCAGGCACGTCTACACAGGTCTTGTAAGTAAATAAGTCTACTTAATAGGATCGATTAGTAAGTGTCCCAATATTTTCCCTAAAGTGTCTATAATTTCAGTCAATTTCCACTTGGGGCAAATTTAGATTAGGCGGGACGTCTAACTTTAAGGGTGCGTAAATGTATTTAAGCACTGTATCCTTATCTTTATTGTCAAGAGATAACTTTATTTATTGAGAAAAAAAAATTATATATATATATATTAAAAAGAAAAGCAATAATAATATTAGAAATCTCAAATAAATTATTAAATATTCAACACTACATGGTGTGGGACTTATGTGTGTCTCATGTGATGTGAGTCTTGCATTCATGTAAGTATTATCTAAAATATTTGATATTTTATAATTTTAAGTTCCATAACATTTTTAGAAAAAAAAAAATTCCATTTTGATCTATTTAGTTTGACACGTATTGTTTTATGCCTACTAATGAATAATCACATTAAAATTAAAACAAAATTGAAATGGAACCTATATAAATCAAAATAAAATATCATTAAAACCTGACCATGTTACTTACCCAAAAAATTTTACATAAATTTTTCACAAGATGCAACAATGCTATACAAATAAAATAAAAAATAAAAATTATACATAATTTCATAAATAATGATGCAGCTCATTGTGAATCTTTCTCTTCAATAATGATGTTATTGCAGTTTAGTTTAATTTTGAAATATATAACAAATTGTTTGATAGAATTTTTACTTTATCAAATACAAATAGCTTAAATAAGATTAAAAAACTTGTGATGACCGGCTTCGTTATACGTCCCTTCACTTTTGTTTCCATTGGGATTGTTGTGTCTGGAGGTCTCTTTTCAAATTCTTATCCTTGTTTATTTCACGTTGGCTTTTCTCTTGTTTCGGGGGGTGCACGGCTGAGTCCGGAGTGTCTAGGAGCCAACTGGGGAAATTTCGGGCTGCTGGGCCAGGGTGGCACGTGTGGGATGGGGGCGGCACGTGCGGGGCCTTGGGCTGCACGTGCGGGATGAGGGCCGCACGTACGGGGGATAAGGCCGCACGTGCGGGGAATGGCGAGTTGGGAAGGTTGCACATTGCCTAATAAGTAGGTGCAGAGTGAGGGGCGGAGCAGATGGCCGCACATGCAGGGATGAAGGCCGCCCGTGCAGGAAGTAGGCTCCGTACGTGCGGGGCGCGGGCAGTCTGAAAACCCTGTTTTTTTTCCTCTTTTAGACTGAATGTATATCACTTTCTAACATTTTCTTCTCACTCTAAAAATGCATCTTGCTGCTTCTTCTCTCTAAAAACCTCCACCAAACACCCAAAAACCTTGATTTCTTACAAATCCATGGGGTTTTGATCTATCAGCTTTCACAAAATCTTGGAAAGCAAAGCAAGAACCTCACTTTGTACGGTAGAGATCGACTTTCTACAACTTCGATTTCTAGGGCTTTTCATCTCATCTCATCAACAAACTTGAGGTAAGGAATCACTTAGAGTTATATATATGTTTTGCAAGCTTTTGATTGATTATTTTGAGAACTCTTCCTTGTTGATTTCGAAAATGGGTTTTGATTCAAGGAATTGGGGATGTTGTAGAAGAAGTTCACTTTTATTCTTTTTAAAGATTTTTCTTGAAATATTGAACAACATGGGTTGAGATTAAGGTGTATATTGAGGTTTTGCACAAAGATGGAAAATGTTAGGGTTTTTGTGAAAACCTAGAAATTGGGGGTTTCTTTTGGTAAATGAGAGAATTTTATATTGATTGTTTGCAAGTATAATAACTTCTTGACGTATGAGGAAATGGGGACTATATTTGAACTTGTTGACAAATGCTTATGCATATGTAGTGATGAGTTGATCCATTTGTTGAGTTCCATGAATTATGAACATTGAAATCTTTGAGAGGTTAATGTTCCAGAATATTGTGTATGGCCTTGAAATGGCTAAGGTATTGAGGATGGTATAAGATGTGGAAGGTTTCCATATGTTGTTACATTTAATTGAACTTGTAGTATTTTGTTGATTTATGTTAAAGGGAGGAAAATGGGATATGTGGTTGTCATTGTATATTTGGTGAGATGCTTAAAAATGGAAGGATGTTATGAAATTTTGAGCATCATTTGCATTATACATTCTTTTAATTGATTATATTGCATATTAAATTGAGTTGGGAAACAATTATATTGAGAAATGAATATTTGAAATGAGAACCATCGAAATGCTTACAGGGTAAATACGTTGGTAAGTCCAGATAGGAAGTGTAGATGAAATTAATAAGTTGGCCTGAGTGTCCAGGGTAAAAGACGAAAAACACTCGTGGAGGAGGTACTACTTCCATTCCGGTTAGCAACCAGTAAAGTGGGATTTTGGTAGTGCTTATTGAGCCTACTTGCAGACACCAACCTAGGGATTACCTAAGTCGTATTTACCGCCCCCATTGAGTAAAAATTGTAAATTTCTGAAGTGTTGAGATTTCAAACTATTGTTAAAATGTGGTGATCCTCAAAGAAAAGCTTGTAAATTGAAAATTTTCTTTAAAATGGCATTGCATGGCATTTGCATCGAATATTGGATATCTTGCATAAATATATATACTTTGTTAAGGATTTTCTACTGGGCTTTATGCTCACCCCTATGGGATTTTGGTGCAGGAAATGACGTGGTGAACCCGCCAATTCAGGGCGTGGGAGTTTATGTTGAGAGCATAAGGCTCTTTGTTGTGATTTTAAATTTTTGCAAGCCAAGGGCTAATCATGTATGGGTCCAAGAGACCATTTTGTGTAATTGGGCCTGTGCCTTGGAATTTGTAAGCCCTTGAGGGCATTTATTCATTTTGATTTGATGATTTTACATGCTATAGATTCATGTACTAGTTTTCAATGAATGTATAACCGCATGTGAGATCACTTTTGTATAAACATTCGAGTTATGTAATGGAACACGTCGGATATATTTCCGGCAATCTCTTTTGAGCTATGTTTATTATTGTGTTTAAATGGTATGTATATTTTGGGGCGTTACAACTTGGTATTAGAGCTACCGGGTTTGAATACTTGGGGCTCACGGGAATTGGTTGTTTTGCCACAATGGGTTCGTTTCGCATGATTAGGAAATGTTTTGTTTTTCATTATTATGTGATAACATGCTTATGTGACTATATGGGTAAGGGATTGGACTTTTGGGATGTTATTTGCGCCTATTAAATTCCTTGAGGTCTTATTAGAAGGGTACCTGATCAATACTTGTTCTACTAAGAATTCTTGATTTTTCGTTGGACGAATCTCATCATAAAAGGATAATCTGTATGTGCTTACGTGACTAAGTGCTTATGTGGAGTGAATTGAATTGTTTGCGTGGTAGAATATACATAATTGTTGTAGTTTAACGTGTGAGGCAAGTGGCGAGCATATTTGGAATTATGTGCTAAATTATCTATCTTGTTCCTTAATTAGGATGTCAGAAAGGGGTCAAACCCGTGGTGGTAGAGGTGGAAGGTGCGATAGGGGTCGCTGGGGTGTGCATGAAGTACCGGTCCAAAGGGTTGCGGTGCAAGAGGAAGGGTTAGGCCAGGCTAACATGGCCGAGCAAGTGGGGCAAGAGGAAGTTTCGGAGGAAGCGGGTCAAGCCGCAATGGGGGCTCTAGCCTGAGAAATGGCAGGGGCCTTGAGGGAGTCTATGAATATCCTAAGGGTGGAGAGCCAAGCTAGAAAGAACGCCGTAGAGATAAGGGTGAGTTTTCTCATCAGGGAGTTTTTGCGGGCCAAGTCGGATGAGTTCCATGGTGGTCCCAAGCCTAAGAAAGTGGTTAAATGGCTCGAACAAATAGTGAAGATATTTGAGGTGCTTCGCATCGAAGATAGTGAGCTTAAAGTGACTCTTACGAGTTACTACCTCAAAGGGGATGCGGGCCAATGGTGGAAGTACGCCAAGGGCCGAATAGAATCGACATGGAAGGCATTTGTGGTGGCCTTGCAAGACAAGTACCTACCTCCCACTGCTAGGGAGAGGTTGAGGCAGGAATTTTAGGACCTTAAGCAACTCAACATGTCCGTGGCCGAGTTTGAAGTGGCCTTCTCTAGTTTGTCCCGGTTTGCACTAGAGTTGGTGGCAACGGAAGAGCATCGTTGCATTGAGTTTGAGAAGAAACTTAGAACCAAGATCTTGTTCAAGGTTGGCAGGAACATGATCCGGAACTATGACCGTCTTGTGGAGGCGGCCGCGCATGTGGAGATTACTGTGGAGGCCGAGGAGGAGAGACTTCGGAGTTCAAGGTCTAGGGGCCAAGGGTCACCAGGGGACTACAGGCCCAACAAGAAGAGTAGAAACACCTTTTCATCATAGTCTGTCTAGATCTACCTTTCCCTTGCCTAGTCCAGGCTCAGGGAAAAGTGCACTGAGTGGGTTTTCTTGCTTCAAATGTGGCCAACCGGGTCACAAGGCCTTTGCATGTCAACAGAAGGGAGGAGGACAGCAGATGTTGCCATCACCACCCCCTAACCGGTCTCAGAGTTAGTCACAGAGCAGGGGGCAGGGGCCTACTTGCTATTAGTGCGGTCAGTCAAGCACATGAAGAGAGCTTGCCCGTAGTTGGGAGGCGCATCTGGCACATCAGGATCGAGGTAGACTCAGAGCCACCAGCAGGCTCACTTAGTCTAGACTTCATGAGTTAATCAGGAAGACGCTTCGGCTCAATCAGTGCAACAGGCCTATGCTCCGAAAGACGAGCAGGTTAATAAGAGGCCATAAGGGCGCGTGTATGCTGTTACCGCGCCAGAGCAGTTGCCGGGATCCTCAATTGTGAGAGGTACTTTTGTTGTGTGTAATTCTTTGGCTAATGTGTTGATAGACACGGGTGCATCTCATTCATTCATATCTATTGCATTCGTATCTGCACTAGGGTTAGAGATGGCACGGTTAGCGTCTCCACTCAGAGTTAAGTCACCGGTCGGGGGCACAGTTAACTTAGATTGGGGGTGTCGTGGTTGTGAGATAGAGGTTACCGGGCATCGACTCTCATTTGCTTTTGTGTTGCTAGACATGTCGAGTTTTGATGTTATTCTAGGCATGTATTGGTTGTCTTCGTATCGAGCAGTGATTGATTGTTTTCATCAGAGGGTCATGGCGTGCACCTCGAGTGGTGATTGTTTTTACTTTCTGGGAGACAAGGTTGATCAGGTCTTATCGCCAATATTTGGCCCTCATAGTAGAAACGAGCTTAGCGGTCTTCTGCTACTCTCTTGGATAGTGAGAGTGACGGGACTCGAGTTGAGTTGCCAAGGGTAGTTTATGAATACCTGGACGTATTTCCTGAGGATCGCACTAGTTTGCCACCCCACCGGGAGATCGAGTTCACCATTGACTTAGTACCTGGAATGGCACCAATTTCCATGGCGCCGTATAGATTTGCACCTTCGAAGTTGCATGAGTTGAAGATTCAACTCCAAAAGCTTTTAGACAAGGGTTTCATTCGCCCTAGTACGTCGCCTTGGGGAGCGCCGACTCTTTTTGTGAAAAAGAAGGATGGGTCGTTGCGGTTGTGTATCGATTACCGTAAGTTGAATCGGGTTACCATCAAGAACAAGTATCCCTTACCCAAAATAGACGATCTATTTGACCAACTTAGAGGGTCTAGTTGTTTTTCGAAGATAGATTTGAGGTCGAGGTACCATCAGTTGAGAGTCCGGGAAGAGGACATCCAGAAAACAGCCTTTCATACGCATTATAGCCACTATGAGTTCGTTGTAATGCCATTCGGGTTGACTAATGTGCCGGCTTCCTTTATGGATTTGATGAATCGAACTTTTAGAGAATACTTGGATCATTTTGTGGTCGTGTTTGTGGACGACAATCTAATTTATTCAACTTCCAAGGAAGAACACGAGGCTCACTTGAGGGTAGTGCTTGATTTGCTTAGGAAGCATCAATTGTATGCCAAATTTGAGAAATGCGAGTTTTGGCTCACCGAGGTGAAGTTTTTGGGCCATGTGGTGTCAAGAGAGGGAGTAATTGTAGATTCTTCAAAGATAGACTCTGTGCAAGATTGGGAGTAACCTAAAAATATTTTTGAAATCTAGAGTTTCTTGGGATTGGCGGAGTACTATCGACATTTTGTGAGGGACTTCTCTAGACTAGCCGTGCCTTTGACTAAATTGACTAGAAAGGGGGTTAAGTTTGTGTGGAGTGAGGCTTGTGAAAAGTCTTTCCAAGAACTTAAAACTAAATTGACTACCGCACCAGTATTGATAATTCTAGAAAGAGGTTTGGGCTATACCGTCTATTGTGATGCGTCTCGGGATGGGCTTGGATGTGTTTTGATGCAAGGGGGAAAGGTTGTAGCTTACGGTTCACGGCAATTGAAAACTCATGAGAAGAATTACCCTACCCATGACTTGGAGTTAGCTGCAGTAGTGTTTGCCTTGAAAATTTGGAGACATTATTTGTATGGCGAGAAGTTTGAGATATTTTTTGATCATAAGAGTCTACAATATTTGTTTTCCCAAAAAGACTTGAATTTACGTCAACGAAGGTGGATGGAGTTTTTGGAGGATTATGACTTCAAGTTACACTATCATCTGGGGAAGGCCAATGTAGTGGCCGACGCCTTAAGTCGGAAATCCGTGAGTAGTTTGGCAAGTGTGGCCATTCGGGAGTGGGTTATGCTAAGTGATATCGGCAAGTTTGAATTGCACTTGGATGAGTCCGAAGAGGGTGCAACGTTGTTTACTTTAAGTGCTCAACCTACCTTGATTAGCAAAGTTGTAGAGGCACAACAAGAGGACCGCGAAGTAGAGTCCATTCGTGATAGAATCTCCAACGGGAAGGAAGAGAAGAGTTTAAATGTTCACTCGGATCAGAGTGTACGTTACTTAGACCGTTTGTTTGTACCTGAATCTTGTAGAGAGGAAGTGCTTCGGGAGTTCCATCACTCATGCCTTGCGGTACATCCGGGAGGCACCAAAATGTATTGTGATCTTAGCCATTAGTTTTGGTGGAGGGGTATGAAGCGGGATGTCGTATCCTTTGTGCCAAAGTGTCTTACTTGTCAACAAGTGAAAGCCAAACATCAAAGACCAGCGGGTTTGTTACAACCCTTACCAATAGCCGAGTGGAAATGGAAGCATGTTACTATAGATTTCGTAGTTGGGCTTCTTAGAACACAGCGGGGCAATTACGCCATTTGGGTGATTGTTGATAGGTTGACTAAGTCCACGCACTTCATTCCGATGTGTACCGGCGACTCGGTTGAGCGCTTGGCAGAGTTATACATTAGGGAGATAGTTCGACTTCACGGAGTTCCTGTAACCATTGTATCGGATAGGGATCCTCGCTTTACTGCCCGGTTGTGGCAAAGCCTTCAAGAGGCATTCGGAACTAAGTTGACTCTTAGCACTGCTTATCACCCTCAAACCAATGGGCAGTTAGAATGTACCATTCAGGATTTCAAGGGGTCTTGGAAGAGACACTTGTCATTGATTGAATTCACCTACAACAATAGCTACCAAGCTAGTATCAAGATGGCACCGTTTGAGGCCTTGTACGGCCGACCTTGTAGATCACCAGTTTGTTGGGTCCAGAAATTGTTAGGGAGATAACCAAGAAAGTTGCTCTCATTCGGAAAAGGTTAGTTACAACCCAAAGCCGACAGAAAAGTTATGCCGATAAGAGGAGACGACCTTTATCTTTCGAAGTGGGTGACCATGTTTTCCTTAAGATCTCACCTAGGCGAGGTTTAATGAGGTTCGGTAAGAGTGGAAAGTTGTGTCCAAGGTTTATTGGACCTTTCGAGATATTGGAGAGAATCGGGGAAGTGGCATTTCGGTTAGCATTACCGCCTCAACTTTCGAGGGTTCACAATGTGTTTCATGTGTCCATGCTTAGGAAGTATGAACCCGTCCCTTCTCATGTCCTAGATTGGGTTGATTTGGCGGTAGATGAGGATGCCTCTTACGAAGAGCGGCCGGTTCAAATATTAGATACCCGAGAGCAAGTACTACGAGGCAAAACTATACCGTTAGTGAAGGTGTTGTGGAGGCACCATGGGGTGGAGGAGGCAACTTGGGAACGGGAAGCGGAGGTCTACTCCAAGTATCTGGGTTTATTTGAAAATGCTTAATTGTTTTGATTTGTAATGTTCCCTAGTGTTGAAGGTAAAAAGTGTTAAACTTGTTAATCACATGTTGTTGAATGTATTGTTAATCTAAGTATGAGATTGTGAGAAAAGAAATTTTTTGCAAAGAAATTTCATTTCGAATGCCTAGTATAAGCAATTGTTGTTTGGATGAAATGATAATCATGAGAATGGTAAATGTTGGTTGAACATTGATGTTGCGATTTGATAATGTTGTTAGAATGATCATAATTGCTGGAGCCCTTTAGTTTGGTTGGTTTGTTTAAATTTCGAGGACGAAATTTCCTATATGGTGGGGAGGTTGTGATGATCGGCTTTGTTATACGTCCCTTCACTTTTGTTTTCATTGGGATTGTTGTGTCCGGATGTCTCTTCTCAAATTTTTATCCTTGTTTATTTCAGGTTAGCTTTTCTCTTGTTTTGGAGGGTGCACGGCCGAGTCCGAAGTGTCCGGGAGCGAACCGGGAAAAATTTGGGCTGCTGGGCCAGGGCTGCACGTGCAGGGCCTTAGGCTGCACGTGCAAGATAGGGGCCGCACGTGCAGGGGATGAGGCCGCATGTGCGAGGAAGGGCGAGTTGGGGAGGTTGCACACTGCCTAATAAGCAGGTGCGGAGTGAGGGGCGGAGAAGATGGCTGCAAGTGCGGAGATAAAGGCTGCATGTGCGGGAAGTAGGCTCCACACATGTGGGGGCACGTGCCGTACATGCGGGGCGCGGGCAGTCTGAAAAACCTATTTTTTTCCCTCTTTTGGGCTGAATGTATATCACTTTCTAACATTTTCTTCTCACTCTAAAAATGCATCTTGCTCCTGTTTCTCTCTAAAAACCTCCACCAAACACCCAAAAACCTTGATTTCTTACACATCCATGGGGTTTCGATCTATCATCTTTCACAAATCTTGGAAAGCAAAGCAAGAACCTCACTTTGTACGGTAAAGACCAACTTTCTACAACTTCGATTTCTAGGGCTTTTCATCTCATCTCATCAACAAACTTGAGGTAGGGAATCACTTAGAGTTATATATACGTTTTACAAGCTTTTGATTGATTATTTCGAGAACTCTTCCTTGTTGATTTCGAAAAAGGGTTTTGATTCAAGGAATTGGGGATGTTGTAGAAGAAGTTCACTTTTATTCTTTTTAAAGATTTTTCTTGAAATATTGAACAACATGGGTTGAGATTGAGGTGTATATTGAGGTTTTGCAAAGAGATGAAAATGTTAGGATTTTTGTGAAAACCTAGAAATTAGGGGTTTCTTTTGGTAAATGTGAGAATTTTATATTGATTGTTTGTAAGTATAATGACTTCTTGACGTATAAGGAAATGGGGACTATCTTTGAACTTGTTGACAAATGCTTATGCATATGTAGTGATGAGTTGATCCATTTGTTGAGTTCCATGAATTATGAACATTGAAATCTTTGAGAGGTTAATGTTCTAGAATATTGTGTATGGCCTTGAAATGGCTAAGGTATTGAGGATGGTACAAGATGTCGAAGGTTGCCATATGTTGTTACATTTAATTGAACTTGTAGTATTTTGTTGATTTATGTTAAAGGGAGGAAAATGGGATATGTGGTTATCATTGTATATTTGGTGAGATACTTAAAAATGGAAGGATGTTATGAAATTTTGAGCATCATTTGCATTATACATTCTTTCAATTGATTATATTGCATATTAAATTGACTTGGGAAACAATTACATTGAGAAATGAATATTTGAAATGAGAACCATCGAAATGCTTACGGGGTAAATGCGTTGGTAAGTCTAGATAGAAGGTGTAGATGAAATAAATAAGTTGGCCTGAGTGTCTGGGGTGAAAAACCAAAAACACGCGCGGAGGAGGTACCACTTCCCTTCCGGTTAGCAACCGGTAAAGTGGGGTTTTGGTAGTGCTTATTGAGCCTACTTGCAGACACCAACCTAGGGATTACCTGAGTCGTATTTACCGCCCCCATTGAGTAAAAATTGTAAATTTCTGAATTGTTAAGATTTCAAACTATTGTTAAAATGTGGTGATCCTCAAAGAAAAGCTTGTAAATTGAAAATTTTCTTTAAAATGGCATTGCATGGCATTTGCATCGAATATTGGATATCTTGCATAAATGTATATACTTTGCTAAGGATTTTCTACTAGGCTTTATGCTCACCCCTATGGGATTTTGGTGCAGGAAAGGACGTGGTGAACCCGCCAATTTAGGGCATGGGAGTTTATGTTGAGAGCACAAGGCTCTTTGTTGTGATTGTAAATTTTTGTAAGCTAAGGGCTAATCATGTATGGGTCCGAGAGACCATTTTGTGTAACCGGGCCTGTGCCTTGGAACTTGCAAGCCCTTAAGGGCATTTATTCGTTTTGATTTGATGATTTTACATGCTATAGATTCATGTACTAGTTTTCAATGAATGTATAACCGCATGTGAGATCACTTTTGTATAAACATTCGAGTTATGTAATGGAACACGTTGGATAAATTTCCGGCAATCTCTTTTGAGCTATGTTTATTATTGTGTTTAAATGGTATGTATATTTTGGGGCATTACAAAGCTAATTATTTAAAAACTCAAAGATGAGAGATTTTAACTTTTGACATTTTTATTATTAGTTTTTAACTTTTTTTTTTTTATAAAAAAATACTCTTTCCATTGGAACCATTGTAATTGAGAATGGGGATTACATTCACAACTACGAAATATGTACTTGTTTTGCCGGACGTTGGATTGGAATTTTGCTATACAGTTGAGCAGTCGGCAAATGACAATGTGAATCCCAAGTGTATTTTGCCAATGTCATCCTCTTAGAAGAGAGGATTGGATTAACAATATGTGAGGTCGAACAAAAGTATGTTTGATTGAGCTAAAATGTTATAAGACTATTATTAGTTCAATAGGAACCAGTCTCTCTAAAGGATGGTATTAGCATACCCATTAGAGAGTTGGGATGGGACTGGTAATCCAATCCCCTTGGATTAAAATATTTTAATTTATTTTTTTTTCAAAAAATTTATTTGTGAAATAAATATTAAAAAAAAAAAATTATTACAGAAGATTAAGTATATGATTTTTTTTACTAGAAAAATACGATTTTTTATTATATTTAATGAATTTAAAATATTTTTTAAGCGAAATTTATATTTTATAAGTATCTCTAAATTAAGTGTACTTAAAAAAGATTAAAAAAATAACTACAACATTAAAAAAATATATATTAATTTAATATATTAATACTATTTATAGTATTACTAATCTGGTTGCGTACAAGCAAGCACTCTTTATTCTACATCTCCAACCTAATACAATCACACTAATAATCTTCTCATTCAATCCCATCATACTCCTAATCCCCTTCATCCTATAAAACCAAACAAACGTGACCAAAGATAGCATGCCCCCTTCCTCCCTCCCTCCCACCCACCCACCCACCCAATGTCATGAATTGTAAGTTGTTAGTTTATTTATGAATCAATCAATTAAAACTTAACCAATAAATTTCAAGATAAACATTTCAGAAATCTATAACATAAACGAAAGCATCTGAAAGAATTGTTGGGTTTTTGTAATTGGCAATCCCGTTTGACAAAACTCTTTTCAATTGTAATTTTATTCGCTCTTTTGTTTTAGTAAGGCTATGAGTGTTTAGGTGAGAATCCAACCCAAATTGTACTTATACAAAGGAGTTTGTGTTCTTAATCCTTTCATATTTTTATTATTTCGATGACTATGTACGGGGATCGAGTTGCCCAATCAGCTCGTGGTTGTCTAGGGGGCAGCGCCACGACGGGGTCGAGGGACAGCGCCCTCGAAGTAAAAAACAAAAATGCAGTTGAAGTTATTTGACCGCCCGAACAGTCATTTGTGTGCTCCAGTAGAGAAAATGATCATCCTGTACTTTTGCAGAGTGCCTGAACTTTTGAGAAGAAAGTTTTACTGCTTGAGAGGTGAAAATTGTGCTCAAGCGGTTAGCCTATATGTTTTGCACCGCCTTTACTCACACCGCTCGAGCGGTTAAGTGTGTGCTCGAGTGGTCTTCGCGATTTAGTTTACTATAAAGTGCACAATTTGTTATTTCTAGAGTTTAAGCCATCCATAATTTTAGACAGAAAGAAAAGACAAAATGTTTCTATTGGAGGCTGTTTTATATGAGTTTCCTTGATGTATAGAAGGTGATCAATTGATCAACGAACTACAGATTATCAAATATCAAGGGTTGTTCTTATTGTTTTCTTCACAAAAGAGAAAGTGGTTCTTCGGTAGATTCTAAGAAACTTGGGCCTAAACCTTTGGCGGATTCCAGAATGGCTCATCATTGTGTATTCAACATTGGCGTTGTGGATTCAACATTGAGTAAGACAATTCCAAGGTGAAGATAGTGATTGAAGAGACATATAGGGTTCGGTTCAATTCGGATGTGAATTTGCTAGGTAATTGATGACATACTTGTGTAATTCATTTTTGTCTTCTTAGTAGATTGTTTCGTGCCGTTGGCCCATATTTTTTTTTTCATCACAATTGGAGGCGCTCCAATATAATTGTGGTTTTTTTCACGTTAAATCGTTGTGCCAATTTGTTTTTGATTGTTTGATTGGAGTTGCTATTTGTCGTTTAAAATTTGAATATAATCACAAATCAATATCTCGGTGATTTTAGATTTTTCAAGAGTGATTATTAAAATAGGAGAATGTTGTGATGTGTAAGTGTGAATCATATGCACATTATGCGAAAAGTATAACTTCTCTCACAAAATGTATAATTTTTATCACAAAAATATAATTTCTTTCTTTATCAAAAAATATAACATTTTGCTTCTCACAGAATATATAACTTCTTTCATAAAAAATATAACTTTAGTTGTACATGATTTTTAGGTGTACATCATAATTTCAAAATTCAAAACTTTAATCACAAAAATCATAACTTTCATATCACAAAATATGTAACTTATCTCATAAAAAGTATAACCTTTTCTTCAATGTGCAAGTGCACATAATAACCTCTCCCTGTTAAAATCACATGCTAAAGTAAAATTTGGATAATGACACTGTACTAAAGTAGCCAAAATTTATTAATTTTGTTCTAAATGTAAGCATTTCAAGTGATAATGTGAAACGGCTCATTCCTTCATTGAGCGCATTAATTTTTGAACTAATGTGAAAGTCCTTTTATTTTTATTTATTTTTAATGGGAAAGCATCGTTTTGTTTCTTTAAACAACCATATATTTTTTTTTGTTGCAACTACCCCCTCCCCCCCCCCCCCCCCTCTCACAATCATAAGTCAACTACCTAGGTTTGTACTAAAGTTAGGTTAATGACAAAACTATAGTTGTTGAAAGAAAAAAAAAATATTGCAATGGTTTACTTTTCAAAAAAGAGAGAGAAAAAAAAAAAAAAAAAAAAAAACAGAAAGTAAGAGTTATTAGATTTAAGGGAAATATCAATTTAGTTCAAATTCCAATTTAGTTCAAATTATATGTTAATGATAAATTTTATAAATATTAAAACAACAAGTCCTAAATTTCTCTATAAAAGTGTAAATATTTTTTTTAAAAATCCATTGATAATTCTAAGGTACACGGACAAAAGCACAGTTGGGCAAAGAGAGGCCATGGCTAGCCCTGCCTTTGTGAAAGTTTATCTTGCATGTCCGATGATCATCATAGATGCAAATCCAACAGTCACTATTAGCTACGAAAGATTGAATGTACCAAACACTCCAAACGCCCTAAGCAAAATATTATGTAAACTATTAGTGGTAGTGGGGTGTAAATCGCTTGTTGTGATTCATAAAGAGAGGATTGACACTGAACCAAACTCAATTTAAATTCACTCAAATATTTTAGAAAAACAAACCGAATATATATTACAAATCTCTCTCTCTCTCTCTCTCTCTCTCTCTCTCTCTCTCTCTTATTTTCTTTCTCCCACACTCTTATCAAACTACTAACTACACAATCTATTTATAGAATAAACTAACAATGTAAACAAACAATCTAAACAAATGAAAAAAAAAAAAAAAAAAAAAACAAGAAGCAACTAATCAAATTCAAATTGAACTCCTCAGTCCAAGAGCTTTTTCAATCTTCACTCTAGAGACTCCTTTTCAACTTTATTTTTTTGCTGCCTCCATTCGAATAGTAATGAAGGTTCATGAATTCTTCTGATCTCTCTAGATGGTGAGAGATGATCGGTGGTGAATCGAGCTTACTATTTTTAACATCTCCCTTTAAGCTTGATTCTCCACGTTGCTTTATTCCAAGTATTGCTTTCAATCTGGCAAACAAATCCTGCTTGAGGGGTTTGGTAAAGATGACTGCAATTTGGTCATATGTTCTGCAAGAAATAAGCTTCACTTCTTTGTTCTTCACATGTTCTCTGATGAAATGATATCGAGTATCGATGTGCTTGCTTCTTTCATGATATACTGGATTCTTTGCTAAAGCAACTGTCGACTGATTGTTGACGTAGACTTCTGTGGGATCAATTTGTGGAAATCCTAAACACTTCAGCGCATTTCTGATCCATATACAATGGCAGACAGCTGAGCTAGCAGCAACATACTCAGCTTCACAAGATGACAAGATCACAATAGCTTGCTTCTTTGATGACCATGTAAAAATTGTATCTTCCATAAAAAAATGTAAATCCGGTTGTGTTGTTTCTTTCATCTAAGTCTCTTCCCCAGTCGTTATCTAAATAGCTAATAAGTTTGAAATCTTCAATCTTTGTATAGAATACACCATCATCGATGGTAGATAAATTCTATTTTACACACATATTTACCTCTGTGCACACACTTAACGATTTATTTTTTTATTACACATTTTATTTTAAAATAAAATTATTGAAGTGTCTTTATTTTCTCCACCAAAACCCTAGTTTCTTAACTCTAACCCTAGTCACTGCCCACCATTTTTCCCGCCACAACCATTGCTATCAACTCCACTATAACTTTTTCACAGCGAAACCCCCATCCCCTCCTCCACCTACTCTCTCTTTCTCTCTGCTATTGTCACTGCCGCCATCAACCCCCTCCACTGCAACTTCTTTGTCACGAAACATTCATCTTCTCTCTCTCTCTCTCTCTCTCTCTCTCTCTCCCTCTCTCTCTCTCCCCTCCTAATTCATTATTCTCTCTGCCTGCCCCCAACCCCAAAAAATAACTCACATGCATGAACCTCCCCCATTGTTTTGTGCTTTAATCAACATATCATTTGAAAAATTTTATTCATTCCAGAAATTTCTATAAAAAATGTCACAAGAATATATGAATATGTAAGTTTTATAAATAAAAACATTACAATGAGTGTCTTGTTTAGTAAAGTGATTTAGCAACAGAAATTTTATAGATTGAAAAATACATCTAAAACATATAGTAGTGACATGTTTGTAATTATAAATAAGTGATTTGATTTGACATGTTTGTAATTATAGATAAGTGATTTGATTAGAAATGAAAAAGACCATAAAAAGCCATTTCATTGTTACAAAAATTTTGTTTTATAGCATTACAATTTGCTTGAAGAATAGCGTTATACAAAAATAAATAAATAAAGTATAGAATTTTAATCCACAATGATGTGGGAGACCTTGGGTCTTAACATTACTTAAAAAACTAAGTCCTATAAATAGGACTTGTATTTTGAACCATATTATTTTAGTACAAAGTTTCATATAAATTTTTTGTTTGTAATTTTTTTTTTTATATATATTTTAAAATGAAAGATGAAGCACATAATTTTTTTTTTTTGGGGGGGTGGGGAGGGGGGGGGGGGTATGTATGAAGCACATAATTTTATACATTAATCCGATATGAACTTTCTCATGATGGGTTGAATCATAGCATGACTCCAACCCCCCGAGGATATAATGGTAAGAAGTTGGTGGCTCAAAATTGCTAGCAGGCTTCAAATATACTTGAGATATTAAATGTTATGTAACGCCCTCAAAATAACAGCATAAGACCCAACGATAATAGCATGCATTGATATATGTAACAGTTTCATGTCCTTCTCTTTATCACAGTTTCATTACAAAAAGTATTACATGTTAACAACAAAAGCAAATGCCCTAAGGGCTTACAGCTTTCCAAGTTAACACTTGGTTACAAAAATGGGAGCACTAGCTCAATTACACCTTAAGCCCTTGGCTTAAATTTACATGTAATACATCAAAAGAAAATAGACGACCAAAAAGTCCGTCAGCCTCAAGCCTCCCAAGCTATGTCCTTGAAGGTGGCGTGCTACCTGTACCTGAAAATGATGTTCCCATATAGGGTGAGCCACAGCCCAATAGAAATATACTAAACCAGTTATGAATAATGACTAAAAGATTAACAGTTGATAGATGGTCAACACTTTTACACTCCTTCATAACACATTACAATTCCAAGACTTTCAAGCCTATGTTCAATTTAATCTCCATTTTCATTTAATTCTCAATTCATAATTCACAGCTCAGAACCTAGCCAAACAACTCATATGAGACAATAACTCATGTTAACCACTCTCAATTTCATTACTTCCACAGATAAGCATACTAGCTATATCACATTCCCAAGACAAGCATATGAGCTCTATCTACGGAGTCCATCTCCTATCTTCTCCCAAACAACATCCGGTTTAGAGGTACATCCCCTATCTTCCCCTAAACCGTGGAGTACATCCCCTATCTTCTCCAACACAACACAACGCATATAAACAATAATTATACACATCACAAATCAATACATAAAGTTAATGTATTCTTCAACTGTCATACTCAATGACACATTTCAATGATTGGTTTTAGTTTGCCTAATCATCATGCATTGTCTACAACAATCAAGACTATCCTCCACCGATAGCCTAAAGCAGATATTTCTAAACAGGAAATAAATGCACAAAATGGATATTAAATCAACATTTCCACTTCAATTCCTCATTTCTCATAATTAATTATATCAATTAGTTAATCAATGTAGTTAGGACATTTTCCACAATTAACAACTCAACCCTTACGTTCCATTTTCACTAATGTTTCAATATTAATCCCATGTTTCTATACCAAACATGCCTCTAGGTTCATTATAAATTAAACCCCAACTTTTGTAAAATTACACAAAGGCCCAAAGTTTTCTCAAAATTTCACAACAACTTCCAACACATCAAAATGCTAAAATTCAAAGACAAAATCCATAAAGAGGAGTAGGATATCCCTACCTCAAAGTTTGAGCTCAAAAGGAGATGAAGACCCAACACCCAACTTGCTCCAAAACCAAATATTTTCAGATTAGATCGAAGCCCAAGTCACCCTCTATCTTTTTAACAAAGCACTTAGGGGAGATTCACACTCTAGGGAGATGATTTCGTAGAGAGAAGGCAAGTCTAGAGAGAGAGGCTCTCAGATTTAGGGTTTGAAGATATAAAAGTTTTAAAAAAGTGAAGTTTAGATCGCTGCTGCGAACTGATATAAATAGGCTCGCTCAAGCGAAGGCTTGGTCGCTCGAGCGACCAGACACAGAAAACCCAAGCTCGAGCCAACAACCCAAAAGCTCGCTCGAGCGAAGAAAAGCTCGCTCGAGCTAGGAACTCGACCCTTCAGGTCTGCAACTAGACGACGCCGGCGACAAACCGCTTCGCCGGCGAAGATCGAACCAGATCGCTGAAGCGAAGAAAAGCTCGCCGAGCCAAAATCATGGTGTTCGTGTCCAAGACAGACGCAATCGCTCGCCGAAGCCACCTGCTCGACCCACCGATTAAAACTCAACGCTCGCTCGAGCGACCAACTCCTCGCTCGAGCGAAGGACAAAAATTCTGGGCAGCAACCCTTGGTTCCCAAACACAACCAACCTGAAACAAACCTGCCCAACACATCCTATAACTCAAATATAATGTAGAAAAGGATGTAAACAAGACAATGCTCAACTATTAACATCCACGGACACATGTCCGGATCACTGTACAATAAGGGGTAAACCCGAGATCACTATATGTTAAAAAATGATAAGTTTATTTTTTAAATCTATTTTATAGATTTAATAATGTGTAAGTGATGATTGATTGATTATTAGAGAATATATGAGAGAAAGTGATACCTTTACGCTGTGTTTGGTTAGGAGATTTGAAAAAAGAAATGGAAAATGTGTGTGAAATTAGGTGAAATGTAGGTATATTTTATTCACATTTCACTTACATTTTCTATTTTTCTTTCTAAATCTCTTCTCAAATATCTCAACCAAATACAATATTAATATCGTGATTAATAACCACATTATTGAGTTTGAAAATTGAGTTTAATTTTTTATTTTATTTTTTTTATTATTATTTTTTTTTTATCTTGAGTAGTAATACTCTTAAATGTTTCAATTATAAAGTAAAAAAGCATCTCAAGGGTTGAAAGTGAGAATTATAATAGACGCTAACTCCAATCACACTCTTTATTTTTCACTAGCTAAAGTACAAAAAAAGTATAATCTTTATTTTACCTAATTAGTTTAGCTGTTTTGTGTTCCAACTATACTCTTTATTTTAACTAGTCATTCAAACTAACTTAACCAATTTTCAAAATAAAAAATGCTATATATATTACTGTATTTTTCATAGAATGCCACATACACACCAAATACTAATATGGTTGCCAATGTGACATTTGCAATAATATTTTTAAAAATCATATTTTTTAATATTAGTTTTAAAAATATTATAAAAAATAATTTTTAACTAATATTTAAATATTTTTATAAATGTATAGTATGTGAATATATACCACATATGAATTTTGTGGAACCAGCTTAAAGGGGAAGGGAGGGGGAGAATAAAATAAAACACTAAAGAATTTAAATAAAAAAAATAACAATACAAAGGAAGTTATTCAATAATTGTAATTTATCAAATTAAGAACTAAAAGAACGCAAATTAACTAATCAAAAACCTTAGAAAGGTCAATGAATAAAATAAGAAAAAAAAAATCATAAATAGCAAAGTTAGGAATAAACTTCAAAATAAATAAACTATTTCTAATTCAAGTTGTTACAAATCTCCATGTTGATGCCACAAATGCTTAACTAGGTCTACTTGGAGTTTAGAATGAGTTTGTCTATCTCTGATGCGATGATGATTTTGAATGAATTCATAAAGTTCGGGTGTGCACTCGTACGATACTCCTAGAGGGAGACTTTCATCTATTGCATCATAATTACAGTCTATATTTTGTTCATTTCGCTAATCCTCAACAATCATGTTATGCAATATTATACATGCCATCATAATAACTTTAAGGGTTTCAACTTTCCAAAAACGTGCAGTTCCTCGCACAGTTGCAAAACGTCCTTGGAGCACTCCAAATGCTCGTTCGACATCCTTCCTTGCTGACTCTTGAGCTTTAGCAAAATGTATTTGCTTATTGCCACATGGAGATGGGATTGTTTTAACAAATGTTGACCATTGAGGATATATATCATCAGCGAGATAATATCTCATTGTATAGTCATTTCCATTGATTAAGTAATTTACTTAAGGAGCACGCCTTCAGCAATGAGAGAATATAAAAGAATGTTCTAACACATTGATGTCGTTATGAGATTCCAGTAATCCAAAAAATGCATGCTATATCCATAGATCATGGAAAGCCATTGCTTCTAAAACAATACTTGGTTCATGGATGTGACCACAATACATACCTTTCCATGCAGTAGGAAATTTCTTCCACTTCCAACACATACAATCAATGCTCCCCAACATTTCAGGAAACCCACGATTTTTTCCAATGGTTAGTAATTTAGCAATGTCATCTTTGTTTGGTGTCCTCAAGTACACATCTGAAAAAATTGCAACCACTACCTCAACAAACCTTTGTAAACTTTCTATTGCGGTGCTTTCTCCAATCCTCACATAATCATCTACAGAATCTACTACTACCCCATAAGCAAGCATCCTCATAGCAACTGTCATCTTTTGAAGGGAAGATAGACCAAGAACTCCAACAGCATCTTGTTTCTAGGCAAAATAAGGATCATATGCTTCCACCGTAGATAAAATATGAAGAAAGAGACATCAACTCACCCGGAACCTCCTCCTGAATAAATTGGGAAGATATGTAGGAGTTTTAGAAAAGTAATCTTGATAAAGTCACTTGTGGCCTTGAATTCGATTACGATAAATAACTGCATGACCTTGAATGGAACCACGATGTAATCCCAATCATCTCTCATTATTTAGTTGCTCTTCTTCTTAAGTAGTTATTGCAAATATCTCTAATTCACTATCAGAATCGGAGTCATCAATAATCATATTCATTACACTATAGCAAGCCATATCAAACAGCTTCAATTTTCTGCAAAGTCAAATTTATAAAACATATCAAACAACTTCCAAAATCAAAACAACAGCAACTTACACAATCTGTATTTAATTCATCAACTAACAGAAATGACCTGTAAATAAGTAGCACTTCAATCCAACATACAACAAGAAATTATATTTAGCCATGTAGTACTTTAGCAAGCATTCAACAGGAATTCCACTCAGTAATTAAATTACTACTAGTTCAAGCATTCAACAATAGGTAGTTCCAAAATAGTTTCAACATATAATAATTAGTTCCAACATAAAAACATAAAAAAACATAGTTCTTCCTACAATGGAGAACCAAATCCAACAATAAATAAAGTCAAAAACATAGTTCTAACAACTAAATCTTTTTTGGGTAGTTCCAACAACTAAATCTCTTTTTGGAGAATTTTCATTTGGCAGCAATGAACGTATTCTGCTTGCAATGGAGGTAGACCACTCGTATCTATTGACGTTATTCGTTCTTCCCCCTTCAATTGTTTCATTCACATTTTATCTTTCTCATTATCAACCTTTTCTTGTTTCGTTTGCATCCTTCTTTTCTCATTATCAATCTTTTCTTGCTCTTGAAGATACGACCTTTCATACGTCTCTATTTTCTTGTCATTCATTTTCTTTCTATCTTCCTTTAAATCCTCCAATAATATTAAAATAGGCAACCCTCCTTCATTTTCACGATCTTTATTCTTTCTTTTATTCAAACGTTCCTTTTCAGTCTTCCTACCCGATGGTCTTTCCAAGTCTACATTGTCATTATGTGAGGCATCATTGTCCCCTAAATTGATGTACCTAATGTACAAGGAGAACAAACGCCTGGAGTTGCCACTTTTTTTGTTTTTTTGTTTCTTCATGCTATATTCCTCTCGCCATTTTGGTTAATCTCTTAACTCATGACAACAATGTTCAAATTGAAATGACGATTTGTACAACTCTTTGTATAATTTCTTCGCATCATTAATCTGAATGATAGATAAAAAGAACACTAATTATCATGAGATTAGACAATTCCAACAATAGTAAGTATAAAAAGTCTCAATGGCATTAATACCTTCTCTTTTTCAGTCTTTCCACTTTGATTCAACCTTTGGATTTGGGCGAAGCACCCACTGAACTTATTCGTGGCAAGTTGAATGGCTGACCAACGATTCATCAAAGAAGTTTGACTATGACTAGATGAAAATGTTTTGAACTGGTGGAATATTTCCACACTCTTAACCAATATGCCTTTGATTGTTGTTAATTCCCTTGCACCGAATCTAAGCTAATGTTAAGCCAAGCCGATATGATCATGTTGTCTTCTTCTGTAGTGAAGTTCCCACCTCGTTGTGATTTCTTGGTGGTTTCTATTTATGCAGAGATTGGGGAAGATTGATCCCCTTGGTGAAGAGGTTCATCCACAAATTCATAGTCAGTCCCATCATTCATCAGGTTGGTGTAATATGCACCACTTTGTTGATGATTCATCTATATATAATAAGGTAAACATTTTTTCAATTATTAGAATTGCAAATTGAAACATTATGGTAATGTTTATATGCATGTGACTTTGTTATATTAATAAAATATCAAATTTGATATAACTATCACAACTAATGAGAGTATGGTGCTAGTAGATGGAAATTGAACATGTTTTAGACCACAAGTTTTAATTCAAAATTGTGGGTCAGTTCCGAGGTGATAATAGATGGAAGCTCAATGATATTGATGGCAGTGAGTAAAAAAAAAATTAAAAAAAAAAAACTCTTTATACTTTGCTATTTCTTAGTGTATTTCCAAGATGTTGATGGGTTTAATGCTTTATTAGATATTATGTTTTGGGTTCCTTTCCATTTCTTGCAAATCACTCCAGTAAGTTATGCCATTTTTGCACTGATTTATTTTAATTGACTTGGAATACATTTTCTTTGTGATTGCCTAGAAATGTTTCACAATTGACAATTATATATGAATTTTGAATACAGAATCAGATTCAACAGCAACAATTGACAATTACATAATCATGATTCTAGTACTAGTACAAGTACAAGTAGTAGTGGTGGTGATATTGTCATTATCAACAACAACAATTACAGTACCACCTTTCCCAAGAGAAAATGTTTAAAGCAAAATTCAAACATTTCAATGAAATCATTTCAACATAGTGTTTTCTTTCTAAAGAGAATCAATCAGGAAAAGAGTACATGGATGTTGAAATAGAATGAGCTGAGATCTTAAAGCAATAGTTGAAGTGCTAAAATATGTTGTATATTTTTTTTTGGTGTGGAGTGGGTTCTAAAGAAACAACAGCAAAATCAAAATGAATTGGGTAATTTGTCATTTCACAAGAATCAGAAGGCTATAATTCAATAGAGAGGGACCTATCAACAATAATGACATGTATCAGCTCAACTATATGAATTTTGGTTTCCACATCAAGATATGAAATTGACTGCAAAAAGTAGATGCAAGCTTTCCACTTCCACAAATTTGTGGAGCATAAGTCAATGGTGCCATCTAAAAATACACATACAAAATAGTACAAGAAATCTACCTAATCCCATACAAAATTATGGCTCCAATGCCTAATCCCATACTTCAACCTAAAACTCCAAAAAGAGTTGGCTAATGTTCAAAATCATCTAGATAGTCCCCTTCCACATTGAGGGACTTGACATGTGAAACTAAGGTGAAATATGCATGGTCATATATTATTAGATTAGAATTATATCAAATTAGACATTAATTATGTTTAAAAAAAATCAATGCTATATAACCATGAGACATATAACAAGTCCAATAACCATTATAACAACCATAAAATCATTCACTCTAATGAAAATCAAACTTTAAAGACAAGTCGAACTCCAAAACTTCAACAATTTTAATAATAATATCATCAATCTAATGCCAATCAACCACATGACATGAGCTCATGTAAAAGGAGTATAACAAGAATATTCGGAACTTAAAATAGATAGGAAATTGTTGCCATAGTGTGGACAATAATGAATGATTTAATTAGTGGTAATAATAGACAAATTTTAGTATATCCTTCACAATACATATTAAAATTAGCAGACATGTTTTAGGTGGGGTTCTTTGAAATAAGACTCTGCACTCTACGGGCCCTTGCTTTGCCCTGTCTCTGTCTAGATTCAAAAACGGGCAACAACCTTTGCATTTCTACAAATAAATAATATTTTTACGGAAGAAGCATTATCACATTCACATTTCCATTGACACATTCATGCTTGGGCCACATTTCTCTGCTCCACAACAACCCATAAAGTTTCTTCTAATCCCACTTACAAGATCAAATTAATTAATAGAAAGAAAAAAAAAAAAAACATAAACTTTCACATCAAGAACAATCACAACTTAGAAAAAGTCTCCAAATTCCTAAAAAGCCAATACTGAAAGCATGCCCATATGAAATGCAATGCTAAAAACAGACTCCACTAACCTTTATGATCTAATTGCACTAAGCAAAACCTTTACATGACATTGAATCATGCATAGTTTGAATAGAATGATGTAAAAAAATGAGTGAGAGAAGGGTTTCACAGGTTTAAAGGAAAAAAATACAGTTAGTGTGCAAATGAAATCCACAATTCACATGTGCAATAAATGATTTCATAAATTAATCCAGTTGAAGGGGGATCACAGGGAGGGAAATAGTGGGTTTGTAGAGAGGTTTGGGAAGAGGGTTTCACATATAGGAGATGTTTGAAGATATGGTTTGGTGGTACAGAGTAAGGGAGTCACAGAGATGGGGAAAGAAAGGTTCAACATAAGGTTTCGCAAGTAGGTGAGTTGAATAGGGAGTGATGAGTGTGGCAGGGTTTTGTTGACCATAAAGAGGAAGAATAGATAGATTGAGAAGGATACATACCTGAATGAGGAAGAGAGTTGCAAATATGTGAAACGATGGAGTTGCAGACTTTGTGGGAAAACGATTTTGCGAGAAAAGGGTTTCAATACAATTTGTAGAGTGGCTCAATACTCTTCATATATAGCTAGCAGGTAAGATGGATGGTAAAGTAGCCAGCCTTTTAACCAATCCATTGGAGGGCCCAAAATTTATTGTGGTTGGCTAAAATGCCTAACAGGCCTGGTTTAGCCCACCCTTTGGAGTTGCTATTACAGAAAGTAATCTGGTTATAGGTAAGGGCATCTGTATGTGGAAAAACACAACTTTAAAACAAGGGCATGTTCCTCTACTAACTTTTGGGCTTTGATTAATTGAAAATGTAGTATGAAAGTAATTAAGACTAAAGTGTCATTTGAATGATACCAAACAGGTTGTTGATTTTATTTACACTCAAATAGGAACTCAATACGCTCAACTAAGATTATGAAATTTTAATTTTTATTATATCATAATATAAATTTACTAAGAAGGACAATACATATTAAACTTTAAAATAAAATATTAATTTTATTTTCATGGTACACCCTAATTAAGTATTCTTCCTATTCAAATTTATTCATCTTTTTCCCTAAATGTCAATTATTTTCTCTTCGTCTTCTTCTTCTTAGTTACTGTAAAATTTCAATCCATCTAACCAAAATTCACCATTGTTATCACCATTATTGTTTTTTATAAATAAATATTGGCCACAAAAAAGGATTGATTACCCTGTGTTGGCCTTCATAATTCGAGGATTTTAGGAGGGGCCGGACTAGCTGCATTTTGTTTACAAGACAATATTAGTTCAATCAATATCTATAATACTAGGAATTGATAGCACCTCTCTAACTTAGGGGTGAATCAATCCATCTTATTCTAGTTTCTCTAGTATTCTCTACATTAATGTTATGGTCACAGAAGATGCACATAATATTGCTATTTCCCTCCCCACTGCTTCCCCTATTCTCGTTCTCTTCCTACTTTTCCATTTGACCTGCTTATGCACTGATTGACATGGATTGTGGTCATGCAGATCCTGGATTTGATGGTTCAGATGCTGGGATTCATCATTGCTTATTATTTGGGTGTATCACAAATTATAATTTTATCATGAAGGATAATTTATGAAAAAATATAAGATGCATTAAGAGTATATTATAATCCTAAATAATTTAATAAGGTGTACTAAGAAATTGAACATACTAAATGATTTTTTGAGTACAAATAGAATCATCCCAAACAGATGCATATCTTTTGGGTCCATTGGACTGCCCTTTGTGTGAGAATTAACAAAATGGATGAAGTAATCAAGCCTGATATTTTTAGGCCATATTGTAGTACAAGCCCATGCAAAAATAGAGTCACATAATTCGAGGATTATTTACCAATAAATCCTACTTCACAAACTGTTACACCAATCAGTCCCACTTTTATTCTTTTGTTCTGTTTAGTCCTACTCGTGGGGACATTTGGTCCTTTGTGATTTTATTTTCCATTTTTGGTTTCACTATGTGGACGTTTGTGCCCTTTGGGTAATTGGGAAGTGTTTTGCGGGACCATTTCCTTGTTTGGAAACGTTACAGATTTGGTTTTGGCTAATTTGAATGATACATTCAAATACATTTCATCCACTGGCAATTAGGGTTTTGTGAATTTGAATGTGGTCTTTTTGGTGACGGCTGTGTGACACACTATCAGAGTTTGGGATATCTGCCGTCAGCACAAGATTCTTTTCCTGGTATGCTTACTTTTTTGGGTTCGTTTACCTTTGATATGGATTATAGTCATTTACTTTCTTTTCTGTGTGTTTTTCTTGTTTCACATATTTGTGGGTTTGTATGTGTTAGTGGGACATGGTTTTGATGGTATGTGATGTGCGGACTGTGGGTGGTACATTGTTGTTGGTGGTCCTAATTTTTTATAATTTTTTTGTGGTGTTAACACGATTAGACAAGTGTTATGGTTTGCCGATGGAATGTGTTGTCTGTGGGAAACAGAGGGGCATGCGTTTGTGTGTGTGGGAGGAGAGGGGGGACATGGTTTTCATGGTGTGTGCTGTGCGGGCTGTGGGTGGTACATTGTTGTTGGTGGTCCTATTTTTCTATAATTTTTTGTGGTGTTAACACGATCAGACAAGTGTTATGGTTTGCCGATGGAATGTGTTGTCTGTGGGAAACAGAGGGGCATGCATTTGTGTGTGTGGAAGGGGGAAGGGACATGGTTTTCATGGTGTGTGCTATGCGGGCTATGGGTGGTACATTGTTGTTGGTGGTCCTATTTTTTTAGGGTGTTAAACCGTTCAGACAAGTGTTACAATTTGCCGATGGAATGTGTTGTTTGTGGGAAACAAAGGGGCATGTGCTTGTGTGTGGGTTGGGGGGAGGGGGGTTGTGGTGCTTTTCCATTGTGTATGTAATTCTAGGTTGTCCCTGTTCGTTGTTTCCCCCCCTCCCCCCTTTTTTTTTTTGTTTGTTTAGCCTTCATGATTAATATTCGCATGTGTTGTTTGGAAGTAAGAGACGAGAATGCGTGTGTATGGGCGGGCTTGTGGTGCATTGCTAGTGTGTATGTAATTTTTTGTTGTCCCCATTCATTGTGTTTTTTCCTTTTTTTTTTTTTTTGTTTGCCCATCATGAATCAAATGTTAACATTCGTAGGGGGATGGACAATCAAATTATGCTAATATGTTTTTACGGCAATATGAATATGGCTATTAATTTGTAAGCTCCGTTTCGATTTGACGACGTGGTCAGTCGTGCGTGCGAAAAGTTTGATGGGTTGACACCTGCCGATGTGTGTTTGTTCTTCAAGATGCCTGGTTATAATAATTTCATATTACAGAATGATGTTGATGTGGGGAACATGGTGTGTCTTGCACGGTCTTTCCGACTGTAATGCATTGATGTATTAATTGAAGTACAAGATGTACCCAACGGTGACAATGCTAACAGCCAATTACAGAAAACTCATTGTCACCCGACAGGGGTGTTTGACGAGTCAGACATGGATGGCGAAGATGATTTATTGGCAAAATTCTGCCCTCATGTTGACAAGGTGTTTTTGTCTACCCAATGGACTAACGGGATTCAACATATTGGCCAAAGTTTTAAAGGAGGAGCAGATGAATTCCAAAGTGTTCTTCGCAAGTATGCGGTCGAATGTGGCTTCCGTTTTAAATATGTCAAAAACGATTCCGTGCGGATCACAACTGTATGCATGATGATGGAATCAAAGGGATGCATATAGTCATTGCACGCACGTGTTTTGCATGCCAACAGATTTTTCTACCTTCGCAAGTGGAATAAGGAGCACATTTGTGGCGTTGCTATTCGAACCCCGAAAAACCCCAGGGCTAGTTCAAATTTGGTATCCGGCATTATTTCTGCTCAGGTACATGACAAGCCACTCACACGCCCGACCGATGTTGTGTACAACCTGAAAAAAGATTACGGATTAGAGGTTAGTTATTGGGTTGCATGGTTAGATGTTGAAAAAGCTCGGGGGGAGATGTTTGGTGCACACTCAATTTCGTTCGACCAATTGCGATGGTATAGTTCTGTTGTCATGGAAAACAACCTTGGGAGTGACATCAATATTGAGTATGATGAACACAACAACCATTTCATAATGTATTTCATATCATTCAAAGCATGTATCGATAGGTTCAATCATTGCCGGCCATTGCTATTCTTGGATGGGACTTTTCTGAAGGGAAAATTCAAGGGGAACTTGCTAGCCGCTACTGCCAAGGATAACAACCAAGGTATTGTTATAATGTTAACACATAACATTTTCGTTGTTCAATAATAATTTCATTGTTGATTGCAAGGACAATGTTTCAGTGTCCATTTCCTCACACACATAATATTTGTGCTCAAACGTACACCACCCATATAACTTCTACGGTTAACTTACAACAACCATTTGCAGGTCTCTTTCCTTTAGCCATTGCAGTTGTTGATTCAGAAAACACCACAAACTGGGCCTGGTTTTTGGGACACCTCGCAAATGTGGTCAACAGTCACAAGACCCTTATGTTCATCTCTGACCGACATGCAAGCTTATTGGAATCAATACCCATCATATTCCCCACAGCCCATCATGCATTTTGCTTACAACATCTGCAACGTAACTTGCAACATAAGTTGTGATATTTCCATACTTCATATAGAGCTGGAATATTGACTAAATTCCGTGCTTGTGCTTATGCACTGGCTGTGGCTTCATTTACTCAATGCCTCGAAGAGTTTACCAAATGTGGACGGAAGGTTGTCCCTGCATTCTTAAAAGACTTACCCCCTCACTACTAGGCTAATGCTTACTACTGGGCTAATGCTTACTTCTGGTATGTAATTCACTCTTTACTTTTTCATTGCAATTGTCTTCCTCGTCACATTTGCGTGCGTGACACATTTTCCTGTCTTTTATCTATGTTCTTACACATATCGTATTCCTCCAAAACCAGCGGTTCATATTACGGCGAGATGAGTTCTAACGCCATTGAGTCGTTCAACTCGTGGATACATGAAATATGCCACCTACCAATAACTCAATTGGTTGATAGTATTTAAGCGAAGATCATGCGTTAGATCGCGAAACGGCGACTTAAGACACAAGCGTGGCCCGGTGTTATTTGCCCAAAAATGGAAGCTCAGTTGGTAAAAGTGTATAATAAAGGCAAATCATGGATTGTAAGCCAATCTAATGACACTGTCTTCGAGATCTACTTTTTCCCATCTATCATGGTTGACGTTGACAGACGTACATGTTCCTGTTTCAAGTGGCAAATCAATGGATTCCCATATGCTCACGCAGTTGTGGCAATCCAGAATAGCGAACTCGACCTGTACGAATTAGTTGCTCGATTTTACCACATGGTTGTTTACCGAAATTCATACCAACAGAACATACAACCCATTCCAACTGTTGAGAAACCACCATTCAGCGCTGGAGATTTTTTCATATAACCACCGTCGGTCAAACAACCACCAGGCCGCCCCAAGAAGAAAAGGTTTCTTTCCAAAGGGGAACAAGTGCAACAAATTCAGTGCGGTCGTTGTCAACGCATCGGTAACCACAACCAAACAACGTGCAAGGAACCAATTTAGTTTAAAAAACACAGTCCTACATTCTAAATTTCCAAATTAATATTTTTCAATTATTGTCTACCTAAATAATTGGGTATGCCACACCCATGGATCAGTCATGTATGACAGACACGTTTTCTACAATCAATTTGCAGCTTCCAGTTAACAGGTTCAGGGTGAACAATTTATACCCCGTTACCATAAAAGTTATTTCAATTCATCACAATAATATTCTTCATACATATGTGTATTGTTTTAAAACTTATTGTGCATATGCTTTTATGTTAACATGTTAAACTGCTTAACATGTCCTCCGTACATTATTATCTTCTGCCATACTACTTAAACGTACATGTATGTCATCCACGGTCCATGATTTCGGTCACACCATCTTCACACCCACAAAATACGTACCCACCATTGCCATACATCCGCTCTCCACGCCTAAAACACATTCCATATTTAAACCCATTTATGTTTTCCTAATCCCTGTTACAACTTGATGCATAACACATAACAGTGTATCTCACCATCCCACCAAATTACCATACTTGCTTGCTACTTTCCACCATCTTTTCAGCAACAACATACATCGCATGCACAATCGCATGAAATAGAAAACAAAACTCGCATTGTTAAACAAAACATTTTTCCGGTCAAATTATACCGTATGTTTTCCAAAACAACTATTATGCAATGCCGTTATAATTACATTTTAAAAAACCCACACTCCAACTTCTAGCATAGCAGTGCAACCAAAAAAATTCAATTATCCAAAAAAATAGTCGAATAGGGAATGATATTCATACCCAGGGAATTAATCATCATGAGTATGAGCCAACCATGTCAAAAAAAAAAAAAAAAAAAAAAACAACTACATGCACCTACATACTTCTAATCTTTCAACCCCTATGTTGGATCGTTCACAAAAGCCTTAACTATATTTGCATGTAGCACAACGCAATTAGTCCCTTGTAGCGAACGTTCCACGTCGCACTAATACATATACTGTCGCATAATAGCACACAGAATCACCCCACAGTCGAGCCTACAAAAACGGTAATTATTATGTGTAATCAGCCACATGTGCCACAACTATAACGTTATAAATACAGTCCCCTCAAATAATCGCAAATACATTTCACTTTTGTCCTCGGTTTTTGTTGCGGACACTTGGTTACAGATTCCAGTGAGCTACTGAAATTTGCCATAATGCTTTGCTCATCTAGCCTAAATTCATGCAAAGTCTGCTTCATCACATGTGACACACGTTCTTTCTACCATAATTCACAAAAACCAATGAAACCAGCTACAAAAACATCACCCACATAACCATTACGCAATCATAAAACAAATGAAAAAGTACTTAATCAAATCATACCAGTAGGGTAGCTCCATTGTGATGTACATCAGCTCTGCTTCCACACTACCTCATCGGATTGTAATGTTCCCAACTCCCGTCTTTCGTATCGTACACTACCAGCATCCAATGACCAACGTGACACATGGAGAAGTGGATGAACCAACACTCGCTCGCAGTAGACACATTCCTCCGAACAAACTTCTCCACTACCCAGACATCATTGTTTTTCATCTTATCTTGCAAAATAGACCAACCATCAACACGTCACACAAGCACACAACTCAAACAATGTTCATACCACAACTCCACAACTCATTAGGCACACACTACTGAAGAAGTATGACTTGTTCGCCAACTCATCATCCCCATACATCCTCAAATGATCGCTTTTAAGCAACTCAGCATATGCATCAATCACCTACCAAACACCAAAAACAATTTAACAACAAATATTCACATAACACCAACGTTTCGAATGTTTTTCCATACTACTTCATTCCACCATATGTGAAGGAATATTACATTTTCATGCAAAACATTTACAGACTCACATCTCTACGAATGCAATTTTGGCGGATAAGGTGTTTCACATCGTTGAAGTACACCACCACACTAGTTGTAGCATACTCCCACATAACCGCCCTACACACACCAATATTCTCATATTCTACAAATATTTACACGAAAACAAGTTTTTTTTAAAAAAAAACATATAAAAGACATATGTACCCATCACTGTGCCTATCGTAACCTTTCGTGATCCTCGACTTTTCCTCCATTGTCATCATTTTCCACACACCCAACCTGTTGTTTATATCAAACACGGACCACTTCTTCTCAGTTAAAACCACTGTGTACGTCAATAACTTTGTCATTCATGACACAGTCATTATCTCACACCACAACGCCACTGTCTGTGACTGGCTTCTTATTACGCCTTCCTAAGAGCGGGTATTCAAAATCCGATAATTTTCGTACCAGTCTAACTTTGTTTTTTATGTTACGCACAACTGATGTTTGCAACCCCATAACAACTACACCCTCATCCATGTTAGCCACATTTGCGTTCACAAAACCAGCAAGACTTCTCCCACACTGCCCACCACCCGTATCTTCAAGTACGCATCCGACCTTCGCACCACCAGCCTCCTCACCCATATGCGCACCTAGCCTGTCGGCCCTAATCGGCGACACATTGTATACCACTTCACCTCCAAACCGAACACCTGAATCACTAACTCCAATACCGTCACGCCACACTTCCACATCCCAAAACGCTTGCATCACATCGTGCATATCACGATCGGTAAGCTGATCCTTAAGTACCAATACTTTCCTCTGCAATTCCATATTCTCATTTTTCAACTTCTCCATCACATCATTTTTAATTCCTAGTACACACTCAAAACCCCCTATTGTGTTCACAGCTTGCGCCTCCAGTTTCCTTTTCAGCCCAGCAACTTCTTACTTAAGCAACGCAACCATTTCATCTTTTTTTTTATTCTCCAATTCCAGGCTTATGATTGCACTGACTGCTTCATTCAGTTTCCTATCATTCACCCCCTCATTACCTTTTCCATTCATGGAACCATGCAATGCGTCTATTCCATTCCCCCCACAATAATATCCAGTTGGTGCCCTTCCTACTAACTGCACTCTTCATATCCATCGCCAAATCCAAATTCCACGTTGCCTGCATGCGTCGCAGCCTCAGTGTGTCTGCCATCGCCCTTCATTTCATCCACGAAATGCTCGTCACCTCCAACACATTCAAAGACATCTGATTCAACATTTTCTCACACCATAACATCCATCCCTATCACTTCACGCTCATAATCAAACGACCTTAGTCGGTCAACTTTAACTTGCGCATACACAAACATATTGGCATTAAACATGACAACAAACTCAACACAAGATCCGACAGTACAATACATGCATCCACGTAGCAACCAAACCCATCACCCATACCTAAAAATTAATTGGACTAGAGAGATCAACCCCTTGAGATTTACTCAGAAATTTCCCAATGTCCCATTTCATGAATCTGGGGAACATGTTGTCGGTTTTCGGATCAAGTATTGTCAAATGTTCACATATCCAATACTATACAAAACATAAAACAAAATATTAGCCAATTAATACCAACATCTTCAAAAATTATGTGTTATAAGCACTATCTAAATGTAACATCCACATACCAATAACGTGACCACGCAGCCGATCACCTTCCAAGGCGTGCGATGAAACTCTTTGACTGGATCCATGAATGCTGTCATTATTGCTCCAATCTAGTCGTACATCCTGACAGTGTTCAAGTCGTTCATATACCGAACAAATGCTCAACTTATTGTTTCATATGAGTTTGCAAAAATAAGATTGCCACACATGTACAATGCCAACAACTTCGCTATGTTTTCCTCATCTTGTTTGGTTCGCCCATTGACAGCTTCTAGAAACAAACTTTTTACGAGCTTAGATGTTAATCGCGCCGTGTCACAACACCTGTGCTGAATGAAGTCCAACACTGGCCACTGTCTCGGAGACAAATCCAAACATCTTTTCCGCATTGTAGACCAAAATTTCGTCTCACATCGCTACTACAAAATTTCACACTAGCCCCTCCAATATGAAACGCATTATCCCGCAAATCATATGTTCTTATAATCTTTGAAATCAGATCATCACACTTCCTAAATTCATTGTGGTTCAAATTGTTGACGTGGATCGCCTCGATTATGATCCAAAATGGCATTCTCCTTAGCTGTTTCAGATGTGCCTCCCTCAAATTTGCTGAGCTAACAAGTTTGACTATCCTAGCAACATTTGACGGGTAGTTAATCCTCGTGTGTGTCTGCCGCTGTTGGTATTCCGTACACTTATTGACATTACGTCGCACTGCATTGTGCATGAATTTTGTTTGCTTGCATTTATTGGCTATATTATAAGACTGATTATGTATCATGAAACTTTATTATGATATGAATTGCGAACCATGTATGTTGAAAATGGTTAGAAAATGGAAAGGAAATGCATGTTATAGATGCACTTTAAAATGTATATTGTGAAATGCCTCTTAATAAGAGATGGATGACCGGTAATGGGTCGAATTGTTGAATGTTATGTTATGACATCGTTTAAAATGGAGAAAAAGGCTTGCTTTTCAAAAACTTGTTTTTAATTTCGGGGACGAAATTCTTTAAGGGGGGGAGGTTATAGCGATCCCGGGTTTACCCTTATTGTGCAGTGATCCGAACATGTGTCCGTGGATGTTAATGGTTGAGTATTGTCTTGTTTACATCCTTTTCTACATTGTATTTGAGTTATAGGATGTGTTGGGCAGGTTTGTTTCAGGTTAGTTGTGTTTGGGAACCAAGGGTTGCTGCCCAGAATTTTTGTCCTTCGCTCGAGCGAGGAGTTGGTCGCTCGAGCGAGCGTTGAGTTTTGTGTCTGGTGGGTCAAGCCAGAGCGGCTTCGCTCGAGCGAGCGATTGCGTCTGCATCGGACTGAACACCATGATTTCGCTCGGCGAAGCTTTTTTCGCTTCGAAAGCGGTTTTGTCGCTTCGGCGTCGTAGTTGCAGAACTGAAGGGTCGAGTTCTGGCTCGGCGAGCTTTTCTTCACTCGGCGAAGCTCGGGATGTTGGCTCGGCGAGGCATTCTGGCTTGAGCTAGGGTTTTCAGGTTCGCAGTCGCTCGGCGACCAAGTCTTCGCTTCGAGCGAGCCTATTTATATCAAGCGATGACAGCCGAAGTTTCAAGTTAGATTTTTATAACTTTTCATCCAAATCTTCAAAATCGAGAGCCTCTCTCTCTAACTTTACACTCTCTCTAAGGTTTGATCTATCTAGGATCATTTCCTTCCCTTCTTGCTTTGTTAAAAAGGTAGAGGTTGTCGAGGGCTTCGATTTAATCTGAAAAAAGTCGGTGTTTGGAGCACTTTGATTCTTGGGTTTTCATCTCCTTTTGGGCTTAAACTTTGAGGTAGGGACATCCTACTCCTCTTTATGGATTCTGTCTTTGAATTTTGACATTTTGATGTGTTGGGGATAGTTGTGTAATTTTGAGAAAGTTTGGGGCTTTTATGCAATTTTATAAAAGTTTGGGGTTTTGTTTTAAATAAACCAAGATGTATGTTTAGTACATAGAAATGAGATTAATGTGGACTCATTGATGAAAATGGAACCTTTAGGGTTGAATGTTAATTATGGAAAATGCTATAATTATATTGTTTAATTAATTGGGATAATTAATTGTGGAATTGAGATGTTGATTATATATCCATTGTGCATTTATTTTCTGTATAGAAATAACTGCTTTGGGCTATCGGTGGAGGATAGTCGTGTTTGTTGTAGACAATGCATGATGATTAGGTAAACTGAAACTAATATGCGGAAAGTGTCATGGAACTTGACGATTTGTAGAACACATTAATTGTATTGATTGATTGTATATAGAACCAATGTGTTTATATGCATTATATGTAGAGGAGGAGATGGGGGATGTAATCCGCGGTTTAGGGGAAGATGGGGGATGTACCTCTAAACCGGATAGTGTTGGGAGAAGATAGGGAATGAACTCCGGAGACACAGCTCATATGCTTGTCTTAAAAAAAAAATATAGATACAGGTCACGTGCTTGTCTTGGAAATGTGAAGTAGCTTGTATGCTTATCTGTGGTTGTATAGATATAACTAATATGTTTATCTATGTTGAAATGGAAAGAAAGAAAATATAGACTTGAATGTCTTGGAATTGTAGTAAATTGTGAAAGAATGTGAAAGTGTTGACCAATCTATCAACTGTTAATCTTTTAGGCGTTATTCATAATTGGTTTAGTATATTTCTACTGGGCTGTGGCTCACCCTTTATGGGGATATCATTTTCAGGTACAGGTAGCATGCCACCTCCAAGGACTTAGCTTGGGAGGCTAGTGGCGGATGGACTTTTTGACTTCTATTTACTTTTGATGTGTTACATGTAACTTCAAGCCAAGGGCTTTACGTGTATTGAGCTAGAGCTCTCTTGATTGTAACCAAGTGTTAACTTGGAAAGTTGTAAGCCTTAAAGGCACCCGCTTTTATTGTTCACATGTAATACTCTTGTACAGAACTGTTTAGTTAAATAGAAGAGGATGGACTTTTATTATGTTGATGCATGTTTCATTGATGGGTTTAATGTCTTTATTTTGAGGGCGTTACACTTCAGGAAAAGGAGGAAGAAATGAGTTGTTTCACTATATAAATCTTATGCTCCCATTTAATATTGTAATGTTGTGTATGTTTCAGTTCAAGACAGTTTAAATTTTAAAATTAAAATAAAATTTAAAAGTTTTAATTAATTAATTTTTTTATAAGTAGGTTGGTCCTTTAACCTAGTCGATAGGGTGAACAATTTTCAGTTTGACTAATTCGCTGGTTTAACTTGATTTTAGCGGTTTTATCAAAATATATTGGTTAAATTTGTTTGATTCGAAATAAATTAAAAATTGACCTAATTAAAGATTAAATAGCTAAGATTGCTTGATTCGAAATAAACTTTCTACCCAAAAAATTGTTAACTTTTAAAAAATTAATAAAATCTCCATTGACTAGCTTCTATTTAACTTTTATTTTATAATCCCACATCGAGAAAAAAAGGAAAAAGTGAATTGTTTCACTTACATAAAATGAATCTTATGCTCCCATTTATATAAGCAAAAGGAGATTTTTAGTGAGAAGATTTACGATCAATATCTCATACTATTTTTTTTTATTTTCTTAATTTTAAACAATTAAGAAAATCTCAATTGGTTAGTTTCCATTTAACTTTTATTTTACAATATCACATAGAGGTTTTGATTTACAATCCCACATAGAGGTTTTGATTTTAAAAATAATTTTTTATGGGATTTTGAAACTCTCATAATATCTCTCTTTAAAAGTATCTATATAATAAAACAGGATGGTTTTTGAATTTGTCCTATACACATTTGTCCTACTAGGACATTTGGACAGTTTAGATCTATTCAAATTATTAAATAACGGCTGAGATATATTTTCCAAAAAATATCCAACATGTACATTTTCTATTTTCCCACTTCTCTCTCTTACTTTTTCATTTTCTCACCCATCCTTTCATGATCTCATGATCCCACCTTCCTCTCTCTTTTCTTTTTATTTTTTTTATTTTCTTCCATTTTTATTTTTCTCTCCATTTGTTGTTGTTGTTGTTTTTTTTTTCTTCTCCTTTTTGTTCACTTATTTTTATTCATATAATATGAAAAAGTCTACGATCTTAGAATTAGGAGCCAGATTTTACTGTGTGCAGTGGAGATTATATTAATGAATTTTTTAGTCCACAAAATAAATAAATTTGAACAATTAATTATTATTTTTAAATATATTGAATGCCTGATAGACTTCATAAATTTAGACTTCATATGAATCTTTAACATCTATATAATAAGACAGAACGGTTTTTTAATTTATAGTAGAGACAATTGTCCTACTAGGACATTTGAATGGTGAAGATTCATTTGCCTATTTACATAAATGGATGAGATTACCCCTTAAATATATATCAATATATAACTACACTTACTTCCCGTCCAAAGAAAGAGTAAACTTCCTACTTACCCACGTCTCCCTCTATTCTATCTTTATCTCTCTCTTCTCACCTCCCCGCTTGCCCACGTCTCCCCTCCATTCTATCTTTATTCCTCTCCCTTCTCTGTTCTCACCCAATCCATTCCCTCTTTATCTCTCTCTCCCTCCCGTTCTTCTTCTTCCATACCCAGTGTGCCAAGTTCCCTCTCCCTCCCATTCTTCTTCTTCATCGCAAGGTAAGTTCTCCCTTTTTCTATCTCTTCCCTTCTCGCTCTTTGATTTCAATTCTTCTTTCCTTTTCTTTACATCCCTTTTGCCTTTTTTTGCCCCACCATTTCCTCCGAATTCTTTTCTCTTTTTGGGGGTTTTAAGATCACTCTCTCTCCCTTTCAGAAATTTGTATAGGAAGATCAGAACTTACTGGTTCATTTATATACTTTGCAATTGGGGGAATCATTTTTTTTGGGGGTACTGTTTGGGATTCAGAGAGATTTGAAACTAATATTCTGAGGCAATGCAAGAAAAAAAAATCATTTGCTTGCTCATCTTTGACTTGAAATTTCAGATTTTGGCTTCAAAGGCTTGCGGAGAAAGCAGAAAACAGAACGATTATCTCTCTGTCGGTATTTTCTTATTGTCTCTCTGTTCTTGCTTCCAATTGATCTCACAAACGATCTATCTATCTTTATTTTTTGGGTAAATGGGTATGCATTAGTAATGTCAATTTGGATATGCATTAGTAATGTCAATTTGTATAGGAGGATCAGAACTTAGTGGTTCATTTATATACTCTGCAATTGGGGGAATCATTGTTTTTTTTTTTTTGGGGGGGGGGGGGTTGGAAAGTTTTCTTCCACTCATATAATATAAGGTTTCTATTAAAAAAGGTTTACAGGTACAAAACAGAAATTGGCTAGATCACTGTAGTATTAGTTAATTATTCATTACTTGTGATGTTACTTTTGTAGTTGTTCTTAATTGTTGTGTTCTGGGATCATTTTAGGCAATGGATTAATTGAAATTGATTTGGTTGTGTGTTTGTGAAACTATTTACTAAAAGACCACCAGTAGAATGCCTTTATTCTATAACTGATATATAGTTATCTGTAGTCAGGAAACAACTCCCACTTCTAAGAGAAAACGGACCAGCATAATCTAGAGATGCAATTTATTGATGAGCAATACAAGTTATATCCAGACTACAAAGAAATAAAAGACCATCAGTAGAATGCCTTTTAGTCAGCATAAACTTTCGGAGAGACAACAGATGCTGTTCTGCAGTGTAATATATAATAGCTAATTGACCATCTGATGCAGCAGGCTTGGCTTGGAATGACATTTTATTAATATTTTTTTTTGATAAATAAGTTTGTACCATATTGTATTACTATTTTAAAAACACCCTAAGGGTTCCAACATGTTCAAAATTCATCAAAGAAGCTCAATGGAAAAATTGAACTCAATTATGAAAACTACAAGGCAAAAAGAGGATTCACAAAAAAATCTTTTATATTGCTTGACACGTCTACCCCTGGCTGTTAGTTATGGGGTTGTCTGTAGGGTTCTTATTTATATGAAATGTGTAAATGAGTAAATGGATTTTAATTTATGTGAAATGAGTAAATGGGTTTCATCAATGAACCAATAATTGAGAACATGTATTTTATTTATTTATTTTTGTCTCCGTACCCATTGCTTCTCTTTCTCTTATTCTAATCTTCTTTTTCAGTCTAGGGCTTCACACCCATTAAGTGTTTGTTTGAATGGGTCTAAGAGGTTGTTCCATTTTTTAACTGAATCGACAGTTGGGTTTTCTTGAGCTGTCCATTTCATGGGTTTGTACTGCTGGGTTTTCTTGAGTTGTTTTCAGTGATCAAGATGGTATTACCATTGTTCTCTAGGGGTTTTTTTATTTTTTATTTTTTTTATATGCTGTAGGGTTTTAATTTATGTGAAATGAGTAAATGGGTTTCATCAATGAACCAATAATTGAATGAACATGTATTTTATTTATTTATTTATTTTGGTTTGTTTATTACAAAAAAATGGCATGACTCTACTAGAATTAAGCATCTATAAACTTGAAATACCTTCCTGGGTTGGTTTGGATGACAGATGGAAATGTTTCAGCTCCCACTGTGTATTGTTCAACTTTAGGTCTGGGTTGGTTTGGCTGTTGGCTTATGCAACTCAGATAGCTGGGTTGGGCTGGCTGTTTTCTTTTGTTGGGATTTTTGGCTGTCTATTATTGCCAGTGTATTGTTCACCTTTGAATTGGAATCTCTCCAATTCCTCTTCCTTTGTTTTGGGCAAATAACTTTTGAAATGCAATGGGATACAATACAACAATGTTTTCAACAACTTACCTAACATTTACTGACATTGTAAGTCTTATAAAAAAAAAAAAATGTTACCAAATAGGCTACTACTTGTGTAATGCTCCTTTAGGATAATAAGTTGACAATTATAAATTAAAAGAAATAAGAGAGAATTACGCCATTGGTCATTGTAATTTTTTCTTTATGCTGATTTGGTCTCTGTAATTTTGATTAATTTAAATTCTATCTTGCTTTTTTTAATTGTGTTAATTTGGTGGGGAAGGGGTTTACGTATGTTGTTTAATCGTGCTTCTATTTGGTGGTGTTAATCATGCTTCTATACATCAATAAAATCTCTTCTTTGCTCATCCAAAAATAAATAAAAAATTACCAATTACATTGGTTTGTAAAACACTAAAAGGCGAGTCGCTTTTTAGTAGTTTATGTATGTTGTTTAATTCTGAGTTATTTCTATACTAGAGATTGCGCGTGCCTGAAGGCACTATCTAATAAAATTCTTATATTACAATTTATGTATTGCAAAAATGTTAACGACCATAAAAATGTTTTATGAAAAGTGTCTCAAAGTTGTGATCAAACAACAAAAAAATGTTTAAGATCAATCAATCGACCTAGATGATTTTTCGTAAAACTACTTAAGAAAAATTATGTAGTATACCCGAACAAATATAGCCTAAAATAATATATCAAAAAAATTAAAAAAAAAAAAAAACCAACATCAAGTAGTGTGTGGTTTAAATTCACATGTGAAGTGAATTTAAAACATACATTACTTTTATTAACATTTATTTTGTGTTTGAATTCTTGATCTATATATTATTTTTCTTAGTATTTTCTTTATTTATGAAGTAGCTGACATTACTTGATAAGCCACTTTCTAGGTGAATCACCTCAATTTCATAATTATTGTTCTTAAAAAGCAACTAATATGCTATTTCCAATATTACCAGAGTTTCATTTAATTATTGATAATTTTATATATCTCAAACCATCTTTATAAAACATATTTTTGTAATCTGTCAATAAATAAAAATTTATTAGTGACAACATTTTCAAAATAGAAAATTGTCAGTAAATCCAAGTTGAGGGGTGCATTAAGTATTAGATCCAAGCTTTGGTTTTTGTTGTTTATAAAGACTCATAACACTTCTGAGTTGGTAAGGAAAAACATGTGATGGTAGAGATAATTTTTAACATTTTTACCCTCTATTTTGACCTAAATTTTTTTTAAAATGCATAACATAAGTTCTACAAATCTATTTTTAACAAAATTAATATAGGTAGATTTGTGTTTTTGATATCTTTCAAATAATAAGATCAATATTGAATATGAAATTTTAAAATAAATAAATAAAAGATTGATTTTTCGATTAATTAAAATAACAAAACAACATTTTTTTTTTTTTTTTGAGAAAGTAAGCGCTCGAAACCACTTTCGGTAATTTTGAATGGATAGATCTCACAACAAAAATAAATAAATAAATAAATAATTCGAATAAAAACAATTGTCTAAAACGGAATAAATAATTGGATAATTGTTGTGTTCCCATTTTAATACTCTTCATGTTGCTAGGGTTGATTTTAATTTTATCATTTTAATGTGATTGTTAACATACATCATCGAACAGCCATAATTATATAACCAAATATTTCAGGTTGAAGTACAATAGTTGTAGACAAAATCACTATTTTCAGTCAAGTAAGTGTTCTTTTTTTTTTTTTTTTTCTTTTTTTTTCTCCCTCCATAGAAATTTAAATACCTCTCTTATAATGTAAGGCCTATTTATTTATTTATTTTAAACTTATCATATTTAATTTTCTTCTAATAAATGCTTTTTCCCTCATACTTTATAGGTGGATGAAGACTTACGCCAAACAGTAATATCAAGGAAGAAATGATTTTTTTTTCTTATTTATGTGTATAAAATTTTATTTATCACTCTAAAGTGTTTGTATATATAGATTCAATTTCTTCAAGAAAGAAATGTTAATGTTGTTGTCCGCGATGAGCGTGATCTTAATACTATTCAAATTCGTGAGGTAAGCCTACAAATAACTTATATTCGCATGCATTTTCTTATCATCTTAAAAATATATTTCAATTATATATTCTACTTATTTTTTATGGGGAAAGGAAAAGGAAAAACACAAAGCAATATCAAAGGAGACAGAAAAGGCTATCCCTTCTGGCAAAGGAAAGGAATATGCAAATCCCGTAGTATGGTTTCTTAACATTTTTTAAAAGTTTGTTTTTCAAATATTTATTATTATTATTTATATAGATTTTTGTTAGAATTGCATAGTGTCATATACTCTTTTTTATGTATATTTTTATGAGTTATTGTTTTTAAAATATTTATTCAATTGTTTTGACTAATTGTAAAATATTTTTCTAAACTATGTTAAAGTAAGCATTTGTACAACATGTTAATGTATTTGTCTGAACATCAATTTGAACACATGTTGCAGTTACAACATATCATAATAAACATATAAGAGAAGAAAACGAAAAATGAAATGAAGTTTTTAATTATAAAATATATATATTTTTTAATTTTAATTTTACTTATAATATAACGGAAAGAACACGAAGAGGGAAGCGGAAAGTAGAAAACATTACACACTAATATTCACATTGTACGTACTCAATGATCTAATATTTATCTTTTCAACGTAGGACAAAAAAGATGAGTGTAATTAGCAACATGAGTGCGGTCTCTAAAAACAAAATAAAATAAAGCCACGCAGAATTATAGAAGGTGTATGGAAGGTTGGTTAATTTAGTAAGTTATTTTAATTTTTTGGTTACTTTAGTAGGTTAAAATAATTATGTTAAGCAAGATTGTTCAATTTTTTAATAATTAGATATGCTGTATATGAGAAAAAAAAATGTAAAATGATTAAATACATTTTAAACTTATTTTTTCCTTTAATATTAAATTAATCAAAAAAATATTTAAATACATACGACTCAAAAAATGTTTATATATGATTCAACTCAAACCACATTTTAAAATTTTAAATGCACTAAAGTTTATATATGATTCAACTCAAACCACATTTTAAAATTTTAAAAATGTGTTAACATACGGCGATTTTAAATTCTATACTTTTTTTGGTTGGTGAAATTCTATAAAAAATTCAAATATGAATTAATATTTTAACTTAAACTTTTAGCAATGAATTTGATAAATTACATTTTAACTTAAACGAACCGCCATCGTATGATACCTGCTGAAGTCACGGCCGACGGTGGTGTTGCTGTAGATAATGGAGAAAGTCTTATGTGTGGAGTTTTATATTGCAGTGAAATTATTATCGTCTTGAATTGATTTATTATAATTGATTTCTGTAGCAATGAAATTATTATCATTTTGAATTAATTTTTTTGTAAAGGATGTGATACCAATATTAATAATTTATGTTAATTGATTTTTGTAGAATATGTGTACCAATATTATTTACACTGTGCCTTTAGGCACTGGTATACACTAGATGGATAGTGTCTTTTTGTCATTTGGTGAAATTCCATGAGTTTTTTTCCTCCCTTTTTAAATTTTATCAATACACGCATTGGTTCTTATGTGACTAACAACTCAACCGGGCGAAGAAGAAAAGTTAGTTAAACTTTTGAGAACAAATACATGATAAAGGAGAAGCAGGAGATGGGACAATCATGTTCATTAATCCATTGCCTAAAATTTATCAAAAGGTGTTCCATGTTCATTAAATCATGTTTTATCAAAAGGTAACCATGTAGATTTATTTCTATTGATTATATATATAGATTTTTTTTTTTATAAAATTTCAATCTAATAATAATTGGAAATATGGATTTTTTAAGGATTGGATCGAAAAATTTAGGGAGCTTAAAAGGAGAAATACAACTAGCTTGCTTCGATGGGGATGTAATATGGTAATTTCAATCTCAAAGTATTTTGATATGTATATTTCCAACAAATATACCAATCTATATTTTTTTTTTTCTTTCCACAAATTACCAGGTTGTTGTGCATGTTCCTCATTGGGGATGCATACAAGTTGATACAAAGACTTTTTCGAAAGTCATGAAGAGGAAGTTTGGGCAAATACATGTTTGAAGACACATTATTGACACATCTTCTGTGAAGCATACATACTCTGGAAAGCTTCGACCCACTTTTTTTTTTTAGAGTTTTAACTCACTCTTTTGGCGTATGACAATATAATGTTTGTTTTTCTTATGTAGTTAGAATTTGATTGGCAGCAGTAACACTAATTGATGTGCATTTTAATTTTAATTTCTTTTAAATTGCAGAGTATTGGCTGGTGTACATTATTTGATATTTAAATTTTTTTTTTTTTATATTTGATTTGTTTGAAATTGCAAAGTGTAGTCTATTAAATAGATTTTTATAATTGCATTTTAATCTTAAATTTAAATAGTGTTGTGATTACAATTATATTATAATCCTAACATTATTTACACCGTGCCTTCAGGTACGGGCATACGCTAGTCTATATAATAAAGTAGGATGGTTTTTGAATTTGTCCTTGTAACGCCCTCAAAATAAACCCACAATCAAACATTCAAGACATGCTTAGACATAAGAGAAGTAAGCATGATTACATTTCATCAGAGTATTCATTACAAAATGTATTACATGTTGACAACAAAAGTAAATGCCCTATAGGCTTACAACTTTCCAAGTCAACACTTGGTTACAAAAGAGAGTACTAACTCTACACAAAATAAGCCCGTGGCTTGACATACATGTAATACAACCAAAAATAACAAAAGAGCCCAATAGCCCTAAGCCTCCCAGACTACGTCCTTGGAGGTGGCATACTACCTGTACCTGAAAATGATGTCCCATAAAGGGTGAGCCAACGCCCAGTAGAGATATGCTAAACATAATATGAGCAATAACTAAAACATTAGCATTTGACAAATGTTTGAGTCACATGAATCAATTCATAACCCATTTCAATTACATGACAAATGTGCCCATGTTTCATTTCATTTCCATTACCTATCCAGTTTCTCAATTCATAATCCTGGCTCAGAACCTAGCCATATACTTTAAATGAGATTATATCTCATATCAATAACTCTTCCATTTTAACAATTCAAATGAGACAACAACTCATATCGAAACACTTCCATAAGCCACAATAGATACACAGATTCGCTGTAACAATAACATATAAAACACTTTCATACTTCATAAATGATACACAGATTAGCTGTATCAATAATTTAATAGATACACGTATTCGCTGTATTAATGGAGTCCATCCCCTATCTTCCCCTAAACCGTGGAGTACATCCTCTATCTCCTCCCACACAATACAATGTATATAAACACATATCATATACATAATCAATCAATACATAAATTTAATGTATTATTCCAACCGTCATATTCGATGACATTTTCAATTGATTAGTTTTAGTTTGCCTAATCATCATGCATTGTCTACAACAATCAAGGTGTAGACGTCTCCGAACGCCCCGGGAGGGATGAGTCCCATTCTGTTCATTTTGGGCTCACTACAGTTCGGACTCAAATTGTCACGATTCTTAATCTGAACCAAAGAGTCTAAATCTGGCAAATTGTTTTGAGAATATAGATTTTGAAAGAAGTGCCAAACATGGACTGCTTTGCCAGATACAGAGTTGCCACCTAAATATTTTATTTTGGGAGAATTTAGCAAACCCTGACTCGTTGCCTAAGGCCACGTGTCCGTCATCACCAAAGTTGCCTCGGCTCGAGAACTTGGGTACGATTGGGGAAGGTCACTTCGTGAGCACCCCCGCTCACCCGATCAAAGATCGGCCTCTACTAATCATGATATCTAGTTTTGAAAACATTGTGTGCTCTTTTTCCGGTTATTAGCCTAGATTTACTATGTGATGCGCACAGCATACAAGTATAGACCAGGTCGCCTGAATTGGAACAAAACATTTCATGTTTGTTTTTGAAAGATGGTTTGCTACTCGCAAGTAGGCTTAAAATGCAGATTTTGCCACCCTCGGGTGGGCTTTAGAAAAGATGGTTTTGCCACTATCTAGTGGGCTTAAAACTCACAGTCGATGATTTGTTCCAATCCAAATAACCCAACCTTCACCCACAGGCATTCAGGCAGTTATATCACATAAGCACATAGCCTCAGGGTAAGCATGCTATCATGGCAGTCACTCACACGCATGCAAGGATGCTAAAGCATAAAAACTTACCGAGTACTCCAAGCCAAAACAGAAACTGATTAGAAATCATGCATGATCCTAATTATACAGAAATGCCTAATGCAACACATGCAATAATGCAACTAAGATAGGCTCAGCTATTCTAAACATGGCATATGGAATGCTACAGCTAACAAGTATTCAAATTGGAATTGAAATACAATGCAGTGAGTTATGATGCGCCGAGCCTGGTGCATGCAAAATAGATGAATGAATGCAAACATGCTATCATACTGTATGCTAATTGAAACATGCCCTAATCTAACCATCATAAGCTGGTAAATAAAAGGGAGAAAGACGTGGGGTTGGAAGACATACATCACACGCACGCACACTTATTACAACATTGCCCTCGCTCGGAGGGTTCAAATAAATAATATACAGTCCGAATAAATACAAAATCCTAATTAATTAACAAATTAATCTAGGAAAGCAGTAAATTAGCATGCAAGCTAGGGACTGCTTTGACTCTGCTTCGGATGATGAATGATGCATGTTCGGGTTGCCTTGCGTAGAAATCCATTGTGATGCCCAATTAGCCTCTGTTTACAATTAAGCCCGGAATATTGCACGAAGCTCCAAAAGACTGCCGGTTTCTGATTTGTTGCAACAGAGAGCAAGAAAGGGGCATGGCAAAGTATTTTCACATATGTATGCTTGCCTCGATCCTCATGTCATCAATCACGCATCCCGATGCATGATGGCTGAGGAGTCAAATTGCACGACTCAATGTGAAATGAATGCACATGAAAACACAACAAGACCTAAACTCCATCATGGGTGATCCGGAGTGTCGGTGACCGGGAATTGAGACATGTTCCGTCACTCGGAGGACGAAATGTCCCTCGTTTCCCGTGCTCGGGCTAACTCCCATCCCAAACACAATGCAATATGCATGACATGCATGAATGCAACTAATATACAAACTAGCATACACAATGCTATGGAATGACATACACAATGCACGATGTAACACGGCATACGCGATGCTCTAACATGCAACCTAGCATACACAATGCTATGCAATGAAATGGCATACGCAATGCATGATGGACTTACACCAACATGAGTGGACCTCAGCCACACTCACATCAGCGGCCATAAGATGAAAATGAGACTATCGAAATGCGTGCACACGTGCACGCAAACCGAGGACCGAACCTAAGGCATAGTATGCAACTCTAACAAGGCATGGCAAGGCATGAAATATGGCATACAAGTATGTAATTTCCAGCACTAAAACATGATGCTAAATGGCCCCAAAACATGGAAATATGGCACCCGATGCATGAGATGAGCCCCGAAACTCAAAACTAGGCACATGTATTGACTTATAGCTATACAAAGCATGCATTATTTGACCATGAAGCACAAAGACAGAGCCAAGGTAGTTCCAAAACATGAACATTTCTAGTTCAAAGCATGGCCAAAAGATGCTAGCAAGATCGACTAAAATAGTGTGCAATTTTGACTAGCAAACATGGTTTACATGGCATGTATATGAAACATATGAAATCTCACCAAACCAGCCAAAATCAGTGAACAAAACATGCCAAAATATGCCCAAATAATCACTGAAATGCAGCCAATGCATGCAAAAATGAGGGGCTTCTTTGGAAGGGCATACAAGGGGTTATTAAGCACATACATCAAGGACACTTAGCATGGAAAAATTAACTTTGGAAATCAAATATGATAGCCCTAAAACTCATCAAATTGGCCCTGAAATCAGTCAACAAAGCATGCAAGATAGGGCCTCTTTGGAAGGCCAAAAAGACCATCAAGTAAAACAAGGTGAGAGGGGGTCACCCCCCTCTACTTTTGATGCTCAAAACTGTGTGTTAGCCACTGAAAATCCACTGGATTTCAGTGGCTAGAAGGCAAAACAAAGCATGCAACAAGGGCTTAGTTGTAAGGCTCAAAATAAGAGGCAATCAAGCATACAAGGAAGCATGTGACCTCAAACAAAGGAATGCCCTAAATCAAAATCAAGAGGGCCTCAACACAAGACTTTTTCCAGTTTACATCAAGGTCCAAAAAGGCTCACAAATAAGGCTAATGTATCATGCAAAAAACAGCCCTAAAAGAGAGATTGAACAAACAGGGCAGCAAAAGACCTCAAACAGCAAAGAGCCCTTCAACAAAGTTGAAGAGGGGCTCAAAAAAAGATACTTTACACTTTATATGAAATCTCAAATATATCTACAAGTGAGGCTAAATCATGATGCAAAAACAGCCCTAAAAGAGAGATAGAAGGTAAGAGGGGCTCAAAATAAGAGCCCTTCAATAAAGTTGAAGAGGGGCTCAAAATAAGACGCTTTACAGTTTGGGTCGAAGTCCAAAAATGCTTGCAAATATGGCTAAGCTATGAAGCAAGATAAGGGCCAAAAGGAGAGATGAAGCATACAAGGGGGTAGATGACCCCCAACAGAAAAATGCTCTTAAACAAACATGAAGAGGAGCTCAAAATAAGACTATTTCCGGTTAACACCAAATCTCGAAAATGCTTGCAAGTATAGCTAATAGGTGAAGCAAGATAATGACCAAAAAGAGGGAAATAGAATGTTACCCTTGTAGAGAAGACCTCCAGCAGTTTTTTGTCCCAAAAATCAGCCCCTTAGGACCTCTCAAGACCTTCCAAGAAGCTTAGGTTGGTATTGGTGGTGTTAGGCTAAGAGATGTAGTGTAAATATGCAAGAAATATAGACTTTAGAGCTTGGAAGAGGGAGTTATGGAGGGAGATGGATGTATGCCTTAGCCAATATTTCTAACCCTTAGAAATGGAGATGGGGGGGTCAATTATATAGAGGGAGAGGAGTGAAATAAAAGGGGGAAAAATCAATTCAAATTTCCCCCCAAAAGGGGAGACCCTCGAACAATGGGTCAAGTGCAGAATAGCTGGCACAACTGGAACACACTCAAGAGGGCAAAAATGGCCGACCAGGTTCAAAAGGTTCAGGTGGTTAAGCGGTCCCGAACCGAGGCACACGGCCAACGGCTCCGAAAAATCGAAAACCAAGCTCCAAACGGGAAAAATGGCCTACGACCATGAAACATAGCCTACGGCCACTGAGAGATGATCTACGAGACCTCTCCCTCCCTTCGGGAAGAGAAAACGGGACCCGGTTCGCAAATCGAGGCAAAGCACAAAAGAGTCCGAAAGTCCGGAGGCAAGGCTCGCAGCCGAGACTCCGCAACCTTAGAACGAGCACAATATGCGACATCACCAAGCGCTCAATCGGTGACGTTTGAGTCTTAAGGTCGGTCAAAATGGGGTGTCTACACAAGGCTATCCTCCACCGATAGCCCAAAGCAGTTATTTCTAAATAGATAATAAATGCCTCAACAGATATAAAATCTCAACATTTTCAAAGTAAGCGATTAATAAATCCAACTCCACCATTTTAACTCATAATGAGCCAATTCCAATAACAATTGTCATTAATTACACTAGTGACCCAAATATACCCAAACATGGCATTTTTCCTTCTTTTCTCAATATTAACCCAAAGGCTCAAATATTAACAACAACGTCAACAATCTCCTTTGTGGACCCATAATATACATATATGAGTCAAAAACAACAAAACCCCACCTTTGAAAACAACACATTTCAAATCCTAACTTTCCAAATCAACCCATCTATACAAATAACTCAATGTCTATGTTAAAGCACATAAAAATGAGTAGGAATCCCTACCTCAAATTTAGAGCCCAATGGAAGATGATGAAGAAATTGAAGATGCTCCAAAACCCAAGATTTTCGGATCAAAATATAGCCCTCGACAATCCCCACAACTTTTACAAAAGCCCAAGATGAGAAAACCACTCTTACTAGATCAATCCCTAGAGAGAAGGTAAGGTTTTAGAGAGAGGAGCTCTCAAATCTGGTTTTGGGAAAGTAAGAGAGAGAAAGAGAAATGAAAAAGTGATCCAAAAAGGTGAAATACGGATCTATTATACCAGTCGCCCCGCTCGAGCGTGGAAACCCCCGCTCGAGCGTTAGACACAGACTCACACTCGAGCGTCAAAAGCGCCGCTCGAGCGTCGATTGCACACTTCCCGAAGTTTTGTAAACATGGTCCCCGCTCGAACAGAGGAACAAAATCAAAGGGTCACGCTCGAGCGTCAAACCTCCCGCTTGAGCGTCTGAAGACCTACAGACAAAAGTACTGGGAGGTGGAAATTTACGCTCGAGTGTCAAAACTCCCGCTCAAGCGGAGAAGCAACAACGAAGGGCCCGCTCGAGCGTGAAGGCCAAATTCTGGGCATCAACCAATGGTTCCAAAGTACAATCAACCTACTTCAAACCTGCCCAACACAACCCAAGACTCAAATACAAAGAGTAAGGGAAGGAAATGAGAATGAGACAACAACACAACCACGGAACCAAGTCTGGAATACAATATACAAAGGAAAGGAAAACCAGGATCGCTATAACCTCCCCCCCTTAAATAATTTCATCCTCAAAATTAAGCACAAGTTTTCAAAAAATAAGTTTTTTTCTCAATTCTCAACAACATTACAATTCATTTCCCAACAACTTGACCCATTACCGGTCATGCCATCTCTATTCAAGAGGCATTTCACAATATATACTCAATATGCATTATTAGCATGCTTTCCTTGAAATTTACCAATCTCAACACATTTTTCACAATTCTATATCATATTCAATATTCATGATATACTTCCATTTCTACAATACATTCAACATATACAATGTTACATTAAACTTCCATTTCAAGGCAAGTTCCAAAATATTTCCATAAATCCTATAACGATCTCGGTCTTCCTTTCCTTTATATATCGTATTCCGGACTTGGTTCCGTGGTTGTGTTGTTGTCTCAGTCTCATTTCCTTCCCTTACTCTTTGTATTTGAGTCTTGGGTTGTGTTGGGCAGGTTTGAAATAGGTTGGTTGTGCTTTGGAACCATTGGTTGATGCCTAGAATTTGGCCTTTACGCTCGAGCGGGGCTTTTGACGCACGAGCGGGGCCTTCGTTGTTGCTTCTCCGCTCGAGCAGGCTTTTTGACGCTCGAGCGTAAATTTCCACCTCCCAGTACTTTTGTCTGCAGGTCTTCAGATGTTGGAGCGGGAGTTTTGACGCTCGAGCGTGAACCTTTGTTTTTGTTCCTCTGCTCGAGCGGGAGTTTGACGCTCGAGCGGGGACCATATCTGCAAAACTTCTGGAAGTGTGTAATCAACGCTCGAGCGGCGCTTTTCACACTTGAGCATGAGTCTGTGTCTTACGCTCGAGCGGGGGTTTCCACGCTCGAGCGGGAAGACGATTATATCAATCCGAGATTTCACTTTTTGGATCACTTTTTCAACACTCTTTCTCTCTCTTACTTTCCAAAACACAGATTTGAGAGCTCCTCTCTCTAAAACCTTAGCTTCTCTCTAGGGATTGATCTAGTAGGAGTTATTTCTTCACCTTGGGCCTTTGTAAAAGTTGTGGGGATTGTTGAGGGCCACACTTTGATCTAAAAATCTTGGGTTTTGGAGCATCTTGAATTTCTTCCTCTTCTTCCTTTGGGCTCCGAATTTGAGGTAGGGATTCCTACTCATTTCTATGGTCTTTAACATAAATGTTGGGTATAAATGGTTTGATTTTGAAAGTTAGGGTTCCAAATGTGTAAAGAGGGGTTTCAAATCTTTGAACCACAAAATGTGTATTTTGGGTTTCGAAATGAGTTTTTTGGTGTTGTTGATAATATTTGAACCTTGGGGTCAATATTAAGAAAAAGGGAGAAAATGCCATGTTTGGGTATATTTGTGTCATTAGTGTAATTAATGACAATTGTTATGGAAATATGAAATTGAGCTAGAAAATAATGAAATTGGCTCATTGTGAAATGAAATGGTGGAGTTGGATTTATTAATCACTCACCTCTGAGAATTTTTGATAAATTATTATCTGTTTAGAAATGATTGCTTTGGGCTACCAGTGGAGGGTAGTCTTCGTTGTTGTAGACAATGCATGATGATTAGGAAAACTAAAAGTAATGACGTTAAGTATGCCATCGAATATGGCGGTTGATATAATACATGAATTTTATGTATTGATTTGATTATGTAAATGATATGTGTTTATATACATTGTGTTGTGTGGGAGGAGATAGGGGATATACTCCATGGTTTACGGGAAGATAGGGGATGAACTCCTAAACCGGATATTATTTGGGAAGAGATAGGGGATGGACTCCATTGATACAGCAATTTTGTGTATCTATTGAAGTATTGATATAGCTAATTTGTATATCATATATGAAGTATGGAAGTGTTTGGTTTGAGATTGATGCAGCAATTATGTGTATCTCTGGTTAAGTGTGAAGTGTTTAATTTGAGTTGTTATCTCAATTGAAATGGAAAGTACTGTTGATAAGAGATGTAATCTCATTTAAGGTATATGGCCAGGTTCTGAGCCAGGTTTATGAATTAAGAAATTGGGTAAGAAATGGAAAACGGAATGAAACATGAATACTTTTGTCATGTAATCGAAATGGGTTATGAATTGATTTGTGTGAGATAAACATTTATCAAATGCTAATGTTTTAGTTATTGCTCATATTATGTTTAACATATCTCTACCAGGCGTTGGCTCACCCTATATGGGACATCATTTTCAGGTTCATGTACTATGCCGCCTCCGAGATCTTAGCACGGACTGTTGTGGGAGTTAATGTCACGAGCCAAATCCGCCCCTAAAAGTTTGGCATCGTAACCGGCCAGTAATCCTAGATTACCACAGGCCTTCCTGTACATAACATAAATAAAACGGGGCTCGCGGAAGAGAAAACACACTATAATAGTCCAAAGAGCTGTGCATTTATATGAACATACATTACATGCCAAAAATGAGTTAATCACCCACATTCATTACATAACATGATCGTATACATCACGTACGACTCTGTCACAACTGTACAACAAAACTAAACAAGAACTCACAAAACAGCCTTCCAGGCCTAGCCCCAGCTCGGAGGCACATAAACCTCTGGTGGCTTCAAAACGGTGGCTCGATGCAAAACTCGGCCTAGGCTTGACTCCCTGAAGGCTCACCTATAAATACATAAATACAAACAATGAGCTAAAGCTCAGCAAGTAACATTAACGTAAAGGGTTAGTGAACGAACTCCAACATTTCATATAAATCCATAAAACATAACATTCATATACATGATCATACTCATCATAGAACATACATAATGGCATACTCCATAGAACATAACATATGTCGACTAACGACTAGAGTAACCGGTCCCGGACACCGATTAAACACATACTGAGATCTCGTAAACTGGTCATGGGTTTGTCCTTCCATGCCGTCCCCCATGACTAAAGCGCATGGGCCTGCATGTTCTCGCCCCCACGACTGAACTATCTATGGATGCCATACTAGATTCGCAAATCAGGACATTCGTTCACAGTTTAAAATCACATTTCATAAACATATCATATCGTATAGCATTTCGTATAACAATTCAAATACGTTGCATATTAACATAACTTTACAGAAATGTTACTCACAGTGAGTTTCCAAAACCGGTTGCACAGTCTTCACCTCTTGACCTACGATTAACAACATTACAACACATTTCCTTAACATTCATCATCAATAAATCATATCATTCATGCCATTACATTCTTCTTTACTTCATTCCATGCTCAATCTAATCTTTCTTTACTTTAATTCATGCTCGTGAGATGCTAAATGATGCAATTAACATGTTAAAATCACGTAAAACAACTTCCCAAACTTTTCCTGAAATAGGCCCTCCCGCTCGAACGCCCACTTGTCCGCTCGAGCGGACTGTACAATTTCCAAAACTGCTGGGAGGCTGATTTTCCCGCTCGAGCGGGCTTCCCTCCGCTCGAGTGGACCATGCAAAAATCCGAAAATCTGGAACTTCCAACCTTGAACCCTAAACTTTCTTCTTCCCTTGAAAAATCAATTCCAAATACATGAAGACCAAGTCCCAAAACACTTGAAAAACAACTTGATTTAACCATTACATCTTTAATCAAAACCCACATGGAACATAAACAAGATCAAAACCCATGAACCAAGATGAGAAACCATGAACATACACATTAAAGCATCATATCTCTACATCTATGGAGATTCCTCTTCAAATTGGCCAAATATAACCATGAACCATCAATTTATGCCATGCATGCTCAAATTAAACATATATCCCCCTTCAATCCTCTTATTTAACATGAAATCATTGATGAACCAACCTTAATTGAAGGAAATAGGAAGGAATTCTTACCTTGATTGCTAAGTTGGAGAGACTAAGCTTGATTTCCTCTTCTTTTCTCTTGGTTTCTCTCTTCTCCCCCAAATTCTCTCTCTCTCTCTCTCTCTCTCTCTCTCTTTCTCTAGATTTTTCTTTTCTTTATTGAGTCAATAATGGGTCAAAGCCTTATCTATAAGACATATATATCATAAATAAACCATTGTGCCAAAACACTTAAGCCAACACAAGCCTTACGAATCAGACGAAATTCAGTCCTCAATTTATCGTCCCAAATGGTTCTAAAAATTCCCGGTATCACATAGACGTGTTCAATTTCGTTTTCTGAACCCATTACGGTCATCAATTTCAGTCCCGAAGTCGTAATTCCAATAGATATTTTTCTAATTCAAACAGATAATGCCCGATTAATTCATATTAATGCGTAATTAATTACCAATAATTGTGGCGTATATTTCGGGGTCATTACAGTTAAAGACTCTTTTGTTAGTTTTGTTGTATTACATTTATATCAAGCCAAGGGCTTCTTTTGTGTAGAGTTAGCATTCTCTTCTTTTGTAACCAAGTGTTGACTTGGAAAGTTGTAAGCCTATAGGGCATTTACTTTTGTTGTCAACATGTAATACTTTTTGTAAGAATACTCTGATGATTATAATATGAGATCCCTTTCTTTATCATGATTGTATGACATTATGAGTTTATTTCGAGGGCGTTACAAATCCAAAACATATACGATGTTTTACAACTCAAGACATATTTAATTCTCTTAAAGTTCATTAATATTACAAAATTCCAATACATGGTTAAACAATTACAAATAAGTCCGGATATTTCTCACGGACATCCACCTCACGTTCCCAAGTGGCTTCCTCCACTCCATGATGTTTCCACAAAACTTTTACCAAGGGAATGGTCTTGCCTCACAAGACTTGATCCCGCCTATCCAAGACCCGAACCGGTCTCTCCTCATACGTGACATCCTCGTAAACCTCTAACTCGGTCCAATCCAATACATGCGATGGATCTGGCTCGTACTTCCGAAGCATACTAACATGAAATACGTCATGCACTCCGGAAAACTACGGCGACAAAGCTAAACGATAGGCAACCTCGCCAATCCTCTCAAGGATCTCAAAGGGACCGATAAACCGAGGGGACAACTTCCCACTTTTCCCGAACCTCATCAAACCTCGTCTAGGTGATATTTTCAGAAAAACATGATCACCCGTCTCAAATACCAAAGGCCTCCTCCTACGATCGGCATAACTCTTTTGGCGACTCTGGGCTGTAACAAGCCTCCTACGGATAAGTTCAACCTTCTCCGTCGTTTCCCTTACCAACTCCGGGCCCAACAAAGGTGCATCACCCACCTCGGCCCAACAAACCGGAGACCTACACGGTCGGCCATACAAGGCCTCAAACGATGCCATACCGATGCTCAACTGAAAACTGTTATTGTAGGCAAACTCCACCAAGGGCAAGTGCCTCTCCCATGACCCACTAAAGTCAAGAACACAACCTCGAAGCATATCCTCAAGGATCTGAATAGTAGGCTCGGACTGCCCGTCAATCTGAGGGTGATAAGCTGTACTGAAGGTCAACCTAGTGCCCAAGGCACTCTGCAAACTCTGCCACAACCTAGCAGTAAAACAAGGATCTCTATCTAAGACGATCGACACTAGGACCCCGTGCAACCTCACTATGTCCCGAATATACAAGTCGGCAAGATGGTCTACCGAATCTCTTACGCGCATAGGAATAAAGTGCGCCGACTTAGTCAACCAGTCTACAACCACCCAAATAGCATCACTACCCCGCTGAGTCCTCGGAAGACCTACAACGAAGTCCATAGTGACATGCTCCCACTTCCACTAGGCAATAGGCAAGGGTTGTAACAAACCCGCTAGCCTCTGATGCTCGGCCTTTACTTGCTGATAAGTAAGGCACTTCGATACGAAAACTACCACATCTCTCTTCATACCCCGCTACTAAAACTGGCGACCCAAATCACGATACATCTTGGTGCCTCCCAGATGCACGGCAAGGCGTGAATGGTGGAACTCTCGGAGTATCTCCTCTCAGCAAGACTCCGGCACAAACAAGCGGTCTCGGTATCTCACACTCTAGTTGGGATACACAGACAAACCCTTCTCAGCCTTCCCACTAGAGATCTTCTCTCGAAGGGACTCTATCTCAAGGTCACCTCTCTGTGCCTCTAACACTCGGTTCACAAGTGTAGGCTGCGCAACAACAGAAAACAAGGCCGCAGCCTCAACGGATTTGCCCAGAAGCAAATCAAACTCGCCAAGTGCACCCAACATCTTCCACTCCTGGATGGCTATACAAGCGACATCACTAATGGATTTCCTACTAAGGGCATCGGCCACAACATTGGCCTTTCCCGGGTGATAGTGCAACTCAAAGTCGTAGTCCTCAATGAACTTCATCTACCTTCTCTGCCTCAAATTCAAGTCCCTCTATGTAAACAGATACTTCAAACTCTTATGGTCTGAGAACACCTTGAACCTCTCACCATAAAGGTAGTGTCTCCAAATCTTTAGGGCAAAGATCACTGCTGCTAACTCTAGGTTATGTGTAGGGTAGTTCCTCTTGTGTATTTTCAACTGACGTGAGCCATAGGCAACCACTTTCCCCTCATACATCAACACACAACCCAAACTCTCTTGTGAGGCATCACAATAAACCGCATAACCCAAAACTCCTCTCCGGAATAATCAAAACCGGAGCGGTGGTCAATCTAACCTTCAACTCTTGGAACGATTTTTCACAAGTCTCACTCCATACAAACTTGACCTCTTTCTGCGTCAATCTAGTCAACGGTGAAGCTAGCTTGGAGAAATCTTTCACAAATCGGTGGTAATACCCAGCTAATCCCAGAAAACTGCGGATCTCAAAAACACTCTTAGGCTGTGCCCAATCTTGCATTGCCTCAATCTTGGATGTATCAACAGACACCCCTTCCCCGGAAACCACATGGCCTAAGAATTTAACCTCCCTTAGCCAAAACTCACACTTCCCAAACTTGGCATACAACCTATGGGCTCTAAGCAACTCAAGCACCACTCTCAAGTGTTCCTCGTGCTCCTCCTCCGAAGGTGAATAAATCAGAATGTTGTCCACGAAAACAACCACAAAGTGATCTAAGAATTCCCGGAATATCCGGTTCATCAAATCCATAAACACTGCAGGTGCATTGGTGAGCCCAAATGGCATCACCACAAACTCGTAATGGCCATACCACGTACGGAATGCCGTCTTCGGAATATCCTCTTCCTTAACCCTCAACTGGTGGTAACCCGATCTCAAGTCTATCTTGGAGAAACAATGGGAACCCTTCAACTGGTCAAACAAATAATTTATACGGGGCATAGGGTACTTATTCTTGACCGTAGCCCAATTCAACTTCCGGTAATCGATACATAGTCTCAAGGCACCATCTTTCTTTTTAACAAAAAGGACCGGTGCTCCCCACGGTGAAACACTAGGGCGAACAAAACCCTTATCTAGCAACTCCTGGAGTTGAATCTTCAACTCACTCAACTCGGCTGGGGCAAAACGGTAAGGTGCCATAGAAATCGGCGCTGTGCCAGGCACTAAATCAATGGAGAACTCTATCTCTCGATGAGGTGGCAAATTGACAAGATCCTCGGGAAAAACATCCGAATACTCGCAAACCACTCTCAGCAACTCAACCCCGGTCTCATCACACTCACTACTCATAAGGTTAGCGAGAAGACCACTAAGCTCACTCCGCCCTCGCGGATCATACACCGGTGGCAACACACTACCAACCCGATCTCCCAAGAAATGGAAACAATCCCCACTCAAGGTACATACTATGACCCTCTAGCGGTAACAATCAATAACAACCCGATATGACGATAGTCAGTCCATACCCAAGATAATATCAAAACCCGACATAGGCATAACTACAAAAGGAAATGGAAGTCGGCGATCCGCTACCTCTATATCACAACATTTACACCCTTGTTTCAAAATCAACTCACCCCCAACAGGTGATACAACGCAAATAGGAGATGCTAACTGTGCCAACTCCAAACCCAAAATAGATGCAAATGCAGTAGATATAAAAGAATGGGATGCACCCGTATCAATCAACACACTAGCAACCGAGTTGCAAAACAAGAAGGTACCTCTCACAACTGATGGAGCCGGTACCAGATCCTGCGCGGTAACAGCATATACGCACCCTGTAGGCCCCTGATCTACATGCTCACCTCTAGGAGCAAAAGACTGCTGTACAGACTAGGACAACGAAGCTCCCTGATTGGCCCTCGAGGCCTGAACTGACTGAGCTGGCCGAAAACTCTGCGTCTGCCGAGATGTACCAGAAGTGCCACTCAACTGCGGGCAAAACCTTTTCAGGTGCCCCGCCTGACCACACTGATAGCAAGATAGCGGCTGGCCTCTGCCCTGACTCTGGCTCTGAGGTCGAGAAGCATGATTACATTTCATCAGAGTATTCATTACAAAATGTATTACATGTTGACAACAAAAGTAAATGCCCTATAGGCTTACAACTTTCCAAGTCAACACTTGGTTACAAAAGAGAGTACTAACTCTACACAAAATAAGCCCTTGGCTTGATATACATGTAATACAACCAAAAATAACAAAAGAGCCCAACAACCCCAAGCCTCCCAGACTACGTCCTTGGAGGTGGCATACTACCTGTACCTGAAAATGATGTCCCATAACGGGTGAGCCAATGCCCAGTAGAGATATGCTAAACATAATATGAGTAATAACTAAAACATTAGCATTTGACAAATATTTAACTCACATGAATCAATTCATAACCCATTTCAATTACATGACAAATGTGCCCATGTTTCATTTCATTTCCATTACTTATCCAGTTTCTCAACTCATAATCCTGGCTCAGAACCTGGCCATATACTTTAAATGAGATTATATCTCATATCAATAACTCTTCCATTTCAACAATTCAAATGAGACAACAACTCATATCGAAACACTTCCATAAGCCACAATAGATACACAGATTCGCTGTATCAATAACATATAAAACACTTCCATACTTCATAAATGATACACAGATTAGCTGTATTAATAATTTAATAGATACACGTATTCGCTGTATCAATGGAGTCCATCCCCTACCTCCTCCCACATAACATCCGGTTTAGGAGTCCATCCCACATCTTCCCCTAAACCGTGGAGTACATCCTCTATCTCCTCCCACACAATACAATGTATATAAACACATATCATATACATAATCAATCAATACATAAATTTAATGTATTATTCCAACCGTCATTTCGATGACATTTTCAATTGATTAGTTTTAGTTTGCCTAATCATCATGCATTGTCTACAACAATCAAGGCTATCCTCCACCGATAGCCCAAAGCAGTTATTTCTAAATAGATAATAAATGCCTCAACAGATATAAAATCTAAACATTTTCAAAGTGAGCGATTAATAAATCCAACTCCACCATTTTAACTCATAATGAGCCAATTCCAATAACAATTGTCATTAATTACACTAATGACCCAAATATACCCAAACATGGCATTTTTCCGCCTTTTCTCAATATTGACCCAAAGGCTCAAATATTAACAACAACATCAACAATCTCCTTTGTGGACCCATAATATACATATATGAGTCAAAAACAACAAAACCCTACCTTTGAAAACAACACATTTCAAATCCTAACTTTCCAAATCAACCCATCTATACAAATAACTCAATGTCTATGTTAAAGCACATAAGAATGAGTAGGAATCCCTACCTAAAATTCGTAGCCCAAGAGAAAATGATGAAGAAATTGAAGATGCTCCAAAACCCAAGATTTTCGGATCAAAATATAGCCCTCGACAATCCCCACAACTTTTACAAAGGCCCAAGATGAGGAAACCACTCCTACTAGATCAATCCCTAGAGAGAAGGTAAGGTTTTAGAGAGAGGAGCTCTCAAATCTGGTTTTGGGAAAGTAAAAGAGAGAAAGAGAAATGAAAAAGTAATCCAAAAATGTGAAATACAGATGTATTATACCAGTCACCCCGCTCGAGCGTGGAAACCCCCGCTCGAGCGTCAGACACAGACTCACGCTCGAGCGTCAAAAGTGCCGCTCGAGTGTCGATTGCACACTTCCAAAAGTTTTGCAAACATGGTCCCTGCTCGAGTGTCAAACTCCTCGCTCGAGCGGAGGAACAAAATCAAAGGGTCACGCTCGAGCGTCAAAACTGCCGCTCGAGCGTCTGAAGACCTACAGACAAAAGTACTAGGAGGTGGAAGTTTATGCTCGAGCGTTAAAACTCTCGCTCGAGTGGAGAAGCAACAACGAAGGCCCCGCTCGAGCGTGAAGGCCAAATTTTGGGCATCAACCAATGGTTTCAAAGTACAACCAACCTACTTCAAACCTGTCCAACACAACCCAAGACTCAAATACAAAGAGTAAGGGAAGGAAATGAGAATGAGACAACAACACAACCACGGAACAAGTCCAGAATACAATATACAAAGGAAAGGAAAACTAGGATCGCTATAGTCCTACACACATTTGTCCTTCTAGGATATTTGGACGGCTTAGATCTATTCAAATTATAAATAACAGCTGAGATATATTTTTCAAAAAATATCCAATATGTACATTTTCTATTTTCTCGCTTTTCTCTCTTACTTTTTCCTTTTCTTACCTATCCTTTCATGATCCCATGATCCCACATTCCTCTCTCTTTTCTTTTTATTTTTTTTATTTTCTCCCATTTTTATTTTTCTCTCCATTTGTTTTTTTTTTATTTTTTTATTTTCTCCTTTTTGTTCACTTATTTTTACTCATATGATATGAAAAAGTCTACGATCCCAGAATTAGGAGCCAGATTTTACTGTGTGTTGTAGAGATTATATTAATGAATTTTTTGGTCCACAAATTAAATAAATTTGAACAATTAATTATTATTTTTAAATATTTTGAATACCGGATAGACTTCGTAAATTTAGACCTCATATGAATCTTTAACATCTATATAATAAAGTAGGATGGTTTTTGAATTTGCACTATACACATTTGTTCTACTAGGACATTTGGACGGCTCAGATCTATTCAACTTGTAAAGCAACAGCTGAGATATATTTTCCAAAAAATATCCTACATGTACATTTTTTATTTTCCCGTTTCTCTCTCTTACTTTTTCCTTTTTCTCACCGATCCTTTTATAATCCATGATCCCACATTCCTCTCTCTTTTTTATTTTTTATTTTCTCCCATTTTTATTTTTCTTTTCTATTTGTTTTTTTTTTCTTTCTCCTTTTTGTTCACTTATTTTTATTCATATTATATGGAAAAGTCTACAATCCCAGAATTAGGAGCCAGATTTTACTGTGTGTAGTGGAGATTATATTGATGAATTTTTTAATCCACAAATTAAATGAATTTGAACAATTAATTATTATTTTTAATTCTATTGAATACCTAGTAGACTTCGTAAATTTAGACCTCATATGAATCTTCAACATCTATATAATAAAGCAGGATGGTTTTTGAATTTGTCCTACACACATTTGTCCTACTAGGACATTTGGACGGCTTAGATCTATTCAAATTATAAAATAACTGCTGAGATATATTTTTCAAAAAATATCCTACATGTACATTTTCTATTTTCTCACTTTTCTCTCTTACTTTTTTCTTTTCTCACCCATTCTTCCATGATCCCACCTTCCTCTCTATTTTATTTTTATTTTTTTATTTAAATAGTGTTGGGATTACAATTATATTCTATTCCTAATATTATTTAAATCGTGCCTTCAGTCACGGGTATACACCAGTTCTTTTATAAAATATATAGATATATCGATAATCTCAATGTCACTCTTATCACTCCTTAATACAAAAATTACGAGATAATTATGATAATTTTAAATTTGTATTTAAAACTTATAAATTATGAGATAAATTATTATAATTTAAATTTATATTGTGTAGATTTTAAATTTAAATTAATAGATTGCTTTCCATATTTAGTGAAAGTTTAAATTTTAATAAAATAAAATTTAAAAATTTTAATTAATCAATTTTTGTGTAAGCTGGTTGGTCTTTTGACCAAACTAATTAAGCTAAACCATTTTTGGTTTGAATGATTTGCTGGTTTAACCGTGAATTTAGCGGTTTTACATGTTACGATGATTTTTTTTTACTCATTAAGTTTTTTTTAATTATTTCCTTTTCAAAAACCAATATGATAATTTTTTAAAATTCATATATTTTTATTCTAAAATAGTGAAGTATTAGAACTATGTCATTTTTTTATAACAAAGCATAATTTTAATTATTAATCGTCAATACAACAATTTTAATCTATCTATACTATATATTATAGTAAAGAAATATTTGAAACAAAACTCTTAATTTTGTATATATAATTTTGTTTATGAGAGACAAAATATGAAAAAAATTAAATATAATTACTGTGTTTTTAATAAATAATGTATGATTTTATCCCGTGCATAGCACGGGTGATATGCTAGTATATTATATAAGGAAATGGGGTTTCTAATGAGAAGGCTTGTGAGAGCTCTAAAGTCTCATTTCACAATTACTAATTTTTGTGATTTTAAAAATAATTATATTGGCTAACACAGTAATTAGAGATTTAAAAAAAAATAAAAGTCACATAAAATTTTGAATTACAAGTTCTGAAAATCTCTCCCCCAAATATGTCTCTCTTTCCTAAATCTCATCTCATAATAAAGCAACTATACATTAAAAAAACATTATACATTAAAAAAAAAAAAAACACACACAAATATCATCTCATAACAAAATAATTATATATTTTACCAAAAAAAAAAAAAAACACATTATAGATTAAAAAAACGTAAAACCACAATTGTTAATTTTTGTAATTTTAAAAATATTTAAAAATAGTACTATTGGCTAACAAAATAACTATAGATTAAAAAAAACTAAAATTACTAATTTTTGTAATTTTAAAAATATTTAAAAATAATATCATTGGCTAACAAAGTAATTATAGATTAAAAGTAAAAAAATAAAAAAATGAATTGCAAGTTCCAAAAATCTCTCACTTAATATTTATCTCTTTCCTAAATCTCTTCATCTACCTATCTATCTATGCTATATATTATATCAAAGTGACTTTTTATCTTAGAGGCCCTAAGTGTTTCAAAACCTTAAATATAATTGAGATTTTTATTGATAAATCCCATTCAGAAGTATTCTAACCCAAGAAGTCCATGAAAGAATTTTTTAACCCACTTAGTCTCATATATTTATACTTTTATTCTATAAAGTTCTTTTTATTGATTTACACTATTTTCTTAGACTCTTATGCCTTTATATTTAATATTGATATTTAATGTTGGGGGAGGAGAGAGAAGGGAAAGGACTAAGGTATAAGAAATTTCATACACAAATTAAATAACATTAATATGTTATTATTTTATATTATTATATAATGTGAATATATTTTTAATTGACAGTACATTAAAAATAATATGAACATTCTCTCTTATTTGATGTGAACGTTCACAGCACCTTCTCGAAAAATTCTCTCTCATCTAATGTAGTGATTTGAACATTCACAACATGTGAACCTTCTTATTTTTAATTGACAACATATTCTTATTCACAACATATAGTGATGTGAACGTTCAAATTCATATGTTTTAGTATGAATATTCACATTATGTAATTGACAACACAATGACAAAAATTCATTTCAAATTAATGCGAATATAATGATGTAAATATTCATTTCAATTACATGATGTGAATATTCATATCATGTAATTGACAACACAATGATAAAAATTCATTTCAAATTAATATGAATATAATGACAATAAACATTCACATTCACGTCATTTGATGTGAACATTCACATTTACGTCATCTAATGTGAACATTCACGTCATTACGTGCAGTCATGTTTATATTCAAATGAAAGTTGAGGCTTATGGTTGTGTAATTTGATGTAATGTTGATGTGAACCTTAACGTCACATTTATCACAACGTCATTTGATGTAAATATTCACATTTACGTCATCTAATGTGAACATTCACGCCATCACGTATAGTCAACATTTGGATGCATGGGAACTACCAAAACATAATGACAATAAATAAATAACCATGTTTAATTTTTTTTTTTGTGTAATATATATATACTAGCGTATGCCTGTGCCTGAAGGCACGGTGTAAATAATGTTACGATTAGAATATAATTGTAATCTCAACCCTATTTAAATTTATTTTTTAATTTGATGAAATCACAAATTTATTATAAAATTTTAGAATTCTCACAAAACTTATCATGAAAACTCGCTTTTGCTTATATAATATATAGCTAGATAGATAGATGTGCCTGGCATACATACAATTTTCGCAGGCATACATACAATATAGCTTTAGCTTTTGCTTATATAATTATATAGAAATTGTATGTATGTCCATAATGTCCTAGTGTATTACGAGGATACATACATTGTATGGAAATATGTGTAAAATATATTGAACAAAAAGGAGAAAATAAAAAAAAATAAACAAATAGAGAGAAAAATAAAAACGAGAGAAAATAAAAAAAATAAATAGAAATGAGAGAGGAAAGTGGGATCATGGGATCATGGAATGATGGGTGAGAACAGGAAAAAGTAAGAGAGAGATAAGCGGGAAAGTAAAAAATGTACATATACGATTTTTTTTGGGGAACTATATCTCAGCCATTGTTTTATAATTTGAACAGATCTTAGTCATTCAAATGTCCTAATAGGACAAAAATATGTTGAAGATTCAAAAACCATCTTCCTTATTAAAATATGTTGAAGATTCATATAGGGTCTAAATTTATGAAGTCTATCAGGTATTTAATATATTTAAAAATAATAATTAATTATTCTAATTCATTTAATTTGTGGACTATAAAATTCATTAATTTAATCTCTACTACACATAGTAAAATTTGGCTCCTAATTCTGGGATCGTAGACTTTTCCCTATAATATGAATAAAAATAAGTGAACAAAAAGGAGAAAATAAAAAAAAAATAAACAAATAGAGAGGGAAATAAAAATGGGAGAAAATAAAAAGAAAATAGAGAGAAAGGTAGCATCATCGGATCATGGAAGGATGTGTGAGAAAGGAAAAAGTAAGAGAGAGAAGTGAGAAAATAGAAAATGTACATGTAGGATATTTTTTGAAAAATATATCTTAGCCGTTGTTTTATAATTTGAATAGATTTAAGCCGTTCAAATGTCCTAGTAGGACAAACGTGTGTAGGACAAATTCAAAAACTATCATACTTTATTATATAGATGTTGAAGATTCATATAAGGTCTAAATTTATGAAATCTATCAAGTATTCAATATATTTAAAAATAATAATTAATTGTTCTAATTCATTTAATTTGTGGACTATAAAATTCATTAATTTAATCTCCACTACACATAGTAAAATCTGGCTCCTAATTCTGGGATCGTAGACTTTTCCCTATAATATGAATAAAAATAAGTGAACAAAAAGGAGAAAATAAAAAAAAGAGAAAATAAAAAGAAAATAGAGAGGAAGGTGGCATCATCAGATCATGGAAGGATGGGTGAGAAAAGGAAAAAGTAAGAGAGAGAAGTAGGAAAATAGAAAATGCACATGTAGGTTTGGAAAATATATCTCAACCGTTGTTTTATAATTTGAATAGATTTAAGCCGTCCAAATGTCCTAATAAGACAAATGTGTGTTGGACAAATTCAAAAATCATCCTGCTTTATTATATAAATGTTGAAGATTCATATTGTAACGCCCTCAAAATAATACATAAAACCCATCACTTTAGACATGCCTTAATATAAGAGAAATCAATCATTTATATTCATCAGAGTAGTTCTTACAACAGCATTACATGTTAACAACAAAAGTAAGTGTCCTACTGGCTTACAGCTTTCCAAGTTAACACTTGGTTACAAAAAGAGAGAGTACTAACTCTATATAAATAAGCCATTGGCTTGATACACATGTAATACTAACAAAATAATCCAAAAAAAGAGTCTTCAACTCCCATAACTATCCAAGCTACGTCCTTAGAGGCGGCATGCTACCTGTACCTGAAAATGATGTTCCCATATAGGGTGAGCCACGGCCCAGTAGAAATACACTAAACCAACTATGAACAATGACTACAAGATTAGCAGTTGATAGATGGCCAACATAGATACATCCACTTATAACACATTACAATTACATGACTCACAAGTCTATGCCACTTTTCGTTATTTCATTTTCAGTAGATAAGCACATTGGCTGAATCAATACATCAACAGATAAGCATATTAGCTATATCAATATCTCAACAGATAAGTACAAGAACTATATCATGCAACCAAAGATAAGCAGATGAGCTGTATCTACACTTCTCAAAGATAAGCATATGAGCTGTATCTACGGAGTTCATCCCCTATCTCCTCCCAACACTATCCGGTTTAGAGGTCCATCCCCCATCTTCCCCTAAACCGTGGAGTATATCCCCTATCTCCTCCCAACACTATCCGGTTTAGAGGTCCATCCCCCATCTTCCCCTAAACCGTGGAGTACATCCCCCATCTCCTCCTCTACACAAAATGCATATAAACACATAGGTTCTATACACAATCAACTAATACATAAAGTTAATGTATTCTATCAACCGTCATGCTCCATGACACATTCCGTTGATTAGTTTTCATTTGCCTAATCATCATGCATTGTCTACAACAATCAAGACTAACCTCCACCGATAGCCCAAAGCAGTTATTTCTAAACAGAAAATAAATGCACAAAATGGATCATATATCAGCATTTCAATTTGGTGAGCGATAAATAATTCAACTACACCCTTTAATCCCATACATTCTCAATCCCAATAGTTCTAATTCAATTCCTCCTTTTCTCAAATTAATTACACGAATTAATTTATTAAGTCAATTAGGGCAAATTCCCTTAACTAACAAAACAACCCTAAGGTTCCATTTTCGTCCACATTTCCAACATTTATCTCATTCTTCTATGCCAAACTTGCATTTAGGTTTATTCTAAACAAAACCCCAACTTTTGTAAAAATACACAAAAGGCCCAAACTTTATCAAAACTACCCAACAACACCCAACATATCAAAATGCTAAAATTTAAAGACAAAAATCCATAAGGAGGAGTAGGATATCCCTACCTCAAGATTGAGCTCCGACAAAGAAGATGACAAAAACGAAAATGCTCCTAATCACAAATTTCTCGGATCAAAAGATAGCCCTCGACGATCAACAACTTTTTTGTAAAGGCCAAAGGTGAGGAAATCACTACTACTAGATCAGTACCTAGAGAGAAGGTAGAGCCCTAGAGTGAGAAGCTCAACAATGGTGTTTTTGGAAAAGTAAGAGAGAGAAGAGATGTGAAAAAGTGATTTCAAAAAGTCAAAACACGGAGCTTTAACCTAGTCGCCCAGCTAGAGCGTCAAAAGCTCCACTCGAGCGTCACTCACAGATCCCCGCTCGAGCGTCCAAATCCCAGCTCGAGCGACGGATGCACACTCTCAGAACTTTTGCAGACAGGTCCCCCCCACTTGAGCGCCCAACTCCACGCTCGAGCGTCACACACAAACTCCCGCTCGAGCGTCCAAACCTCTGCTCAAGCGGACAACACTGCAAGGGAAATACTGGAAGAGTGATTTTCCCGCTCGAGCACCAAAACCCCCGCTCGAGAGGAGAAGCTACAACAAAGACCCCGCTCGAGCGGACAGGCCAAAATCTGGACAACTACCATTGGTTCTAAGTTCAACCAACCTGTAACAAACCTGCCCAACACATCCTATAACTCAAATACAAAGTATGAGAGGATGTAAACAAGATTTAAACAACTGCTAACATCTACGAAACCACTGTACAACAAGGGGTAAAGCCCGGGATCGCTATAACCTCCCCCCTTAAAGAATTTCATCCCCGAAATTAAGTGCAAGTTTTTGGAAAACAACTTTTTCTCCATTTTAAACAACGTTATATTACAACATTCAACAACTCGACCCATTACCGGTCATTCCATCTCTTATCAAGAGGCATCTCACAATATGTAAAAACAACAGATATTACAAGTGCACCATTAACATGCATTTCTCCTCAATTTTAACAGTTTTCAACACACATAATTTGCATTTCCATATCATATTCAGTTCTCATGATATAACTCCATTTCTATAATATAGCCAACATATGCAATATTATAATTAACTTCCATTTCAAGGCAAGTTTCCACAATATATCCATAAACCAAAACATCCACCATGTTTTACAACTTAAGACATATACATAATGTTATAGCGATCCCGGGCTTTACCCCTTGTTGTACAGTGGTTCCGTAGATGTAAGCAGTTGTTTAAATCTTGTTTACATCCTCTCATACTTTGTATTTGAGTTATAGGATGTGTTGAGCAGGTTTGTTACAAGTTGGTTGAACTTAGAACCAATGGTAGTTGTCCAGATTTTGGCCTATCCGCTCGAGCGGGGATTTTGATGCTCGAACGGGGTCTTTGTTGTAGCTTCTCCGCTCGAGCGGGGGTTTTGGCGCTCGAGCGGGAAAATCACCCTTCCAGTATTTCCCCTGCAGTGTTGTCCACTCGAGCGAAGGTTTGGACGCTCGAGCGGGAGTTTGTGTGTGATGCTCGACCGTGGAGTTGGGCGCTCAAGTGGGGGGGACCTGTCTGCAAAAGTTCTGAGAGTGTGCATCCGCCGCTCGAGCTGAGATTTGGACGCTCAAGCGCGGATCTGTGAGTAACGCTCGAGCGGAGCTTTTGACGCTCTAGCGGGGCGACTGGGTTAAAGCTCCGTGTTTTGACTTTTTGAAATCACTTTTTCACATCTCTTCTCTCTCTTACTTTTCCAAAAACACCATTGTTGAGCTTCTCACTCTAGAGCTCTACCTTCTCTCTAGGTACTGATCTAGTAGGAGTGATTTCCTCACCTTTGGCCTTTACAAAAAAGTTGTTCATCGTCGAGGGCTATCTTTTGATCCGAGAAATTTGTGATTTGGAGCATTTTCGTTTTCGTCATCTTCTTTGTCGGAGCTCAATCTTGAGGTAGGGATATCCTACTCCTCCTTATGGATTTTTGTCTTTAAATTTTAGCATTTTGATATGTTGAGTGTTGTTGGGTAGTTTTGAGAAAGTTTGGGCCTTTTGTGTATTTTTACAAAAGTTGGGGTTTTGTTTATAATAAACCTAAATGCAAGTTTGGCATAGAAGAATGAGATAAATGTTGGAAATGTGGACGAAAATGGAACCTTAGGGTCGTTTTGTTAGTTAAGGGAATTTTCCCTAGTTGACTTAATAAATTAATTCGTGTAATTAATTTGAGAAAATGAGGAATTGAATTAGAAATATTGGGATTGAGAATGTATGGGATTAAAGGGTGTAGTTGAATTATTTATCGCTCACCAAATTGAAATGTTGATATATTATCCATTTTGGGCATTTATTTTCTGTTTAGAAATAACTGCTTTGGGCTATCGGTGGAGGATAGTTTTGATTGTTGTAGACAATGCATGATGATTAGGCAAACGAAAACTAATCAACGGAATGTGTCATGGAGCATGACGGTTGATAGAATACATTAACTTTATGTATTAGTTGATTGTGTATAGAACCTATGTGTTTATATGCATTGTGTGTAGAGGAGGAGATGGGGGATGTACTCCGTGGTTTAGGGGAAGATGGGGGATGGACCTCTAAATCGGATAGTGTTGGGAGGAGATAGGGGATGAACTCTGTAGATACAGCTCATATGCTTATCTTTGAGAAGTGTAGATACAGCTCATATGCTTATCTTTGGTTGCATGATATAGTTCTTGTACTTATCTGTTGAGATGTTGATATAGCTAATATACTTATCTGTTGATGTATTGATTCAGTCAATGTGCTTATCTACTGAAAATGAAATAATGAAAAGTGGCATAGACTTGTGAGTCATGTAATTGTAATGTGTTATAAGTGGATGTATCTGTGTTGGCCATCTATCAACTGCTAATCTTTTAGTCATTGTTCATAGTTGGTTTAGTGTATTTCTATTGGGCCGTGGCTCATCCTATATAGGAACATCATTTTCAGGTACAGGTAGCATGCCGCCTTCAAGGACATAGCTTGGATAGTTATGGGAGTTGAAGACTCTTTTTTTGGACTATTTTGTTAGTATTACATGTTTATCAAGCCAAGGGCTTATTTGTATAGAGTTAGTACTCTCTTTTTTTTGTAACCAAGTGTTAACTTCGAAAGCTGTTATAGCGACCCCGGTCTTTTCCCAGTTAGTTGTTGTATCCGGACTTATGTTTCGTAGATCTCGTTGTTATATATAATTGTTGTTGTTGTCCTTTAATTCTTTATTCTTGAGTTATAGGATGTTTTGGGCAGGTTTGTTGGGTTGGAAACCTAATGTTGCTGTCCAGATTTTTGGACCTTAACTCGAGCGAGGAGTTGGTCGCTCGAGCGAGCTGTTGTTTTTGGTCCTTCGCTCTAGCGAGGATTTGGTCGATCGAGCGAGAGTAGAGTTTTGTGTCTTGTGGCTCGAGCCAAGGTTTTTTAGCTCGAGCGAGAGATTACGTCTAGTATAGACCTGAGAGCAGGGTTTCTTGGCTCGAGCGAGCTTTCTTTCGCTCGAGCGAGTTTCGAGTTCTTCGCTCGAGCGAGCATTCTGTCGCTCGAGCGTGCTTCTGGGTTGCAGACTTGAAGCATTGCATTCTTGGCTCGAGCGAGCTTTCCTTCGCTCGAGCGAGTATTTCTTGTGTCTGGTCACTCGAGCGACCAAGTCTTCGCTCGAGTGAGCCTGTTTTATTTAAATAGACAGCAGCGGGGAAAATTCAGTCTTTTATATATTCTTTTGATTCAAAACCCTAGGTACGACTTTTCTCTCTTTCCACTCACCTTCTCTCTTAGGTTTCATCTCCTTTGAGGGTGCTTCTACCCTAGGTTCTTTATTAAAAAGATAGAGTGAGTCGAGATCTTCGTTTTAATCTGAGAGTTTGTGGATTTGGAGTACTTTGGACTTTGGGTCGTCATCTCCGTCTTCTCCATTCGGGTTATTTACATCGAGGTAGGGATTTCCTACTCCATATTATAAGTTTTGTTCTAAGTTTTGGTATTTTGATATGTTGGGGGTTATTTGGTAATCTTGGGAAAAACCCTAGTTGTTTTAATAAATTAATTTGTATAATTAATTTAAGGAAAAATTGGGGAATTTAGTTGAATTCATGGAATTGGGGAATTATAAGTTTAAATGGTGTAGTTGGATAATTTAATCACTCACCTATTGAATTGTTGAGATTATAATTGTTAGTACATTTGTTTCCCGTTTAGAAATAACTGTTTTGGGCTATCGATGAAGGATAGTCGTGATTGTTGTAGACATTGCATGTGGATTAGGGAAAACTGAAACTAATCACATTGGTTAAGTCATTAATTTTGACTGTTGAATTAATACATAAAATATATGTATTGATTGTGTATTGTATATTATAAGTGTTTAATACATTGTAAATGCATATTGTTTGGGAGGAGATAGGGGATGTACTCCACGGTTTGGGAGGAGATAGGGGATGTACTCCTAAACCGGATATTGTTTGGGAGGAGATAGGGGATGGACTCCATTAGCATCACTATGATGTGTGCTTATTGATTTATAGAAGTGTTTTTTACATATTGTTGATACAGCACTAAAATGTGTATCAAATGAGAAGTATGGAAGTGTTTTGATCTGAGCCTTAGTCTCATTTGTTTCGTTGATAAATGGAAGAAATGTTAGTGTGATATGTAGTTCACTGTTATAGTCTGGCCAGGTTCTGAGCCATGTTGGTAAAAATGGAAAGTTGAATAAATAATGGAAAGTGAAACTGATATTTGTGTTAACCATTTATTGAATGCCATTGTTTTATTCAATGCTTACATTTGGTTTAGTATCTTTCTACTGGGCTGTGGCTCACCTTATATGGGAACATCATTTTCAGGTTCAGGTGATGTGCTACCTCCAAGGACTTAGCTTGGATGGATTTGGAGTTGAAGACTCTGTTTAGATTAGTTATTTATTTTGTTTTAATTTGGTGTTACATGTAAACTCAAGCCTAGGGCTTAATGTGTAAATGAGTTAGTACTCATATTTTTGTAAATGAGTTGGCTTGGAAAGATGTAAGCCCGTAGGGCATTTACTTTCGTTATTGCATGTAATGTCTTTTAATAAGATTACTCTGATGGATGAGATGATAATTGGTTTTCTTTTATCAATGCATGTTAATGTTATATATTATGGGTTTATTTTTTAGGGCGTTACAGCTGTAAGCCAGTAAGGCACTTGCTTTTGTTGTTAACATGTAATGCTGTTGTAAGAACTACTCTGATGAATATAAATGATTGATTTCTCTTATATCAAGGCATGTCTAAAGTGATGGGTTTTATGTATTATTTTGAGGGCGTTACAACTTGGTATCAGAGCGTACCGGGTTCGAATACTTTGGGTACGTGGGAAGTGATTAGGATCACAATGGGTTTGTCTCGCTTGATAGAGACTTAGGTGTAGAGTCATATGCTATGTGTTTAAATTGATAACATGCTTATGTGACTATGTGGGTATGAGATTTAATTTCTAGGATGTTGATTGGATCCTTGGGTTTCTGTGAGTCTTGTTGGAAAAGCACTTGATCAATGCTGTTTCTAACCGGAACTTTAGTAACGCCTCGGGACTATCATTATTCGGAAATGAAATTCGTAAGTGCTTATGTGTTTATGTGCTTACGTGGAATGAATTACAGTTGTCCATGCACTAGGACGCGAGTGTTTAGTTTCGGCACATTTATGAATGTGCTAATATTCTTCGTTTCCTTTATTAGGATGTCAGGACGAGGAAGAGGTGGTAGGCGTGGTAGGCCTAGGAGGCAGGAAGTGCCTATACTGGATGAGATTCCGGCAATACAGGAGGGAGTTGGTCAGGCCAACGTGGCCGAGCCAGCGGGTCAGCAAGCCATGAGTGCCTTGGCTGGAGAGATAGCTGGAGCTTTGGGTATTCTCAGAGCAGGGAATCAGGTTGCTGAGGCAGGGCCTTCTTTCTTGAAGAGGGAGTTCTTCCGGTCTAACCCGAATGAATTTATTGGGGATCTAAAAGAGCCACTTAAGGCAGATGAGTGGTTGGAACAAATGAGTAAGACGTTCGAGATGCTTGGCATCGAGGACGGAGCACTGAAAGTGACCTTGGCATCCTTCCAACTGAAAGGAGATGCGGGTCAATGGTGGAAGTACGAGAAGGTCTGTGTTGGTGGTACATGGGAGGCGTTTGTAAATGCTTTCCAGGAGTGGTTCTTATCTGCAGTTGCCAGGGAGAAGCTGAGGGACCAGTTTAGCCGGCTCAAATAGGAGGGTTTGTCTGTGGCCGAGTTTGAGGCTACATTTACTAGCTTGTCCAGGTTTGCACCTAAACTTGTGGTATCCAAGGAACGCCGTTGCTATGACTTTGAGCGGAAGTTGAGACGTGGCCTCAAGTTGAGGGTTGGTGGATCTTTCATTCGAGAGTATAGACATCTGGTGGATGCTGCAGCTCATATGGAGCTCTTGATGCAGGAGGAGGAAGAGGAGAAGAATAGAGGTTCCAAGAGGAGCCAAGATGGCCAGGGTGATGGCAGGAGACAGAAGGGTTATAACCCTCAGCAGTCTCAGGGTGGTGTGGCTAGATCGACCTTTCAAGTGCCGAGTGCAGGCTCGAGGAGAGGCAACCAGGGAGGTTTGACTTGTTATTCTTGTGGCCAGTTGGGTCACAAGTCTTCGGTTTGCCGGCAGAAGGGTGGAGGTCAGAGAGCTGCTTCTTTCTCAGCTAGACCGCAGAGTCAGAGTTTGGGCAAGAGGCAACCCTTGTCTTGCTATCAGTGTGGACAGCCTGGGCACCTGAAGAGGTTCTGCCCACAGTTGAGTGCCACTTCAGGAGTGTCTGGTTCTAGGCAGACGCAGAGTTATCAGCCAGCTCAGTCTATGCAGGCCTCGAGGGCCAATCCGGGAGCTTCGTCATCCCAGACTGTGCAGCAGTCGTATGCTCCTAGAGGTGAGCAGGTGGATCGAGGCCTCTGAGGTGTGTGTATGTTTTATCACAGGACCTAGTACCGGCTCCATCAGTAGTGAGAGGTACCTTTCGGTTTTGCAACTCGGTTGCTAGTGTATTGATTGATACGGGTGCATCTCATTCTTTTGTATCTGCTGCATTTGCATCTGTGTTGGAGTTGGAGTTAGCACTATTAGCATCTCCTATTTGTGTTGTGTCACCTGTTGGAGGTGAGTTGATTTTGAAATACGGATGTAGAGGTTGTGATATAAAGGTCGCCGATCATAGGCTCATATTTCCTTTTGTAACTATGCCCATGAAGGGCTTTGATGTTATTTTGGGTATGGACTGGTTATCGTCATACCGGGCAGTTATTGATTGCTACCGCCAGAGGGTCACTTCTTTGCACTGTGGCGGGAGTGTTTCCATTTCTTGGGGGACCGGGTTGGTAGTGTGTTGCCACCGGTGTATGATCCGCGAGGGCGGGGTGAACTTAGTGGTCTACTTGCCAGCTTTGAGAGTGGTGAGTACGATGAGACCCAGATTATGTTGCCGAGGGTGGTTTATGAGTATTCGGGTGTTTTTCCCGAGGATCTCGTTAGTTTGCCACCTTACTGAGAGATTGAGTTCTCTATTGATTTAGTGCCCGGCACGGCGCTGATTTCTATGGCACGTTATCGTTTTGCCCCAGCAGAGTTGGTTGAGTTGAAAGTTCAGCTCCAGGAATTGTTAAATAAGGGCTTTGTTCACCCTAGTGTTTCACCATGGGGAGCACCGGCCTTCTTTGCTAAAAAGAAAGATGGTGCCTTGAGATTCTGTATCGAATACCGAAAATTGAATCGGGCTACGGTTAAGAATAAGTACCCTATGCCCCGTATAGATGATCTATTTGACCAGTTGAAGGGTTCTCGTTGTTTCTCTAAGATAGACTTGAGATCGGGTTACCACCAGTTGAGGGTCAAGGAAGAGGATATTCCGAAGACGGCATTCCGTACGCGGTATGGCCATTACGAGTTTTTGGTGATGCCATTTGGGCTTACCAACGCACCGGCAGTCTTTATGGACTTGATGAACCGGATTTTCCTGGAATTCTTGGATCGTTTTGTAGTCGTTTTCGTGGACGACATTCTGATTTATTCACCTTCAGAGGAGGAGCACGAGGAACACTTGAAAGTGGTGCTTGAGTTGCTTAGAACCCATAGGCTGTATGCCAAGTTTGGGATGTGTGAGTTCTGGCTAGGAGAAGTCAAATTCTTAGGCCATGTGGTATCCGATGAAGGGGTGTCTGTTGATACATCCAAGACTAAGGCAGTGCAAGATTGGGCACAGCCTACGAGTGTGTTTGAGATCCGTACTTTTCTGGGATTAGCTGGGTATTATCGTCGGTTTGTGAAAGATTTCTCTAGGTTAGCTTCACCGTTGACTAGACTGACTCGGAAGGGAGTCAAATTCGTATAGAGTGAGACTTGTGAAAAGTCGTTCCAAGAGCTGAAAGTTAGATTGACCACCGCTCTGGTTTTGATTATTCTGGAGAGAGGGTTGGGTTATGTAGTTTATTGTGATGTCTCACGAGAGGGTTTGGGTTGTGTGTTGATGCAAGAGGGGAAAGTGGTAGCTTATGGCTCACGTCAGTTAAAAATTCACGAGAAGAATTACCCTACACATAACCTAGAGTTAGCAACAGTGATCTTTGCCTTGAAAATCTGGAGGCATTACCTTTATGGCAAGAGATTCGAGGTGTTCTCAGATCATAAGAGTCTGAAATATCTGTTTACACAGAAAGACTTGAATTTGAGGCAGATAAGGTGGATGGAGTTTATCGAGGATTACGACTTTGAGTTGCATTATCATCCGGGAAAGGCCAATGTTGTGGCCGATGCCCTTAGCAGGAAATCCATAGGTGATGTAGCTTGTATAGCCATCCGGGAATGGGAGATGTTGGGGGCACTTGGCGAGTTTGATTTGCTTCTGGGCGAATCCGTTGAGGCTGCGGCCTTGTTTTCTGTTGTTGCGCAGCCCACACTTGTGACTCGAGTGTTAGAGGCACAGGGAGGTGACCTTGAGGTAGAATCCCTCCGAGAGAAGATCTCCAGTGGGAAGGTTGAAAAGGGTTTGGCGGTGTATCCCAACCTGAGTGTGAGATACCGAGACCATTTGTTTGTGCCGGAGTCTTGCCGAGAGGAAGTACTCTGAGAGTTTCATCATTCGCGCCTTGCGGTGCATCCGGGAGATACTAAGATGTATCAGGATTTAGGTCGCCAGTTTTGGTAGTGGGGTATGAAGAGAGATGTGGCAGTTTTCGTGTCTAAGTGCCTTACTTATCAGCAAGTGAAGGCCAAACATCAGAGGCTAGCGGGTTTGTTGCAACCCTTGCCTATTGCCGAGTGGAAGTGGGAGCATGTCACTATGGACTTCGTTGTAGGTCTTCCAAGGACTCAGCGGGGTAGTGATGTTATTTGGGTGGTTGTAGATCGGTTGACTAAGTCGGCGCACTTCATTCCTATACGCGTGAGAGATTCGGTAGATCAGCTTGCCGACTTGTATATTCGGGACATAGTGAGATTGCACGGGGTCCCAGTGACGATCGTCTCAGATAGAGATCCTTGTTTTACGTCTAGGTTGTGGCAGAGTTTGCAGAGTGCCTTGGACACTAAGTTGACCTTTAGTACAGCTTATCATCCTCAAACTGACGGGCAGTTCGAGCGTACTATTCAGATCCTTGAGGATATGCTTCGAGGTTGTGTCCTGGACTTTAGTGGGACGTGGGAGAGGCACTTGCCCTTGGTGGAGTTTGCCTACAACAACAGTTTTCAGTCTAGCATCGGTATGGCACCGTTTGAGGCCTTGTATGGCCGACCGTGTAGGTCTCCAGTTTGTTGGGCCGAGGTGGGTGATGCACCTTTGTTGGGTCCGGAATTGGTGAGGGAAACGACAGAGAAAGTTGAGCTTATCCGTAGGCGGCTTGTTACAACCCAGAGTCATCAGAAATCTTATGCTCACCGTAGGAGAAGGCCTTTGGCATTTGAGGTAGGCGATCATGTTTTCCTGAAGATATCACCTAGGCGAGGTTTGATGAGGTTTGGGAAGAGTGGGAAGTTATCCCCTCGGTTCATCGGTCCCTTTGAGATCCTTGAGAGGATTGGGGAGGTTGCTTATCGTTTAGCTTTGCCGCCACAGTTGTCCGGGGTTCATGACGTGTTTCATGTGAGTATGCTTCGGAAGTACGAGCCGGATCCATCACATGTATTGGATTGGACAGACTTAGAGGTAGATGAGGATGCCTCATATGAGGAGAGACCGGTTCGGGTCTTGGATAGGCGGGATCAAGTCCTACGTGGCAAGACCATCCCTTTAGTGAAGGTTTTGTGGAAACATCACGGAGTGGAGGAAGCCACTTGGGAACGTGAGTTGGAAGTCCGCGAGAAATATCCGGACTTGTTTGTTGATGTGTAGTCATGTATCATATAAGGTCTAAATTTATGAAGTCTATTAGGTATTTAATATATTTAAAAATAATAATTAATTATTCTAATTCATTTAATTTGTGGACTATAAAATTTATTAATTTAATCTCCACTACACATAGTAAAATCTGATTCCTAATTCTAGAATCGTAGACTTTTTCCTATAATATGAATAAAAATAAGTAAACAAAAAGGAGAAAAAAAAAAAAAACAAATAGAGAGAGAAATAAAAATGGGAGAAAATAAAAAGAAAATAGAGAGGAAGATAGCATCATCAGATCATGGAAGGATGTGTGAGAAAAGTAAAAAGTAAGAGAGAGAAGCGAGAAAATAGAAAATGTACATGTAGAATATTTTTTGGAAAACATATCTCAGCCGCTGTTTTATAATTTGAATAGATTTAAGCTGTCCAAATGTCCGAGTAGGACAAATGTGCGTAGGACAAATTCAAAAACCATCATACTTTATTATATAGATGTTGAAGATTTATATGAGATCTAAATTTATGAAATCTATCAGGTATTTAATGTATTTAAAAATAATAATTAATTGTTCAAATTCATTTAATTTGTGAACTATAAAATTCATTAATTTAATCTCCACTACACATAGTAAAATTTGGCTTCTAATTTTGGGATCACAGACTTTTCCATATAATATGAATAAAAATAAGTGAACAAAAAAGAGAAAATAAAAAAAATAAACAAATAGAGAGAAAAATAAAAATAGAAGAAAATAAAAAAAATAAAGAGAGAGGAAGGTGGGGATCATGAGATCATAGAATGATGGGTAAGAAAAGGAAAAAGTAAGAGAGAGAAGCGGAAAAAATATAAAATGTACTGTAGACGTCCCCGAACGCGCCCCGGGGGAAAGGGAGTGCGAGTCCCCCCCCGTTTCGGTTCGATATTGGGTCACTACAGTTCGAAGGACTCAATTTTGTCACGGTTCTAAATCTGAACCAAAGAGTCCAAATCTGGCAAATCGTTTTGAAGAAAAACAGATTTTTTGAAAAGAAGTGCCAAACATGGACTGCTTTGCCAGATACAGAGTCGCCACCTAAATATTTTTTAAAATGGGAAATCTAGGAAACCCTGACTCGGTGCCGAAGGCCACGTGTCCGTCATCACCAAAGTGGTCTTGGCTCGGGAGCTTGGGTACGATCGGGGAAGGTCAGCTATGAGCACCCCCTTTCGCCCGGTCCGAAGACCGGCCTCTACTAACCGTGATATCCGATTTTGAAAACCTTACATGTTCTTATTCATATTAGCCTAGAATTACTATATTATGACAAAGAAACAAGTATAGACCAAATCGCCTAAGTTGGAACAAAACACCACATGTTTGTTTTGAAAATGATTTGCTACTCGCAAGTAGGCTAAAATGCAGGTTTTGCCACTCTCAAGCGGGCTTTTAGAAAAGACGATTTTGCCACTATCTAGTGGGCTTTAAAACTCACAGTTTTAATGTGTTGTGCCAATTTAGGTAATTCAACCTCCATCCACAGGCATTCATGCAGTTATATCACATAAGCACTTAGCCTCATGGTAAGCATGCTATCATGTTAACATTCACACGCATGCGATATGCTAAAGCATAAAACCTCACCTAGTACTCCAAGCCAAAACAGAAGCTTATTAGAAATCCATGCATGGACCTAAGCATACTGAAATGTCTAATGCAACACATGCAAAGATGTAATCTAGGCAGGCTCGGCTATCCTAAACATGGCATATGGAATGCTACAAATAACACGTATTCAATTTGGAATTGAAAGTACGATGCGCTTTGTATGATGCCGAGTCCGACAAGTGTCAACAAATGCATGGATGCACGCATGCATTGCATAAGGTATGCTAAATTAAATATGCCCTAATCTACCATCATAAGTGTAAATAAAAGGGAGAAAGAAATGGGGTTGGAAGACATACACACACTCACACACACTTATTTCAATTACGCCTCGCCGAGGGACCAAAATAATAATATACCAAAATAATAAATCAACTATCCTAGCTAATTAATTACTACAGACCTTTAATTAATTAACAAATTAATTAAACTACTGAAAGCAGTAAAAGGCCTCGGGAAGAGGGATGCACGCATGCTCGGATCCGACTCGCCCGGAAAGTCCGCACCATGCCATTCTTTGCCTGCTTTTACCGCCTTCCGAAAATTACCAAAGTCTCGTGAAACCTTCCTTGTGTCTTCTTGAGTGCCACCGGCGAAGACATTCCCACCGGCCGCCTGGTGACCACCGCCTTCAATGGAAGTTATCGACACAAAAATGTGCTTGTCGGCACTAAAGAGTGCGGTCGGCACTAAATTCTGCGAAGATGTTTTTGACAAAGAATGCATGCGGCGAAGGCATGGTATGGAATTTTGGGACAAATGTTTGCACCAACCATACTCCTTATCATATTTGTGACTCAAGGAAGTATAGTCCTTGGTTCTCGGACCACCAATCGCCAAGATTTCGATGCGTGATGGCCTAAGAGCCAAGTTGTGCACTTTCAATGGGATGAAATGCAATGCATACAATCAAATCAAGGGCTTCTACCTCCATCATGATTTGGTCAAGAGGTAGAGCATGCATGCTAATGCAATGCAATCCTAGGCATGCAAGCTAAGGATGCAAAATGGGCAATGTAACACACTTATGCAAAACATACAAGTAAGCATGCAAGTCAAGCATGCAAACCAAATGAAGGATGGACTTACACATGGATTAGGCAGCCCTAAGTAGGCCTAAACAAAGGGCCAAATGGACCAAAAAGGTAGACAAACATCCATGCAAACATGCAAGCCAAAAGGCCTAAGGCTAAGGCACAAAGTAGAGCATTCAACCACCCCCATACATGACCATTCATGGCACATATCAAGCAACCAAAAACAGATTTTCAGCATGCTAAAATACACCTACAACTCACACACATGGCATCCCAAAAGCTCTAAACACACAAGCATGCATAAGGGCATTTCGAGGCATAAAAGGGCGACCTTTAAACCATGAAAGAGATAACAAATACAAACATGTGAGCATGGATTAAGGTCTGAAATAACATGTTGGGTGGTTCCAAACCACTAAAATGATGCAAGCAACACATGCTATATACTCATGCACTTAAGGCTAGCAAGCCAAAATGCAAAGTGGCTATATAAGGCATGTCATGGATGGCCTAAACAACGAAAAACAGATATTATACATGACAAAATAAGCACATTTTCAGTGTATGACCAGCCACAAAAAGCGAAGCAAGGTAGGCTAAGAAAGCATGCAAGATTACGGTAAATCACATGGATTTCAAAGCAAGTAGCACATGGAGTATGCAAACAATGTTGAGCCCTTCAACAATGTTGAATAAGGGCTCAAAATAAGCCTATTCTTAGCTTACATCATGCTCTGAAACAGATCATACACAAGCCAAATATTCTATGCAAGAAACATGGCATACAAGAGGATATTGAGATAGGTGCTAGATGCAGCCACCAAACAGCAAGGGGTCCTCAATCAAACATGAAGAGGACCCCAAAATAAGACTATTTGAAGTTTGGGTCGGAGCCCAAAAGTGCTTGCAAGCAAGGCTTAGATATGAAGCAAGAAAAGGCTAGAAAGGGGAAGATGAAGACTTACCCTTGTAGACCAACAAACCAAAGACCTCTTGGACCAAGTTTTGGTGCTCCTAAGCTCAAAATGTCCCCCAAGTCGTTGGTATGGAGTGTGTATGAGTTGTGCTATGGGTTGATGAAGGAATGGCCCAAGAACTATGGAGTTTGGAGGTTGAATGAGATAGATATAGGGTTGTAGATATATATGTTAGATATATATATCTATTCTCCGTTTTTTGTTTTGAATCACCAACCTTAGCAATGGAGAGGAAGGCCTCTCTTATATAGGCAACAAAACAAGACTTAGAGGCTAAGTTTCAAAGGGTCAAAGGGTCCAAAGCTTGTAAGGGGAGCTTGATACGGTAAGGCTTCTTGAGGAAGCCAAGACAAAGGGGTCAAGGCTTCCTCAAGAAGCCATGAGCAAAGGGTGCAAAAATGGGGTTAAAGGGTGCAAAATAGGCACATGGATGCACGTGTCGGTTCAGGCATCCCAGCTGGCACAGCTGGTATGCACTAAGCTTGGGGGGTGCAAAGGGTTCAGGTCGGCCAGAAGGTTTTATCATCGGCCAAGATAAAGTGCCGGTCGGCACTCTTTTCTGCCGGTCGGCTAAATAGAGTGCCGATGGATGATTCCTTGGTCAAAACATGGCCGGTGGGTATGCAAATCGAAGCCCCGGAAGTTAACTTTCCAATGGCGCAAACCTTGCATTAAAATTCCTCCTGTGCAAACAGTTATGCCCCTTTCCGTGAGGTCGCGCAGACTCGATCCAACCGGGATGATGCCCAGCTTCAACCAATCATATCTCCTCCCCCCGAACTTGGCTTTGGGAGATTCTTGAGTGAAAAGTGAAGCCCCGGAGGTCTCCTTTCCAATGGTTATAGCCTCATAGCTTAAATCCAAGTATGCAATTGAATAAGCCCGATTTAGCGAGGGCTGCTCGATTTTCTCCTACCCGGATTCATGCCGAACTTCTCCCAAACCTGTTTTCTCCCCTCCTTTCCTCTTTTCTTCAACTCCAAACCTCTAAGCGAGGTGTTTTGAAAGATTTGCCTCTCTCCTTGCCAAAGAAACTAAACCTGTGCCCTGCACATCTCTCAACACCGAGCAAACCATCAATAATGCCCAAGTCTTGAAGGCGGTCAAAAATGGGGTGTCTACATGTACATGTAAGATATTTTTTGAAAAATATATCTCAACCGTTGTTTTATAATTTGAATCGATCTGAGCCATCCAAATGTCCTAGTAGGACAAATGTGTATAGGACAAATTCACAAACTATCCTGCTTTATTATATAGATATATATCAACATTAAATAATGGTGTGTAGTTAATGGATTTTTTTAGAGTGAAGATATGGGAAATAGGAATGGTCATAGGAACTACCAAAACATAATGACAATCAACATTAAATATCAACATTAATGGGACAATGGAGATTGAGGGTGTTTTGCTCTTTTTACCTCAAATAGGACCTAATGGAATAGTCAAAAAGAATATGAGTTGGATTGAATAAAACTCTTAAAAAGGGAATTTATCAAAAAAGCTCCCAATATAATTTTTTGAATTTTTGATTTTTTATAATAAAAAAAAAAGATTAAAACATCTATTGGCTATTCCAACGACATAAATATTAACCTTCAAAGGCATTTAATGCAAATATATTGCCGATAAAAAGAAAGAAAGAAAGAAAGAAAGAAAAAAGCACACAATTCTCAATCTCCCACTCATTTTCAAAATAAATCAAGCTTTTATTTAAAAAGAATATAAATCTCATCTTCTCTCTTCTAAAATATTCTAATGAAAATGAAACTCTCTCACCTCCCATAAAATGTATACTATTAATATCTTTCACAATTAGTCTGATCTATATAAATATAAAATTAAACCTAATATAAAATAAAAATTAAACCTTATATCTAAATTCTCTCTTTCTATTCCATAATTAAACACAATTTCATTCCCAAATAAATTTAAGCATATCTATACTATATATAATTTTTTTTTTAAATCTCATAATTTATTATTTTTTAATAATGATTCCATGATTTATAATTTAGAAAAGGAAAGATGAAAAAAATTATTCATGTGTATTCTTTCTTTAACCAATTCTTTCTTCTATCCAAAAATCCTAGCAATCATACATTATATTTTTTCCAAGCCATTCATGTCTTTCTCACCCTATAAATATTACATTCATGGAACGATAAAACTCATTATTTTTTAACTTTCTTTTTATGAGACGATTTGCACGTTAGTTTATGTTTAATCTATTGTATTATTTAAACAGTCTCTTTTAACTTTTAGGTACACCATTTTTTCTTCTTTTTATTTATTTTTTATTTTTATTTATTTTTATTTTTTTAATTAAATTTTTTTTTTATCTATGACCATTTTTTTGTATTTATATTTTATATTTTGCGTGTCATTTCTCCCTCTTCTCTATCACCCATTACCTATTTTTTGTTTATAACTATTTTTTGTTAGTTAATATTGCTTTACTAGAATTTTTATACTAAAATGGCGTGATAGGGTCATTTGTATAACAAAAAACATGTCATTCATTATAAAGTGAAATATCCAAATCCAAACAAAATAACTATTAATAAGTTTTTTGTATTGATTTTATATTTGTATATCATTACTTTTTTAAAAAAAAAAAATTTTATTTTACTATTTTTTGATATCATGATATGTGTTAATTGACAATTGGTGCAGAGCATTCCTTCAAATGCATATAATAGTTTTTCAAAGCTATAAAAAGAAAATTTTAATTTTAATCAATTTTTTTCAAAACTATTAATGGTATTATTCAATTATTTAATTATTTATCGTTAATATGTGCAGTTCCTCTCTTCCTTTATGATACTTCTCTCTTTACTCCACTATGAGTTCATGTGTTTTTAGAAAAAAAATCATATGTAATTTAAAATTTTGAATCTTTTTATAGAGGAAGTTAAAAAAATAAATTTTAGAATTTAAAATATAGCTATACAAAACCATATCCTTTTAAATATAGCTATATTTATAATTAATTTTAATCTATCTATTACCTATCCTTATTTATATTATTATATAAATAAAAATGTTGTACGATAATTGAAATTCAAAGTTCTAATATATATATATATTCAAAATTTAAAATTGTTAAAATGCATATGTTGCAATATCATTAATTTCTTCCCATTATAAATTTTATTTTAAATCTTATCAGATTTGTTCAATAACTAATATTCAATTTTTGTAAAAATATTCCAATATATTCCTTCCAAAAGTTAATATAGCAAGTACAAAAAATCATATTTTAAAACTCAAAATTATTAATATTTTTATTTATTTTTATTTTTATTTTAAATAAGCATGTTAAAGTATAAATTGATATCCAAATAAAATTATACTTATTAATAAATATGACATTAATTTTAATTTTAATCACATCTTTTTAAAGCCTTTATATTTAACTTTTTATTTTATTTTTTAAATTACATGTTACGATAATTCTTTCTTACTCATTAAAATTTTAAAATTTCTTTAATTATTTCCCTTTCAAAAACCAATATAACAATTTTTTAAAATTCATATATTTTTATTCTAAAATAGTGAAGTATTAGAACTGTGTCACTTTTTTTTTTTTTTTTATAACAAAGTATAATTTTAATTGTTAATTGTCAATACAACAATTTTAATTTATCTATACTATGTATTATAGTAAATGACTATTTAAAACAAAACTCTTAAACTTATATATAAAATTTTATTTATGAGAGATAAAATATAAAATAATTATCTAAATAATATATTATTTTATCTCATATATAGTACGGGTGATATGTTAGTTATTTACAATAACAATAGCCCTACTAATATTTGGAAACAACTTTCTATAACCAGAACTAAACAATTAACAAGACTTATGACACTAATTTACAAGAATTAAAAATCTTAAGTTAGACACTAGAAAGAAAAAGAAAAAAAGAAAGAAAAAAAGAAACATGCTAAATCAAATTAAATTAAAAGCAAAAACTTCTAGTAAAAGTTATAAACAATTTTTTTTTTTTCTTTCTAAAATAACAAAATCACTAATTTGAATACAATGGTAGAGTCAGAATTTTGGCTTAGAAGGGGCATTATTGAGTTGAAATCTTAACAAAAATCACAATCAAACTTAACCTAGTTTTTATTTGATGGTAGGAATAAAAAGTATTGTAATGCAAATGCTATATTTAAATATATAAGCTCGAGTTATTTGATCTTAATCATTTTTTGTTTTTAATTTGATTTTATATATGATGATCACCTAGTTTGAAAAATAATCACAAACCTTGTAAAATATGAAAACAAAATTATATTAACGTGCACACACAAAAGAGATCTAGGCAGGGAAAAAAAAAAGAAATGAGAGAGAAAGTAAATAAATAATACAAAGACACTGCTATATATTATATATTTATTTATTAATTATTATTATTATTATTATTATTATTATTATTATTATTATTATTATTATTTATAGTTTTGAATCATTGAATTACATAATAACATATTATTAGCTATTGTTAATTGTGTAATTAGTATGTCTAAACAAATGAACTAATTATGAGTATTCATATAATAGGTGGTATTTCTAATATAAAAAATTGGTATAGCTTTGTTTGGCATATGCTAAAATAGCACATGTTATTTTAATACATTATCCTGTGTGGGTCACAATTATCTTATTTGAATCATATTACCTCTCTATCACATCACTTTAAATTTAACTCATATTTCACGTTTGTAAAAAGTTAAAAAATATACTAATCTAACACTACCCAAACAACCCTTTAGTTATATATTAAACAAGTTCTTTTGAAAAAAAAAAACGTAAAGAAAATAGTAATTTAAAAATTTAATATCCTATTTGAATAGATTAAATTGAAACTTTTTTTTTTTTTAATACTAAAAATAAAAGTGCAATTTTCAAAATCGAGAGGGGACCTGTGTCTCCCCAATACTTGCTTCCTCCACTGTTTGGATACTTAAAAATATGGTATTTGCCCTCGATAGGAACTTGATCAAATTTTATTTTATTTAAATTTTTTCATGTGGTTAGAGGTACTCTAATCAAACATTAATAAATAACTCACATTAAATGAATAAATGAAAGTATTATACTTTGGCAATAAATAAACCTATAAATTAATAAATAAATGAAATAATCTCTTTGTATCACAAGTTGACGATGTATTTGGGGTGCCTGCTATGTTCCCCAGCACAACAGACATTATTGTGTTGACTTATGAGTTCATTTCGAGGTCTGTTTTGATAATTTGAATCGTTCACATTTTAGAATATATCGAATAGAACATACCTGTAAAAAATCAAATAATCAGATATCGTTAAACCTTTCATCCACTCACATTTGTATCTACAAAAATAAATGACATTGTGATTTAAAATATTAAAATGAATATAAATGTGAGTAGATGAAAGGATGAACGATATCTGATTAACTTGATTTTTTACAAATGGGTTCGGACAGTCTCCAGTCCACATCTAGGACAGTCCTTTCTAGTTTGGCCCATTGGGCCCCCTTTGGGTTCCTTTTCGATAATCCGAACCGTTTACATTTTAAAATTTGTTGAGTATATTATCTCTGTAAAAATTACATTGATCGGATAACGGATATTATGTATTCAATCACTTTTGTCTGAAAAAAAATAGATAGTCAGAAAATTAACAGTTCATAAAAAAGTGATCTGAATACACAATACCCGTTATCCGATCGATGTGATTTTTTACAAAAATAATGTACTCAACAAATTTTAAATGTGAACGGTTTGGACTTTCGAAAAGGGGCTCAAAAGTGGGCCTAATGGGCCAGATCGGACTCTTCAGTCCAAATAGTGGACTAGAGACAAACCCCTATCTTTACAAATATATTCTACTGAATATATTTTAAAATATAAATAATTCAAATCATTAAAATAGAGCCCAAAATAAACTCATAAGGCAGCATAGCAATGCCCAAGCTCCGTTGACAACAAGCTTGATATATCCAAATAAATAAATAAATCAAATAATTGATATGAAAGCGAATCTTATCACTTATCATATAACAGCTATATTATAATGGAAAATGTTTGGACCTCTTTGGGATGATTCCCACATCACTAAAGTGATTTTGGCCATGTATATATGGAGTCCATTTATGTATGTGCGGGGTTCATATAATGAGTGGTTCAAATTTGTGGGGATCGTGTGAGAGCGGAGGTCTCAATCATTGCTCATTATATATTACAAAAAGCAGAGCAAAGCATATTATATCTTATTTTACATCCTCATAACTCCAAATCTGGAATAGTTGAAGATTTATTTAATAATGTTAGAAAGTTTAAAAATTTTATCAAATTTTGTTTTTATCAAATATCTCACATAAATGTGAGATTTATATAGGACCTATATAGTATGAGTCTCGCATGTATATAAAACATTGGAAAATGATTTGGAGCCCTAAAAACACTCCCCCTAATCTCCCTAATTTTCAATTTGGGCAACTGTTTCTTTTTTTCTTTTTCTTTTTTTTTTTACTTGATATGGAAATTAAGGAGATTAGGGGGAGTGTTTTTAGGGGGATGTAGCAAGGTCCATAAAACATTTGATAAAAAATGTAATAAAACTTTTAAGATTTCTAATATTATTATTATATTAAAGTCACAACTTCCCATGTTTTATTAAAGTCACAATTTTCCCTCGAGAGAGTACCAGAAGCGAGGCAGTAGAGAGTGCCATACTAATGTGGCACTTCACATCATCATGCTCACGCAAAAATAATTAGGGTTATATATTATTTAAAAAAAATATTTAACGTTTTTAAATATCTCACTACAAGATTAGTAAATCTCTATATCTGTATGTGAGTTTTATTCTGTGTATTATTGAAATTTTTTCTTTCACTTTGAGAATTCTTTATAAAGTTTATATTTGATATTTATCCATTATTATGATTATAATTCATTAAATTTCATTATAATATCTTATATGAATCAAATTAAAAAAAGTAGGATTGTAGATTTAATTTTAATAACTTGTATGTTATAGGTCAGTTATTGATTTGTAAAAATCAACCACTAAAAATCCAACTTCTGTCACATCAGGACAACTAATTAATCATAACAATTTATAGTTCATTTTTTTCAAAAAAAAAAAAAAAAAAAAAAAAAGACAAAGAAAGTGATAAAATAAAGATATTATATTTATTATATCGATTTAATTTATTTTTTATGAATAATATATAATAAAAAAATTTTAAAAATAAACAATTTAAATCATTACTTAAAAAAAAAAAAACCTAATTAATCAACTCCACGAGTCTTTCAAATTATCTCAAATTTAAATTTAAATTTAAAAAAAAAGTTTAACATCATCTATTAACCCCACACCCCACAATGATACGCAGGAGTTTCAAACCTTTATAATGAAGACAACAATAATGCGGCTATTTGGTATACTTATTTGAATTATTTATAATTTTTTTTATTATGAAAGTTTACGCTATATTATTTGCTAGAGTTTTTACTTGCAGTGATATTATATATATCGATTAATGTATATATTAGTGTACTAATTAGTGTTATGTCATTATTACTGACTCTACCTATTATACAAATTACAAATGGGTTTGGTTATGGTGTGCAACTTACACCTTACACCTTATACTTTACACTTACACCTTACACTTACACCTTTTGTGAAAAATTAAACCTTACACTTACACCTTTTTTGAGGTTGCACACCATATGCAACCCACTTACACCTTACACCTTACACTTACACCTTACACTTATACCTTATATTTATCCTTACACCTTACACTTACACCTTTTGTGTAAGTGGCACATGGTGTGCACTTGCACAGTTAAGAAAACTCCATTACAAATACTCAAAACCTCTAAAATTATGTTACATAATTTGTTAGTATACTAATTAGTACATTAATTGATACATATAGCATTATTTTTTTGCTTAACCTATTAGATATAAATAATTTAAATAAATTAATTTTTCAAAAGAGTAATGCTAGAGACCTCAAAAATTTTATCAAAATTTTTACCAAATGTCTTATATGGGTATAGGACTCATACCATGTGAGTCCTATGTGAGTCACACACCTATGTAAGATATTTAATAAAAAATTTAGTAGAATTTTTGAGATCTTTAAAATTTTTGTTTTCAAAATTAAATGAGAAGTATTTTTAATTTTTAATTTTTAATTTTATATTGTTAATTTTTAACTTACAAACTTAAATGAGAAAAAATTTTAAGACACACAAAATAACACTAATATCAATAAAGTGTTTTCTTTGCTGATAAAAAAAAATAACACTAATATTTTTTTAGTATAACCATTTAATAATTATTATTATTATTATTACTTTTTTTGTTTAAATAAAACTATAGGCACCCAGTTGTATATTAATTGGTATACTAATAAATGATGTAGTATAATTTTAGAAATTTTAAATCTTTATAATTTGTATAATGGATGAATCCATAGTTGTGACAATGTCATAACATATAACTAATTGATATATCAATTGGTACTAACACCACAGTATTTTTTTTTATGTATATGTGGCAATGTGATTAATAAGATTATCGCTCTATTTATTGGAGTTGGACAACAATGATTGTTGAACAGTTCATGGGAATTATTTTGAAATTTTTTTAATGATCTGAATCGTTCAAATTTTTAAAAATATCAAGTAGAACATACTTGTAAAAAAAATAAATTGATTGGATATCGATAGACCTTTCATCAATTTGCATTTGTTTTTAGTTTAATATTTACATTTTTATTTTTTTATATATACAAATGCGAGTTGATGAAGGGTCTATCGATATCCAATAAATTTGACTTCTACAGATATCTTTTAATCGATATTTTTTAAAAATTGAACGGTTTGGATTATTAAAATAAATTCGAAATAATTCCCACAAATCACACAACAATCACTACTATGCAAGCCGCACAATAATGATCCCTAATTCCCATTTTATTATTGGTTTTATAACATCATATGTCACTAGTAACTTCACATCATCTTGTATTTAATTTTTATTTGAAAGTATGACATTTTTATTATAACGCCCCCATATCTTGTGACATCAACAATTCAACAACCTTTTCAGCTCTTCCCAATCATCTTTTAATCGATATTTTTTAAAAATTGAATGGTTTGGATTATTAAAATAAATTCGAAATAATTCCCACAAATCACACAACAATCACTGCTATGCAAGTCGCACAATAATGATCCCTAATTCCCGTTTTATTATTGACTACAAGAAATAACACCTTTGCCGACCAAAAAATTGGTTGCTAAAAGTTCATTTTTAGTCGGCAAAAGTTATCCGCGACCAATTTTTTTGGTCGCTACTTTGGTCGCCAATTGAGGGTCGGCAAAAGAAATTCGCGACCAAAATTTTTGTTGGTCGGGAAAAGTTAGATTTGCCTACTAAATTTTTGGTCGCTAATTATATCATTACTGCGACTAATCCATTTTGTCGCTAAAACACTTTGGTCGCGAAGAGTGATATTTTCCCGACCAAATATCTTATTCGCCAATTGTCACATTCCATGACCAAATAGATTAGTTGGCAAAAGTCGAGGAATCGTCGACAAACAATTTAGTCGCCAAAAGATAAGGAATTACCGACCGATGATTTTAGTCGTAAAAGTGTAGAATTTGCCGACCAAATTTTTAGTCGCCAAATCTTTTTTTTTTTTTTTTGAGAACAATCAATTTTTGTTTATAAACATTCAATCCAATATCAAATAAAATTCATTTAACCCAACCACAATAAAGGAACAATAATGTTTACAAAAAAAAAAAAAAAAAAAGCTTAGGAACAATAATTAACAAATTTCCTTTCTTGTAACTTCACTAAATCATCAAACAATAATTGAATTCCATTTAAAATGAAGATGAAAATATGTAACCATAGTGCAGTATGGGGCATATTCAAGTCAATAACTATTTAGTACCTACAAACTCTTTCAGAAATGTTCCACAAACACGAACGTCCAAGCCAAACATCAAACAAAGGCTTAAATGGAAGCAAATTCAACTTATCCACAAGGTAGAGCTAAAAGCCTAAAACGTTGTAGACATAGCTCAGCTTACATTAAGCAATGTCTTGACAAAAGTTGTTTCCTCTGCTACAATTGTGTCCCTGATATGCACTTCATGGTGTCTTAGCTCTGGAAATATGTCACCCATCACTTGCACCACCACCTTTACAAGCCTGATTTCCACACAATTATTAAGCAACCTCTTGAAGAGATGATATATATCAATTAGGAATAACATACGTAATCTTAAAAATACGGCAATTAGGGATAATAAATGTAAAGTTAAACATGGCACCATATAAAGTAGAACTACAATACATTGCAGCAATTAGGAACAATAATTAACAAACATTGCAGGCTAGTTTTTCATTCCTACCCATTGAAGAATCTAGGTTGAGCTTTTAGGACTTCAGTTCCATATCGTACAGCTCGATGAAGAATATGCCTTAGGACATATTCACGCCCCTCATTGCCTGCACAGCTAGTGAGAATATCATTAGTTCCATTCACACTTACTTACCTAGGTCCTTGAATTTCGGTAATACTTCATTGTATAGAAAAGGACAATTTATAAACGATATAAAATTGGTATCATTTTTCAAAGTGAACAAATATTACAGGACATTATAAAAAATAAAAAAAACAAAAAAAACTAGATACATGGGTTATAATAGGCAGATCTGCCCATCTTCTTTTGTGTATATGTAAACACCAGAGAATCCATTTTTTTATTCCATTTTAACTCCCTATTTCTTATAAACACATAAATATTTCTTTTACCTCTTAGAACCCAAATCCTAGAAACTTTCCATAACTAAAACCCACAACAATACTTATTGTAGGTAGCATTAACCCAAGTTTCCTAAAGTCATCCTGCATCAATAGGCCTCTAACCAAGTGCACCTCACATATAATGGAAGCAAAATGAACCCTAGTGGTAGAATTTATTGATCTACCGAACAAGATTACAAAAAACTTAACTAAAGGCAAATTGGTTCCAAACCAATCACCAACCTACAATTTAAATTCTTAAGCATACATAATTAGGATAAAACATTAAATTTTTTATATGCTAGGATAGAACAACAAAATCCCTCAATATTTCTATATTTCTATATATTTGTAGTATTTGGATTCCTGTTAACAATTCTATGAAATATTTTTGATTAAAAGAATCAAGATACCAATCCCAACCATGCTAGGAACCCATAAGAAATGAGATTAAAATTTTCTAAAAACATAAATTGACTCTTCAAGAATGCCCACGTCATCTTCACAGCAGAGTATAAGTTTACATGAATCTGTGTAACAGTCCATGATCCATTTTATCAAGTGCTAAATATTCTTGGAAACTTTGTCAACATCATAAAGAACCGTAACTGTAAGCAACCAAACTAAATCTTGTAAGCTTCATATGATCTGGGTGACACTGTTTTGGAGGAAACTATGTTTGCTAATAGGAGAGGACCTATGTTTGCAGATTAAATCCCAAAGATGATAGAATTATAATTACAAATTCATATTTCGCATCCCCATAGAATGAGTGGACAGCTAGTGCAACCCATAATTAGGATACATAATTAGGATGAATGATTCAAGTTATTTCACTCACATTGCCCACTAGATAAATTATTCAATGCATGTTTTCACCTAAATCTATATGTAACACATGTATTATTCACAAGAAACCCTCTAGAGGGATCATAAAGTTCACTTAGAGGCATAAAAGATGTGAAGCCCCAATCACTCTCCCTTGCATTGAACTGGTGCTGTGTGTCTACAAAACCCAAACAAGATTCTTAAAATTAAATCCATGTCAGAAGATTTACTTAATGTCATTAGAATGTGCACAAAGAAATTAAGAAGAAACAAATTCTCTGTTAGGCAAAGGTAAGAAATGAAATAGATACTGATAAAATTCCTTGAGCACGAGAGAGAGAGGGTCATGTTTCCTATTGATTTAACCCATCATCATCTAGCAATTGTATTTTGGTAAGCTTTGAAGACTAGAGCAACCCAATCAGTCCATAGATTGATGAATAATGATAATCAAATTAACAGGATAATTTCAACCTGATGGCCCTGACCCCACAAGATGCAGGGGAGTTAAGACTCAATGACTAGCATTTTTTCGAGGGAGCTATTATATGTTTTAGAGCAGGGGAGTTCAGACTCAAATTAATTTTTTAAAATGTATTACAGGTGAGGCGGTATTAAAATAAAATAAATTTATCTATGTCATATGGAGAATTACTAACAAACAAATCATATACCACATCAAAATTTATAGCTATGTCAAACCTTGGAGCTAATGAAGTATTATAGTCTCTTTGACAAATCCTCAAACAGCTTTTGTGCACAAGTTTTGTATACCCAACAAGAGAATGGTCTATTAAACATAAAGTAATCATTGAACATATATATAGACCTACAATATAGCGATCCCGGTTTTCTCTGTTGTTGTTGAACTGTAATCCGAACTTGGTTCCGTGGATCTGTTGTTGTCTTATCCTCATTTCTATCCCTTACTCTTTGTTTTAGAGTTTTGGGTTGTGTTGGGCAGGTTGGGAATAAGTTGGTTGTGTTTTAAAACTTAGAGTTTTTGCCCAGATTTTGGCCTCTCCGCTCGAGCGGTGATTTGGACGCTCGAGCGGGCATTTGTTGTTGCCTCTCCGCTCGAGTGGCAGTTTAGACGCTCGAGCGTGAATTTCCTTCTCTCAGCATTTTGGTCGTCTGCAGAAAATTCTGGGAAGGTGCATCCGGCCTTCGGCAGCTTTGACGCCGAGCGTGAACTCAGGTCTCGACGCTCGAGCGGGGTGTTGTATGCTCGAGCGGACCTGTTTTTATATCAATCCGTGAAATCACTTTTTGAATCACTTTTTGATTTCTTTTCTCTCTTTTACTTTTTCAAAGCCTCCATTGGAGAGCACCTCACTCTAAAATCTAACTTCTCTCTTAGGATTGATCTAGCTAGAGTGTTTTCCTACCCTTTGGCCTTTGTAAAAGTTGTGTTGATCGTCGAGGGCTTCGTTTTGATCCGAGAAATTTAGGATTTGGAGCACTTCCGAGTTTTGCTCTTCTTCTCCTTGAGTTCTACATTCGAGGTAGGGATTTCTTTGTTCCTTTTCAATACTTCGTCGATAGATAGACATGTGGTAGTTTTGTATTGCATGAAAATCACATCCATGTTGGATTTGTTTGAAATCATGAGAAGGAACCTAGGGTTGGTTGTTTAAAAATGAGTATTTTATCATTGATGGTTGGTTTGGGCTAATTGGAGTGTAAACTAGCATGTCATAAATGAAAGAGGAAAAAGCCCTAAATTATATTTCGATTTGGTAAATTAAAATGAGGGGTAGTTGACCAATGTTTGTAAATCTCTTTTGTTAAAATGAGTTGGGTGAAGGTGTTAATGCCTAAGGGATTAACCATGGCTTTGGAATGGTTTTGAAATGAATGTTGTGAACTAAAATGAGTTATGGCTTTATTGTCCAAGGAATTGGTTTTTTTTGCGAAAACAAAAGGGATGGAATTGGTTTTGTGGAAACAAAAGAAAAATGGAAATTTGTTTGTGAAATGAGAAAAGTGTTTTTGAAATAAGTTTGAAAATTGGATTGTTGTATCTTGAGTGTTGAACACACACATGTGGGGGTTGTATGTTTGACTACCATGTTAATGTTGTTGCCGGGTTTGTGATCTCATGTTAATTGAGTCTTTTATTAGATGTACTAAATAAATGCATCTAGAGGTTTTGTCCTTGGTCATCTGTGGAGGATGACATGGTTGTGTTGAATTGTCATGTTTGCATTACACTATTGTTGATTGAATATCGTATGTGATGAAGTGCTGAGATACATCATATATGTAAGCTTGCAAGGGAGGAGATAGTTATGTGTTCATATACTTTAGTACATTACTTGTACCTTGATAGTTTATGTGTATGTGCTATACATGTTGGTTGTGCCCTGTTGTACTTTGGTTGTTGGTGTTATACATTGCGCTAAAAATAAAAGGTACCGTTACCTTCCAGCTAGCGCCTGGAGAACTGACCGCGCTCAAAATAAAAGGTACCGTTACCTTCCAGCTAGCGCCTGGAGAACTGACTGCGCTTGGAGAACTGACTGCGCTAATAATACATGGCACCATGCCCTTCCAGCTAGCGCCTGGTAAACTGGCATTTGTTTGTTTTGGTGTATCTTTGGCTTACTACGCACATAGCTGGTAGAGCAAAGTGTTGTTGTTGTTCCATTGTATCTGAGGATATCCTGGGTTTGGTTGGCTATAGTTTCGGAGGGGCCTCGTTACCTCATTGGTTGGTTATACACATGTTAGTGAGTTGTTATCTTTTTATATAAGGTATGCATGTATAGAAATGATTGTATCAGGAAGAAGCCAAAACGTCATTTTTGTCTTTTCTAAAGTGTGAAGAGGATCGAATACTTTGAAAATATGTTTTGAAAGGGTACATCTGTTGTATGGGTGGGAAATGGAAGAAGGTAATGGGCTTAGTGAATTTATTTCCTCAGTAATTGTTAATGTATGAAAGAGTGGGAATGGGGTTTAAGGAGAGGAAAAATGAATCGCTTATAGCGTTGAATGAAATGGCTGTTTTCGAGAAAGTTCATACTTATGTATATTTTGTATAAACTGTCACATTACTATTCTAGTATGAGATTGGGCATTTATGATCATAGCTATCTGTAAGTTGTTATTGTTGAGGGCCATGTTGAGATCCCTACTGGACTATATGTTCATCCCACGTTGTTGAATCTTTTTCAGGTGTTTAGCAGGATGTGCTACAAGATTTGAATCTTCTTATTTGCTGGCCACGGGGCCTCTTGTTGTAGGCGGAATGCCATATATGAAGAAGGGTTGCACCCATCATTTGATTATTTAATGTTGTAAGCCTGAGGGCAATTTATTTAGAATGCTCATGTTGTATTTAGTTAGCATTCGAAAGAGAGAGCTGTTGTTCATTCCTTCTAGTTGAACATTTGAGTTTATTTCCGCATGTTATCTCTGGAATTGAATTAAGTTAATGAACTTGGTAATGACTTCGAGTAATAAAAAGTGGGGCGTGACAACTTGGTATCAGAGCGAGCCGGGTTTGAATACTTTGGGCTCGTGGGAAGTGGTTTTTACCACAGTGGGTTTACTACGTGTAGTGAGGACGTTGCATATAGTTAACATGAGGGTTAGGACTTATGTGTTGCATTTATGTGAGTATGGGATTTAGTCTCCTAGGTAGTATTCATAGCCGGTGAACTTGCTTTGAGGTCCTTTTGGAAACACGCTTGATCAACATGGTTTCTAATAGGAATTCCTTGAGAGTTCCGGGATGAATGACTATCTTTGTGGACTTGATTCGATTATGTGTTTACATGTTTAGATGATTATGAGCAAAAGAGATGTATATTTTGTGACTAAGTGAGTCTTGCGACTTAATAGTAGTGGTGTGTGCCTCGGAGAAGGCTATTGTGTTGTGCACTAAGCATGGTATTTGGTTTTGTGCTTTATAGGATGGCTACACGAGGAAATAGAGGACGGATGAGTAGTAGGAGTGTCGGTAGGGGCACAACAGTTCCTTTAGCACCCGCCGTTGCAGCATCGGCTGTCGGCGATGATGTCGTACGTGAGATTGTGAGAGCAGTGCAAGACGCCTTAGCTCGCACTGAGGGCGGCAACGGGCATCCTTTCAAACTTACTAAGGAGTTTTTCCGCTCCGGCCCACCAGAGTTTGTGGGGGAGGCTAAACCGTTGGAGGCAGAGAGTTGGTTGGAGCAGATTACCAAGACTCTTGATATGCTCAAAGTCGAAGAGGAGGAGTTGAGGGTTTCTTTGGCGACTTTTCAATTAAAGGGCGATGCGAGTTATTGGTGGAAGTATGCTAAGAATACTCTAGGTAGCACGTGGGTTGCTTTTACCGAGGCCTTTTGGGCCAAGTATTTCCCTCCTTCTGCTCGGGAAAGGTTGAGGGATTAGTTTTTGGAGTTGCGTCAGGATGATACTCCTGTGGCACAGTTTGAGATGCGGTTTACTAGTTTGTTGAGGTTTGCTCCAGAGTTGGTGGCAATAGAGAAGCGTCGCTGTTATGAGTTTGAAAGGCGGTTGTGTTTCGATATTCGGGAGAAGGTAGCTGGATCCTTTTGGAAGGATTATTATAATTTAGTCGAGGCAGCGGCCCATGTGGAGGCCATGGTTGCGATCGATGATGGGGTTAAGGAGGAGACCATCTCGGTAAGTCCTACGGTTCCTAAGCGCTCTAGGCTCAGTAAGGGGTGGAGGCGGAAGCATGCTCAGTTAGGGGCTGGTTCCTTTTCTTCGCCAGGGGTTTCGGACACTTCGGTTTGGAGGTCTAGGGAGGTGCAGGTTTCAGACCAGTCTCAGAGTAGAGGGTCTGGTGGTTGTTTCGTTTGTGGCCAGTTGGGCCATGGTAGACGTTTTTGCCCTTTGCGTGTGAATTCTGCGAGTGTTTCAAAACCTAGTCAGACTCAGCCGTACCGTCGGTCGGGGGCCTTCTCGGTACTAAAGCAGGCGGGCGGGCCGGAGCCTTACGAGGGACGACTTATTAGATAGCCCTGTAGTATTACCCTGGAGGGGGGGACTTTTGTGTTGTTGACCGGTGATGTATTATGTGAATCATTGTGTTGTTGACCGGTGTACGGTTGGATGCTGAGGCACCATGTTTATGTATTGCATATGTATGCATAGTGTTGTTTGTTTAATCCATATGTATTGGGGAGTATGTATGAAATCTCGAACGCTTTATTTTATCTATTAAGAAGTTGTTAATGGGATTAATGATCCTAATGTTGTTGCATGCTTGGTACTGTATGTTGAGGTAGTTATGTGATGGCCCGTGAGCCTTGTTCACTTTTAGAGATTATTTGTTGAGAACAGAAAATCTGCGGGTGGATGTGATTGATGTGATGGTTTCGAGAGTTATGTGGTATTGGCAAGGTTATGTGAGATTTGTATCTCGGGTTAGCGAGAATGGTACCTGTATGTTGGTTCGTGTTTTGGGCTTTGCTAGTTAGTGAGTCCGTGGTGACCCCATCGGTTGTATAAGGGTAGTGTTTGTATTGTGATTGGTTATCAATTGTTGGGTATGGTTTGTGAGTGGATGCCGGCAGCATTCTTTGGAAGAAGAACAGTTTGAATTCTAGAGTAATGAGAATAGCGTTGGTCAAAATTGTCCTTCGTGATTGGGTTGGTATGATTGAGGTTGACCATGTCCGTCTTGAGTCGAGGAGATGAGCAACCTTACTAGGTAGCCATGGGGGGGAAAATAGTGATTCCCTTAGCCACAATGTTGATGTGGTTCAATTTTAGGAGATCCGGTGAGATTCCAAAATTTGGGGTTTTGTGTGGGGAACTCCGTGTTTGGGGTTGGTGGCTTAAGTGGCACATCAGTGTGTGGATTACTGAGTGTGGAGTTTATTGAGTTGATTAGTCAGCTCGTTGGTATCGGGTTTTGGGTTGACATTGGTCACCTTGAGGTTGGTCTCGTTTATTGTAGACTTTGTGTGTTGATTAGGGAAAACTGAAACTAATCATCCGGGTTGTGTCATTGAATATGACGGTTATAGTAATATAGCAAATATGTGTATTGAATGATCATTGTGAATGATTGGATTTTTTTTTATACATTATGTATGTATATTGTTTGGGAGGAGATGGGGGATACAACACCAAAATGTGTATCTATTAAAAGGTTGATGTATCTCATATGCTTATCTATTGTGAAGTGAAAAATGTTTTTAAATGAATTACCATCTCATTTAATTGTTTGGCCAGGTTTTGAGCCAGGTGTATGTTATTAAATTGGTTAGGTGAAGGGAGGCGGGATGAAATTGCAAAACCATGAATTTCTTATGCCTTATGTATTGATAGTACTGTTGTTATTTCTATTAACTATCATTATAGAAATGTTGTGTTCCGTGTTGGTTGTAGTATCACTGTGTGAGTGATGGTTGTTGATAGTGTTATTTTGGAAATAAATGGAAAACAAAACTTTTTCCTAGTGTTTGGACCACATAAGGGTGTTGTTGAGAAATTGATTTAATTCAAAGGTTTTGAGGAATTCTAAATGAATCTTTTGGCAAATAAACAGTGGATGATTATGTGTTTTGGATAACACCGTGTTTGTGAAAAATGTTTTCAAAACTTTTGAGTTTTGCATAGAAAATGAAAGATTTATTTTGGAATGTCAACATTGAAAATTTGACTATCCTTGAGAAATGTCTCTTGAACAAGAAAGTGTTTTTCTTATTATTTTCTCAGGAGGTTTGCTTTGGTTGCATTTTGGGAGTTATGTTGTTGGGTAGTGGTTTAGCTTGAAGCGCTAGTTGGTTGTTGGTGAATTGTTTCGAGAGAGGTTTGGTTTTGTGGTAGCTTTTTGTGCTTGAGTGTCGTCTCTTGGAACGTATTTCCACGGTAAGCCTTCCTTTTGGTGAGAGCTAACCGGAGGTTTGTTGCGAGAATAGTTTCTTTCCTAGTACTCGGGTGTTGGGTACTTTGTGATCAGTTGGCCTTGTGTTTTGGCGTATCCTTAATTTCGGGTTTATGTTATTAAATTAGGTGGGTGTGCATTTCATTGTGAAAATATTATGAATATGGGTATATTTGTAATAAGTGGGGTGTCCAAAAAATATTATTAAAATTTAGGGTTTAGGGTTGGGGTCCAAAGAAATATGGGGTTGTAGACACCCCATTTTTGACCGACCTTAAGACTCAGACGTCACCGATTGAGCGCTCGGTGATGTTGCATATTGTGCTCATTCAGAAGTCTCAGAGTCTCGGCCGTGAGCCTTGCCTCCGGACTTCCGAACCCTTTCTATACTTGGCCTCGGTTTGCGAACCAGACTCGATTTTCTCTGTTTCTTTTTCCAGAGGGAGGGAGAGGTCTAGTAGATCATCTCTCAGTGGCCGTAGGCTACAACTTGTGGCTGTAGGCCATTTTGTCCATTTCGGAGCCCGGTTCCCGGTTCCCGGTTTTCAGAGCTGTCAGGCCGTGTGCCTCGGTTCGGGACCGTCTAACTATCTCCGATTGCTCCGGTTTTTGGCATGCATCTTATTTACTCCCTTTTGAGGGACACTGAGGTTTGAGAGACCCACTTCGTGGTCGAATGCCACTTTCGATTATGATCGATTTTGGGGCCCCCGAACATTCATTTTGCATCCGTTTTTGTTCATTTTTGGCAGGTACCTCTGTTTCATCACCAGGAAGGCTGTAGAAGGGTGGGAGGCCAGCAATTGTCTCAGTAACCAGTTATATTCCTCCGGCGCCCTCCGACGCCCGTTTTTCTCACTTCCGAGCCAATGTTGACGACCCTAGGGCCATTTTCTTCAACCCCAAACCACATATTTGTGTTGTACACACTTGGGAGGCCACAAATATTATATGGCCGGCCATTAATTCCACTTGAACCTTTTGAACCCCTTTGAAAAATGGCTTGTTCTCTCTCCTGTTTTACAGTTGCCAATTTTGAACCACAGGGTTGTGTTGAGGGCACATGGGAGGCCACCAATATGTGGTGGCTGGCCAGAAAATCAATTGGCCCTTTTGACCCTTGGCCGGCTGGCCATGGGGGCCGGCCGGCCGGCCACCTGCAACCCCAAAAACTAGTCGGCCAGCTTCCTTACAGGGAGTACAGTGTAGATACACCCTCATTTTCCCCAGTTACATGTCAGGGGACTTTTTTTGGAGGGAAACTTGGAGGGATTTTCCCTCCCTTTTTTTCCCCTCTTTCTACCTCTCTTTTGTCTACATAACCAGCTGCCCAACTCTGGTTTTAGGGTTGAAAAAAAACTCCCTTGGAGCTCTTGCATTGTATCTCCTTCCTCTCTCTCATTTCCACCCTCTCAACATCCAAGTTCTACACCCTTTGTTCATCACCACCTAGCACCACCACCACTACTCCATTTCCAGCAGCTTGGGGAGCTTTCCAGCAGCTAGGAGGCAGCATATCTCAAGCCAAAAGGGAGCCAAGGGGTAGTCTTCAAGGGTAACCATCATTTCCCCTCTTTTTGACTCATTTTGGTATCATTTTTTAGACCTATTTGCTTGCTGTTTTGAGCTCCGACCAAAACTGAAAAGGTCATTTTTTTGAGCTCATTTTCTTGTTTCATTAAGGGCTCAACACTGTTTGGGCCGCCCATGTTGCACTTTCTTCAATACCCTCTTGAATGCCATTTTCTTGCATGATATTTTTAGCTTGTGTGTGATCTGTTTTGGGGTCTGATGTAAACTGTAAATAGGCCTATTTTGAGACCCTCATCAACATTTAAGAAGGTCTAAACACTTTTTGGGACCTCCATATATCACTTGCCATTACACCCCTCTTTGGTCCCCATTTTTGCATGTTTTGTTAGCTTACCTTGCTTCTGTTTTTCGGCCATTATCAGAACTGAGAGTGGCCATATTTTGACCCCCTTGTCATGTTTCATTAAGGTTATTTGGCTTTTTGATAAATATTTTGTGTACTTCATGTTATAGCTCTCTTATGGCCTTAATCTTGCATTGCATTTTGAGTATGTTTTTATACTGATTTGGGGCTTGTCATCTACTGTAAATAGTCATATTTTTGGTCCCTCTTCAGTGTTTTAGAAGGATCTTTTTCTTTTTGGGTTTTGCATCTACCACTTGCTTCATTGCCTCCTTTGCGGAGCCATTTTTGTATGCCATTTTAGCCCTATTTTTGCTTACTGTTTGGCCATGCTTTGAACTGTGAAAATTCTTATTTCAGGGCTTCCTTGCTTCTGTCTTTTCATTGTATGTTCAAATTATGTATGCATTGTATAGCCATAGGCCATTTCATGCACCAAAATCCATGTTTCGAGGTCATTCCATGCATGGGGTTCCATTTTACCGGATTTAAGGTCTGTTTTACCCCTCATTTTGCTACTGGTTTTTTGCATGTTTGCATACTATATTCCATGTCTTGCCACGTCTCATTAGAGTGGCATTTCGGTGCCTGAGGGTCCGTCCTCAGTTTGCATGCACGCGGGCACGCATTTCGAGTTGTCTTGTTTTCATCTGGTGGCCTCTTATGTGAGTGTGGCTGAGGCTCTCTCATGTTGGTGTAAGCCCATATTGCATTGCATATGCCATTTCATCCATAGCATTGTGTATGCTCGGTTGTGTATCACCTCGTGTAGCGTGTATGCCATTCCATAACATTGTGTATGTTAGGATTGTATCTTAGTTGCATTTCATGCATGTCATGCATATTGCATCGTGTCCGGGATAGGAGTTAGCCCGGGCATGGGAAACGAGGTACGTTCCGTACTCCGAGTGACAGAACGTGTCTCAATTCCCAAGTCACCGACACTCCGGATTATCCATGATGGAGTTAGGTTTTGTTGTAGTGTTCATGTGCATTCATTCTATATTGAGTTGTGCAATTCGGCTCTTCGGCCATCATGCATCGAGATGCGTGATTGGTGGTACGAGGATCGAGACATGCATACATTTGTGAAAATACATTGCTATGCCCCTTTCCTGCTCTCTGTTGCAGCATATCAAGAATCAGCGGTCTTCCGAGGCTTGGCGCGCTTTTTAAGAATCATTGCAAAACAGAGGCTAATTGGGGCATTCTAGTGGATTTCCGCCAAGCATGACCAAACATGCATCATTCTATCATCGGGAGAGAATCAAAAGCGGTCCACGGCTTGCATGCCAGTTTTATTATTTTCTTAGTTAATTTGTAAATTAATTAGGAATTTGTACATTATTTGGACTGTACTATTCTTTCATTCGGGACTGTATATTTATTTGGACCCTCTGCGCGAGGGCATAATTGTAATAAGTGTGGGTGAGTGTGATGTATGTCTTCCAACCCTACGTCTTTCTTCCCTTTTATTTACCTGCTTATGATGGTTAAATTTGGGCATATTTCAATTAGCATACAGTGTGACAGCATGTTTGCATCATTCATCTGTTTGCACGCACCGGGCTCAGCACATCATACTAACTGCATTTGTATTTCAATTCCAAGTTGAATACATGTTAGCTCCAGCATTCCATATTCCATGTTTAGAATAGCCGAGCCTGCTATAGTTTGCATCTTTGCATGTGTTGCATTAGGCAATTCTGTGCATCTAGGATTATGCATGGATTTCTAACGAGCTTCTGTTTTGGCTTGGAGTACTCGGTGAGTTTTTATGCTTTAGCATCCTTGCATGCGTGTGAGTGACTGCCATGAATAGCATGCTTACCATGAGGCTACGTGCTTATGTGATATAACTGCCTTGAATGCCTGTGGGTGGAGGTTGTGTTATTTGGATTGGAACAATTCATCAAATGTTTGTTTTAAGCCCACTAGATAGTGGCAAAATCATTGTTTTTCTAAGCCCACCCGAGGGTGGCAAATCCACGTCTTAGCCTACCTGCGGGTAGCACCATCAAACCATTTTCAAACAAACAAACATGAAGTGTTTTGTTCCAATTCAGGTGACTCAGTCTATACTTGTTTGCTGCGAGCATCACATAGTAACCTAGGCTAATAATCAGAATAAGAGTACACAATGTTTTCAAAGTAAGATATCATGGTTAGTAGAGGCCGGTCTTTGACCGGGCGAGCGGGGGTGCTCACGAAGTGACCTTCCCCAATCGTACCCAAGTTCCCGAGCCGAGGCAACTTTGGTGATGACGGACACGTGGCCTTTGGCACCGAGTCAGGGTTTCCTAAATTTCCCGAAAATAAAACATTTAGGTGGCGACTCTGTATCTGGCAAAGCAGCCCATGTCTAACACTTCTTTTCGAAAAAATCTGTTTTCAAAATCGATTTGCCTGATTTGGACTCTTTGGTTCGAGATTAAGAACCGTGACACAAAAATCGAGTCCGAGCTGTAGCGAGGTCCCCCCCGGGCTTGTTACAGGGGTCCAAAGAATTTTGGTAGGTGCTAATAGCAGCAATCTTTTTTCATTCTTTTTTTTTTTTTTTTTATTTTCCTACTTTTTTTTGCTCTTCCATATTCAACCTTTGCCGAGCAACTTTCAATTTTGGTCCCAGGAAATTTTATTTTGGCAACATTATATAGTACTCTAATAGATTTTATAATAATTTGTGCTATAAATGATTTGTTTTTATTTTCTAAAATTAGGAATCAACTGAATCATAATTTTTTGTGCTAAAATTAGAAACTTACATCAACATTCTGCACCGAGCTATTATACGTTATTATAGAATTTTGCTTTGCTTTTATTAATAATGTTTTGTAATAATTCTTATGCTTACATTTAGCCTACAAAATTAAAATTATCTTAATGTTGATCATTTTTTAAATAAAAAATTGTAATTAATAAGTGCCTCATCTCTAAAAAAGTTTTTCATCCGGTGACTAAATAAGTTTGGCAGCCAAACCTAACTATACCGCGACGAAAAAATGTTTTAGTCGCTGAAAATAAATATTTGACGACCAAAACTTTTTGGTCTCCAAAGGTAAAAACAATTTTTTTCTTTTCATTCAGCGACTAAATAAGTTTGGTAGCCAAAACTAACTATACAATGACGAAAAATTGTTTTAGTCGCTAAAAATAAATATTTGGCGGCCAAAACTTTTGGTCACCAAAGATAAAAACAAATTTTTTCTTTTTCATTCGGCGACTAAATAAGTTTGGTAGCCAAAACTAACTATACGGCGACGAAAAATTGTTTTCGTTGCTGAAAATAAATATTTGGCGACCAAAACTTTTTGGTCGCCACTAATAAAAACAATTGTTTTTCTTTTCATTCGGCGACTAAGAAAGTTTGGTAGCCAAAACTAACTATACGGCGACGAAAAATTGTTTTAGTTGCTGAAAATAAATATTTGGCGACCAAAACTTTTTGGTCACCAAAGGTAAATACAATTTTTTTCTTTTCATTCGACGACTAAATAAGTTTGGTAGCCAAAACTAACTATATAGTGATGAAAAATTTTTGCTCGCCAAAGATAAAAACATATTTTTTCTTTTTCATTCGGCAATTAAATAAGTTTGGTAGCCAAAACTGACTATACGACGATGAAAAATTGTTTTAGTCGCTGAAAATAAATATTTGGCGACCAAAACTTTTTGGTCACCATAGATAAAAACAATTTTTTTCTTTTCATTCGGCGACTAAATAAGTTTGGTAGCCAAAACTAGCTATACAGCGATGAAAAATTGTTTTAGTCGCTGAAAGTAAATATTTGGCGACCAAAACTTTTGGTCACCAAAGATAAAAACAATTTTTTTCTTTTTTATTCAGCGACTAAATAAGTTTGGTAGCCAAAACTAACTATATGGCGACTAAAATATTTGTTTAGTCGCCAATTGTGGCAACTTTAGCAACTAAATTTTTTTAGTCACCAATTGTGACATTTTTAGCGATTAATTTTTTTTTAGTCGCCAATAAACAATATACCTCGACTAAAAAAATTTAGCAGCTAAATATTGAACTTTTGCCGACTAACATAATTTTTGATCGCCAATTCGACAACTTTTGGCAACCAAAATTTTTTTAGTCGGCAAAAGTGGTCGCCAATAGTGTGTTTTCTTGTAGTGTCACTAGTAATTTCATATCATCTTTGTATTTAATTTTTATTTGAAAGTATGACATTTTTATTATAACGCTCCCATATCTTGTGACGTCAACAATTCAACAACTTTTTCGGCTCTTCCCAATCATGTTTGATTAGCCTCTTATAAGCGGAAATTGAATTAATAATGTCACACTAAAATTACGTTCAATTGTAAGAAAATGGCATGTTATTAGTAGCACACAAAATTACAAATTCCTTCAAAAGGGTGCCAGTGACATTTTCATTGGGCGCTGGGATTGTATTAATGCTTTACAACATATAATAATTTTAACGACAACGTTTTTTTTTTTTTGGAAAATTTTAAATATACATAAAATTTATATAAAAAATTTGACAAAATAATGTGATAATGTCATTATTGTAAATAATGACATGTTCAATGATGTTTTGTTTGGAAATGAAAGGTCCATAATGAGCCACATCATTATAACATTATGTATGAATTTTTTATTTTTTATTTTTTTATTTTATTTTTATTTTTTTGTTGCGTGTGGTGGCAATGCTATGTGCTTTATTTGTATAGCATTACTCTTTTTGTTTTTACAAGTAAACTTTTGTTGTAAAAAAATATTAGAAATCAATTTCAATTGTCATAGAGTCATCACAAACAAGTCAATCCCAAAATTAAAAAACAAAAAACAAAAAAAAAAAAAAAACTTCTAATGATAAAATTTTATAATGTCATTAAGAAATGTACTTTTAGAAACTAAATAATTTAGTGTCAAAAGTTTTATTTTTTAGACATTATAATTTTCACCTCGTTTTGGTGCCTATTTATGAAGCAGGCTAGTGCCAATTGTGAAGCAAAAGAAATTCTCATTCTTAGCCTCTTTTCCATAGTCTACGATGGAACTATACTCGTTTGCAAATGTTGTGAAGGGGATTAGTAGTGCTGTTCCAACATTGAATGGAAGGTACTCAAAAAGAGCATACGTGACATTTTTAGTAGGTACGTTTGACAATTAGTTAATATAGTCAAAGTGTCATTAAAAAATAAAAAAATAAGAGGGCCACTATTCCCACTCCAATTTACTCTAAATATACTCCCTTATTTGTCCTTATTATACATAGTTATATTAATACTCTTTCACATAAAATACAATCCTTGAAAAAATTAAAATTTCAAAGGTATTAATGCAACTATATATAGTAAGGACAAAGAACAATGTATTTGGAATAAAATGGAATGAGAATAGCGGCTCCCAAAAATAAACCAAAAAAATCAAGGATTTTCTTTTTATTTTATCTATTTTTTGGATGTTTTTCCGTAAAAAGCCAATTTTCCCAATCACTAGTTTTGTTTTGTTTTTAACAAAAAATTAAAAAAACTACTAAAAAAATCACATTCCAAATCAACCCCTCATTAACACATGCCATTTTTCTAGGGTAAAATAGTAAATTTACCAATATTGCTTATATCCAATAGTAAGTTGTCACTGAGTTGATTCCTTATAATTTTGTCCTAAATTCTAAGTGTGATTTCATTTAATCAGAGAAGGGAGGAAGAGGAGAAGAAGAAGCGGAAGCTGGTGGTCTGTCACGCTATTTTTGTAACTAAAAAAACCAACAATAAATTAGTTCTCCCCAATAAAATTAATCTACATAATAATATCAAATCTAACATGTTCCAATCCACGTTTCTCATAATGATCGTTAGAGAGCCAATTACATAGCACAAAAAATATATGCCTTGTTGCTTATGTAAATAAATAGAGATTGGAGTTTTGTTTGAAACATAGTAATTAATAGGTGTTCTTAAATGTCTAGTTGGAGAAGTACAGCAAGATGATCTATTTGGATGCAGACATCCTAGTTGTTGACAACATTGACCATCTCTTTGACTTGCCCGACGGCTACTTTTATGCCGTCCCCGACTATTTTTGTGAGAATACATGGAGCCACTCACCTCAGTACTCTATTGGGTACTGTCAACTATGCCCGAATAAGGTCCGATGGCCAACTGAAATGGGTTCACCCCCTCCTTTGTACTTCAATTCTGGGTTTTTTGTGTTCGAACCTAGCCGTGAGACTTACCAAAACATGCTCAAGACTCTACAGATCACTCCATCAGGAATCTTTCCAGATCAGATGAATTATAGCATGATTTAAATAATTGTATCGAGATTTGCATCAGTATGTACTATACAAACAATATATATTAGTGAATATTAGTATTGAAAGTTGTACGAGCAAGAAATACTGTTCTCGTATAATCATGTTGATCAAGTCTGCGCTCCTCCAAACGTCGTCACTTTACTCCCTGAAAACACAAACGTGAGCTAGCCGGCAGGTGTGTGTCGGATACCTCTCCGATGCCTAAGTCAGCAAAATAGACAAATAGACAAAAAGCTCTGTGTATTCGAGGATCAAAGTTGTGTTACCTCTACATAGGTTATGTTGTGAGCTTTTATAGGTTCCGCATAGCACAATCCTAGTATGACTCTTATTCCTCCATGTAGAGTCCTCCTAGGAATCACACTCTTGAAAGATAATGTTTATCCTTCAACATCCCCCTCACTGCTTAAACCAAGTGAGATGGTTTTACCTCGGTAGTATGACAAAACGACCGAGCTAACATGGCCATGCTAAAGTGGTAGAAACAACCGAGCTCCAACTAGCTTGGTTCTTCCCTTCATTGTTTGTACCTCGGCTCGGTATGTTGAGACCGAGCTAACCGCAGTAAGCCTTGACCGAGCTAACGAGGGTAAGGTCCACCACAAGATGCTCAAATACCCCAACTCTAAATACCATGACCAGGCTAAACATCACCATACCGACCGTGGTAACCAAAACCACAATTGGACCGAGCTAACTGCAAGGTCCTTTCACTAGGCCCTTTTTACTGCGGCCCACAGAACGGCCCATTACCCAGCTCGGCCTAATTTACTTATAATTACCCTCCCAATTGCCCCTTAATTCCATCTGTGTAGCATGATTGGGATTACCCGTTACCAACCGGGCTAAAAACTTTTGCCTTTCAACCGATCTAAAATGCTGCAGGGCTACAAATTGGTTTGGTCAAAAAACGTCTCTTCAGTCATACTGTCATCTGAATTGCTTGCTTTTCCATAGACACGTGGTTGGCCCCTACTGGTATGAGTACAGCTATCAACGCCGACTTCGTATCTCGCGAATTTTGAACAGTCCCGCCTTTTTTAACTCTCTTTACACCAAAACCATATGCTTTGAACCATTCATTTCTACTATTCATCTTCCCTCTCTCTTTTTCTCTGAGTCTCTGTTCTTGCAACCATAGTGCCTGCGAATCTTGTGCTTTTGCTGATATTGTTTCCATCTTCAGCTCCTTCATTCTTGACTGGTGTGTGGCTCAAATCTGTTTCCTTTCTGTTTATTACGTACTGTTTTGTAGTACATAGCATATTACGTATGTTTCTCAAAACACTTTTGTAGTTTCCATGGGACATGGCTACTTTTGCCCAAGAACCATGTAATAGATCCACTAGATTCACGAACAATTTGGGACACAATGCTTTTGATCCAAAATAATGCTTCAACCGAACTAGGAAGTTGTTTGTGTTAGGTGCGAACCTGGCTAAACTAGACAACCAAACTAAAAACTTCATGCCATACTTTTAGTTTCAATAGGTCTAAGTACCTCCTGTATCAATTTGCCGAGCTAGCGAACTGTATTAAGTTTGTGCAATACCGCACTAGAAAGCCTCAACCACTGACCGAGCTATATCTTAGGGCTAAACCAGCTCCCTGACTTAGTCAAAACCGAACTAAGAATGCGGCACCATAAACTTCAATCGGGCTACGAACTTCTCATTTACCTAGCCGAGCTAAAGTCCTTCGCTCAAACCGAGCTAAGAATGAAAAGTATCCTACGTAGCCGAGCTAGGACAACATTTATTTTAGCTTTGTTACTTTTAGCACGGCCCATCGACCTGTGCTTAACACTTCTCCTTTTCACTTTGCAGACTTTGACTAGGTTGGCCAGGCACTCTCTTGCACGTTCAACCGAGACACCCAACATTCTTCTCAGTACCGGGCTAACACTTCAGGCTAAATTATACATAATTTAAGCCCACATGGGTAAATATAGGTTTTTAGGAAACTCCCTAGGGGCCATGGCCGAGTTCCGAAGGGACTACAACATCCCCGATGACGTTCACCTTAGTTTGGCCGAACTAGACACCACTCCCTGGGGTAAGACGGGCTTCGTTCCCTTCACCCTTCTTTCAATTGTAGAAACCGGACTCCGATTCCCTGTACAGCCTCTTCTTTGTGAATTCCTCAGACAAACAAACCTTTGTCCAACCCAGCTTTCTACAAATTCGTACAGAATAATAAATGGCATCGCCGAGCTAAACCGCCGGCTTGGCCTTAATCTCGGTTTAGCTGAGCTATTTCACCAATATTCACTTGGCCATTTCACCTTAGTTTGGCTGGGTCTATTATTTAAGAATAAGAAGACGCCGAGAAAAGATAATAAAAAACACCCCAGACAAAGATGTAAACGATGACGACTTTTTTTGGGTCTCTGGTAACTTTGAAGACCAAGAAGCCCAGATCCCGGGCGACCGAATCAACTGGAATAAAGGAGTAGCCGGTATAATTACCTCGGCTTAGTTTTGTGCATTCTTTACTCCGTTTGTAAGCTTTGAACCACACTAACCGTTCTTCTTTTCTTTATGCAGATTTGAGCCATCTAAAGTCGCTGTACAGTTACCTCAACCTAGACACCCCTCGTGTCGCGCTAAGATATCCCAATCGAGGTTGGGCCGAGCTACTCAACTTTGAGCCGACCTACAGATACAGCAGCAGGCGAAAGACCAGGGTGACAGACTTCTTGTTGGAGCCTTTGCCAGAACCAGATCCAACCTTGCCTCAAATCAACCTCATCCCTTTAACTGCAGAACAAGAAATGGCTAAGAAGAGAGCAGTGAGGGCCCTTATTACCGAGACAAACCAACCCGAGGTACCACAAGCCGGTCAAACATAGCCGGCCGTGGTAGCCCTTCCAACCACTCAGCCGTCTTCATTCCGGCCAAGCAAGCGTGCTTGGGTTTCCACCACCGAGCCACGCCTTGTTGATGAGGATGAAATAGTGCTTCCTCAAACCATGCCACCGAGCCCCCAGCCTGAGCGTTCTAACTGGGCTAGCTCTTCTGAATGGGCACCGAAATTATCCTACCGCAACCGAGCCATCAAAGACACAGATTCAGTGGTAGCAGACAAAGACCACAAGCTCACCTTCAACCTGGCTAAGAGCATGTGCTTGCCTCTTGATATGGAACATCATGAACATTTGACCGAGCTAAAGGCCATCCGGTCGACGACGAAGTCAATGGTGCTAGTAAGTACTCCTTGTAATTGACTTTTATTCTGTACCATCTGTTTGCTCGGTTTTTACTCATATTTGCCATCTCTCCTTTCGTAGGCCATGCAGAAAAACCACATTGCGCATAAGCGAGTGTTGGAACTTCGAAAGACCACACGGCAAGCCGTGGCTAAGGCCGAGGCAAAATTAGCCGAGCTAGAGGAGGCCAAGAAGAAAATGGCCGAGCTGAACACCGAGATGGCCTGCCTGACCGGTCTTGTTAGCTCGGCTGAAACAGATAAGCAAAAGGCTACGGCCGTGCTGAAAGACAAATATTTGCGCGAGCTAGCCAAGTTCGAGGGGAAGAAGAATGCTGAGATAACCGAGCTGGAGAAGAAGGTGGAAGACGCGAAAGACCGCGGTTACAAAGAAGGTGAAACCACGTACATCCCGCAGTGCGAAGCTGCCAAGGATATATTTTTCAAATGTGGGTGGAAAGCAGCTGTGGCACAGCTCGGTCATGGCCAGGAGACCGAGGTCTTCAAAAACCCTCCTTCACATTTCATACCGAGGTACATGGTGGAGTATGCAACTGCCATTCAACAAAAATTTCTTCAAGCTGAGGAAGACGAAGTGGATCCTGCTCCTGAAGCCAACACCCAGCCCGGTCGTCAATCTATCTCTCCCACTCCAGTGGTCTCCATCCCACCTTCACCAGTTGCGACTAACGTGGTGCCTTCAACCGAGCTTGACCGAGGTGTGCTTGCCACAACCGAGCTACCTCTGGGTGAAGCTCGGGTTTATCTGGATGCCAACCTGGAAGACCTGTTCTCCTGACTTTTCTTTTCCTTGTTTTAAAAAAGTTTGTAACCGGGCTGAGGCCCCACCTCTTGTACTGTTGATAATTTTGAATGAAATCTTCTTTTGTTTCAACTGTTGCTTCGGTTTACTCCATGCTTGCATTTATTTTCCAACTGTAATATGAATGAAGTATAACATTTTCTGGCCGAGATACCTATCTCGGTCTTAACCTTGAGACCTATCTGGTCATACCTACCAACCTCTTCAGCCTAGGTTTTTACCTCGGCTGAAGATTACTAAAAGTTGTTATTCCAGCCAACCACTCTTCAGCCTGGATCCTTATCTCGGCTGAAGAGTACTAAATGTTGGTTTGTCCAGCCAACCACTTCAGCCTTGATCCTTATCTCGGCTAAAGAGCGCTAAAAGTTGGTTTTTCCAGCTAACCACTCTTTAGTCTAGATCCTTATCTCGGCTAAAGAGTACTAAGTGTTGGTTTTTCCAGCCAACCATTTCAGCCTTGATCCTTGTCTTGGCTGAAGAGAACTCAAAGTTGGTTATTCCTGCCAACCACTCTTCAGCCTAGATCCTTATCTCGGCTGAAAAGTACTTAAAGTTGGTTATTCCTGCCAAATGTCCTGCAGCCTAGATCCTTATCTTGGCTTAGGAGAAGTAAGTGTTGGTTTTTCCAACCAACCTCTTCAGCCTAGATCCTTATCTCGGCTGAAGAGCAATAAATGTTAGTTTTTCCAGCTAACTTCATGCAGCCTAGATCCTTATCTTCGACTTAGGAGAAGTAAGTGTTGGTTTTTCCAACCAACCTCTTTAGCCTAGATTCATATCTCGGCTGAAGAGCAATAAATGTTGGTTTTTCTAGCCAACTTCCTGCAGCCTAGATCCTTATCCTCGGCTTAGAAGAAATGTTGGTTTTTCTAGCCAACCTCTTCAGCCTAGATCCTGATTTCGGCTGAAGAGAGCGCAAAGTTGGTTATTCCGGCCAACTCTGCTTTCAATGCCCCTAGCTCACTAAAACAACTTTTACAGTAGAAAATAATTATACTGAAAAGAAACTACTTGTTTTATTGAAAAAAGAAAAACTATAAGTATGTTTAAAGAAAAGCTAAAAATAAAATAGTTTGAGATTGGCAGTGTTCCACGGCCTGGGAATGGCCTTGCTGTCTTTATCTTCCAAGTGGTATGCCCCTCTTCCTGCTAATCCAACCACTTTGTAAGGTCCTTCCCAATTGGGCCCTAACTTGCCATCTCCGGGTACCAGGGTGTTTCCCATTACTTTGTGTAGCACCCGGTCTCTAATATTGAATTGCCTTGGATGTACTGTCTTGTTATATTTTTTGGATAACTCCTACTGGTATGAGGCAATGTGAACCAGTGCTCTTTCTCTTCTTTCTTCTGCAAGGTCGAGCTCCAATGCTATGGCTTCTCTATGTAAGTCTGGATCAAAATTTTCACTTCTAATTGTGTGGAGGTCGACTTCCAGTGGGATTACCGCTTCCATGCCATAGGCCAAGGAAAAAGGTGTTTCTCCAGTAGACCGCCGAGGTGTGGTACGATAAGCCCATAAAACATGAGGGAGCTCCTCCACCCACTTGCTTTTTGCTTTCTCCAGTCTTTTTTTCAATCCATCTAAGAGGACTTTGTTTGATGCTTCCGCCTGGCCATTTGCTTGAGGGGTATGCCGGTGTAGAGTTGTAGAATTCTATCCTGTATTCTTCACAAAAGCCTCTAAAAATTTTGCTATCGAACTGAGTGTTGTTGTCAGATATTAGAGCCTTGGGTATGCCAAACCGAGTGATGATATTCTGCCAGATGAACTTCTTCACATCTTTCTCCTTTATTGATGCGAGTGCTTCTGCCTCTACCCACTTTGTGAAGTAGTCTGTTGCTGCAAGAAAGAACTTTCTGTTGCCAGGTGCCATTGGAAGTGGTCCTACTATGTCCAAGCCCCACATTGCGAAGAGCCATGGGCTAGTTAATGGTAGAAGTTCTCTGGCTGGTTGATGTATTTGGTGTGCAAACTTCTGACATTTCTCACACTTCTTGACATACTTCTCTGAATCCGCTTGCATGTAAGGCCACCAATATCCCTACGAAATTGCTCTGTAAGCCAATGATCTTCCCCCTTGGTGGCTTCTGTATATGCCTTTGTGTATCTCGAACAAGAATGCCTCAACCTTGCTGGGATGGACGCATTTCAAGTAAGGTCCTGTGAAGGATTTTTTGTATAAGGCCATTGATGGGGAGAGCCAAAATCACTGTGACTTTGCTCTAATCTTGTTGGCTTCTTTCTTCTCTTCGGGTAAGACGCCGTCTTTTAAGAACATTATAATGGGATCCATCCATGAAGGGCCTAATTCGGTGCAACATATCTCTTCTACTTCGGGTTCTTCAATGCTTGGTCTTGGTAAGTAGTCAATCAGTAACGGATGTGGGATAAATGTATCTGCCATCGAAGCAAAGCCTGCTAGTTCATCTGCTCTACTGTTTTCTTCCCTGCCGATCTGCTCTATTCGTACTACTTCAAATTTCATGATCTCTTTTCTGACTAACTCTTGGTACTTAGCCATCCTTTCATCCTTTGCCTCGTAGTCGCCTGAAATTTGGTTTACTACCAGCTGTAAATCACTGTAAACAATTAGCTCGGTGGCCTTCATGTAGAGTGCTGATTTTAGTCTTGCCAGAAGCGCATCATACTTCGCTTCGTTGTTTGATGCTGGGAAGCCAAGGTTGACTGTTTGTTCCACTGTTAGGCCATCTGGTGAGATAAGGACTATGCCAAGTCTTGCACCGTGCCTGTTGGATGCTCAATCCACGAAGAGCTTCCACATCTCTCCAATTAACAGTTTCTAGCAAGTGGAGGGATCGGATGATGTCTTGGGGACATGAGTGTTGCTGGTATTTTCTTCCAAGTCCATACTTACTGTTTGCCCCTCACTATCTAATTGTACCAAGTTTTTACTTGTTGATGAATCTTGACCTGGTGCAGCATGGTTCGCCTCTTCTGCACTTTCCTCAATCTGATATGCCTTGAGATGTGGCTCAGTATCCTGTATTAGGGGTTGCGTATTTCCTGCAGCACTTTCCGTCCCCACTTCGGTAGTACCAGTTAAGTTAACTGGGCAGATGTGATGGCTTCCTGGAGTGAATTCTGCCACAAAGTCTATCGAGGCTTAAGCTTTTATTGCGGTTCTAGGTTGAAACTTGATATTAAACTGTCCCAATTCCACCGCCCACTTCAAGATTTGCCCAGAAAAGTTCGCTCTCTCAAACAAAGCTTTTAATGGGAAGGCTGTTAGGACGATTATGGTGTGGGCGTGGAAGTAATGCGACAGTTTCCTAGAGGCCATCATCAGGGCTAAGGCCAGTTTTTCCAATGGCAAGTACCTGGTTTACTGCAAAGAAGGTCTTCTTGACATAAAAGATGGGCAGGTGTTGGATTCCTTCCGCTCTGACCAACACCGCTACCGATGGCGTCTTTGTGGCTGCCAGTACAAAAGAGCTCTTCTCCAGGTATTGGGGTTACTAGCAACGGTGGAGAAGACATGTATTCTTTCAGGCTTTCTAGGGCGTGGGCGCATTCTTCATCCCACTCAAACTTGGCCTTTAATGCTTGGAAAAATGGTCGACATCTGCCTGATGACAGACTTATGAATCGGTTGAGCGCAGCTGCCATGCCAGTGAGATGCTACACTTCTTTTACTGAGTTGGGCCTCTCTAGATCTTGGATTGCTTTGATCTGAGAGGGGTCTGCCTCTATACCCCGGTTGGTCACCAAGAAGCCTAGGAATTTGCCAGATCCTACGCCGAACGCACACTTGGATGCATTTAGGTGCAACTTGTTCTTCTTGAATATTTCAAACATTTCATCTAGGTCCCTGAGATGGTCTTTCTCATCCTTGCTCTTGACTACCATGTCGTCGATGTAAGCCTCCATTGTTTTGCCTAACAACGGTTCAAACATCTTGGTGACCATCTGTTGGAATGTTGCCCCTGCGTTTTTTACGCCAAAGGGCATGACCTTGTAACAATACAGTCCTCTAGGAGTTGTAAAAGTTGTGACCTCCTGGTCTGGCTCATACATAGCAATCTGATGGTAACCTCTATACGCATCAAGAAAGCTAAGTCAGTTGTGTCCTGCCATCAGGTCTACCAGTTGGTCTATCCGTGGGAGGGGAAAGCTATCATTTGGGCATGCCTTGTTGACTGTTTTGTAGTCCACGCAGACACGCCATTTTCCGTTCTTCTTTGGCACTACTACGGTATTAGAGATCCATCTGGGATAGTGCACTTCTCTGATAGCTCCTGCCTCCTGTAAGTTTTCCACTTCTTCCGCTACTATCTCGGCATGGTGGAATGCTGATCTGCGAGTGCGCTGTATAATCGGTCTGGCAGTTGAGTGGACGTTCAGTTGGTGACAAATGAAGTTTGGGTCTATGCCAGGCATGTCATACGGTGTCCAGGCAAACACTTCGATGTTAGAGGTTAAAAATTCCATGACCTCTATCCTCTCAGTGCTAGACAAAGACGAGCCAAGCAAAAAGAACTTTTCTAGATCTTTTTCGTCTATTCTTACCTGTACCAAGTCTTCCACCGCCTTCTGTTTAGCTGCCTTGCCCACATCCACAAACAATTCATTGCTCTCTGGTTCTTCCACCATTTGTACATACCCTTTGGCAACGCGGCTGCCATTTACTGTGACGAAGCACTATTTGGACATAATTTGGTCTCCAAAGACCTCTTCAATTACTCTAGCTTCGTTGGGGAACCCTAACACTTGGTGGTAGATTGACGCTACCGATCACATGGCGTGCAGCCATGTCCTTCCCAAAATTATGTTGTTAATGGAAGGGACTTTCAATACCCAAAATTCCACCTGTTTCGTGATGCTTCCTGCTCTGACTGGAAGGATTATCTTGCCCACTGGCCACTCTGGCATTGAGTTGAATCCGATCAGGAGAGATGTTGCAGGTGCCAAGTCTTTGTTCTCCAATTTCAATTGTTTGAAGGTTTCGTAATACATTATCTCACACGAGCTTCCTTGGTCGATCAAAATCCGTTTGATGTCGAAATTCTTGACGCGGAGAGTGACAACCAGTGCATCATTGTGAGGGTAATATATCCTTGCCAAGTCTCTATCTGAAAAAGATATGACATTCGTGGCCTCTGTTCTCCCCTTTTTGATGGTAGGTTATGCACTTAATACCTCCCTTAAGTGCTCAGCCTTCTTGATCATTCCCCTGAGCTCATATATCCACTTAGGTTCGAATACCCCATGTATTACGTTAATCACACCTTGAGGTGGGGCGTCGATCGGCATTCCGTTTAGGTTGTCGTGGTTCTGGGGGGCTGACTGTGTCCCCCCTTCTATGTACTAGTCCAGGTGCCCAGCTGCCACTAACTCCTCCAAATGCTGTCTCAACGGTGTGCAATTCTCTGTGCAATGTCCCTTTTCATTATGGAAGGTGCACCGGGATCCTTCGTCATAGTCTTTTTGTGCTTCTCCCAACTTAGCTGGCCATCAGACGAAAGGTTCATCGCGTATCTCACTGAGAATTCGGTAGATTGGTTTTTTGAACACCGTGGTAATGGCAGTGCGAACTCTTAGCCACCTTTTGTCTGGATCCTCTTTGTTGGCCCGTCTGCCTCGCCCATTCCTGCTTGGTCGTTCTATCGTATTGACTTTTGCCGAAGTCTTTTTATCTGATATTGCTGTCATGCCAGATTTCGCTTTAGCACAGGCGTCATCTTCCTCCACCCGAATATACTGGTGCATTCTTTCCATCAAGGCCTCCATCGTGAGGGGTGGCATCATAGTAATTGAGTCCCTCAACTTGTTGCCGATTGGCAGGCCCTGTTTGTATTGTGCAATGGCGAGGTTTGTAGGGCAATCCCCAATCTGGTTGAATGTTTCCCAGTAACGACTATTGTAGGATCTTAACGTCTCCTTGTCACTCATGTCAATGCAGAGTAGCTGATCGATCTCAACTGGTGTTTTGGTGTTCGTTCTAAACCTTGTCACGAATGCCTCTGCCAATTGTGCCTAGGAGGCGATGCTGCCTTATGGTAGCCTTTCGAACCAAGTTAGACCTAGGTCACCTAGGCTGGATGGAAATAGGATGCACATTAAAGCCTCATTTTGCCAGTATACTGCCATAACCTGGCGAAAGTGGCTCAAGTGCATGTAGGGATCCGTCTTTCCCTCATAAGTGGTGAATTTGGGCTGGTGAAAGCCCGTAGGCAGTGGAGTGTTCTCAATTTTCGGAATGAACGGCAAGCTCTGCAACCTTGCTAATGCTTTATATGTTGGTTCATAAGCAGGGCGCGGCATTGGCATTCCTACCTCGACGCTGCCATGCGTTCGAGGGGCCAATCGCTGAAGGGCTGAAACTCTGCGTGGGTCGCGTGCCCTGACATCCTCCTTCTATCGTGCCCTTTCTTCAAGCACAGTTCGCAAGTCAGATGATCTGGGCAACTCCGTGTGCCTAAATGACGTCCGATGCGTGTGTGAGGGCCGATAGGTGCTTCCCTCAGTATACGACCTCAGAGTCCTCGTTCTCTTAGACCTGGAGTGACGAGTCTTGGAAGTCCTTGATTGAGTGTCGTCTGTTCTCAGGCTCCTACCTTCTGCTTGCGATGGAGTGGTATGCCTACCACGATCTTCCAAGTGGCGAGAGGGCATGTTGCTTTTGCGTCCCTCTCCTGTCGCCACCCCTTTTCCTTTTATTTGGCGCTTCATTGACTCCATGTCCGCTGCCATCCTTCGTATCAACTCATCCTGCTCCTTCACGCGATCTTCTAGAACTTGAGGGTCGATCCTCCGCCTCTGTCTTTCAGGACTTTGGGAGCGACGGGGGCTGTTAGCCAGCCTTCCCCTTGTATCTCTCCGGGGGTTCTGTTGCTGGGGTTCTAAATCCGCCATGGGAGGGATAGAAGGCAGACCTTCGTGCCTCCCACCCCCCTCTGGGGTTTGCTCGTCAAAAGCTTATTGCGGCAAGTCTTCATTGTCGCCATTGCTTCCAACTAACGAGGAAAACTCGATCAAGATGTTTTGTTCTTTCTGGAATTCCCACAGACGGTGCCAATTGTACGAACAAGAAATAATGTTCTCGTATAATCCTGTTGATCAAGTCTACGCTCCTCCAAACGTCGTCGCTTTACTCTCTGAAAACACAAACGTGAGTTAGTCGGCGGGTGTGTGCCGGATACCTCTCCGATGGCTAAGTCAGCAAAATAGACAAATAGACAAAAAGCTCTGTGTATTCGAGTATCAAAGTTGTGTAACCTCTACATAGGTTATGTTGTGAGCTTTTATAAGTTCCGCGTAGCACAATCTTAGTATGACTCTTATTCCTCCATGTAGAGTCCTCCTAGGAATCACACTCTTGAAAGATAATGCTTATCCTTCAACACCCCCTCACTGCTTAAACCAAGTGAGATGGTTTTACCTCGGTAGTATGACAAAACGACCGAGCTAACATGGCTATGCTAATGTGGCAGAAACAACCGAGCTCCAACTACCTCGGTTCTTCCCTTCATTGTTTGTACCTTGGCTCGGTATGTTGAGACCGAGCTAACCGCAGTAAGCCTTGACCGAGCTAACGAGAGTAAGGTCCACCACAAGAAGCTCAAATACCCTAACTCCGAATACCATGACCAGGCTAAACATCACCATACCGACCGTGGTAACCAAAAGCACAATTGGACCGAGCTAACTACAAGGTCCTTTCACTGGGGCCTTTTTACCGCAGCCCACAGAATGGCCCATTACCCAGCTCGGCCTAATTTACTTATAAATTACCCTCTCAAAAGTTTAAAATTTTAATACATATCAATTGATAATTAAAATTCTAATTTATACACATATATAGGAGTCTCTCCAATTGGGCATTCAACTAGAGGCACTATTAGATTTGGTGGGCCCATTTATGGTCCAACTTAATTGTTTAACGTCCAGTAGTCATATGAAACAGTTTATTATTGAAATTATATTGATCATGTGATTACTAATCTTCAATCAACTTGATTTTATGTATTAATGATCTTTTAACGAGTCGTACAAAATATAGGATTTTTAATTAAAACCCAATAGTACCTTTTCAGTTGGATGCACAAGAAGTCAATTCCTATTTTGATGTGTGGGGGATTGCCAAGTCCCCTGTGGTATTGAGGTCTATTGAAATCATCTCCGTCACTGTATATACAACTGTAGAAAGACAATAAAGATCAAAGTGCATACCTAAAGTTAAAAATTTTCTCATCACATCCTCTCAAATAGTTTACATGTTTCCTAATATTACATCCATCTTGAGTATAATTTTTTGTTTTTTGGGTGTAAATTACAGGATTTCTTGAACATCTTCTTTAAACACATGTTCAAACCCATTCCTGTGGTATACAACCTGGTTCTTCCAATTTTATGGTACCATTCGGAGATTGTTGAGCTCAAAAAAGTTGAAGTAGTGCACTATTGTGCAGTTGTAAGTATTTCCAACTAATCTAGCAAATCTGTTAATCTTCTTGAACTTCTTCCACAAAGCTGTTTTTTGTCTTGCTAATTTGAATCAGAACCATAGTTTGGTACACAAGTCCATTTTGTTAACTTTTTTTTCACTTTAATTTCCAAAAATTTAAGGGGTCAAAGCCATGGAAGTACACTAGGAAAGAAGCTAACATGGATAGAGAGGATGTCAAAATGTTGGTCGCAAAATGGTGGGATATTTATAATGATAAATTGCTTGATTTCAATGCCGAAGATTCAATCCCAGTGAGCCAGAAGAACATATTAAGGCCCTCAATCATGGCTTTGATGCCTGTATTTCCTACCCAAGAATCAATTGGCAGTCGAATTATTGAATAGGTGATTATGGAGATCTTCTTCTTCGCCTCAACAAGGAGCATTTCCAACAATTGAATAAAAAATAAAGATGGTGGACAGATTGTTGTAATTGTATGTATGACTTTGTATGAAGTTTTTGCAGCATTTGTAGTAAACCCCATACCATAAGAGGTTCACCAGATGGCTGCACCGTGGTTGTTTACAAATAAATAAAAGATTGATTTTTTTAATTTTATTTTAAAATCAAAGAATAATAATAATATTAAGTGTGCTTGGTTTGAGTTTTTGGGATTAAGGTTTTTGAAAACTGAGCTTTTTGTTTTTCGTATTTTTTTGTTTTTAGTGAATATTTTTAAAATTTTAAACATTTTTTTTTAAACTTTTTTAGATGCACCTTACTTAGATGAATCTAAAAAGTAAAAAAATTTCTGAAAAAATATTTTAAAAAATTAATAAATACAAAGAATGTATTGAATTCTCTTTTTTTTTTTTTTTTGGTATTTAGTGAATTTTTAAAATATTTTTTTCACAAATTTTTTACTTTTTAGATATATTTATGTTAGGTATGTCGAAAAAGTAAAAAAAAAAAATTGCTTAAAATATTAAAAAAATTTAGTAAAAACAAAAAAACACGGAAAATAAGAAAGTAGAATTTTCTGAAAAGTGTTTTTGGAAAAATGGAACCAAGCAAAGTTCGCATTTTTTTCTTACTATATTTTATTTATTATATGAGTTGTAACATTACATTGAACACCAAGATCACTGATGAGACCCATCAAATTAATACAATGGTGATGTACGAGAAGGTAAATAAATGATCAAAATCCTCTTCTATTAATATCTTTACATATTATCTTTGACAATATAAATGTAGCTTGGCCATATAAGTTATTGCTAGTGATCTTAAAATATATTTCATGGCTAGTAAAAGTGAATAGAAAGTAAAACCTTAAAAAAAGTATCCTGCTACTAAGCATTCTATGACTTTAGAGTTTGAACCGAAATGTGTGACCATTGAGTTTAAATAAAAAGATATCACTTTTGAATCTAAAACACACAATCCTTAGTCCCAATGACACAAGCCTATACCTATATAAAGGCAGAATGGGTTGGCAATTGGGGATATTAATTTCATGGATTTTCTCTCTAAAAATTCATATTATTATTTTCCTTTTCTACTTGGTGGATTAGAAAATTCAAAGGTATTGAAGATCTGATCTCATTCATGCATAATGTAGTCAGACATCAATATTTAGACTGTGCTTCATTGTATCTTGGAGGCTGATTCGTGGATAATCTGGTGCACACCACATTTGATAGAATTAGTGGGAACGAATATCGTCTTTAAGGAAAGTAACGTTGTAACGTACCTTCAAACAATCCTAATTACTTTCTTTCTTTCTTTCTTTTTTTTTTTTTTCATCACATTTACTAAATTTGCACCAACAGCTTGGAGGGATAGGATCAAAACATCATTGTTTTTACAAAGAATTGGAGTTCTTAATGCCATTGCCAGCATATCTTGCTACTTTTGTAGGATGAAATTGAATATGCTAATCGTGTGTTACTTTTTTTTTCTCTGAGATGTAGGGTTTGGTCTCGTATACTAAAATGGTGAGGGTCTCAGTGGGTTATACCAGGATCTATTGATGGCTTACTTCAATGGTCGATGGGTTTTAGATTTAAAAAACTAGAGAAAAGGATTTGGAAAGTCATCCTCTTTGCAGTGTTGTATCATTATGGAAACATAGGAATGATCGTGCTTTCAATGGAGTTCAACTAAAGATGGATGATTTATGTGAGCTCATTAAAGTTAGGATAGCACTATGGGTGAAAGTTGCACCAGCAAAGGGGACAATCTCAGTCAATGACCTGATCTTCAATCTGCAACAGTATAGGCATGGGGCTGGGGCTTTTGCTCTGTTTCGTATGTTACTCTACATCTTGTTTGTGCTTGTATGGGCTGATCTGTTGCTGGTCTTCTTTTAGGAGTCGTTTATTTTTGGGCATGGTTTTGGATTTTGGATTGTTGTGTGGGTTGTACTTTATTTTATTTTACTTTTTCTATTTTGCTTGAGCTGGTCAACTCTTGGTATAGTTCTAGCATATGATGGAGGCATGCATTTATGTGTCAATCTAGTTAGGATGTATTTGTTTTGTGATAATACTCTTATACTTACCTTCTTTATTGATATCTCGCTCAATATTTTATACTTTGATTTTTCATCAATAAAGTTTCTCTTTCTTTACTAATAATAAATAAATAAATAAATAATAATAATAAAGAAATTATTTACGAATATCCATATATATGTTGATATAATATATTGATAGAAAATTGAGAAAAAAAAAAATGTTAAAACCGATTAAAACCTCACATGAATGCCTCCTCTACACTAAACTAATAAAATTGATTTTTTTTTTTTTTTGAAAAGTAATATATTACAAAATTTTACGTAGAATTTATGACAAGAATGATATAGTGGTAATATTTGTAAAAATAGAAGTCATCATGTGTCTTTTAATTTTAAAATTATAAAATCAAAACTTGTCATTATGCATTATTACTGGGAATACTTAATGGTGCCAATCTAATTGGGATTGTTTTGCTTCGCAATGATACTTGTGCATACAACTTTTTTATTGATGTATCTTTTTTTTTCATCATCAATCATATTTCCTTTAGCTAATCCAAAAAAATAAAATAAAAAAAATGACAGTGTGTTTGGTTTGAGTTTTTTGGATTAATTTTTTTGAAAACTAAGTTTTTTAGTTTTCGTGTTTTTTTTTATTTTTTATTTTAGTGAAAATTTATAAAATTTTAATTTTTTTTAAAACCTTTTTAGATACACCTTACTTTGATGTATCTAAAAAGTAAAAAAAATTTTGAAAAAATATTTTAAAAAATTAATAAATACATAAAAATACAAAAAATATACTGAATTTTCGTATTTTTTTTTGTTGTGCTTTTGGTATTTAGTGAATTTTTAAAAGGTTTTTTTCACAAATTTTTTACTTTTTAGATATATTTACATTAGGCATGTCTAAAAATTAAAAAAAAAATTGCTTAAAATATTAAAAAAAGTTCAGTAAAACCAAAAAAACACAGAAAACAAGAAAGTAAAATTTTCTAAAAAGTTTTTTTGAAAAACTGTAACCAAGCAAAGTGATATACCCAAGGGATTGGCTTCTAATTTTAAAATTATAAGATCAAAACTTATTATTATTGTTATTATTATTATTGTTGTTGTTGTTGTTGTTGTTGTTGTTGTTGTTGTTGCTGCTACTGCTGCTGTTGTTGTTGTTGTTGTTGTTACTTTTAATCCCAAAGGATTGGTCTAGTAGATGTAGCTTGGGAGTTGGGGGTGTGCTTTTTCTAAGTTTCGGATTCAACTCCCACTAAGTATCGTCAATTGACTTTAACATCCCGTCATAAAAAAAAAATATTATTGTTACTTTTTATTTGTTTGTTATTATTTGTTTTCGACCAAAAGCCTCGTCCCAAATTTATTCTTTCACAAGCACACGCACTATAAACATGCATTATGTATAAAGAAGAATATTCAAGATTCATATCAAATTATTGATAACTTTCAACACATCTTATAAACACCAAGTAGCTCAAAGTACAAATCTCAAAAAAAGAAACTACAAAGTGAAAAGAATTACAAACCACATTATTTCTTAGAACAATTGAAATCATATTTTAAAGAAATTAAATTTCAGTTTGCCAAATCTATTGACAATCAAAACAATGATACGAAGATGATCGTATTTTTTTAAAACTTTTAATTCACATTTTATTACCCCCTCATTATTGTGTATCACTTGCACTTGTTAAAATATAATGAATAAAGTAGCTGACTTACTTATAGCAAGAACGGATAGCGTAATAGGTCACACTGCAAGAAAATCGAGAATTAGCGGCGTTTATAAAACACCACTATAGGCTAGAAAAACGCTGCAAAAAGATAAAACGATGTTTATAAATTCGTCGATGATGCGGCCGTCGTTGTATCTTTGTCACGTTTGAAAAACGCCACTAAAGACTTTAGACGACGTTTTCTAAAACGCCGCTAATTCTTTACAGCCGTTAGCTATGCACGTTAAAGGAGTTATCTCTGACGTCATAATGACGACATTTCGCGACGTTTTTAAGAAAAACGCCACGATTTCTTTCAATTTTTTTGAAAAAAAATAAAATGAAAAATCATAATTAATGATCTTTTGACTTTTGTTCAAACCAAACCTATATCATCCACCATCATCCATCACCATTCTCAAAATATATACCATAATGTGAATGAGCATTCATTTTTCAATTTTTCATAAAATAAATAAATAAATAAATAAAACCCCTTTAAATGCAATATGACAATACAAAATCATAAAAATAATAATATTCAGTGTGCTCTCCAAATTCTTTGAAAATAACTTCATCCACAGCTCTCTTCAGCTTCATCAAGTCATCAATCATCTTCACCAAAATGATGATTATATACCTGAATCATCCAATTCCATTAACACAACTTCAATAAACTTGAATGGTTGAAAAATATACATACTCTTGCATACCATGTCAAGAAGGCTAGAAAGATAAGAAAGTATGAACTTTGCAAGTGCATGTACAATGAAATTTTTTTTATTTATACATTGTATTCACAATATGTGTACTTTGAAAGTTTGGTTTCATCAAACAGCCATTAATATAAGATAGAGCAAAAGCATCAGCAACCATGAGAAGAAAAAATCAAAAAGTAATGTCAATTACAAACTAGTCTATGTTTACTTACAATAGGTTTACCAGTCACCACAGCAAGTGAGTAGCCATGAAATTTCGATCCATGCCGTTGTCTGTTTCAACACACGACAATCAAAAATGAGTTTAAAATTTCAACAAACATTAGAAAGCATACACATGGAAAGTACTCAACAGCATTAGTTATTAACCTAAACAACCATTGACATCTTCTAATGTTGCCTTCTTTACAGAAGCAATCAATTCAGGTAAAACTTGAATACTGGATCACATCATCTCCAACCTTGATGACAAAAATGTTAGCTATTTGTTATCTCTTGATCTTCAATTTTCACTTCTCTATTAACACAATGTTCCAAGTAAAAATGTAGAATCATTAGAAGTCTAAAAACAAGCATGTCAATATTACTGCAATAAACCTCACGCACACAGCAGGACATATAAAAAATCATAGAGTTGATATTACTGCAATAATCCTTTATTTTGGCATGTCAATATTACTGCAATAATCCTTTTATTTTGGCAGGTGCATGGCAAGGCTATAAGACTGAGTGATCATAGAGTTGTATGGGATCTATCAGTATGTTCCCCTCTAATCAATTAGTGGGTGAATGGACCTGATCCAACTTGAAGTCCATCAGGAAGGTGGGTCGTTCGTTGTATGGTGGACTTTTACAATCCAATCCATTTGCTTGGTTTGGGTTTTTTAAGCCCAAACACTAGATTCTTTGCCTTCATGCACCAATGGAAATCTCTTTGGTTGTTGGGCTGTGGAAATCTCTTTGGTTGTTGGGCCATGTATTCCATTCTTATCCATAGTTTGGTTTGGTGAAGGTAGGATCCATAGTATTCTGTTATATACGTTGATCGACATTGTTGTAGAACTGCTATTTCCTAGAGAGAGGAAAATTTGATTAAGATAAGAAACATGATTATTTATTTGCAACAAATTCAATCAACAAGTTCATCACATTTGCTATGCAATACCTTCTGAATGTCATCAATTTCATCTTCTCTGTGGAAGACAAATTCGAAACACTTATTGGTAGCTTTAATAGCATAATTAGAGCATTAATAGCATAATTAACCAACCTTTCTTAAATAAAATTCCAAAAGGAGTTGGGACTTTAATATTAACAAACATCAACAACACACTTTAATTGATACGCTAAAAAAGAGGATGTGTAAGAATTTCACCATCATTCAAAGTTCCAAAAACAGGAGTTAGTAAAAAGTTTAAAAAGCAAAAGGATTAGTGAAAGCCCAAAAAGATGAGAATTTCTCTTACAAATACCAAATTTCCAAAAAATAAAAAATCAAATATAAAAAAAAATCCCAACCTTCCAAAAACCTAAATCCGACGCATCTTCCCAGATCATAAACTTATCTAAAATACCATGAAATCAAACCTGAACTTAATTAAAATAAAAATAAATAGAAAAAAAAAACAAAAAAACAACTATCAGCTGAATTAAGAGCTAAAGAAAACAGATTGAAGACCTAGAAGCAAGAATAACCCATTTCACCAAAAACAAAAACTAAAACAAGAATCAATCAAAATGAAATCAAGGAACATCCAGAGTTTCGAAATCAAATCAGTGAGATTCAAATACCTTAAAGGTGAGAGCTTTGTTTCAATGATTCGAATTCCTCAGGTGTTTGTTTGGAGATAGAGAGAGCTCTTTAGAGGAATTCTTCAGATTTTCAGTTTGGTAAGTGTAGTCTATGGGAGTTGCTTTTTATAGTGACGACTATGTAACATGACACAATCCAACAAATACAAACATGATAAAAGTTTATTTTACAGTAAGAGTTCCATCATCATTTTTATTTTTTTGGTGTTTGGCTAAAAATTAAAAGGTAAAATAAAAATAACAAAAGTTTTTCATTGACACATTTTATCAAACATTTAACATGCAAGGAAAATGGTACAATAAGAATCACAATATCAACAAGTTATTCCAACAAAAAAAATCCATAAAAAAATTTATGTCAGTAGGATAAGAATCAATCAACGAACTACTCATCAGGAAATACTACCCTCAACTACAAATCGGTCATCATCAATAAACTAGTCACCAGCACCAATTTTAGAAACTGTTTTGACATTTTCTATAAGGAAAATGTGATAGAGTGACAAAGATAATGAGATTCAATAAAAAACTAGAGAGAAAGGTCCAAATCTCATAGAGCAATTTAGAGAATACATGAAATTCGATCGGAGAGATTGAGAGAGTAGATTTGATATTACCATACTAGCAGATCGCAGAGATAGAGAGAGCAGATTTGATCGGATAGAGAATAGATCTGAGAATAAGATCTACATCTCTACATCGTTGAGCTTGCTTCTACTCATTGTTGCTAACCATCCAGATCCAACGCTGCTAGCTTATCCTGTACGTGATCAGAGACATTAATACGACACTCATAACCCTAGATAAATCGATTTGGAAAGAGAAAATACAAAACAGAAGAAAAGAAACTAGAAATCGACTATAAATCGTTAGTTTTAGCCATGAAAGTTTACATATCTTATGTGAATGTAGCAAATCCATATTAGAAAACTCTAACCTTGAGCCCTAGATCAACTTAGATAAGAGGGATTCAAATGATATTACAGAGATACACTCAAATCAAGTACAGAACAAGAATGTCCAGATCATACAACCAAAGAATCCATGGAGATCGAAGATCTAAGGCCTTGATTTCTCTCTTTGCCTTCTCTCTCTCTCTCTCTCTCTCTCTCTCTCTCTCTCACACACACACACACACACACACACACACACACAAAAGTCACGCCTCTATTCTCTTCTTTTGATCAGAAACCTACCTTTTCAAACCCAAATAAACGTTATTTCATAGCTTTCTATTAATGGCGCACAATATGAGATAAAATAATTAAATTGGCTGAGAAGGTAAAAAATCATAAAAAATTTCACAATGTTTTTAAAAAAATGCCAGGAAAAAAAATGTGGTAATATCCTATTTTTCTTGTAGTTTCAGCAAGGCGGTGAAGATGAGAAGCATGACTGCAGCAATGATTTTCAGTGTAGTCTATGGATTTTTCAGATAAACACTAAACAAATCTAACATATATCCACGCCACTTGTGCTTCGTTGTGCGCCAACTGTCATCTAAAATTAAATGAAGTCTGCGCTAGTGAGGGGTGGCTCCAAGGCTTGGTCAGGGGTGTCACCCGAACTCCCTGGCTAAATTTTTTTATTTATTTATTATATGAATATTAGATTTTAGGGAAAAAATTAGTAATTGAACCCACTAAAATACAATTTTGAATCCATAGTTTTAAGTCCTACTCTTTTGAACCCACCAATTTTGAACCCATATTAGATATTAACATGTCTTTTTACTTAAACAATAGTATCAATATATTGAAATATTTTTGTTTATAATTTTAGAATTTAAATTAATTTGTTGATTTTTTTCTCCATAGGTGATATAATGATTAATGTGAATTTTCTGTAAGATACATGGTATTTAAGTTTTTGATTGACACCACTGACAAAAATTCCTAGAGTCGCCACTGGCGTTAGTGCCACCGAGACATGCGGTTGTAGTAGTAGCCATTAACATCCTCACACAACTTGGAAAAATAGTTCTTGTTTGAAACAACTCCGTTGCATATAGATTTGTTGTGCCTAGGAGGTAGAAAACAATCACACACAAGCACACAAGTAAGAGCACACAAAGATTTATGTGGTTCGACAAATCGCCTACGTCCACGGATAGTAGATTTCACTATATGGAGAGAAATATAAAATTACAACAATGGAGGAGGAGACATTACTCTCTCAACTCTTGCTCACACTCTGTCTTGTTGCTTACACTTTGTAATCCTCACACTGTTTGATTTCACCACACAAAACTCCTCCCATTCACTACCCATTTATAGGTGCAATGGGAGAGCCAAGCTGCCGACAACATTAAAGGCAACCACCAACAAGATTAGCCACCCTACCATGCATGAGTAGCTCAGTTGAATGTCTAGCTTCTTCATTTTTTCTTCAATTAGCAGCCATCATTGGCAAAGAAAATTTGAGGCAACTTCAACAAATCTCCACCTTGGAGAGGATTCTCTATCCAACATAGTGATCGATCAACACTGCCATGCACCCGAAGGTGCTCAGTTCCAAGAGATGTTGACCAAGTCCAAACAGAGTTGGAAATTGATCCTAGAAACCACTTTTGTGAGCATATCGGTCGGATTATCTGCAATACTAACCTTTTGAAGCAGAATATCCCCTTCATTCACAATTTCTCGATCGAAATGGAAACGAACATCAATGTACTTGGTGCAGGAATGTTATAGCGATCCCGGTTTTCCTTTTCTGTAATGGTTGTATTCCGGACTTTGGTTCCGTCAAGTTGGTAGTTGTATATCTTGTTGTCATCCTTTAATTCCCTATGTTTGAATTTTAGGATGTGTTGGGCATGTTTCGAACAGGTAGGTTGAGTTTGGTCTCTAGTGTAGTTGCCCAGAGTTTTGGTGTTACGCTCGAGCGGGTCATTCTGCGCTCGAGCGGACTTTGCTTTTGGCTATCCACTCGAGTGGGTATTCTTGCGCTAGAGCGGAGTTTACACACTCTCAGTATTTCGTGCCTCTGCAAAACTTCTGCAGGTGTGTTTTTCACGATCGAGCGGGTTGCGCTCGTGCAGACCTTTTGGCGCTCGAGTGGGTAGTGCTTTGTCTGTGAAAGTTCTGGGAGGGGGGGAATCTACGCTCGAGCGGACTGGTTTTCGCGCTCAAGCGGATGTACTTTATCTTTGTGTCTTAGCGCTCGAGCGGACCCTCTTGAGCTCGAGCGGACCATGTCTTTTGTTCTTGACGCTCGAGCGTTGTGTTTCCCGCTCGAGCGGACCTATCGTATATTAGAAGGCAGTTAGGCATTTTTGAATCACTTTTTGGATTCACTCTCTCTCTCTTACTTTCTAAAAAGATATTTTGAGAGCCTCTCTCTCCAGAAACTCCCTTCTCTTTAGGGTTTGATCTAGTTAGAGTGTTCTCCTTCCCTTCGGCCTTTGTAAAAGTTGTGTTGATCGTCGATGGCTTCGTTTTGATCCGAAAGGTTTGGAGTTTGGAGCACTTTGGTTTTGGTCTCTTCTGCGTTTGAGCTCAAACTTCGAGGTAGGGATATCCTACTTCTCTTTATGAGCTTTGTCTTTGAATTTTAGCATTTTGAGACGTTGGGGGTTGTTGGGTAATTTTGAGAGAGTTTGGGTCTTTTGTGTAATTTTATGAAAGAAGGGGTTTTGTTATAATAAACCAATATGCATGTTTGGCATAGAGAAATGAGTTAAATGATGGATTATGGATGAAAATGGAACCTTAGGGTTGTTGTGTAACTTATGGGAAAAATGCCCTAATTACATAGTTAAATTAATTTGAAGAAATGAAGAATTGAATTGAGAATGTTGAAATTGGAATTGTTTGGGATTAAAGGGTGTACATGGATTTCTTTATCGCTCACCTAGTTGGAATGTTGATAATATATTCATTTGATGCATTTATTTTCTGTTTAGAAATAACTGCTTTGGGCTATCGATGGAGGATAGTCTTGATTGTTGTAGACAATGCATGATGATTAGGCGAACTAAAACTAATCGATTGAGTATGCTATCGAATATAGCGACTGGAATAATACATTAACTTTATGTATTGATTGATTGTATATGATCAATGTTTATATACATGTGCTGTGTGGGAGGAGATAGGGGATGTACTCCACGGTTTAGGGGAAGATAGGGGATGGACCTCTAAACCGGATTTTGTGTGACATTGATACAGCACTACAATGTATATTAAGTGTTGATTATGGAAGTGTTCGAATTGATTTGATATAGCACTAAAATGTATATCGTTATCAATTGTGAGGTATTGAAGTGATTCTATGTTACGTTGATACAACACCGGAATGTGAATCTTTCGTTAAGTGTGGAAATGGTTTATGTGTTATCGATACAGCGTTAAAATGTGTATCCATCATGAATTTCGAAAGTGCTTTAAAGATGAGTCTTAATCTCATTAAGTTATTTGGCTAGGTGTTGAGCCTTGTTTTCAAACTCAAAGTTGAAAAAGAAATGGGAAATGAAATGTAACATGGACTTAATATCATGAAGCCGGAATGTGATATATGTGGATGTATCTGTGTTGACCATCTATCAACTGCTAATCTTTTAGTCATTGTTCATAGCTGGTTTAGTGTATTTCTACTGGGCTGTGGCTCACCCTTTATGGGACATCATTTTCAGGTACAGGTAGCATGTCACCTCCAAGGACATAGCTTGGGAGGCAAGAGGCAAACAGGCTTTTGTCGTTTTGTTATCTTTTGGATGTATTACATGTAAATTCAAGCCAAGGGCTTAATGTGTATTTGAGTTAGTACTCTTTTTTTTTTTGTAACCAAGTGTTAACTTGGAAAGCTGTAAGCCCGTAGGGCATTTGCTTTTATTGTTAACATGTAATACTCATTGTAATGGATTACTCTGATGAATAGAAGAATATTTATCTTTTATATCAATGCATGTCTAAATTGATGGGTTTTAATGTTATTATTTTGAGGGCGTTACGACTTGGTATCAGAGCGTACCGGGTTCGAATACTTTGGATACGTGGGAAGTGATTAGTCTCACAATAGGTTTGTCTCGCTTGATTAGAGACTTATGTGTAATGTATGTGCGTATGTAATAACATGTTTATGTGACTACTTGGGTATGGGATTTGGTTTCTAGGATGTTGATTGGATCCTTGAGTTTCTGTGAGTCTTGTTGGAAAAGCACTTGATCAATGCTATTTCTAACCGGAACTCTAGTAACGCCTCGGGACTATCATTATCCGAAAATGAAATTCGTAAGTGCTTATGTCTTATGTGCTTACGTGGAGTGAATTACAGTTGTCCATGCATTAGGACGCGAGTGTTATAGCTTCGGCACATTTGTGAATGTGCTAACGTTCTTCGTTACCTTTATTTGGATGTCAGGATGAGGACGAGGTGGTAGGCGAGGTAGACATAGGAGTGTAACACCCCTGTTCGGTAATATGTTAATTGGTCCTTAATATGAGCATGATTATGTGTTTAATGTGATTTTGTGTGCCATTATGTGGTCTTGGACTTCTATCTGTTCACCGTAGGAATATCTGTTTGATTTATCTGCTTTGAAAATTTAATTGGAGGCCTTATCGGCCACAGAACCCGAAATTGATTACGCCATCGTGATTGGCAAAATTTTTAGAGCCTACGGTGAAATTTAATTGAAAATTTGATTCGGGCCAGATTAAATTGATTTAATTAATGAATTAGTGCCATATTATTTATTAATATTAAACTTGATTAGTGGGCCTATACATAAGGGCCATCACACTTCAATTCCTCCCCTTTTTAACACTTTGGCTGATATTGAACTCAAGAATAGAGAGACAGAGGGTCGGCCTTAGAGAGAGAAGGGAGAGAGTTGTGTGGTTTTGGCTCAAGACTTGGGAATCTTGAAGATTAAGTCCAAGAATTGACTAGAGTTTGGAAGATTAAACTCCTAGGTGAGTAAATTCATGAGATTGAACTTGTAAGTTGTGTTATAATTGATGAATTTGAAGTTGACATGCACATGCATGTATAGGATCACCATGATTTTGCATAAACAAGCATGTATTAAGTTGAATGTGAAAATATGAGTGTTAAATCCTACATGCAAGCATGTTTTTGTTGTGTTCCATGAGAATGAACACCATTTGCATTAATTGGAATAGAAATGAAGTCAAGATTAGCATGCATGTTTGAATAATTAAAGATAGGAGCTTTGAATGCATGAATGCATATGATAGAATTGAAATTGAATTAAATTGAGCCATGCGTGTGCTTGATTCATGAAATTGAGCCCCATTGTGATGTGTTTTGGTGTTTATACCATGTTAATACAAGAATATGTGAAATTGGAGCCATAGTATGCAAGAAACATTGGTTGAATGTCGAATTTGGACTCAAGAACACAATCTGGGAAACCCAGAATTTTGATTTCCGCTCGAGCAGGAAAAACGTGCTCCCAGTACTTTTTGCAGACTTGATGTCCGCTCAAGCGTGTGAGTTCACGCTCGAGCGGGGGAGCTACGTAGACAAGCCTTCCGCTCGAGCTCCCTATTTCACGCTCGAGCGTATTTTTCATACAACCAGTACTTTTGCAAGCCTTAAGGGTCCGCTCGAGCGGGGAAGTCCACGCTCGAGCGGGGACCCTGTTTTCTGAAATTTTGTTCATGCGTTCTGTGTTTCGTTTTCCGTTCTCTTTCACTTGTAATCACTCTTAGGCATATGTTAAGCATTGTAAATGAGTTAATGAGATAAGAATAAAGCCTAAAGAGGAATATGTGAATTAAGGAACAGATTGAATTGTTAGTGACCCTTTTTTGTTCATGAAATGTGTAGGGTCAAGCTCCAGGGCAAATCCACAAGCCAATCACTGTAAGTAATATCGACATTTGAAAGCTTAGCAATGTCCAACTGTTTATTCCCTTATAAGCTTTATGAGTTACTAATCGGGATTGTGGACAAAAGTCTGACATGAACGAATGAATGGACCGAAGGTCGTTTCGATATGAATAAATGGACCTAAGGTCGTTTTGATAGAAATAAATGGACCTAAGGTCGTTTTGACACGAATGTATGGACTGAAGGTCGTTTTGGCATAAATGAATGGACCCAAGGTCGCTTTGGCATGAATGAATGGACCGAAGGTCGTTTTGGCATGAATAAGTGGACCGAAGGTCGTTTTGGCATGAATGAATGGACCCAAGGTCATTTTGGCATAAATGAATGGACCCAAGGTCGTTTTGGCATAAATGAATGGACCAAAGGTCGTTTTGACATGAATAAATGGACCGAAGGTCGTTTTGACATAAATGAATGGACCCAAGGTCATTGTGACATGAATGAACGGGCCAGAGGCCGTTCTGTCATGAATGAAAGTCTGAATGGGCCAAAGGCCAGTTCGTTACTTAAGTGGGCCAAAGGCTAGTTGACACGAACAATAGTTTGACACGAATGATAGTTTGATAAGTAATAGTTTGACACGAATAACAGTTCGATCTGAAAAATAGAACGAATGGACCGAAGGCTGTTTTGACGTGAACGAGGGGGCCGAAGGCCGTTTTGACAAAGATGAATGGGCCGAAGGCCATTTTGACAGAAATGAATGGGCTGAAGGCCGTTTCGACATAAGTAAGTGGGCCGAAGGCCATTTTGCCATGAATGGAAACCTGAATAGGCCAAAGGCCAGAATGTTTGGAACTACAGTTTCTTGGTTTGAATTTCATGTAGTTATGTATATATAGCTGTTAAATAGAAGTATGAATTGGGCCCTAGGCCGTTTGGAACATGTTGTTCTACACATTGTTATGTAACCTCTGTATTTGATATTATTCATTGGGCTATCGCTCACGCTCATTCATGTGTTTTGTAGGTGAGTCAAGAGAAGTCCAAACCCAGCCCCAGTGAAGTTAGCCAGGAACAACATGAGTTTTGGAGAGTCAGCCTTGTGTCTCACGTACGATACCCAACCTTGCCATTTTGTTATGTATTCATATTTTGTCTTGTTGGCAAGGACCTTGTGTATATCTGTATATAGTTTTGATATAGGCTGACCCAGTCTAGATGATCCTATTTGTAAAGGGATTTCATGGTACTGTATTTTGTTGTGAGTTATTAACGTATATGTACATGGTTTGTTTAAAAGTGCATATTAGCACGGCTCTATGGACACAGTTTTTAATTATTGCTTCCGTTTGGCCCCTTTACTCTGTTGAGTTATGTCTATTTTGGTTTGAGGCCGTAGGTAATCTCTGGATTACTAGCCGGTTATGTCCCTAACCCATAGGGGCGGGTTCGGGTCGTGACAGAGTGGTATCAGAGCACGAGTTAATAACTCACACACTTGTCCAAAAGAGCAATAAGCGTCTAGAAAAGATCTAGGATGCATTCATGTGATAAATGTGAACTTAGAAGCATCAAGAATATGCTTAATTGTTTCGATATGAACAGTTATGTGTCATAAATTTGTGAATTGCTTGCATTGTAAACCATTGGAATATGTATGCTCTCTAGTATATGCATACTTGTGAATCTTTTGTATAAAGTATAATGCAAGTTTAATCAGGTAGTGAACTTTAAATATTTTCTGACGAGTTTCCTGAAATGCTATTTTTGCATGAATGAATGATTGCCCAAATTTTCCTCGAACGTAATTGTGGTATCCTTAGCAGAGGCCCTCGCCCAGGCGACATAATACTATGGCTTATGGTCATGAGGCCCTAGCCCGGGGGAAATAATACCGTGGCACAGGCCCTCGCCCGGGGGAAACAATACTGTGGCCTATGTATGAGATATGTTACCTGGTACCAGAGGTTCCATTATGGAACTTGAGGTATTTGACCAACATGATACGTTACGCTAAAGGAAGTACCACACATGATTTGAATATGAGATATGAATTGCTGCATTAATGTGTACAACAAGTTTGTTTTGTTATAATGCACAATCATGAACATATTAATCATGAAAGTTGCTTATGTGCATTCAATTCTGCAAATGGGTGTTTATGTGAAATATGAACATGATTTGAGTATATAATTACTTAGTAAATGTTCAACATGCGATATTTGATAAATATGCAATTATCTGTTACGTATGTGATTAATTGCGTACGATATGTGAAATGAGAATATAACAATGTGCCTATGTGCGAAGGTACCCATGTGTATTTGTGTTTAATTTCGTATTGGGCATCCCAGTATTTGGTAAAGTTTGATAAGAATTTGTGTAGAGTATGGGCAAATTAAGGGCATACGGGTTGGAAGGTTCTTCCACAGCCCGACTTGATATTCTGGAAAGAGTGGTACAAATATTGGCAAAGATCTTGAGACAACAGTGTCAGTTGCCGCTACGGCAAGAACCTTTGCCATCACCAGTGTAAGAAACACCAAGGAGTTTGTTATCAGATTTCTGGGGCTCGTTATAGATGTGGTAAAATGGACCATACGGTAAGGAACTGTCCCCAGATTGAACGAAATGTGAATGAATCCTCTGCCTCAGCTAAATCCGTACCAGTGGTAGAAATTGCTACTCAGGATGGAGTAATTGCACTCATCCAAGGAAGCACTCAGAATTCTGTGATTGTTATCCCAGGTATCTATATTGTTTATAAATGAATGCCTATGTGTTGATTGATTCTGAATTAGTACATTTGTACATCTTCGCTTGGGATATTATTTGATTCGGATCAGCATATTTTTCTATATCTGCTGCATGTGTATCTAGATTGGATAGGCCCACATGATCGAGACATATTCATTGGAGGTATATGCCCCGTTTGGGAAATTGTGAAATACGTTTTGGGATATTGATTGACTCTGCACATGCACATGTATATCCACGCCTACGCTCAGGGTGATTTATTATGTTACCGTTTTCAATGACTAAACCACTGGAATTATGACTCTGTGATTGTGTGACCGAGTTGAGCATCCCAAATGATGAATTCTATGACTGTGAGGCCATGTATTTTGATTGGTAGAAAGTTGACTGGATTATGTGACTAATTTGGAACTTTTGCGTAACAATCCTATACTATGTGTACCTGATTTGAAACACTTTGATATGAACTATTGTGATGAATGATTCTGATATGACTTTGAGAACTGATGAACTTAGGGCAGTTGAGAAACTATCAACCATGTACCTAAGCAAACGAAGTATGCCTTATAGAACCGAATGTGTCCTATTTGAGAAATTTTTTATCTGATCTGATTCGATAGAACCTTCGCCTGATATTGTTCCGATGGAACTCTCATTTGATATGATTTGATGGAACCTTTGTTTGATTTAATTTGGCAAGACCTGTGTCAGGATTGGTTTGATAAGACCCTCTGTCTGATTTAATTTTGTAAAAAGGGATTGAGGATTGCCTGTAAATAAATAGCCAGATTATTCTTGGCAGAAAAACTGATAGGCCCAGAACTTGAATCTGTTTAGAGTACTTAACCTATTTGAAACACCTTTGTGGGCTATGACAGATTGCTCTAACCATGAACACCGTTGAGAACCAACCCCCAACTATTGAGGACATATGTGTTGAAAATGAGCCAAATTGTACAAATCCCGTGATTGGGTGTCTTAAGGAACGATGCTTGTGTATTGTCCCATCCTGGTTGGTTTGATGCTATGGGGACTGATGATGGCAGATTGATTGGATTATAAGCAGTACTGAACATTTGTCTTTGACTGATCAGAATATGTTTTGTAAGGAAGAGTAGTTGCTTCAATGTTATCAGATTTTGGGGAATCAGGTTGCAGTGAGTGGTACTATGTTTGTTTTGATGACATTCTTGGGGCGTCCTTTCGTGCTAGGGGACGTTAAGCCTTTGTAGCACCTTTGTTGGGATATCTTTTTGTCACCGACAGTCTTGTACGGGTGGGTTTGACTAATCGATCTCGAGTCGGCCACCGACGGTCGTGAACGGGTGTGCTTCGATTCTGAGACGGTTATTCTTTTGTTTTGTCCGGAATGTCATCCTTTGGTAATTTGTAGATGTTTAAAATCCAAGAAACTTTGAAAAACCCTGATTGTCCGTAAGTGCATGAATTCAGTACGCTTTTGTGAATAACTGCTCAGTGTCGTCATATTCTGTGATTGGGGCTCTGAGAATGTGTAAATTGTGTTTGACACGTGATTGACTCTTTTGATAATGCCTTTGACATCATGGGGATTAATATATGAATCGCCTTCTGCTTCGGGCGACTATGAAATAGTGTGGAAAGACTCTTTGGAACAGGGAATTGAATGTTGAACCGAATTGTTAACTGTTGAATGAATTAAGAACACGTGTATTCTATTAGAAGTTGACTGCCTCGATGTTATCATACTTTACAATTAGTATTATGGGATATTGGCCTATGTGCATTGTATGGGTAATTGCTTCGATGCTAGCTTTGTTGACTCGGGGATCACTGTCTGGATCCACTTTAAATTCCTGTGGACTTTTGGTTGACCTTGAATAGCTGTGACGAGTCACTGAACTAAATACCAAATCGGATTGTGTATTGTGAAATTATTGAAGAATGAATTGAGCTTTTGTGACAAGGGAATAGACCGAACTTCTATGATAAAGATAGCTGGCATCTGAAATGAATAAGTTGGCGACCTACCTTGAAGAGGGCAATTGGTGAATTTGTGTCTAAGTATTTCGGGGCCAACAGGTCGAAGCCGAATATCAGATAGTGGCGGAATTACTTCAATCTCCCTATTTTGGAATGGAAATGGGAATATGAAACTACAAATTTCGTTGTGGGGTTACCTTGAGCACTCGAGGCATAAGTCCCGTTTGAGTTTTGTATGTAGGATCACTAAGTTGTTCATTTCCTCCCTATGAAATTTTCGTATGATGCTGGTAGACTAGCCACTATTATATCAATAAGATTGCTCGTTTGCATGAGGTCCCAGTAGCTATTGTTTTAGACAAATTCTAAAATGTGTTTGATTTATGACAAGCCTTCAAGAGGCAATGGGAACTAAATTGTGATTCGGCATTGCTTTCCATCCGAAAATCGAAATGTAACTAGAAAGAACTTTTGGGAGAAATGCTCCAAATACGTGCAGTAGATTTTTCGGGGAATTTGGGAGATCTATCCATTGTTGGCAAACTTTGCCTACAACCATAGCCTACACTCTAGTTTTGGTGTGACACCATACAAGTCTTGTATGGAGGAAAAGTTGAGTCTTTGACTGATTGAGAACAGAGTATTGCTTGATTTTGAAGCTAAGCAGATAACTATCAAAAGGATTGGAACCATTGAATAAAAAAGTATTCCGAAGTGTTTTTGGCTAAAGGTAAATTAAGTTTGGAGGACCAAACTTCCTAAAGGGGGGAAGACTGTAATACCCCTGTTCCGTAATATGTTAATTGGTCCTTAATATGAGCATGATTATGTGTTTAATGTGATTTTGTGTGCCATTATGTGGTCTTGGACTTCTATCTGTTCACCGTAGGAATATCTGTTTGATTTATCTGCTTTGGAAATTTAATTGGAGGCCTTATCGGCCACAGAACCCAAAATTGATTACGCCATCATGATTGGCAAAATTTTTAGAGCCTGCAGTGAAATTTAATTGAAAATTTGATTTGGGCCAGATTAAATTGATTTAATTAATGAATTTGTGCCATATTATTTATTATTATTAAACTTGATTAGTGGGCTTATACATAAGGGCCATCACACTTCAATTCCTCCCCTTTTTAACACTTTGACTGATATTGAACTCAAGAATAGAGAGAGAGGGTCAGCCTTAGAGAGAGAAGGGAGAGAGTTGTGTGGTTTTGGCTCAAGACTCGGGAATCTTGAAGATTAAGTCCAAGAATTGACTAGAGTTTGGAAGATTAAACTCCTAGGTGAGTAAATTCATGAGATTCAACTTGTAAGTTATGTTATAATTGATGAATTTGAAGTTGAAATGCACATGCATGTATAGGATCACCATGATTTTGCATAAACAAGCATGTATTAAGTTGAATGTGGAAATATGAGTGTTAAATCCTACATGCAAGCATGTTTTTGTTTTGTTCCATGAGAATGAACACCATTTGCATTAATTGGAATAGAAATGAAGTCAAGATTAGTATGCATGTTTGAATAATTAAAGATAGGAGCTTTGAATGCATGAATGCATATGATAGAATTGAACTTGAATTAAATTGAGCCATGCATGTGCTTGATTCATGAAATTGAGCCCCATTGTGATGTGTTTTGGTGTTTATACCATGTTAATACAAGAATATGTGAAATTGGAGCCATAGTATGCAAGAAACATTGGTTGAATGTTGAATTTGGACTCAAGAACGCAATTTGGGAAACCCAGAATTTTGATTTCCGCTCGAGCGGGGTAATGGCCGCTCGAGCGGGAAAAACGTGCTCCCAGTACTTTTTTCAGACTTGGTGTCCGCTCGAGCATGTGAGTTCACGCTCGAGCGGGGGAGCTACGTAGACAGGCCTTCTGCTCGAGCTCCCTATTTCACGCTCGAGTGTATTTTTCATGCAACCAGTACTTTTGCAGGCCTTAAGGGTCCGCTCGAGCGGGGACCCTGTTTTCTGAAATTTTGTTCATGCGTTCTGTGTTTCGTTTTCCGTTCTCTTTCACTTGTAACCACTCTTAGGCATATGTTAAGCATTGTAAATGAGTTAATGAGATAAGAATAAAGCCTAAAGAGGAATATGTGAATTAAGGAACGAATTGAATTGTTAGTGACCCTTTTGTGTTCATGAAATGTGTAGGGTCAAGCTCTAGGACAAATCCACAAGCCGATCACTGTGAGTAATATCGACATTTGAAAGCTTAGCAATGTCCAACTGTTTATTCCCTTATAAGCTTTATGAGTTGCTAATCGGGATTGTGGACAAAAGTCTGACATGAACGAATGAATGGACCGAAGGTCGTTTTGATATGAATAAATGAACCTAAGGTCGTTTTGATAGAAATAAATGGACCTAAGGTCGTTTTGATAGAAATAAATGGACCTAAGGTCGTTTTGACACGAATGTATGGATCGATGGTCGTTTTGGCATAAATGAATGGACCCAAGGTCGTTTTGGCACGAATGAATAGATCGAAGGTCGTTTTGGCATAAATGAATGGACCCAAGGTTGTTTTGGCATGAATAAGTGGACCGAAGGTCGTTTTGGCATGAATGAATGGACTGAAGGTCGTTTTGGCATAAATGAATGGACCGAAGGTCGTTTTGACTTGAATAAATAGACCGAGGGTCGTTTTGACATAAATGAATGGACCCAAAGTCGTTTTGACATGAATGAATGGGCCAGAGGCCGTTCTGTCATGAATGAAAGTCTGAATGGGCCAAAGGCCAGTTTGTTACTTAAGTGGGCCAAAGGCCAGTTGACACGAATAATAGTTTGACACGAATGATAGTTTGACAAGTAATAGTTTGACACGAATAACAGTTCGAACTGAAAAATAGAACGAATGGACCGAAGGCCGTTTTGACATGAACGAGGGGGCCGAAGGCCGTTTTGACAAAGATGAATGGGCCGAAGGCCATTTTGACAGAAATGAATGGGCCGAAGGCCGTTTCGACATAAGTAAGTGGGGCGAAGGCCGTTTTGCCATGAATGGAAACCTGAATGGGCCAAAGGCCAGAATGTTTGGAACGACAGTTTCTTGGTTTGAATTTTGTGTAGTTATGTATATATAGCTATTAAATAGAAGTATGAGTTGGGCCCAAGGCCATTTGGAGCATGTTGTTCTACACATTGTTATGTAACCTCTATATTTGATATTATTCACTGGGCAATCGCTCACGCTCATTCATGTGTTTTGTAGGTGAGTCAAGAGAAGTCCAAACCCAGCCCTAGTGAAGTCAGCCAGGAACAACAATAGTTTTGGAGAGTTAGCCTTGTGTCTCACGCATGAGACCCAACCTTGCCATTTTGTTATGTATTCATATTTTGTCTTGTTGGCAAGGACCTTGTGTATATCTGTATATAATTTTGATATAGGCTGACTCAGTCTAGATGATCCTGTTTGTAAAGGGATTTCATGGTATCGTATTTTGTTGTGAGTTATTAACGTATATGTGCATGGTTTGTTTAAAAGTGCATATTAGCACGGCTCTATGGATAAAGTTTTTAATTATTGCTTTCGTTTGGCCCCTTTACTCTGTTGAGTTATGTCTGTTTTGGTTTAAGGCCGTAGGTAATCTCAGGATTACTGGCCGGTTATGTCCCTAACCCATAGGGGCGGGTTCGGGTCGTGACAAGGAGGCAGGAGATGCCTTTATCGGAGGAGATTCTGGCGCAGCAGGAGGGGGTTGGCCAGGCCAATGTGGCCGAGCCAGCAGGTCAGGAGGCTATGGCGCTTTAGCCTGAGGGATAGCCGATGCTTTGAGGGAGTCTATGGGTATTCTCAGAGCTAAGAATCCAGTTCAGGCTCCAGTGCAAGCCCAGGTTGGTGAGACAGGGCCTTCCTTCTTGAAGACGGAGTTCTTCCGGTCTAATCCAAACGATTTTGTCGGGGACCCGAAGGAACCACTTAAGGCGGATGAGTGGTTAGAACAGATGAGTAAGACGTTTGAGATGCTAGGCATCAAGGACGGAGCATTGAAAGTGACCTTGGTATCTTTCCAGTTGAAGGGAGATGCGGGTCAGTGGTGGAAATTCGTGAAGGGTCGTTTGGATGGCACTTGGGAGGCTTTTGTGAATGCTTTCTAGGAGAAATTCTTATCTCCAACAGTTAGGGAGAAGCTGAGAGACCAGTTCTGCTAGCTTTTACAGTTGAGTTCTTCAGTGGCCGAGTATGAGGCTGCTTTTACTAGCTTGTCCAGGTTCGCACCTGAACTTGTGGCGTCCGAGGAACGCCGCTGTATCGAGTTTGAGAAGAGGTTGAGGCGCGGTCTCAAGATGAGAGTTGGGGGTTCTATGATCCAAGACTATGGGCGCTTGGTTGATGCTGCAGCCTATATGGAGATCATGATGCAGGAGGAGGAGGGACAGAGAGGCTCCAAGAGGAGCCAGGATGGTCAGGGTGATGGCAGGAGACAGAGGGGTGCTAACCCTCAACAGTCTCAGGGCGGTGTTGCTAGATCGACCTTTCCAGTGCCGAGTGCAGGCTCGGGGAGAGGCAATCAGGGAGATTTCACATGTTACAAGTGTTGTCAGCTGGGCCACAAGGCTTCGGTTTGCCCATAGAGGGGAGGAGGTCAGCGAGCTATTTCATTTTCGACTAGACCGCAGAGCCAGAGTCAGGGCAGGGGCCAGCCCTTGTCTTGTTATCAGTGTGGTTAGGCGGGGCACCTGAAGAGGTTTTGCCCGCAGTTGAGTGGCACACCTGGTGCATCTGGGCAGAGGCAGAGTTTTCAGCCAGCTCAATCAGTGCAGGCCTCAAGGGCTAATCAGGGGGCTTCATCGTTCTAGTCTGTGCAGCAGTCGTATGCTCTAAGGGTTGAGCAGGTGGATCAGAGGCCTTCAGGGTGCGTGTGCGCTGTTACCGCGCAGGACCTGGTGCCGGTTTCATCAATTGTGAGAGGTACCTTTCTGTTTTGCAACTCGGTTGCTAGTGTATTGATTGACATAGGTGCGTCTCATTCCTTTGTATCTACTGCATTTGCATCTGTTTTGGAGTTGGAGTTGGCACAATTAGCATCTCCTATATGTGTTGTATCACCTGTTTGGGGTGAATTGATTTTGAAGCATGGATGTAGAGGTTGTGATATAGAGGTCGCCGATCATCGGCTTCCGTTCCCTTTTGTAGTTATGCCCATGAAGGGTTTTGATGTTATTTTGGGTATGGACTGGCTATCGTCATACCGGGCTGTTATCGATTGCTACTGCCAGAGGGTCACAGTATGTACCTTGAGCGGGGAGTGTTTTCATTTCTTGGGGGATCGGGTTGGTAGTGTGTTGCCACCGGTGTATGATCTGCGAGGGCGAAGTGAGCTCAGTGGTCTTCTTGCTAGCCTTCTGAGTAGTGAGTGTGATGAGACCGGGGTTGAGTTGCCGAGAGTGGTTTGCGAGTATTCGGATGTTTTTCCCAAGGATCTTGTCGATTTGCCACCTCACCGAGAGATAGAGTTCTCTATTGATTTAGTGCCTGGCACAGCGCCGATTTCTATGGCACCTTACCGTTTTGCCCTAGCTGAGTTGAGTGAGTTGAAGATTCAACTCTAGGAACTGCTAGATAAGGGCTTTGTTCGCCCCAGTGTTTTGCCGTGGAGAGCACCGGCCCTCTTTGCTAAAAAGAAAGATGGTGCCATGAGATTGTGTATCGACTACCGGAAGTTGAATCGGGCTACGGTCAAGAATAAGTACCTTATGCCCCGTATTGATGATTTGTTTGACCAGTTGAAGGGTTCCGGTTGTTTCTCTAAGATAGCCTTGAGATCGGATTACCACCAGTTGAGGGTCAGGGAGGAGGATATTCCGAAGACGGCATTCCGTACGCGGTATGGCCATTATGAGTTTTTGGTGATGCCATTTGGGCTCACCAATGCACCGGCAGTCTTCATGGATTTGATGAATCGAATCTTTTGGGAATTCTTAGATCGTTTTGTAGTCGTTTTCGTGGACGACATTCTTATCTATTCGCCTTCGGAGGAGGAGCACGAGGAACACTTGAGAGTGGTGCTTGAGTTGCTTAGATCCTATATGCGGTATGGCAAGTTTGGGAAGTGTGAGTTCTGGCTAGGACAAGTCAAGTTCTTAGGCCATGTAGTATCTGGGGAAAGGGAGTCTGTTGATACATCCAAGATAGAGGCAGTGCAAGATTGGGCATAGCCTAAGAGTGTTTTTGAGATCCGCAGTTTTTTGGGATTAGCTGGGTATTACTGCTGGTTTGTGAAAGATTTCCCCAGGCTAGCTTCGCCGTTGACTAGGTTGACGCGGAAAGGGGTCAAGTTTGTATGGAGTGAGACTTGTGAAAAGTCGTTCCAAGAGTTGAAAGTTAGATTGACCACCGCTCCGGTCTTGATTATTACGGAGAGAGGGTTGGGTTATGCGGTTTATTGTGATGCCTCGCGAGAGGGTTTGGGTTGTGTGTTGATGCAAGAGGGGCAAATGGTAGCCTATGGCTCACGTCAGTTGAAAATTCACGACGCATGACGTAGAGTTAGTAGCAGTAATCTTTGCTTTGAAGATATGGAGGCATTACCTATATGGTGAGAAGTTCAAGGTGTTCTCGGACCATAAGAGTTTGAAATATCTGTTTACACAGAGAGACTTAAATCTAAGGCAGAGGAGGTGGATGGAGTTCATTGAGGACTACGATTTTGAGTTGCACTATCACCCGGGAAAGGCCAATGTTGTAGCTGATGCCCTTAGTAGGAAATCCATTAGCGATGTATCTTGTATAGCCATCCGGGAATGGGAGATGTTGGGGCCACTTGGTGAGTTCAATTTGCTTTTAGGCGAATCTGTTGAGGCTACGGCCTTGTTTTCTGTTGTTGCGCAGCCTACACTTGTGACTCAAGTGTTAGAGGCACAGGGAGGTGACCTTGAGGTAGAAGCCCTCCGGGCGAAGATCTCCGGTGGGAAGATTGAGAAGGGTTTGTCTGTGTATCCCGACCTGAGTGTGAGGTACCGAGACCGTTTGTTTGTGCCGGAGTCTTGCCAAGAGGAAGTACTCCGAGAGTTTTATTATTCACGCTTTGCGGTGCATCCGGGAGGCACTAAGATGTATCGGGATTTGAGTCGCCAGTTCTGGTGGCAGGGAATGAAGAAGGATGTAGCAGTTTTCGTTTCTAAGTGCCTTACTTGTCAGCAAGTGAAGGCCGAGCATTAGAGGCCAGCGGGTTTCTTACAACCCTTGCCTATTGCTGAGTGGAAGTGGGAGCATGTCACTATGGACTTCATTGTAGGTCTTCCGAGGACTCAGCAGGGTAGTGATGCTGTTTGGGTGGTCGTAGACCGGTTGACTAAGTCGGCGCACTTCATTCCTATACGCGTGAGAGATTCGGTGGATCTTCTGGCTGATTTGTATATTCGGGACATAGTGAGATTGCACGGAGTCCAAGTGACGATCGTCTCAAATAGAGACCCTCGTTTTACTGCTAGGTTGTGGCAGAGTTTGCAGAGTGCCTTGGGTACTAAGTTGACCTTTAGTACGGCTTATCATCCTCAGACTGACGGGCAGTCCGAGCGTACTATTCAGATCCTTGAGGATATGCTTCGAGGTTGTATCCTTGACTTTAGTGGGATGTGGGAGAGGCACTTGCCCTTGGTGGAGTTTGCCCACAACAACAGCTTTCAGTCAAGTATCGGTATGGCACCGTTTGAGGCCATGTATGGCCGACCATGTAGGTCTCCAGTTTGTTGGGTCGAGGTGGGTGATGCACCTTTGTTGGGCCCGGAATTAGTGAGGGAAATGACGAAGAAAGTTGAGCTTATCCGTAGGAGGCTTGTTACAGCCCAGAGTCGCCAAAAGAGTTATGCCGACCGTAGGAGGAGGCCTTTGGCATTTGAAACGGGTGATCATGTTTTCTTGAAAATATCACTGAGGCGAGGTTTGATGAGATTTGGAAAGAGCGGGAAGTTATCCCCTCGGTTTATCGGTCCCTTTGAAATCCTTGAGAGGATTGGGGAGGTTGCTTATCGTTGGCTTTGCCACCACAGTTGTCTGGAGTGCATGACGTGTTTCATGTGAGTATGCTTCGGAAGTATGAGCCGGATCCGTCCCATGTGTTAGATTGGACCGTCTTAGAGGTAGATGAGGATGCCTCGTATGAAGAAAGACCGGTTCGGGTCTTGGATAGGCGGGATCAAGTCTTGCAAGGCAAGACCATTCCCTTGGTAAAGGTTTTGTAGAAGCATCACGGAGTGGAAGAAGCCACTTGGGAACGTGAGTTAGAGGTAGGTGAGAAGTATCCAGACTTGTTTGTGGATGTGTAACCATGCATTGGTAATTTTGTAATATTGTTGAACTTTAAGAGCATTGTATATGTCTTAAGTTGTAAAATATTGTGTATGTTTTGGTTTATGGAAGTATGTTTTGGAAACTTGCCTCAAAATGAATATATATCATGAATTTTAAATATGATATAGAATTGTGGAATGAAGTATTGAAATTTGTGGAATTTCAGGGAATGCATAATTATAATGCATGTTGTGGAAAATGTTGTAAATTGCCTCTTGAAAAGAGATGAGATGACCGGTAATGGGTTGAGTTGTTAAAATTCGCATTGCAATAATGTTGGGAATTAAGAAAAATCTTATTTTTGAAAAACTTGTATTTAATTTCGGGGACGAAATTCTTTAAGGGGGGAAGGTTATAGCGATCCCGGTTTTCTTTTTCTGTAATTGTTGTATTTCGGACTTTGATTCCGTGGAGTTGGTAGTTGTATATCTTGTTGTCATCCTTTAATTCCCTATGTTTGAATTTTAGTGTAACACCTTCAAAATAATACAACAAACCCACCAATATTGAGATGTATTGATATACAAAAGACCAATATTCTTCTATTCATCAGAGTAGTTTTTACAACAGTATTAAATGTTATCAACAAAGCAAATGCCCTACGGGCTTACAGCTTTCCAAGTCAACACTTGGTTACAAGAAAATAGAGTGCTAACTCAAATACATATTAAGCCCTTGGCCTGAATTACATGTGATACATCAAAGAAAATAGACAACAAAAATGTCTGTCCGCCTCTAGCCTCCCAAGCAATGTCCTTGGAGGTGGCATGCTACCTGTACCTGAAATGATGTTCCCATATAGGGTGAGCCACAACCCAGTGGAAATACACTAAACCAATTATAAACAATGACTAAAATAATAGCATTCAACAGATGGTCCACACTTATACCGTGTTACAGTTTCATGACAATCATGTCCAAGTTACATTTCACTTTCCATTTCTTATCCAATTCTCAATTCATACCATAGTTCAGAACCTAGCCAAACAACTTATATGCGACAATAACTCATTTAAACAGTTTTCCATTACTAGCTATATCAATACTTCAACAGATAAACACACAAGCTGCATCTACACTTCAAAGGAGAAGCATATGAGTTATATCAACACTTTGAAAGATAAGCATATGAGCTATGTCAACACTTCAAAGATAAGCATATGAGCTGTATCAACACTTCAAAGATAAGCATATGAGCTGTATCAACACTTCAAAGATAAGCATATGAGCTGTATCAACACTTCAAAAGATAAGCATATGAGCTGTATCAATTTCCGGTTTAGAGGTCCAGCCCCTTTCTTCTAATAAACCGCCTGCACCAAACAACATATATATATACACATCGGTAGTATACATAATCAATCAATACATAAAGTTAATGTATTCTTTCAACCGTCATACTCTATGACACAGCCAATTGATTAGTTTTAGTTTGCCTAATCATCATGCATTGTCCACAACAATCAAAACTACCCTCCACCGTAACCCAAAGCAATTATTTCTAAACAGAAAATAAATGCATCCAACGGATATAATAGTCAACATTTCAACTTGGTGAGCGATAAGTGATTCAACTACACCCTTTAATCCCATACATTCCCAATCTCGACTTTCTCATTTCAATTCCTCATTTCTCACAATTAATTATACAAATTAATTAATTAATGTAATTAGGGCATTTTCCATAATTAACATTGCAACCCTAAGGTTTCATTTTCATCAATGTCTCAACATTAATTCCATTTCTCCATGCTAAACATGCATATAGGTTTTATATATATATATTTAAAACCCCAACTCTTGTAAAATTACACAAAGGCCCAAACTTTCTCAAAATTACCCAACAACCCCCAACGTATCAAATTACTAAAATTTAACGACAAAGTTCATAAAGAGGAGTAGGATATCCCTACCTCGAATGATGGAACCCAACGAAGGAGATGAAGAAAACGAAAATGCTCCAAATCTCGAAATTCTTAGATTAAAAGATAGCCCTCGACGATCAACACAACTTTTGTAAAGGTTCAAGGTGAGAAAACAACTCTCACTAGATCAATCCTAAGAGAGAAGTTAGGGTTTTACTGAGAAGAACTCTCAAAATAGCTTTTTGGAAAAGTAAGAGAGAGAAAGGATGTTGAAAAGTGAACAAAAAAGTCGGATCTCGGCTTTATATAAAAGTCGCCCCGCTCGAGCGTGGAAACCCCGCCGAAGGCCACTCACAGACTTCGACTCGAAGGCCCAAACTCGCCGGCGGCAGATGCACACTCCCAGAACTTTTACAGACATGGTCCCCGCTCGAGCGTCAAACTCCCCGCTCGAGCGTCAGACACAAACTCCTGCTCGAGCGGCCAATCTCCCGCTCGAGCGTCTACCACTACAGACGAAATACTGGATGGGTGATTTCCCTGCTCGAGCGCCAACACCCCCGCTCGAGCGGATAAGCAACAACAAAGGCCCGCTCGAGGGTCAAAAGAGCCGCTCGAGCGGAGAGACCAAAAACTGGGCAAAGATTTTACGTTTTAAAACACAACCAACTTATTCCTAACTTGCCCAACACAACCCAAAACTCGAGCACAAAGAGTAAGGGATAGAAAGAGGATAAGACAACAGCACCCTTACGGAACTGAGTCCGGATTACAGTTAAAAACGAAAGGGAAAATCGGGATCGCTATATTTAGGATGTGTTGGGTGTGTTTCGAACAGGTAGGTTGAGTTTTGGTCTCTAGTGTAGTTGCCCAGAGTTTTGGTGTTACTCTCGAGCAGGTCATTATGCGTTCGAGCAGGTCATTCTGCGTTCGAGCGGAGTTTGCTTTTGGTTGTCCGCTCGATCGGGTATTCTTGCGCTCGAGCGGAGTTTACACACTCTCAGTATTTCATGCCTCTACAAAACTTCTGTAGGTGTGTTTTTCACGCCCGAGCGGGTTTTCTTACGCTCGAGTGGGTTGCGCTCGAGCGGACCTATTGGCGCTCGAGCGGGTAGTGCTTTGTCTGTGAAAGTTCTGGGAGGGGGGAATCTACGCTCGAGCGGACTGGTTTTCGCGCTCGAGCGGATGTACTTTATCTTTGTGTCTTGGCGCTCGAGCGGACTTTCTTGAGCTCGAGCGGACCATGTCTTTTGTTCTTGATGCTCGAGCGTTGTGTTTCCCGCTCGAGCGGACCTATCGTATATCAGAAGGCAGTTAGGCATTTTTGAATCACTTTTTGCATTCACTCTCTCTCTCTCTCTCTCTTACTTTCTAAAAAGATATTTTGAGAGCCTCTCTCTCTAGAAACTCCCTTCTCTCTAGGGTTTGATCTAGTTAGAGTGTTCTCCTTCCCTTCAGCCTTTGTAAAAGTTGTGTTGATCGTCGAGGGCTTCATTTTGATCCGAAAGGTTTGGAGTTTGGAGCACTTTGGTTTTGGTCTCTTCTCCGTTTGAGCTCAAACTTCAAGGTAGGGATATCCTAATCCTCTTTATGAGCTTTGTCTTTGAATTTTAGCGTTTTGAGACGTTGGGGGTTGTTGGGTAATTTTGAGAGAGTTTGGGTCTTTTGTGTAATTTTACGAAAGAAGGGGTTTTATTACAATAAACCAATACGCATGTTTGGCATAGAGAAATGAGTTAAATGATGGATTATGGATGAAAATGGAACCTTAGGGTTGTTGTGTAACTTATGGGAAAAATGCCCTAATTACATAGTTAAATTAATTTGTATAATTAATTTGAAGAAATGAAGAATTGAATTGAGAATGTTGAAATTGGAATTGTTTGGGATTAAAGGGTGTACATGGATTTCTTTATCGCTCACCTAGTTGGAATGTTGATAATATATTCATTTGATGCATTTATTTTATGTTTAGAAATAACTGCTTTGGGCTATCGGTGGAGGATAGTCTTGATTGTTGTAGACAATGCATGATGATTAGGCGAAGTAGAACTAATCGATTGAGTATGCTATCGAATATAGCGACTGGAATAATACATTAACTTTATGTATTGATTGATTGTATACGATCTATGTTTATATACATGTGCTGTGTGGGAGGAGATAGGGGATGTACTCCACGGTTTAGGGGAAGATAGGGGATCGACCTCTAAACCGGATTTTGTGTGACATTGATACAGCACTACAATGTGTATCAAGTGTTGATTATGGAAGTGTTCGAATTGATTTGATATAGCACTAAAATGTATATCGTTATCAATTGTGAGGTATTGAAGTGATTCTATGTTATGTTGATACAGCACCGAAATGTGTATCTTTCGTAAAGTGTGGAAATGGTTTATGTGTTATCGATACAGCGTTAAAATGTGTATCCATCAGGAATTTCGAAACTGCTTTAAAGATGAGTCTTAATCTCATTAAGTTATTTAGCTAGGTGCTGAGCCTTGTTTTCAAACTCAAAGTTGAAAAAGAAATAGGAAATGAAATGTAACATGGACTTAATGTCATGAAGCCGGATGTGATATATGTGGATGTATCTGTGTTGACCATCTATCAACTACTAATCTTTTAGTCATTGTTCATAGCTGGTTTAGTGTATTTCTACTGGGCTATGGCTCACCCTTTATGGGACATCATTTTCAGGTACAGGTAGCATGGCACCTCCAAGGACATAGCTTGGGAGGCAAGAGGCAGACAGGCTTTTGTCGTTTTGTTATCTTTTGGATGTATTACATGTAAATTCAAGCCAAGGGCTCAATGTGTATTTGAGTTAGTACTCTTTTTTTTTTTTTTTTTTTTGTAACCAAGTGTTAACTTGGAAAAGCTGTAAGCCCGTAGGGCATTTGCTTTTGTTATTAACATGTAATACTCATTGTAATGGATTACTCTGATGAATAGAAGAATATTTATCTTTTATATCAATGCATGTCTAAATTGATGGGTTTTAATGTTATTATTTTGATGGCGTTACAGATGAACCTAGTTCTTTGCCAAACAAATGGCACTCTGACTGTCGCAGTACACCTCAACGTGCTTCTGAACAATATCCAAGTCCTCAATCAACCCATGTAGCCAAATAGCTTCCTTAAAGGCTTCTGTCACTGCCATGTACTCTGCCTTTGTAGTAGACAAAGCCACCGTTGATTGAAGCATTGACCTCCAACTTATTGGCCATTTAGGAAGCATAAATAAATACCCTGTTATTGACTGGCATTTGTCCAAGTCACCATTATAATCTGAGTCCAAATATCTAACCAGATTCTGTCTGAGTCTATGATCTCTGTCGAACTTCAAACCCATATTAACTGTGCGATGTAAGTACCTTAAGATCCATTTTACTGCCTGCCAATGACCTTTTCTTAGATCATGCATATGTCTACTTACCATACTCACAGCATATGAGATGTCAGGCCTTGTACAAACCATAGCATACATTAATGCACTAACTGCATTTACATATGGAACCTGTGCCATATGCTTCCGTTCTTCTTTTGTGTATGGAGACATTGAAGAACTAAGCTTGAAATGAGGGGCCAATGGTGTACTCATAGCTTTTGTTTTCCCATTTATGCCAAATCTATCTAACACCTTTTTCAAATACTAGGTTTGCGTCAGATAAACCATGCCCTTCTTTCTATCTCTTTTGATCTCCATGCAAAGAATTTTCTTTGCTTCGCCAAGATCCTTCATTTCGAACTCTCTTGCCATTTGTGCCTTGAGTTTATCAATCTCCACCTTGCTCATAGATGCAATCAACATATCATCTACATATAAGAGCAAATGGACAAAGGAACCATCGAAAAGCTTACGGAAATATGCACAATGATCAAATTGACTTCTTGTGTACTCTTTCTCTATCATGAACCGATCAAATCGCTTATACCACTATTTAAGGGATTGCTTCAACCCGTACAATGATTTGTTTAGCTTACAAGCCCAATTCTCTTTTCCAGCAACTTTAAAACCATCTGGCTGGGACATGTATATCTCCTTTTCAAGATCTCCATGTAAAACGACAGTTTTGACATCAAGTTGGGTGAACTCGAGATCAAACTGCGTAACCAAAGTTAGCAAAATACGAATAGACGAGTGCTTCACAACAGGTGAGAATACTCATTGTAGTTTATTCCTTCTTTTTGGGCATAGCCTTTAGCTACTAATCTAGCTTTAAATCTGATGTTGTTTTTGCCTAGGATGCCTTCCTTCTTGGTGTAAACCCACTTACACCCAATTGCTTTCTTGCCCTTTCGAAGTTACACCAATTCCCAAGTCTGGTTATTATGGAGTGACCCAATCTCTTCTGCACTTCTTCTTTGAAAGTACAAGGAACATTGTCTTTAATGATTAGAAGCGCATAGGCTACCATATCGGTCATCCAACCGAGTTGCGTAGTGACCCTTTTTCCTTTTTGGATTGCAATGGCTTCTGACTATTATGGGGCCTCTTGAACTGGATCTTCATTCTCATCTGAACTCTCTTTAGGATCTTCTTCAGAGCTATCAACTAAAACTTCTTCAGGATTGTTGACTGTTTGAATAGTCTTTGCTGGAGTCTTATACTTCACATGCACTAACTTCTTCAATGCTTCCCCATTCTCTTAAGGATTTGGCTACTTCAACATTGTAGACTCATCAAGGGTAACGTCTCTTCTAGTGACAACTTTCTTTTATTCAAGGCACCAGAGTCTATATCCCTTGACACCGTCACTGAAGCCCAATAAGATAGCTTTCTTGGCTCTAGGATCCAACTTAGATTCTATAACATGAAAATAAGCTGGACATCCGAAGATACATAGCTGATCATAATCAGTAGCTCGTGCTCCTGACCATACCTCCATGGGAGTCTTGCCATCTATTGCTGCAGCAGGTAGTCTGTTAACAAGATGACGAGCATAGTTCAATGCCTCACCCCAAAATGCCTTGTTCAATCCTGAACGTGACAGCATACATCGGACTTTCTCCACCAAAGTGTGGTTCATGCATTCAGCAACTTCATTTTGCTATGCTGTTTCACTAACTATGAAATGTCTTACTATCTTTTCATTCTGGCAAACCTCAAAGAAGGGATCTGATGTGTATTCGCCACCATTGTTAGATCTAAGCTTCTTAATCTTTCTGCTTGTCTGGGTTTCAATCATTTTCTTTCATGTAAGAAAGATCTCTAATACCTCATCTTTATGCTTCATTGTGCAAACTCAGACTCTTCTTGAGAAATCATCAATGAACGATACAAAGTAGTGTTTACCTCCCAAAGAAGCATTTTTGGAAGGACCCCATACATTGATGTGAACGTAGTCTAGAATCCCTTTGGTACGATGAATAGCAGTACCAAACTTGATTCTTGTTTGCTTGCCCAGTACACAATGCTCACAGAACTCAAGCTTTCCTGTTTTGGCGCCTTTCAACAGGCCTTGCTTTACCAACCCTTGTAAAGCCTTTTCTCCAGTATGCCCTAAGTGCATGTGCCAAAGTTTGGAAGTGTTTGATGCATCATCCTCTGAGTTGGTAGAGACAGCCACTCTCTCTCTGACTGTAGAGTCGTCTAGGAAATATAAATTTCCTTTTCGAGTACCCTTCATTGCAACAAATGCTCCTCGAACAATTTTGAGGACTCCACCTTCCACAGTTACTCTGTAACCTTTGGAGTCTAAAACTCCCACTGAGATGCGATTCTTCGTCAAATCTGGTACATACTGAACATCTTCGAGAATTCTAATTGTTCTATCATACATCTTCAGTCGAATTATTCCAATCTCCTTTATCTAGCAAGCTTGGTTATTGCCCATCAGTACAACTCCTCCATCAAACTCTCGTAAGCTCGAGAACCACTGCTTGTTAGGACACATGTGGTAGGAATATCTGGAATCTAGAATCCATTCATCAGACTGGCCAAGTGATGAAACTGTGAAGGCTGATTCTTCATCATTATCTCCATCTCGTGCAACGTTCACATTTTCCTCTTTCTTGTCTTTATTGGGACAATCTTTTGCCCAATGCCTCTTCTGGAAATAAGCAGCACACTCGTCTTTTGCAAGACCTCTTTTATCTGATGATCTCCCTCTGGATTTTGAGCAAGACTTTCATCACCTCGTATATCTTCTGTTATTCATCCTGCTTCTGACTGTCAATGCCTCTGATGTTGAGTTTTTATTTTTTAGACTTATCTTTCTTTCTAAACTTATTATTTACCAAGGCGTTTGAAACATCAACATACTTGATCTTTTCTTTACCATACAGTAAAGTGGTGATGAGATGATCATATGTGTCAGGCAAGGAATTCAACAATAACAGTGCTTTATTTTCATCATCGATTTGAACATCCAGGTTTTTCAAATCGGCGAGAATTTTGTTGAAATTGTTCAAGTGTTCGTTCATTGAAATACCTTTCTTGTAGTCGAAATGAACAACCTTTTCCTTAAGTAGAGCCGCTTCTCAATGCTCTTTGTCATGAACTTGTCTTTTAGCGCATTCCAGAGCTCCTTCGCAGTATCATATTTTGTGAAGATGTACTTCTCCTCTTTTGCAAGGCAAAGTCGGATGGAACTGCAGGCCAGGAGATTCACTTTCTACCATTCTATCTTGTCCAAGTCATCTGGTTTGTCTTCTAGAGTAAAATGCAGGTTCATTTGGACAAGCATATCTTTAACTTTGTATCTCCACATGCCGAAGTTTCTGCTTCCATCAAATTTTTCTACTTCAAACTTAGCATGGGACATCCAGGTCCAATGTCTAGAGTTACTTGTAGTCACTGGGTTACTGGTGGACTCGGTTGATCTCATCTCTGTAGATTCTACCATTGAGACTGCTTAATAATCTTCGCCACAAACAATATCGGACGCTTGAAATACCCAAAACACAACAAATTCTAACCTCCCGAAAACTTCACTGAAAATTCAGGTTTGAATCTCAAAAAACAAAATCCGCGGTTGTGTCCGGAACGATTGATTTATCTAGGAAAACACTTTCTCCATCTCTTCAGGGACCTTAATGAAATTTCTCCAAATCCAGGGGCCAAATTACAATTTAGAATTTTCAGGGGCTAAATTACAATTTTAGCAAGATTAGGGACTAAAATGTAATTTCTTAAACTTTCAGGGGCCTCCCTGCAATTTCAAAAATTTTGATTGGCTAGGATGATGACGTGGCAGATATGTTGACGTGACAAACACGTGTGCTGATGTGGCGATGACATGGTAGTTGAGCTAGCGCTGACGATGCTCAACATGTGGCAATGACTTGGTAACCACGTGGTTCAGACGTGGCAGTGACTGGGTTGACACCTGGCGCTGATGTGGTAGCATTGCAAAAATAATTTGCAATATTGTTGCACCAATGACTTGAACCTTAGCCAAGGGAGAGATATGCTCAACCTTAACCACTTGGACAGAGCTCCACTTGGTGCTAATTTTCCTTCAAATATATATTTGAAGTATATATTTTGGTGCCACAAAGTCATCTTCTTGCTCTCGTCGTGCGTGGGTCTTCTGGTTTAGGGTTGACTTTACGTGCCAAACTTTGACCCGAGCGTGTAAACCACCCCGACGTCCATTTTGGCCGTTCTTTCTGGGTCTGGACTCCTCTCGTCGAGATGGATCTTTTGGTATATTTAGAAGTTGATTTCGAAAAATTCAAATTTTTCAGTTTATAGAAAACAGAATTGTGGATGCTTTGTTTTGGCACAACGACACTCTTATACCAATCTGTTGTGCCTAGGAGGTAGAAAACAACCACACACAAGCACAAAAGCAAGAACACACAACGATTTATGTGGTTCGGCAAATCGCCTACGTCCACGGGCAGCGGATTTCACTTTATGAAGAGAAATACAAAATTACAACAATGGAGGAGGAGACACTACTCTCTCAAGTCTTGCTTACACTCTGTAATCCTCACACTCTCTGATTTTACCACACAAAACTCCTCCCATTCACTACCCATTTATATGTGCAATGGTAGAGCCAAGCTGCCGACAACATTAAAGGCAACCACCAACAAGATTAGCCACCCTACCATGAGTAGCTCGGCTGAATGTCTAGCTTCTTCATTTTTTCTTCAATCAGCAGCCACTGTTGACAAAGAAAATCTGAGCCAATCTTTAACAATAGATTCAAACAAACTTATAACATCTTCACCACCACCGCCGCCACCACCACCACCATCACTAAATTGATTTTTTATGATCCCTTTTTCTTGAAGAATTCCAACATCATAGGAGGAATGGAGGAGACTTCTCATAAGAAAGACATATGATGCAATGTGATGTGAGGTGCTGTCAATTCTATCGCATTGCTTAAAAGCAATCAAATTTCAGAAGATTGTTTCTGTTATAGCTTCTTGTATATGAAGTGGTCTCATTGTAACAACTTCATTAGTAGCATCAAATTTTATGTCTAATAAATTTTTGTTAGCATCTTCTGTGTTGGCTGCAAAATGAATTCCTGCCTTCGAAAGTATTGTGGCGCAATCTCTTAATCCATTTCTTTGCAAGTCTCGAGATTAAGGGATTTTATCAGATATGTGGAGCTCAAAAATGTCCAACATTTCACATTTGGGTTGGTAAACTTATGCAAGATATCAAGTAAATGCCTACCAGAGAGTTTCGAGGATTTACTTCAAATTGCTTCGTCTCTCAAACTCAAAGTCGATTTCAAAAAGAGTAATGCTAAAGTGGCCACAGTATGCTCAGTAAATGAGCATCGTAATGGTTGTGGCATATGGTATTTTATAATGTCGAACAGAGTCTCCAAAACAAAAAATGGAATCTGGTTCTCAAGTAATGCCAAATCACGTTGAAGAGTTGCAATAGTCCGAGCATTATTGATAAGGGGGTCCTCACTCGCAATACCTGAATATCTCAAAAATAGTTCGAGTAAAAAGCAGCCATCAGCTAGCAATATTTCAACAAACTCCTGCTTGTCCAAGCCTATTTTTTCTGAATAGCATCTTCGAGCTTCTTCTTCCAATTCTAATATGCCAATGGCACACTCCTTGAGGGCAGATTCCGATTTTTCAGGTTGAGATATTCTCAAAAAAAGAAGTAGCGTGTATCGTCGCTAGTGCTCTTCAAAAGCTTGCATGGCTTTGCTGTTATGATGAAAAGGTCCGATGGACACAATACTAGGTGTATAGGCATCTTCCTTGAGTTTTAAAAGTTTATTCGGAACACTCAACGCCCATGGCTTTTGCACTGTAGCTAGCGTATTTTTTATCAAAATTATCCAATCATTGCGTTTTCTTTCGGCTTTCGACTCCTTGTAGGCTTGGTTATCATTCCACATTGTGTAGAGTAGTACTGCATATTCAAAAAAGATAAAGAAATGAAATGTGTCACATGAAAAATCATAATTAAGTGAATCTTGGCGTGTCACATGAAAAATCGCATAAGAGGTAAAAAAATTTGGTAAAAATGTTCATGGGATTATTACGTGTCAGTGACATTAGTACAAAATATATATATATATAAATTTATGAAAAAATTTACAAATTTTATTATTAATCCACTACAAGAATTTTCACTTTTGGCGACTAAATTTTTAGTCACCAAAAGTCAATTTTTAGTCGCCGAAGGGCTTTAGCGACTAAATTTTTTGGTCGCAAAATTAGTAGCTGAAGAGTAGTCGGGAAAGCTAATTGGCGACTAAAATTATTTTAGTCGACAAATGTATTCATTTGCCGACTAAATATTTAGTCGCCAAAAGATTGGACATTAAATTAAATTAGACCCTTTTCGGCGACCAAATTTTTAGTCGCCTAAAGTCCCACATTTTTAGCTACTAAAATTTTAGTCGTCAAAAAGTTCTTTTTTAGCTACTAAAAATTTAGTCGCCGAAAGTCCCCATCTTTGGCTACTAAATGTTTAGTCGGCAAACAGTTCCTATTTTGGCTACTAAATATTTAGTCGCCTAAAGTTCTACATTTTTGGCTACAAAAATTTTAGTCGGCAGAAATGTGTTTATAATTTAGTTCTTTGTTTTTAGCTACGAAATATTTTAGTCGCCAAGTGTTTGATTTTCTTTTGGCTACTAAAGTTTTAGCCGCCAAATGTCTTCTCTTTTTTTTTTTTTTTGGCTACTAAACTTTTAGTCGCTAAATGTCTTTTTTTTTTTTTTGCTACAAAACTTTTAGTTGCCAAATGTCTTTTTTTTTTTTTTTTTTTTGCTACAAAACTTTTAGTTACCAAATGTCTTTTCCCAATTTCTTTTTAGCTACTAATTTTTCAGTCGCCAAAAAGATGATATTATGTTTTATCGCGAAATTATAATTTCTCCATAACCTGTCTATATGCAATACAACTTGTAATACGTATAAAAACAAAATGATACATACTATCAATCATTCCACAATCTGCATCCATATACCAAAAATAAATAACATTAAATATCAAAGTCCATACAAATCAACTATTGTCCAAACTAAAATAATAATTCCATACAAAATATATCATACAAAAATCAAAACCCTCCGTATACAAAAAAAATACATTTACTACCAAGCGAAATTACCATTTGGCATGGTGGTAATTTGTACCACAACAAAATGTGATATATGTACCAGGAAAAAAGTTTTCTATGAACAATGACAAAACGTCCTATATGTACGTCAACAAATGGTATATATGTACCACGACAGAAGGTGATCTATGTACCACGACAGTCATTATCTGTTGATTGCCAAAAGTTTTCTGTATCAGTAATAATGAACTACACAAAAGCTGAGGACAACAAAAGTATTATATTAGTTCAACACAAAAGTGAAAATTCTTCTCCATACACCAATATGGATTATCCACAAGTCCAAGCAACAAAGCCATCTACAAAGAAAAACAAAAAACGAAACATTAGAATTGGTTACAAAATATCAATTCAATCAGCCATATGGAACATATTCTAACATGCATTTAAGGTAGAACAATCAAGAAATGTCTTCTTGAAAATAAAAGAAAGTATATATACATATATGTATCATGCAATATTTATTCCAACCAACTGCACAAACAATGTAATATGTAATTTCTTCATCCTATAAATATATAAAGGCAATTATTAGAATATGTAGATGTTATTTTAATAAAGTTGTTGCTTTTTTAACTAAGTGTTGCAAATTTTTTGACTAAGTGTAAGGCGTATTCGGGCGGTGTTATGAATTTTCGCCCCTAGAAAACACTTTTTCGAGTAAGTTTAGGACGTATTCGGCTCTAACTCCCAACCTACGGGTCCGAATTACATTCCATCAGTTCTCACAAGTCCTATTTGTCATGGGGGAACTGTCCGTGTGACCCATAAGGTGGTTCGGGGGCTGTTATGAATTTCCGCCCTCGGAAAGTCCTTTTTCGACTAAGTTTAGGGCGTATTCGGCTCTAACTCCCAACCTACAGGTCCAGATTATGTTCCGTCAATTGTCACAACTTCTATTTTTCATGAGGGAACTGTCCGTGTGAGCCACACGGTGGTTCGGGGGCTGTTTTGAATTTTCGCCCCCGAAACGCACTTTTTCAACTAAGTTTATGGCTTATTCGGCTCTAACTCCCAACTTACGGGTCTGAATTACGTTCCATCAGTTCTCACAAGTCCTATTTGTCATGGAGGAACTGTCCATGTGAGCCACTCGGCGGTTCAGGGACTGCTATGAATTTTCATCCCCAGAAAGTCATTTTTCAACTAAGTTTAGGGCGTATTCGGCTCTAACTCCCAACCTACGGGTCCGAATTACATTCCGTCAGTTCTCACAAGTCCTATTTGTCATGGCAAAGCTATCTGTGTGAGCCACATGGTCGTTCAGGGGCTGTTTTGAATTTTCACTCCCGAAACGCCCTTTTTCGACTAAGTTTAGTGCGTATTCGGCTCTAACTCCCAACCTACAGGTCTGAATTATGTTCCGTCAGTTCTCACAAGTCCTATTTGTCATGGGGAACTGTCCGTGTGAGCCACACGGTGGTTCGGGGACTGTTATGAATTTTTGCCCCTAGAAAGTCCTTTTTCGACTAAGTTTAGGGCGTATTCGGCTCTAACTCTCAACCTACAGGTCCAAATTATGTTCTGTCAGTTCTCACAAGTTCTATTTGTCATGGCAAAGCTATATGTGCAAGGGACATGGTCGTTCGGGGGCTGTTTTGAATTTTCGCCCTCGAAACGCCCTTTTTTGACTAAGTTTAGGGCGCATTCAGCTCTAACTCCCAACCTAGGGATCCGAATTACGTTTCGTTAGTTCTCACAAGTCCTATTTGTCATGGGGGAACTATCCATGTGAGCCACACAGTGGTTCGGGGGCTGTTATGAATTTTCGCCCCCGGAAAGTCCTTTTTCGACTAAGTTTAGGGCGTATTCGGCTCTAACTCCCTACTTACGGGTCCGTATTACATTTCGTCAGTTCTCACAAGTCCTATTTGTCATGGGAAAACTGTCTGTGTGTGTCACACGGTGGTTCGAGGGCTGTTTTGAATTTTCGCCCCTGAAACGCCCTTTTTCGACTAAGTTTAGTGCGTATTCGGCTCTAACTCCCTACTTACGGATCCGAATTACATTCTGTCAGTTCTTATAAGTCCTATTTGTCATGGGAAAACTGTCCATGTGAGTCACACGGTGGTTCGAGGGCTATTATGAATTTTCGCCCCCAAAATGCTCTTTTTCGACTAAGTTTAATGCATTTTCGGCTCTGACTCCCAAACTACGTGTGCTAATTACATTCCGTCTGTTGTCACAGGTCTTATTTGTGATGGGGAAGGTGGCCGTGACATCCGTACATCCTTCGGGGGCTGATTCGCATTTTCGCCATCGTAACTCCCTTTTTTGGTTAAGTTTAATGCATTGTTGTCGTATTGAAATCCAAGCGGAAATCATTTTCTTAACTCAAAAATTTTTAACTACCAAAAGGCTTTTCAATGTCAAAATTTTCATTGTGGGGAGTATGTAAACCAATCAAATATAGCAACCATTTGAGTCAAAATGAAAGCCATAAATGCACACCCACAACCATACAAACAACACCCATATCGTTTCCTCATTAAGAACCTGGATAACATATCTATCCCACAATCCACACCTTAAAGCCTTGCCACTAAAAGCAGTTCCCACCATCATTTTGTGAGGGCCCAATTCCAATCCAGTATCATAGAAAGAAACAAGATGGCAACATAATTAATATCATATCTTCATAAAAAGAAATACAATGACAATGAATACCCACTAGTCACCCCACATTTGATATTTCTCCCACTTGAAATGGAGCTATTGGGAACCATTGTAACTTTTGTTTATTGGGAACCATTTAAATACATGTTCATCACTAATTGAGATGAATATTACCCACCAAAAATAAATAAATAAATTGATATGAATTGGAGCTACACATACAGAATTATAGATGTTCTTGTTAATGATGAGTTGAAAAGGACATGTACACCAAACTACCTAATGCAATAGAAAAGGATAAGATTCAAGCTAACTATACAACTCGGGACAACACAAAGGGATCTGTGTTCTTCAGGTGGTTATAGAGAATTATTATGACAGCACATTGAGCATCTTGTGCATATACCAGACTAGCAAGAAAAATCAATGGTTTCTAACAATTACCCAATTAAAGGCTAAGCAATATATTCAAATTGTGAGTTTACATATTATAAACCCAACATAGTTTGCTACTTCCTTTCTACAGCAACTCTTAATGTTCTATTATTGTGACAACAATAAGTGTCAACAAGATACACATAATATTAGCATGTTTTTATCTCTTACTTTCCATTTTCAATGACGTCAATTTGTCAAATTTTGTATTCAGTCAGCTTTTTGGTTATATCAGCAAAATATAGATGAAATTACTCTGGCATGGGTGCAAACTAAACAACAGGTAAAGTGAAGTTTACTTAACATGGATGCTGGTGAATTGTTAAACAAAAGTGTACTTTCACTTAACATCAATAGTATGATGCAGACCATGAGGGCCAAAGAAGAAGAAAAAGAAAATTTTGAAGATTTAGTCCACTTTAAAAACTGGTTCAACCATGAAGCTTAATGGATTTGAAGAGTTTATAAAAAGTTATATTTATATGCTTCGGGCATTTTGGTAATTCAATTACTTAGCTCTAAAGTAATCTCCTCATTAAGTTGCTAGTGGTGAGCTATTTGTCTACCACTACTAAGCTACTTGCAACTTAATGGGTAACTTACCTCTTAATTAACCATTAAGTAACCTACTGGTGTTTGATTCCACAAAATCCTATATAAAGAAGTGCAAATCTACTTGTTCCAACAATGCAAGACACCTCAACCCTTTGTTCTTTCTTTACTTTGTTTATCCAATCCACCACCAAAATCCATTCAGATGCCAAAGCAATTTTCAACTGAAGTAGATTATTTAAAACAGAATGCCAATGCAGAGTTCAATTGATTGTCCATTTGCTTCCACCTTATGATAAAACAAATAGGTGCGTAAGTTGTCATCTTCAGGATGATCCAGATAGGAGTATATTCTGACTTGGTCATCTAAGTTCATGATAACAAGCTTAGATTGTCTCCACTCAGTTCAACACGGTTCAAGTTTCATTAAAAGTATAGGTAATTATGCTAAATTACTCCTCACAAGGTCAAAACAAAAGTACAAAACCCAAAAAGGAAAGAAAGACATGGACCAAGTATGTGATATTATCGACTTAAACTATATTGAAAGGCTTCAACCAAATTGCAAAAGATCTGATACAGATCAAAGATTAACTACATGGACCAAACACGTCACAAAGTACATAAATTATCTTAAAAGGCTTCAAAATCGCATATGGTTTATGAAAGATTAATCACAAGGACCAAACATGTGACGAAGTATCACATAAACTAACTAGTCGATAACAACTATCTTGATTTTCATTTCTCCTTCAAAATGTTTAAGATGATGCAGTTGAAACTTACATTAAGTAACCAAAGTATAAGGTTCTTTCTATGCCTGCAATGTTGATTTCCAGTTCCACAACAAAAACTCATCTCTAAACCATAAGGATGCTCAGCCTCCTAATACTTACATTGCTATGTTTAATAACAAAAAATTACCAAAAAGATGTATAATTATCTACACAAAAATAAGAAAAAGATTTTGCCACCTTTATATTTCAACAAGGCAACTTTACGACAATGGTTTCTCTTCATCCTTTCCATATATATGTTGAAGTTCACAAGTAGCAGCTAGGAACGATTCTAAAGCAGAGAAAAAAGAGTGCATGTGAGCAGGAAGGAGTGCACACACAAACACACTCCGTGCATACAGGCAGAAATAGACAAGTAATACATGTAAAAGAACTCAAATCTCTACACATACAAACAAACAAAAAATCCAACAAAAAAAAAAAAAATCCTTAGTTATTGTACAAAATGCTTTTTGAACCTCACAAAAGAAAGCAGTTTACACTTTGCTACATCTATCAATGAGTCATAACTGAAATCCAAATTTCTGCATTTCAAAATCCCTCAGATAATGGCACAAGGAAACCTTCCAAAGCATTTGACTAACAAAATCCTAAATAGTCAATAGTTTAAAGCATGTCACACTTCCTCTTATCTGTTTTTCCCATTTCCAATTACAGAAATCAATCATCTTTCATTCCCTACCTTACCAAACATATACACAGATAAAGGTTTAAAACACAAAAACTCATATAGCAAAAGGTTTAAAACACAGTAAAAGTTCAATGGAATTTTAGAAACTTATAGATGGAATTTTAGAGACAAGGTAAGAAAATAGGTCAGAGATAAGGTGTCAAAGAAAGAGACTTATAGATGGCATTGTTTACAATTCACAAAGAACCATCCATAGTTAGAATTGTAAAGTCAGCACACAGGAAAATTACAATTCAAAACTCACGCAACAATTAATTCAAGCAACAACTCAATAAGGATTAGAAAGAAACACTTGGATCAGCACACATGAAAATTATAAATCCTGAGAAGCTTTATATATAAATGACCCAATATCTAAACTAAAGTAAGTGGAAACCAGTCCTCAAAACCTCTCTATGACATTTTTACATACACTTGGTGAGCATACTCCTTCAAGATGATTTGATTCTTGAAAATACTCATAGCAGCAGATTTGATTCTTTTCAAGATGCAGAGAATATGAATGAGGCAGTTGAGACCACCCTAGGTCTAGCAAAGTGCAACACTGAGTGGTACTATGACACCATCAACAATTTAATGAAGAACTTCCATTTACAAAGATGAAACATACCATATTCAATATCTTAAATTTCAATACATCTACCTAGTATCTATTTATTCAATTGGCAGCTAACCATGACAGCTAAAATTCAATAAACTCGTCACTAATTGGTACTATAACAACCATAAATTCAATTTTGGTGTCCCAATTTCAACTCTACATAAATAAGAACTGAGTGTTGCATCCAAAAAAAGATCAAAGCAGAAAAGGAGTTACTGAAGAGAAGCTTGTCCAAGCTCTCATTAGCTACGTACTCATACACAAGCAGCTTCTCCGCACCGTGTGCACAATACCCCAACAAATTGACAACATTGCGGTGCTACATGCGAGCCAATAGCTTGGCCTCGTTCTTGAACTCATTCTTCCCCTGATTCGAGCTCTGCGACAGCTTCTTCACCGCAATTTCTCTCCCATCATTCAACTTCCCTACATCTCCAAAACCCTAACAATCACATACAAATCCACACACACACACACACACACATATATACATCGGTCTCGCCGTTGATAGATAGACAGATATACGAATATAGAGAGATTTTAGAGAGAGAAAATAGGGCAAATCTAGGTGAATCGGTGGTCCGATTGCCCGCGACCGCGAGGAGGAGCAGTGGAGGCGCAGCTGGTGGAGCGACGGTGAGAGAGGGAGAGAGAGAGAGAGAGAGAGAGAGAGAGAGAGAGAGAGAGAAAGAGACACACACAAACACACAGACACACACACAGAGGTGCTGGTTTGTTGTTTGGAAACCAAGTAAATATATGTATTACACCATTAGCGACTAAAATTTAGTCGCCAATTAATTTATAAAACCCTCCAAAATTTGAAAAATCCCTCCAAATATTTTATTTTTTGGCGACTAAAATTTATTTTTGTCGCTGAAAGTAAAGATAAAAAATATTGCTTTATTTCTATTTGGCCACTAAATGATTTTAGTAGCCAAAAATCAATACATAGCAACTAATTTTTTTTTTTTTGGTCGCTGCAAGTTTTTGGCGACTAAAACTTTAGTCGCTAAAGAGAAAAAAATAATTTTTTTATTTTCCATTAGGCGACTAAATATTTTAGTAGCCAAAAATCAATATACGGCGACTAAATTTTTTTTTTGTCCCTGAAAGTAAGTCTTTAGCAACTAAAACTTTAGTCGCCAAAGAGAAAAAAATAATTTTTAATTTTCCATTCGGCGACTAAATATTTTAGTAGTCAAAAGTCAATATACAGCGACTAATTTTTTTTTTGTCACCAATTCTTGCATTTTTAGCAACTCAATTTTTTTTAGTCGCCAATAATAAATATACTCCGACTAAAAAAAATTAGTAGCTAAATATTTTACTTTTTGCGACTAAAAAAATTTTTAGTCGCCAATTCCATAACGTTTTGCGACTAAATTTTTTTTAGTCGCCAATTTTGGTCGCCAAAGGTGCATTTTATTATTGTAGTGATATGTATAGAATTTTTCATTGACTAGATTTTTTTTTTTTTTTTTGAAAAGTTACCATATTGTGTAATTTTCTCAATATTCATCCTTCCAAGTTCCAAAAGCACTATAAAGGCTACTCCAATCCTAATCATCACAAATTTTCATAGTTGGCAACCAAAATCACAAATTTTCACAATCAAAGCGTATACACACATTTCAAAGAGTATGCGATATAAGATTTTTTTTTTTTTTTTTTACATTGAGAACTTTGAAAACTTACCTATCTTATCATCATTTATTTATTTATTTATAAATGAATGCCTTTGTTGATTCTAAAGAAATCTAAGAAAAATAATATCACAAATGCTATATACTCAATAAAAATATTCTGAATTTTTTCAAAAATTGAATATATTGATGTAGATTTAGAGTGTGGGCCACAATAAGAATGAATTTAATTCATAAATTTCAAATTCTAGACATTTTTAAAAATTATTTTTTTATTGGTAAAAATTTAGTTTAAGCCTAATCGACAATGATTTGATCGACAGACTCAAATAAATTTTAAGTAAACACAAATAAAAATCTAGTTTTGTGGTTGAGTTCTATGTTTTAAACATATTAAGGACTTCCCTGGAGGTAATTAAGCAAAGAAGAGATAGAACGAAAAAAAATATGCATTTATTTGAATGAATTGTCACTTGTTACTAATTACAAGAACTTAAATCATCTAGGATCATAGAGGAACAAATCAATGCATTCAAACTTCTTCAAGGCTTTCATTTAGGTGGTTTGAACTCCATCCGAATGACTTCCTCCCACTCCCAGACCCCTAGTGATTGACTAGAACAATCGTTTTGAGCCATTTACTTTAGGTTTCATCCTTAAAAATAGAATTTTTGAATTTTTGTACTCCTTGGTTTTATGGTAAGACCAGGTGATACAAAATAGATCCTATATCGTTAGATTTCTCATCTTCAATTGTAAATATGTCACACCATACAACAACCAACAGGAACTTTTACATTTTGCATTTTTGGTCTATTTGAGCATAAAAGAGAATGTTGCCTTTATTATTACTTAGTGCTAGTGTGGCCTTGGTGGGAGGATGCTAGTGTGGCTTTTATGAATAGTGGAGGTTATAATGTGAGCTCCCAGCTAGAATGGGAAGGTTAGAAACTGTTTTGCTATTCTAACCAAGAACTATTGATTGTCCTTGCATTTTTTGTATGAAAATCACAAGTCTTGTAAAAATATAAAAATTATTGTGTTGATTAAATAATATTTTGTAAAAATATTTTCTTTGCTAAAAGCTCTCACAAAAATATTTCATTGCTAATTTAGGTTCTTGTAGTGTGTAAAAAAATGCTATTTGTTTTGTCTGATTGAAGTTTAGAATAAAAAGGATTCAGATTAAGGAAATCTAGTGATAATACGCAACATGGAAATTCAGAACATTGCAGAAGAACATTATAATGGAGATGGTGTTCTTTTTCCATGATGGTGTTCTCTTCTCTCCCATTTTAGCAACATGATGAAGATGGTGTTCTTTTTCCCAACAATTTTTATGAGGACATTATTGATGTTTCCCCTGCATTTTATGATAAATAATAGGATAAATTATAAATATACCCCTAAAATTTGATTAAAATATGAATCGCTCCTTATAGTTCTGAAAATTACATTTCACTCATTGAGATTTTTAATTTCATAACAAATTACCTATTTTATTAATAAATCATCAAGTCAATTAACAGTTTTAATGATGTTAGAAATATATTTCAATTAATAATTTAAGTAATTTTATTATTGTATAGGAAAGCAATTATGAATTTTATTTTTTTTTAGTTAATTCTGTTAAATAAAAAATTCTAACAACGGAGTATTTGTAATTTTTCAAATCACAGAGATCAATATATACCTTAATCAAACCTCAGGAAGTGTATTTATAATTTATCCTAAATAATAGTAGGGGTGAAAAAAGGATTTCTTCCCCTAGATTCAAAAAGCTTTGGCCGGAGGTAATTTCTCTAGAATCAAAAGGCTTTGATTAAGAAATTTACTTCTTTTAATGTTATTTTTGTAAACTCTTTTTAGAACTTGATTTGGTATGAATTGGACAATTATTTGCTATGTTTGAAAAGTAATTTGTAATGGTAGTGTCTGAGTTTGGTTCTATATGTTCATTGTTCTCAATTCATCTCCAAGGATTTGTTGGAATCTAAACCTTTGAGGGCATGTTTGATTAGATGGATTAGAGTATGAGATTAGGATTATTAATCCGTAGACCCAATTATCCTATATTTGTTTTTACATTTTGGTTTAGGATTATTAATCTAATGGATAATTAATCCAACAAATTTGTAGGATTATTAGTAATGATGTAGGGGTGAGATTATTAATCCAATGGATAATTTATCCTATTAATCCAATTAGATAGTGAATGCCACACTAATTTGATAGGATTATTAATATCTTACTATTAATCTTATGAATCAAACATGGCCTGAAAGGATTAACGCTGTGTTTAGTTATGGATTTTGGGAAGAGATTTGAAAATAGAAAAGAAAAATGTGAGTAAAATTAGATGAAATATAGGCATATTTTATTCACATTTCACTTACTTTTTTTCGTTTTTCTTTTCCTTTCTAAATCTCTTTCCAAATTCTCCAATCAAATACAGTGTAAGAGTTGGTGTGATATGTAAAACTAAATTTTTGATTTGAATTTTATAATGCACATTTGAAGATACAACTATATAAATCTCATAAATTTTCGATATCATGGTTATAGTTCTACATGGGCTTGATTTGAATGAGGGGTAGACTCCCTCGTCTCTCTCTTCTATTAGGAAAAATGCAAGCTCAATGCAGTGAGAAATGTGAGAAATTAAAAATATCTTACTTTTATTAAAAGTATGATTAAAAAAATTAAAATGATACTTTGATCACAATCAATTAATTTAATTGAGTGAGATAATATTTATTTTTAATTCCACATTCCAAATAAGTGTAATTATATTTTTTGTTTTTAATGGCAATTTCTAAATAAATGTGATTGTATATATATATATATATTTTGATTGCAACCTCTACTTTTCCTCTTAACCCTCCGTCTCACACTCACAAACCCTCCAGCTCGCCCTTCGTCTCCATTTCTAGAAATTTTATACGGAGAAATATTTTTGTCTCTAATTATTTTTAGGCAAATTACATATACCCCTCGAGGTTTAGTTAAATAATAGGTATCCCTGGGGTTTGAGAAATTACAGATACCCCCTGAAGGTTAAATTTGCATAACAAATTAGGGGGCAATTTGTTATGAAAATATAAACCTCATGAGGGTATTTGTAATTTTTCAAACCTCAAAGGTATTTGTAATTTAGCTAAATCTCGAGGAGGTATATGTAATTTCTCCTTATTTTTAAGCAAAACGGCATAGTTTTATGTTTTGGTCATAAAATTGTTTTTGTAGCCAAAACATTTTTCCCCAAATCAAACCTTGTCTTCACTGTTCTCTCTCTGTCACTCACTCATCTCTCGCTCTCTCTCGTTTCTGCAAACCCTCTAATGTCTCGCTCCATTAGCTTCTCACACGAACAGGAGAACACTCACCTCTTCCATTCGCGATTACCAGCAGCAATTGTGACTACTACCAGTGTTCGCGACAACCACCAGCAACCGTGACCTTCAAGTAAGTTCTTCTCTGTCTCTCTCTCTCTCTCTGTCTCTCTCTCTATATTGGTCTTCGCTTCTCATTCTTTGCCCATCTCCTTAATTTTTCCAATTGCAGAAACCCTAGCCTGTGATTGTTATTTATTTATTTATTTATTTATTTTGTATCCAACGTTTTTGTTTGCTATTTGGGGCTTGTATTATTCTTTGTAAATATTTTTTTCGTATCTAACATTTCTATTTCATAGAAAAAAATTATAATTTTAACACCTTATTGGACAAAAATTCTTACTTTTGATTTAATTACATACTAATCGTTGATTAAATTCATACTCTTTATATTTTTACTGTTTTTTTCAATGAATTTTCAATTACTCTTTAGGTAATCAATTGGAAAATTTAATGAGTTTGCAAGTTCTTTTTGTGTTTCTATTGCTGAATTTGTTTACTTTAGTTTGAATGTGCCTATAAATTTCTTGGTTTCTATTTGAAGTTGGAATTAAGTTTTGATTATTCCTATTAGTTGGACAAATTACGATCCTGTTTTTTTTTTTTTATTAATGTAGGCAAATTTTAGGTTGATCCGTAAGCCCAAACATTTTGATTCATTGACATGCGTGCAGTGGATCCATCAAAATACCAATTAATCTTATAGGTTTGAGAAATTGATTTTTTTTGAAACAGACCAACCTAAACAGAAATTTATCCAAGAATAGTATTTGGAAACAATTTGACTCTAAAGAGGATGAGCAAATATTAATCTAGCTTGATATGTGTTTCCTATTGTGCTGTGATTTTGCTTTTGTTTGTTTCACCACTCTAGTGAAATGTGGCTTGGCCTAAAAGCTTTGTTGCTCTATTTTAAAGAGAGAATTTCAGAGACTCAAGATTTCTCAATTATGATAACATTTAGCATGCAGCAATAGAAAAGCTGTTCAACTACCCATAATGAGGGGGCACTAAGGATTCAGTCCCTATTTAAACTTTGGTTTCAATTTCTATCAGTTTCTGTTTTATGGTTCTAAATTCAATGGAACCAAAACAAAACACATAAATATCCAATAGTCACTAGATATTAGTTCTGTTAAGATTTTAATTACGATTTATATGTTGTGATTGATACTCATATTTATGATCGAGCCTTTTTTTTTATGACACGCACTAATCGTGATGAGAAATACATATAACTGTGATCTTGTCTCATTATTAGTTATGAATTATTTAAGTTCAATCTTAGGTTTCATAGGTTATTAATCACACTTAAAATCCGTGATCTAAATATTTATTATTATGGTCGAACCAAAAGATGGAATTATCTTTTAATGACGGTCAAAAAGTGTGATTAAAAATAACCCTTAAAAATCATATACTCTCATATATCACGTTTTGACAAAATAAAAAACCTTTATTAAATAACATATATCACACTTAAATTGGATTTGGCTTTAATTGACAGGCCACAACTAATTAGATTTGGTCTATTGATAGGGCAAAATCGACAAAAGATAAAATATGGTGTCAACACTTATAATATTATCTCTAAAACTATAAATGTAGCTTCGCTGTTGGTGTTTGAAATTTGTGTTTTTAGTGATTTTTTGGTTGGCTTATTTTCATCTTTACTAATTTTTTTTTTTAAAAATTCAAAAAAAAGTTGAGGCTTCTAGATTATACTCTATGAGCCGAACTAAAAAATTAAAAAAATTCTAAAAAAAAAAATCAAACAAAACAAAAAAAAGTGGAAATTTTAATTTTAAATTTTTAGGAACTTTTGCAATCTCTCTTTTTTTTTATAATAATTATATATATATATTATTATAGTTTCGTCTACATAATATGAACATGAAAAATAATAAATTTTGACACAATTTAAAAATAAAAGCACTAAAAAAAATGACTTATTTCTCTAGCTCCCCAAACGCGAGTGATCTTAAAATATATTTCATGGTTAGTATATGAAACTCAATTAAAAAGTGTTGGTTTTTTGGCTTTCTAAGGTTATTATTGTAATTGCGAGCGTGCCAGCAAGGATCAATCAGTCCTTACAGAAAATTAATTGCCAACCAAGTATCAGACGATTGTGTTTTAGTTTTTTCAGCCTCAATGAAGAGGACTTTTACTGGTGGCTTAATTTAGGAGAATTAAGCAAAATAACAATTAAATGAAGAACAGTTGAAGTATTTCATTAAAATGAAAAACTTACAATGATCCAAACTCAGCCTCGTAGAGGTTTACAGCAACAGCCTACTTGAAACTACTCCTATGAACAACGTGTAGTGCAGGAATTTAAAGTACAGAAATGCAAAGAATAGGAAATGTAAGACTAGAAATGTAAAACTAAGAAATGTAAAACTGAGAAGGAAAATAAGTAAAATAAGACTGGTTTTTTGGATATGAGTCTGGGGGTCTTTTTCTGGGCCTTCTCTGCTATTTATACTTCTCGAGGATGACCATCGAATTGTATTTCCAACCGTCGAACTGCTCCTCCATGATCCCTGATCATGTTGCCTTATAATTAGCTCCACTGTGCCATCACTTGCAGTTAGGTTTCCCTCATAAGTTTGAATTTAAATGTGAGTAACCATTGAAGCCACATCACCTTGCATCTCTTTGTTGATTTACTGCTACTCAGATCTCGTAATAACCAATACTAATTGCCACGTGTACGATCAGGATCGAAGACTTGAATAGTCTTCCTGTATTACCCTTATTCTGTCACGCGTCAAATTGTAATTGGCTTGTACAAAATATGTAGCCAACATTACCCCCCGCACTAATATACCCAATACTTGGTGATATTAGTGGATCAAGGTTTTTTATCCACGTCTTAGAACGTGCATGGACTTTGCATTCTTCCAGAAATGCAACTGTCATTCATCACCTGCACTAAACTCTCCTTCAATCTTTTGAACACTCCCACCAACTTAGTATTCGAACAGACTGATATGCTTCCTATGGCCGAATCAACTTTCTCCTCTATTGATCGAGCACATGAAGAGTCATCTGATGATGCTGTTCCTCTTCGAAAGAACCTCTGTGCATTAATTAGCCACCTTTACCCACCTTTCTATATTCAGGTCATGGATGCCTTTGCAAATTATCAACCTTTGGACTACGAACACATTGCCCTTAATCCTTTGATTCAGAAACTTACAAATATGGACATGGGAAGTTCTTCTTCTGATTCACCCTTGGACTACGAACAAACTGCTCTCAATCCTTTGATTTAGAAAGTCGCAAATATGGACATGGGAAGTTCTTCTTCACCACCCTCTGCATGGGATAAGGTTGCAGCTTCTTCTTCCTCTAGGGCTTCTAACTGGACAAGCTGGTCAAAACCTGAGGTCTACGATTTAAGGAAGCAAATCAACCATCACTTTGTCGAGTTTATTGACCTATTAGAATTCCCTTCCTATGCGCGAAGCTCGGTGGTCTATCCTTACGTGCCTATCGACGGTCGACGCAGTTTGGAGGAGAATCTACTTGTAGCATGGTACACATCCTCCATGCCTACAAAGATAGTACACACTGCCCGACGCTCCGAAGAGGCACAAGGGTACAATCCGTCATTCTTAGCCCAGAAGGCGAAGCTTTGCTCTTCTGACTGGCTCAATTATATTAATGCCCTCGTTCCTTCTACCCTTGCTCCTCTTTCTGAAGCGGAGGCTTCCATACCTTCTCCTCTGCTAACTCCTTGCTGGACAGAGAAACTGAGGCTTGCCCTCTCTGAGGATAAGGTCTTTCCTCCCTACAGGCCTTCACCTTCTCCTACTCCAGATGAGCGGAAGCAAGCCCAACTTCTACTTGCGGCCTTCTCTTACTAGCCTTTTAATGTCCTTGAGGACGACATCCCTCTCAAGAACCTTCGATGGGCTTGTGACGTTCTGACTCGGGGTCATGTCCTTAACCCTCTTGCCCAAGCAGAGCTTCACATGTTTTTGGACCAACTTCCATTGCTCCTCCACTGGCATTGGACCTCTGTGGCCACTACTCAATCTTTGGACCAACTCTCGTCCCTTCGAGTTCATGCCCAGTACGAAGCAGAGAACTTCATTGAAGAATTTGAAAGCTTCAAGAATAAAGATTCTGCATACTAAGATGACTTGGATATAGACGAGTTGAAACAAGGATTGAGAGAAACAGCATTCGAAATAAAGGCTGAAGAGCTCTTTTATGAAGTGAGAGCACATCAACTTATGTAGCCAATCCTAGAAGAAATAAAGGATAGAATAAAGAAAGAACAGCAAATTTATTGATCATAGTTGGACCAAATTTCATGATCTTGTTATTTATTCTATTCCCTACTTTTATGTGCTTGAATTTGTACCCAAAGAGGGCCATTCAATGTAATTGCTTTTGCTTTAATACAACTAAGACTTTTCTTTGTTCGGCATTGTTTCGTCTCGTCTCCATTTGTCTTTAAAAGCAAATTTAGGGCTTTGAACTGGACAATCTTATCCTTCGAATCTAGACTCAATCGTTTTAAACGAAACACTACAAAAAACCGACATGAATTTTTTCAATTTATTGAATAAAGTTGACAATTTTTGCTGATTTTATTTGGAATCAGTGCTTTGAATTTTAACAATCTTAACCCTTAAAGCTTGTTTTCATCATAACCAACATATGGCCATGGTTAGTATGATCAATCAATTTTAAATTGTCCTTCTTTCCTTCGAACAACAATCCAAAAAATATGGAAGCTCCTTTTGAGGGCTGCACTGTTTTAGTTCAAAAAGACAATCTCTTTTTGTATATATATATGAACCAACTAATGGTTTTGATGTTTCGAATACCAATTCCCATCTTTAAGGAGTCTCAAGTTTTGCTTCGAAGGACATCACTCTCATTTAAGAAACCTAAAACAGGTCTTTAATCCTTTTGAAGTAAACAAATACTTGAGCATTCTTACAACCTTAGATATGGAATGTGTTTCGAAGTCGGCTTCTTTGTTTCGAAGCCGTTGTTATTTGACTTTTGGCGCCAAAATCTGGCTTTGAAGCTAATATTTTACTTCGAAGCTGGGATCAATATCTGGGATGTGTTTCTTTCTACCAAAAATACCAATATTGAAGGAAATTCTTCGTATTTGTTCTTTGAGCACTTAACAAATTACGCGAACAAATACTTAAGCGTTCTTTCATCCTTAGGTATGGGATGTATTTCGAAGTCGGCTTCTCTGCTTCGAAGTCGTTGTTATTTGACTTTTGGCGCCAAAATCTGGTTTCAAAGCCAAATATTTTACTTCGAAGTTGGCATCGACATCTGGGATGTGTTTTTTCCTCCAAAAGTATCAATATTGAAGGAAATTCTTCGTATTTGTTTTTTGAGCACTCAACAAATTACGCGAACAAATACTTGAGCGTTCTTTCATCCTTAGGTATGGGATGTATTTCGAAGTCGGCTTCTCTGCTTGGAAGTCGTTGTTATTTGACTTTTGGCGCCAGAATCTGGTTTCGAAGCCAAATATTTTAGTTCGAAGTTGGCATCGACATCTGGGATGTGTTTTTCCCTCCAAAAGTATCAATATTGAAGGAAATTCTTCGTATCTGTACTTTTAATACTTAACGAATTACGCGATACATTTTCCAGATACAAAGGTTTTTAAAACCCTTTTACTTCGTGTTTTGAAATCACTTGCTCGTTTAACACACAAACGCTTTTCTCTACTGACTCTCTACTCCCTTTCCCAACTTCATCTTCTAAGAAAGCTTTCAATCAATGGCTTCTTCTTCATTGAAAGTACCAGTTGTAGAGCACGTGAGCCCGTCTGTAACCCTAGAAAGGATCATTGATGCAAAATGTGAAAAGTACAAGGCGGGTGAGAAAAGCGCCATTGATGGACGTATTTTCATCTCTCGACGTCATGAGCAACAGGACTATGTGCTTGGGCCCATCATCAAGGAGATTCTTACTGAGCTTCCAGCGTTACATCCACATCTGAAAGACCACTGTCTCCTTTACGAAGGTGGTCTTGACTAGGGTACCTAGAGGATGAACCGTCCCCATCAATGCTGGCCCACAATGAGACCGGGGTGGCAAGAATGGTACGATCGGGTTGTCCCTGCTAGGACTTTAGACCTTCAAGAGCTCTGCCTTCTCGATGCCCTTCGACTTTCCAGGTTTACCATCTCAGAGGACCCTTTCCTAATTCTTGCTGCCCTTTGCTTCTGGAATTCTGTTTTTAATTTTTTCCAATTCAGATATGGGATGATGGCCCAACTGTTCTTGATATTTGCCATCTACTAGGATTGTCTCCCATTGGCACCCCCATTGGACCAGATTATCCTAACTTACCAGTCCCCTTTTCCCTTCCCTCCCTTAACTCATCCTACAGTGACTTTGTCAAGGCTGAGAATAGAAGGGAGGGTCCTATAACTGATAGGGAATTCTTTTCTGTCATATTATATTGGCTTTGCAAATTTCTTTTTTGCACTTCTTCTCAAAGAATTATGCCTGAATTTGCCCCTCTTGCCAAAGCTCTTGTCCTACAGAAAAAGGTGGCCTTAGCCCCATATGTTCTAGGTCATGTATATAGAGCTTGTTCTCTTTTCTGTGAGAAACCCTTAGATGCCAATCAAGGAGGTCCATTTTGGATACTTCAGCTTTGGCTTTTTGCTTATTTTGTTGAGTTACGGTCTAAGTGTCTTAAATTTTTTGAGTCAAATCCTCCTGCTCATGGCATAAGACTAGCCAATGCTACACTTTATCCTTCTACCTTTGCTTTTTACTTCTCTTTCTTCCACCAACTTCCAGTTTCCCTTTCTTCTTACAGCTTTCGTCTCTTCGAACCCATTACTATTGGCCCATCTTGGTTGAAGAATTTTCTAAGTGACAGGCTTTGTGCTTCACCTCCTCATAAAGATATATGGGCTTCTGTTCTGATCCCCAGAGAGCTATTTATTGGGACTATGAACCCTAGAGCCTACAAATGCATTACTGAGCTTTATTGTCCTGCTCAATTTGCTAGACAATTTGGCTTCTCACAAGGGGTCCCAATACCTCTCTGCACTAACACCAATCTGAGTCTTACTAGCAGGGATTTAAAGGTTCGAAGGTCCAGACTAGAAGAGGCAACTTCTAAGTTTATACAGGACTTGATCGATTTTGAATATATGCCTTTCATTCCTCAAGGTAACCCATTGAAGAGGTATCAAAACTGGTGGGTGACCAACATGGAAGTATACTTGGCCATTGCTCCTCAAGACTTATTGATGGTGCTGGACGTGCCCCAATCTAAGCCCAAAGGAGCTGGAGCTGCCACTTCTTCCACTGTTCTTTACCACTTCAGTTCTTGTGCCTACCACCCCACAGTCTACTTCTGCTGCTTCCACTCCTCCTAGAGTTACTCAGGCTGCTTCTAAGAAAGGTCTATACCCTTGTTTCTTCTCATTTTTGCCCTTTTTTTTATAATGCTCCTTAGCCTTATCTTTAGTTCTTCTTTTGTGAAGGTGGTGCGGGTGCTTCACAGAGAGATTCTCCTCAGAAGACCCAAGCTTTACAACTCCTCAGGAGAAAACAACAAAAGAAGAAAAGGAAACTCTTGCCTGATCCTGAAAAGGAAGCATCTGCAGTTCAATCAGTAGAAGAAGAAGAAGAAGAAGCTCAAAAGCAAGAGACACTCATACAAAGAAGAAAGAGAGTAACTATCTCTTCTTCTGATTTGGCTCAAGATTCTACTCATGAGACAACTGGCAGAGTAGTAGCAGAGGAACTCACTTATGAGTAATCTGAATCCCAGATTGAAGAGAGAGAAATTGAGGAGGAGCAGGCAATACCAATATAGAGAAAAAAGAGAAGGAAGATGACTGTCTCCCCTTTTGATTTGGTCGAAGACCCTATTCATGAGGCAGCTGCCAAGGCAGTGGAGCAGGAACATTCTAAGGCCATAATTGTTTTTGAGAGAGCTGAGAAGAGACGGCAGCAGCAATTCTTAAGAGATGAAGCTGCTACTGCTGATGCAATCCAAAGGGAAACTACAAGAAGGCAACATATTGTTGAGCACTATTCCCTTCGTGGCTCTCCTATTGTTGCTGTCACTTCTGAAACAAGTAATTTCTTTTAAGCCTCTACTTGTTTTTCAGATTTTAGGTACTGAGACTTGACATTACTTTGTACTTCTTCTTTTGCAGCAACAACTACTGACCCTGTTCTTCCAATAAGGACTACCTTAGTTTCAGTTGAAGTGAAACAAACTCAAGATGTGGAGAACATTCAAATAATTCTGCCACTTCCAGGCCCTATATTTTCTATACCTTTCCTAAGGCCAAGTATTCTTGCATCACTTTCTTTTGGCTTAACTCCATATCTTCCTTGCTTGTCTTTTGACCTGTCTTAATTTAATTCTCTTTCGAGCCTTGCTCTTCCTTCTCCTTCTAAGGAAGTTCCAGCTATTACCTTCTCTTCGATGGTAGCTGATTCCCCTATAGAGGGTGCTGGCAGCTCTCCAACTCGTAGTTTATTACCTTTGCCTAGTTCTAGCGCTTCTTTCCTTGATTTATTGGTGGCTAGAACCATAGAGACTGCTGAAGATGCTCCACCCATTTCTCCTATCCCTATGCAGTCCTTTGTGCCTTCCACCAAAGCCCTTTCTGCCCTCTTCATCTCCACAGATGAGATAGACATTTTTGAAGCAAGACTAGCTAGTCTCTTTGACCTGCCTTCTACCTCCCCAATGGCTAGTGATGAGATTGAGCCATTAGTTTTGGCTGATTCCTTACTAGAAATTTTTGAGAGGTCTTCTTCCGGGAGTAAGCCTTCTTCTCCTCTGATAGACTTGAACAACTGCCTGGAGCTATTGACATCCTTTTCGAGGATTCCCTTTGAGGCCTTAGAGAGACCTATATTAAGAAATGGCTTCCTTCAGTACTGCAAAATTGTTGAGCAATCTGGCATGACTGTCTCAAGCCATTTATCCCAGGCTGCAACCACTATTGACTTCTATATCAACATTTGCCATGCTGCCAAGGCTGCAGAGGAGAAATTGGTTGAAGATCAGAACTTTGTTTCCACAGTGCATATTGAAGTATCAGAACTAAAGGAACAACATTCTTCTGTTTCCCACTTTCGAACTCAACTACTAGAGAAGAAAGCTCAACTTGAGGATGAGCTATCTGCAGTGAACCAGACCTTAATCCGAACTGACACTACACTGCAGATCACCAACCAAGGACTGGCTGACCGAAAGGAGGAAATGACCACAACCATCCAGTTGTTCTTATCATTTAAGAATAGAACATTCATTGTAAAAGAACAAATGAGACATTGTAATGATTGCTGGGCCAATTTATGGCAGAATGTATTCAATTCTTTATGAAGAACAAATTCTTATTTATCATTTGAGTATTCTCGTGTTCTTGTACTTAATGTTTATTTTATTCCTTGTGTTTCCCAAATGGTTGGAAAATAAGGCTTCAAATATCTGCCATTAATCTTTTTGGGATGTATGTATCCACTCAAATTTCTCAAATGGTATGCTCCAAAAGGCAGGATTTTATGAACTTGATATGGTCCTTCCTAATTAGGTGACCATTTGTCAAACTTATGGCTTTTAATCCCTATTGGGAGTATTGTCTTCCGTACCAAATCACCTTCATCAAAGCCAATGTATTTGATTTTTTTGTTATAATTTTTGGCTGCTTTCTTCTTTTGAAAAAGAATGCTATTTAATGCCAGAATTCTAGCTTTATCTATGCTTTCTAATTCCAAGCACATACTCTGATGGTATTGCTTAGAATCTAATTGGTCTTGGCATCTTACCCTCAAGGACTTGACATTAATTTCCCCGGGTAACACTACATCATGCCCATATACTAAGGCATAAGGAGTGACTCCTGTGCTTGACCTTGGGGAAGTTCTATAAGCCCACAATACATCCAACAATAAGTTATGCCAATCCCTAGGATTGTTTTCCACAACCTTTTGTATTCCTTTTTCGAAGGACTTATTGGATGATTCAGCTTGACCATTGGCTTGTGCATAGTACGGGGTGGAATTAACAAGGCTAATTCCAAACTCTGCCACAAAAGATTTTACCATCTTCCCATTAAATACAGTCCCATTATCAACAGTTATAGTTTGTAGGATACCAAATCTATGGATTAAATCTTTAATGAATCCAATGACCTCAGTTTGGTCTACAGCCTTGTATGGCTTAGCTTCGACCCACTTAGTGAAGTTATTAGTGGTCACTAAAATGAAACAATGATGCTTCGAAGAAGGTGGGTGTATTTTTCCCATCATATCTATGGTCCATCCTCTAAATAGCCAAGGCTTCACTACTGCATGCAGGTCAGTTATGGGCACATGCCTTATTGTGCCATGCTTTTGACATGCCTGGCAACTTTTTGCATATTCTATGCAGTCTTTAAGGATAGGTGGCCAATAGTAGGAATGCCTTCGAAGGAACCATCTCATTTTCACCCCAGGCTGATGAGCACCACAAATGCCTTCATGAATCTCAGCCATAGCTGTTAATGCTTCTTTTGGGCTTAAACATTCCAGTAATAAACCATCTCCCCCTCCTTTGTAGAGAGCATTACCATACATCATGTGTTACATAGATTGCAATTTAATTTTTCTGCTGGCCTTCGAAGATGGGCCAACCAAGTACTGCATTATTGGATGCCTCCAATCTTGTTCTTGTAAGTCATTGTGGTTACCTTCCAAGACCACATTCCTTTTATTCAAGAGTGGTATTAATTTCTGATATGTTGTTTGGCTTATGTCCCTTTGAGCGTTATCCCTTCTCTTGAAATTTGAAGCTTTCTGAGCCACCTCATTAGCTTTATTATTTAAGAATCTTGGGACATGATTTACATTTGCCATTTGAAATTGAGAAAGCAGATGTAATACAACAACATAGTATGGCAACATACTTATACTTTGACATTTGAAAATCCCTTTCACTTGGTTAACCACCAATTGAGAATCTCCAAATACGTCAACTACATGAATTTGCAATCCAATAAGAATTTCCAGTCCCACTATTAAGGCTTCATATTCAGCTTGATTATTAGAACAAGTAATCTCCTCTACCCTGAAACCATGTGTGGTTTCTACTCCTTGTGGTGATTTAATCACTATACCAATTCCAATTAGGCCAATGGCTTTGATCCATCGAACCACATTTGCCACGGCTTAACACTAGCCATACCAAGTTCCATTATTTCTTAACTTTCTATTTGAGATGGATGGTCTGTCAAAAAATTAGCTAAAGCTTGTCCTTTTACTGCCTTTTAGGGAACATATTCTAAATGAAATTCTGATAAGGCTAGTATCCATTTGCCAATTCTTCCCTTCAACATAGGTCTAGATAACATATACTTAACCAAATCTGTGGTTGCAATTACCAAGACAGTTGTGGGCAAAAGATAATATCTTAATTTCATTGCAGCAAAATACAATGCAAGGCATAGCTTTTCTACAGCTGAGTATTTACATTCACAAGAATTTAAAAACTTACTAAGGTAATAAACAGCTTGCTCCTTGCCTTCTTCATTGTCTTGGGCTAAGAAAGCTCCCAATGAATCCTCTGCTGCAGCTATGTATAACTTCAAGGGCTTCTCACCTTTTGGTGGCATCAGCATTGGAGGGTTGGCCAAGTAGGCTTTGATTCCTTCTAAAGCAATTTGATGCTTCGCTGTCTACACAAATTCTTCTTCATCTTTTAGCCTTAACAAGGAAGAAAAGACTTTAGTTTTCCCTACAGTGTTAGAAATGAACCTTCGAAGAAAATTAACCTGTCCAATGAACTTTTGTAATTCTTTCTTACTTGATGGAGATCTGGCTTCAACGATGGCTTTGGCTTTATTCTGATCAATCTGTATTCCTTTCTGGTGTACTACATAGCCCAAGAAGTTTCCAGATGATACGCCAAAAGCACATTTGAGAGGATTGAGTTTCAACTCGAACTTTCTCATTCTTTCAAAAACTGCTTCTAAGTGAAACAGATGTTCCTCTATAGATTGGGATTTAACTACAATATCATCAATATAACAGTCTAAATACCCACCAACGAGGTCATGAAAGATATTGTTCATAGCCCTCTGATATGTAGCCCCAGTATTCTTCAGGCCAAATGGCATTTTGACCGATTCGAAGGTGCCAATATTCCCAGGACATCTGAATGCTGTCTTGTGAATATTCTCCTCTGTAATACAGATTTGGTTATAACTAGAGTGCTCATCTATCATTGATAAAATTTGATGCCCTGCTGAACTGTCTACCAACAAATCTACTATAGGCATGGTATACTCATCTTTTGGAGTTACTAGATTTAAATTTCTGAAATCAATGCATACCCTCATTTTACCATTCTTCTTAACTACAGGCACAATATTGGATAGCCATTCAACATACCTAGCTGTCCTAATAAAGCTAGCCTTGAGTAGTCTAAGAATCTCCTTCTTAACTTTCTGAATCACTTCTAGACTCATTCTTCTTGGTTTTTGCTTGTATGGCTTGAAATTAGGCCTCATGGGCAGCCTATGTTCCACTAATGACCTATCCAATCCTGGTAGTTCATTATAAGACCATGCAAAACAATCTTTATATTTCTTCAGAACAACCAACAACTGGTCCCTGTCCAAAGCAATCAAACAAGCACTTATATAGGTGGGCTGTTGTATAGAACTTTCCCCTAAATTTACTTCTTCTAAAGGGTCTTGTATCTGAGAACTTACTGAAGCCCCTTCTTTGATCCCTTTGGTTTTGAAGCAATCTCCTTGCTCTGTTCTGCTCCCAGATTCTTTGATTCAATATCTTTACCCTTCTCCTCATAGACAAAGTCTGTCCATAAGGCTTCCTTTTCTTGTATCTCTTGGACTTTTGTTTCAATGTCCAATGCACAGTATTTATCAAGGGCCAAAACTCTGGCCTGTTGCTGCTTCTGCTTGCAGCCAATTATCATGGCCTTCTTTCTCTTGCTCTTGCACTTTCTGGACTATTGATTTTACATCCAATGTTGAGAACTCAATTAGAGCCAAAACTTAGCTTCTAGCACTTCATCTCTTTGCCTACAACTAGGCATCATTGTCATCTTTAACGACAACCTCTTCATCAGCACTCTCCTGGACTAAGTGCTTCAGGTGTGTCACTTTCTCATCAGTCGTCACTTCGGCTAAGCCATCAGGTTTCCTTAGTATACTGAGTGGTGTCACTCCCTCAATATACAATTTGGCCTCTGCGAAGTCTGCACAGGCTATGAAGGGTTGAGGATCTGCATCAATTTCCTCTATCTCTCCATTGTCCAAGGCCATCATTATTTTCTGATGTAAAGAGAAAGGCACACACTTGTTAGTGTGAATCCAATCTCTACCAAGTAAAGCATTGTACTTAGCATTGCTGTCGATAACGAAGAATGCCATCATGCAGTCCCTGGTTCCCACACTCAGGTTGATGGGCAGAATTCCCTAAGCCATCTGCTTGTCTCCAACGAAACCAGCAATGGTTGTGCTGGTTGGGATTAACTTGGGGTTCCTTTTCCCTAGTTTCTTCAAGGAAGATTTCGGTAGTAAGTTCACTGCTGCCCCATTATCTATCAAGACTCAGTTCAATTGTATCCCATCGAAGAAGGCCTTGATATACAAAGGCTTGACATGCTGTGTCATAGAATTCGAGGGATACTCAAAAGGATATGAGAGGTTAATACACACCTCTTCTTCACTCTCATATTCAGTTTCCATTGGGGTAGCCATTTCGGATTCATCTTGCACCATACTCACTTATGAGTCTTCACTAGAGACTGGAATTGGGTCAATCTCTTGCCCCTCTTGGTTATCATCTCCAGCTTGGAATTCATGTGGTAGTATGTGTACCATATTCACTGACACTGAGCCAAATTGAATGGCTGGCTGTGCATGTTTCTCCTCTTGGCCACCTTTTTCAGTTACTTCAGAAGCATCCTCCATGCTGCATTCTAGTACATCATTACTAACAGACTCCTTCGAATGGTCTTCTCCGACTGGCTTTTCAATAAAAAATGTTTGCTTAGCCATGAAGGCTTTGAACATTTCTTCCTCAACCAATCATTTCTTTTAGCCTAGGCCAACTTCTTCTTCTGTCCCGCTATCACTCTCCATCAAAGCCTTCTCCAATCCTGCTAAACTGGACTTCTCTCTGGCTTTTAGTTCAGAGTGAACTTTGGTCAACTGTTCTCTGTTGCAACCCATTTTGCCTTGGAGAGTTGGTTTTGGAGTATGGTCTGATTTTGGATTCTTCTTTCCATCTGTCTGGACCAATGAAGAGCTCCCTCCACTTTCTTTCAGGTCTTGCTGGTACTGAGTGTACTTACGCTGAATTTTCTGCCTTTGTGATCTAGAAATTATGGGGACCATATCTCGTTCCTTTGTTTTTGGGTGTTTAAGCAATACCCAATTGTTTAGAGCCACCAAAGGAGGTTTGACCATCCTACCTTGATTTCCAATTACATCTCTTTGGGTAAACACTTGCCTAAGTTTGTTCTGCGTCACAAACCAATCTGGAACTCCAGGTACCCACGAACTTATTGACCTAGCTGTTGAATTACTTCTTTCTTCCTTCGAAGCCACCTTCGAAGCTGGCTGTGAAGGCCACTACTTGGCCCTGACTTCATGCTTTGGGCCTAACTCAGGCCTTTGATGAAGATATTCACTTTCTGTCCTGCGTGAGGCTAGTCTAGGGGGCCAATCTCTGGCTTTGATCCCATAAACTGAACATTTCTCCAGTCTCCTCTCAGAATGACTGCTCTTCATTTTGTAATAATTAGGTGGCTTGGACTCATATAAAGGTCTCTTATCTTTAGAATGGATTCTATCGGCTGTTGGTTCAACCACTGATGGCTGCTGCCTAACACCAGATGGATATGGCCTTTTATTATACGCATTGGTTGGTTTAGGAAGTCTCTGCACATCCCTGTAATATTGCTTCCCATCAATTGGAAGCCCTTTCAACCACTTATAGCTCAGTCTGCACCTGGGACACATCCTTTGCATTACGGCTGCCTCTGAAGAATCATCATCCAATGCTTCTTCATCAGAGTCTTCCCTCTGGTGTGAGAAATCTTGTCCAATAGCTGGCAGATTTCCAGTGTCTTTCTTGATAGTTGTCTGGTTGGCAACATGCATCTGCACATTGACTTCTTCTAATTCTTTCAAGGACAAGCTCTGAAAGTCTGGCATAATGACATTGGCTCCCACTTCTCTAATTTCTGGAAATGGATTACTATCGATCCCCATGGCCTTTTCTGCTTTAGCTGGGAATTTCAAACTTCCTTTCTGAATTTGTTTTTGGATTGTGTCTCGAAAACCAATACCGTTCTTAGTCGAGTGAGACCAAGAATTATGCCACTTACAATATACTTTTCCTTTAAGTTCATCTGGAGATGGAATTTTAACTCCTTTTGGTAACTTAAGGAAGTTGGCCGCAAGCAAATGATCAAAAATGTCATCTGCCTTAGCTAAATCGAAAGAGTATTTCCTGTGAAGGTCTTTCTTTTTAAATTGCTGGTCAATTGTTGTATCCTTATGAATTAATGCTTCACAGATCACAGGTTCTTTCCCCACAATCTTTGCTGCATCGATCTCATAACTAGGATCTCTATAATATGTCTTGTACGATACATTATTTCAATCTTGTTCCTCCTCTAATAATGTTTCCTACCTAGACACCTTATAAGTGAGTTCCACTAAGTCTCTGAACTCAGTTGAGTCAAACTTCTTTCGAAACCTAAACTCTAAGCCATTTTGAGTCAATCTCACGAATTCTGGCTCTGGCCGGATGACTCTACATTTATTTTGAGCTCTTTTAAATCTGGCAATAAACTGAGTAGCCTTCTCATCAGGCATTTGACTCAATCTTGCCAAGTCTGCCATGGAAACCTCTGGCTCCGATTGGAAGAATTGGGCATGAAATGCCTCTTCCATTTGTTGCCAAGTTTGGATAGAGCCAGGTGTAAGGTTAATATACCATACAAATGCTCCCCCAGTTAGGGAATTTGGGAATAACCTTAACTTCATATAGTCATTATTAGTAAATTCACCACATTAAGCAGCAAACCTAGCAACATGCTCCGCTGTTGATTGGTTTTCATTCCCATAAAAAAGGGCAAAATCTGGTATCCTGAAACCTCTTGCGTATTCATGTACCCTGTCTACCCATTCTGGGTATGGTTTCCTGTACATTGGAGTCTGGACCCCCCGAGCCATTGGTCCACACATCTCTCTAACAATGTCAGCAATTTGGTCCCTAGGGACCATATTTTGTGCCTGCTGAACCGCTATTGGAGGGACAAACACAGGATTTGGTGGGCAAACTTGTGCCTGTGGTCCTCTTGGTCCATAAGGTAGTATATTTGGGACTGGTTGTCTCTGTGGTACAGGTTGCTATTGGGGGTGTGGGTAACCCCTTTGAGCTTATTCTGCGAAAGGACCTGCGAAAGGTGCTGGAACAGGTGTTATGTCTCTTCCATTTGTAGGAAAACCTTCCAACTCCCTGGGTATAAATTCGAATAAGGGATTAGTGAACCCCCTTGTGCTAGGTATGGCTTCGAACATGGGATTTGAAACCATTCTTATGCCATTTTCTTGTACTGGGCCAGATCCACCAAATTGCATGGCTTCATTGTTAAGTACTGAGCATTTTGACCCACTATAGGCCTCGAAATAGGTTCGTACCAAGACTGAGGTAATAGTCTTTCATAGTTTTGATTACTAGTTTGACCATTAGAATGTCCATTAACTTGCATAGGCTATTTATCTCTAGCCAATCTTTGCTGAGGGACATTTGAAACTTCCTCCATGTGTCTTGCGTTTGTTAGTTGGTGGTTATTCATTCGATCCAAAAAGGATGTTGCCCACATTTCCATTGTGTTCATTAATTGCTGTCCCATAGCATCTACTAAGCCGCCCCATAGATTTATTGCCTGAGTAGATGGAACAGTGGATGGTCCAATTCCTTGGTCTCGTCCAATATTATGAACATGTGGTACTTGTTCTGAAGTGCTGGTCTGTTCGACCATAGGTTCTGATAAAATGGGAGTTTTCACAGGATGTGTTATCACATTATCCTCTAAATTAGGTATCTCTACCTTTCCTTCCACGCCTTCTATGAAGCATGGATACTTCAAAAAGGGTGATGTATCCGTATCAGATACTTATCGGATATTGATACTCCTCAGATACTCGCGGATACGTATCAGATACTTCTTAAAAGTATCGGATACTTCTTAATTAATTTTTTATTAATTTTGAAGTATCGGATACTCGAAGTTACATATTACTTATAATATTTTGTTTAGTTCTTTGATAAGAGGAATATAGTGAGAGTTAAAGTAATAGAATTTGTCAAATTGATGTATCCTTGTTGTCTCTCTCACTTCTCTCTCGCTCTCTCACTCTCTCACGTTTCTTTTCTTTGCTCTCATTCTTTTTTTGGTGTTGGTATGTAAGGATGATGTTTAATTTGCTTTTGCTTTTGCTTTTAGTTTTGGATGTTTTATGAATGTTTGAGCACTTTTAGGTTAATAGGAATCCCTCTTTTTATTTATTAATTTACTTTAAGTTTTATTTTCATGCATATTACATTATTAAAATTATAATTTTCTTTTTTTTACGAATGTATCCCCGCTGTACTTGTATTATACTTTTTCAAATTTTGACATATCGCCATATCCACATCCCCATATCACCATATCCGTATCTGTGCTTCCTAGGCTATCATTGATGACTTAAAAAAGTATATTTGCTGAAATTTTTATTTAAGAATGGTTTTTTGGCTTTAGCTAAGGTCTGTGATATTCACTGATGAGGGGAACAAGTTGAAGCTATTGACCTTGAAGACTCTTAGTTTTATAGGAAAGTTTCTTCTTTATCAAGTTATCTTTTGCTTTAGGTTTTATTTTTATGCATACTGCATTACTAAAAATTGTTAAAATAATATTTTTACTTAACGTATCCCAAATTCGTATCCTAGTTTTTCAAATTTTGTCGTATCGCCGTATCCGTATCGTATCGTATCGTATCCGTATCCCGTATCCGTATCTGTGCTTCCTAGCACGCCTTCTTCCAAGGGTTCATTTTCTCCTTGTTTTCTACGTCTAGCCATTTCAATTTGTCCCACCGGGCGTGCCAAAAATATATGTTGGCTTTTTGGCTTTCGAAGATTATTATTGTAATTGCGAGCGTGCCAGTAAGGATCAATCAGTCCTTACAGAAAATTAATTGCTAACCAATTATCAGACGATTGTGTTTTAGTTCTCTTAGCCTCAATGAAGAGGACTTTTACTGGTGGCTTGATTTAGGAGAATTAAGCAAAATAACAATTAAATGAAGAACAGTTGAAGTATTTCATTAAAATGAAAAACTTACAATGATCCAAACTCAGCTTCGTAGAGGTTTATAGCAACAGTCTACTTGAAACTACTCCTATGAACGACGTGTAGTGCAGGAATTTAAAGTACATGAATGTAAAGAATAAGAAATGTAAGACTAGAAATGTAAAACTAAGAAATGTAAAACTGAGAGGAAAATAAGTAAAATAAGACTTGTTTTTTGGATCTGAGTCTAGGGGTCTTTTTCTGGGCTTTCTCTGCTATTTATACTTCTCGAGGATGACCATCGAACTGTATTTCTAACCGTCGAACTACTCCTCCATGATCGCTGATCATGTTGTCTTATAATTAGCTCCACTGTGCCATCACTTGCAGTTAGGCTTCCCTCCTAAGTTTGAATTTAAATGTGAGTAACCGTTGAAGCCACATCACCTTGCATCTCTTTGTTGATTCACTGCTACTCAGATCTCGTAATAACCAATACTAACTGCCACGTGTACAATCAGGATCGAAGACTTGAATAGTCTTCCTGTATTACCCTTATTCTGCTACGCGTCAAATTGTAATTGGCTTGTACAAATATGTAGCCAACAGAAAGTAAAAGCTTAGGGAAGTTTGATGTAATTAAGTCAAATTTGTAGGGTAACACGTATATCTTGTATAAATAAAATTGACTTGATAAAATTGATGCTATTAACTAGATTACAAAACAATTGGATATCATTTTTTTTTTTAACAGTTAAAAGAAACTTTATTGATGAATTCAACTTATTATATATTATAAAATCCCGATAAAATAAAAACTTAATAAACAATTTTATAAAATTATGAGATTATTCCATTACACGTTTAAAAAAAGAGAGGGGAAAAAAAGATAGCTCTGGGTTGCAGTGCCATTGCCACTAGGACTCAGTGATGATAGTAAGAGAAGCCGGTGTAATAGGTTTGCATGGCGGTCATGATGAGAACGATCAATCCAGTGTTGACTGAGATAAAAGTCCATGGTTTGGACAAATAATCATGACGAAGACTGACGCATATTGGTGCCACTTGCGCCACCGGGACATGCCGTTGTAGTAGTAGCGATTAGCATCCTCACGCAACTTGGAAAAATAGAAGTCGTATAAAACAACTCCGTTGCATGTAGATTTAAACAAACTTGTAACATCTTCACCACTAAAATCATATTTTATGATCCCTTCTTTATGAAGAATTCCAACATCATCGGAGGAATGGAGGAGACTTCTCATAAGAAAGACATATGATGCAATGTGATGTGTGCCAGTTCCGCTGCATTGCTCAAAAGCAATCAAATTTCGGAAGATTGTTTCTGTTATAGCTTCTTGTATGTGTAATGGTGGCATTGTAACGACACCAGTAGCAGAAAAATTTATGTCTAATAAATTTTCGTTTGCATCAGCTTTGTTGGCTGCAAAACGAATTCCTGCCTTCAAAAGTTTTGTGGCACAATCTCTTGACCCACTCCTTTGCAAGTCTTGAGATTGAGGGATTTTGTGAGATATGCGGAACTCAGAATGGTTCACCGTTTCATATTTGGGGAGGTAAAAATTATGCATATCAAGTAAATGCGTACCAAAGAGTTCCGAGGATTTACTTTGAATTGCTTTGTTGCTCAAACCCAATGCCGATTTGAAAAAGAGTAATGCTAAAGTGGCCACATTATGCTCAGTAAATGAGGATCGTACTGGTTGTGTCACATGGAATTTTGTAATGTCGAACAGAGTCTCCAAGACAGAAAATGGAATCTGGTTCTCAAGTAATGCCAAATCATGTTGAAGAGTTGCAATAGTCTGAGCATTATTTATAAGGTGGTCCTCAACTTTGTCCCCATGGTTCTTAATAACTGAATATTTCAAAAACAGTTCGAGCAAGAAGCAGCCATCAACTAGCAATATTTCAGCTAACTTGTACTCGTCCAAGTCTATTTTTTCGGAATAGCATCTTCGAGCTTCTCCTTCCAATTTTAGTATGGCAGTGGCACACTCCTGGAGGGTTGATTCTGCAGCTTGAGAAATTCTCATAAAAAGATGTAGCATGTATCGCTGTTTGTGCTCTTCAAAAGCTTGTATCACTTTGTTGTTATGATGAAAAGGTCCGATGGACACAATACTAGGTGTATAGGCATCTTCCTCGAGTTTTAAAAGTTTATTCGGAACTTTATATATACTCAACTTCGACGGCCTTGTCACTGTAAGCTAGCATATTGTTAATCGGAATTATCCAGTCATTCGACATAGTGCAGAATAGTATTGCATATTTGAAACCAAGAACAAGAAAAGACAAAGAAAGGAAAGGTGTCACATGAAAAATCATTAAGTGAAGTTTGCCGTGTCACATAAAAAATCGCATATAAAAATTTTCAGTGAAAATATTTGAAAAATCTAGAAACCTCATAGATGTTGATTTGTGATTATGTATCAATTTTAAGCAGAATATAACAATCCCAATCAAACAATCAAGACAAAGAGACACAACGATTTTACGTAGAAAAACCACAATTGGACACCTCCAATTGTGATAAAAAAAACCACGGGCAACAGCCACAAGAACAATCCACCAAGAAGATTTAAAGGAATTACACAGGTATACTCTCAATTATCTAGCGAATCCACAACGCCTAATTGAACCAACCTCTATGTGCCTCTTCCAACCCCATCTTCACCACGGAATTGTCTTTCTGATGAGCCACTCCAAAATCCACCGAAGCTTCAGGCTCGAATTCTTCAGAATCTACCGAAGAACAACTCTCTCTCTTGTATATAACAAACCAAACCTTTGATGTACTCTCTTTAAACCATGAGTTGAATACTCAATAAAAACATCAAAGAAACTAGCAAAATATCTCCAGATATAAACCTTAAGATCCAAAAAGAAGATCTGGAGAAGTTCCTTTAGTGTTGGGGGAAAACCAACTATTTATAGAAAACCAAAGCAATCCTAGTTTCAGAAGAAAACCAACTCTTTAACAAATCTGGAAATCTGGGATCGCGCGGTCCGCTCGAGCGTGGGTCTTCCCGCTCGAGCGGAGACTTCATATTTTGTGATTTCATATAGGCTCCCCGATCGAGCGTCCGTTTCCCCGCTCGAGCGGGGAATCACACCATCCAGTACTTTTTCAGGCATAGTAGAGATACTGTGAGCTCGCAAACCCCGCTCGAGCGCCCCTTTCCCCGCTCGAGTGGGAAGGCCAAAACTGGAAAAAGTGGAAAAGTATAACATGATCGGACAGGCAACTTTGAATGCATTTTTGAAAGCATTAACATCACAAACTTTAACTACAAGGCTCGATTCGGGTTGGATTCGCATCTAATAAACTCATAGCCTCACTGAAAATAAAATGCGAATAAAATTACAACTCAAAGGAGTTTTGTCAAACGGGGTTGCCAAAAATAAAAACCTAACAATATTCATGGGATTATTACATGTCAGTGATAGAACAACAAATTATTTAAGTTTATGAAAAAAATTATAAATTTTATTATTAATATGTATAAAAATTTTTTATATATTTTTTTGAAAAGTTACCATGTTGTGTAATTTTCTCAATATTCATCCTTCCAAGTTCTAAAAGCACTATAAAGGCTACTCCAATCCTAACCATCACAAATTCTCATAATTTGCAATCAAAATTGCAAATTTTCACAATCAGAGCGTATGATACACACATTTTAAAGAGTATGCCATATAAGATTTTTCTACATTGAGAACTTTGAAAACCTACATATCTTATCACCATTTATTTATTTTTAAATGAATGCCTTTGTTGAATCTAAAGAATTTTGAGGAAAATAATATCACAAATGCTATGTATTCAAAAAAAAATATATTCATAATTTTTTCTAAACTTGAATATATTGATGTAGACTTAGAGTGTGGGCCACAATAAGAATGAATTTAATTCATAAATTTCAAATTCTAGGCATTTTTTAAAATATTTTTTGGATATGTAATAATGTACAAATAATATTTAAACATAATTAATTTTATTTAAAATGATATAACAGTAACATTCATCGCATTTTAAAATTATGAATCCCAAAAGTTTATTTATTTTTAAATAAGTGGTCCACAAGAAGACACATCCATCATTCTATATACAACATTTTTTTTATTTGGATAATATTATTGGGAACTATATTAATTATCTTGAATAAATTTGATGATTCGTTGACTTTAAGAATTGCAATTATCTACCTTATAAAACACGAGATGCGTGTCGAATTTTAAAAATCTGTGAGGTGGGGAGTACCACTCACTAGGAGGAATTATATTTTTGGCAATTAAATTTAGCGAATAAAAATTACATTGGTTGGCAATGTTTACGGTTTTAGCTACTAATGTTTTTAGTAGCCAAAAAATTATTATTGATGACTAAAAATAAATTTAGTTGCTAAATATTTCACAATAGGCGACTAAAAAATATTGGTTGGCGGGAATTTAGGTTTTAGACTACAAAAAATTATTTTATTTTATTTTATTCGTGGTACAATAATTTTTGCCAACTAAAATAAATTTAGTAGCCAAATAACTAGCTTAATGTTTGTTATTAATATTTTCCGACAACAATTTTGGTCGGCAAATATTTATTTTTGGTGACCAAAAAACTTTTAGTCGTGATATAGTAATTTTTGCCTACTAAAAACATTTAATTGCCAATTAAATAGCATAATTTTTGCTTTTTATCTTTGGCGACCAGAAAATTTGTTGGTAAAAATTGACTCTCCGTGACAAAAATAAATCAATATGAGGGAAAAAAAACTTTTGCTGACTAAATATTTAGTTATGAAAGAACATGGTGCATCATTCGGCAACCAAAATGTTTGGTCGTAAAATACCATGAAATGAATGTATCTAATCTTTTGGCAACTAAAATGTGTAGTAGTGAAAACTAACAATGACTGAACTATTTGGTCGGTAAATGTATTATTATTAGTGACTAAAATTTTTAGTTGGTAAATGTATTATTATTAACGACTAAATATTTTAATCGCTAAAAGAGAATTTAATTTTGATTTAATTAGTCTCGACGACTAGATATTTCGTCGCCGAAATGTTATGTTTGGCTACCAAGTCCGTTTCAGTAGCCGAAGATAAGATAATTAGTGACCAACGTTTAGTCGCCACTGACTATTGCCGACAAGGCTTTGGCGACCAACGGGGCGATGAAGAACTTTAGTCGCCATTGACTTTTGGTGACTAAAAAACAACCTTCGGCGACTAAAAATTTGGTCGTCAAAAGTGTTTTTTTCTTGTGGTGACTAGGGTGTTAATATAGTATTTGAAATGTTTTGTAGTTTAAATTATCAAGTATTTTTTTATTAAAAATTTGTAACGTTATTAAGGGTATGTTGAGGAAGCAAATATTTTAATTAGAAAGTTCAAAATTATTATAAATTATAAAAAAAAAATTCTACATAATCTTTGATAAAATGACAAAATTGTCATTAGGCAACAATTTTTTTTTCCTTAAATAAGTACAAAAAGATAAAATAGGCTAAATATCTATAAGACAAAATGTCACATCTAAACTATAATCATTTTATTATTTCTTTCACAACCATCACATTCAAACAAAAAAACACCAAAATTTCTTTTCAAACAAAACTAATTTAGCTAGGTTAAATTAACCAAAAAAAAAACTAAACTAAAAGCTCTTCACAACTTTCCACTTTAGCACTTAGGGGGGATATTTTATAGTTGAGAGTTCACCACTTGTTTACAAAACAAACCACTTATTTACACACCCCAAATATATATATATATTCATTAAAAAAGTGGTAAACTCACAACCACTCACTGGCTAATTTTTTGGGTTCACTACTAACATAATCCTCTGGAGGGAACAAATCATCAAGGATTATAGAGGGAACAAATCAATGCATTCAAACTTCTTCAACGCTTCATTTAGGTGGTTTGAAGTACATCCGAATGACTTCCTCCCACTCCCAGACCCCCTGGTGATTGACCAGAGCAATCGTTTTGAGCCATTTACTTTAGTTTTCATCACTAAAAATAGAATTTTTGAATTTTTGTACTCCTTGGTTTTGTGGTATGACCAGGTGATACAAAATAGATCCTATATCGTTAGATTTCTCACCTTCAATTTTAAATATCCACTACAACATATAAGAGTTTTAGAGACTAAATATTTTGGTCTTTAAAAGGGAAAATTTTGTTGCAAAAGACATTTAAGGACCAATTTCCATTGTCATGAGGATAGTCGCTAAAAGGTCGCCCCGAAAAGTAAAAAATAAGGCTTTTAGCGATAAAATTTTGAAAATGTCACTAATAAATATATTTTTAAGGACAATAATTTGGTCTCAAAATGTTTATTTTTTGAGACAAAAAAATTGGTTCCAAAAGGACAATAATTCATCACTCGTGTATTTTTTGTTGCTAAAAATATAATACCGACACTTTTCGCAACAAAACTATTTGATCTCTAAAAAATAATTTTGTCCTTAAAGTTTGGTCTCTAAAACCTTAATTTTTTGTAGTGATGTCACACCATACAACAACCAACAGGAGCTTTTACATTTTTGCATTTATGGTCTATTTGAGCATAAAAGAGAATGCTGCCTTTATTATTACTTAGTGCATCTCTGGGTCTTTTACATTGCCTATTGCCTTGGTGGGAGGATGCTAGTGTGGCTTTTATGAATAGTGGATGCTAATGTGATCTCCCAGATAGAATGGGTAAGTTAGAAACTGTGTTGCTATTCTAACCAAGAACTATTGATTGTCCTTGCATTTTGTGTATGAAAATCACAAGTCTTGTAAAACTATTAAAATTATTTTGTTGATTAAATAATAAGTGTAAAAATATTTTCATTGCTAAAAGCACTCACAAAAATATTTTCATTGCTAATTTAGGTTTAGTTTCTTGTGGTGTGTGAAAATGCTATTTGTTATCTCTAATTCAAGTTCAGAATAAAAAGGATTCAGATTAAGGAAATCTAGTGATAATACGAAACATGGGAACTCAGAACATTGCAGAAGAACATTATTGTTGCTCTTCTCTCCCATTTTAGCAACATGATGGAGATGGTGTTCTTTTTCCAAACAATTTTTATGAGCACATTATTGATGTTTCCCCTGCATTTTCCAGGGCTAATGAACTATGATAAATAATAAGATAATTACAAATACACCCCTGAGATTTGATTAAAATACAAATTGCCCTCTATAGTTCCGGAAATTACATTTCACCCCCGAGGTTTCTAATTTCATAACAAATCACCCATTTTATTAATAAATTATCAAGTCAAATAACAATTTTAATGATGTTAGAAATATATTTCAATTAATAATTTAAGTAATTTTAATATTGTATAGGAGAGCAATTACGAATTTTATATTTTCAGTTAATTCTATTAAATAAAAAATTTCCGACAATAGAGTATTTGTAATTTTTCAAATCACAGGGATCAATCTGTACTTTAATCAAACCTCAGGGCGGTGTATTTGTAATTTACCTTAAATAATATTAGGGGTGAAAAAAGGATTTCTTCCCCTAGAATAAAAAAGCTTTGGCAGGAGGTAAATTCTCTAGAATCAAAAAGCTTTGATTAAGAAGTTAACTTCTTTTAATGTTATTTTTGTAAACTCTTTTTAGAACTTGATTTGGTATGAATTGGACAATTATTTGCTATGTTTGAAAAGTAATTTGTAATGGTGGTTTTTGAGTTGGGTTCTATATGTTCATTGTTCTCAACTCATCTCCAAAGATTTGTTGGAATCTAAACCTTTGAAAGGACTAAGGGTTGGTGTAATACGTGAAACTAAGGTTGCGTTTGAAAGAATTTTCTAAATATAATTTGAAAATAAAGTTGTATTTTGAGTTTGTGAGTTTTGAAATTATTATTTGAGTGTGGAAAATTTGTTTGGTGAATGAGTTTTGAAAAAAGTTTTGAATTGAGTGAGAAATTTTTGATATAACATATGATATTTGATATAAAAACTTACAACTCATAACCAAACACATAACTCAAAATTCTCTTCAAAGCTCATAAAAATGCACGATTCCGGTCAACCGGCGACATGTCCGGGAGGACGACTACAACCAGCAACTGCAATCTTCTCTCTCTCTCTCTCTACTGGTCTTTGTTTCTCATTCTTTGCCCATCTCCTTAATTTATCCAATTGCAGAAACCCTAGCCTGTGATTTTTTTTTTTTTTTTTTTGTATCCAACGTTTTTGTTTGCTATTTGGGGCTTGTATTATTCTTTGTAAATATTTTTTTCGTATCTAACATTTCTATTTCATAGAAAAGAATTATCATTTTAACACCTTATTGGACAAAAATTCATACTCTTGATTAAATTACACATACTAATCGTTGATTAAATTCATACTCTTTATATTTTTACTGTTCTTTTCAATGAATGTTCAATTACTCTTTAGGTAATCAATTGGAAAATTCAATGAGTTTGCAAGTTCTTTTTGTGTTTCTGTTGCTGAATTTGTTACTTTAGTTTGAATTTCCCTATAAGTTTCTTGGTTTCTATTTGAAGTTCGATGAAAGTTTTGATTATTCCTCTTAGTTGGATAAATTACAATCCTGTTTATTTATTTTTTATTAATGTAGGCAAATTTTTGGTTGATTCGTAAACCCAAACATTTTGATTCATTGACATGCGTGCAGTTGATCCATCAAAATACCAATTAATTTTATAGGTTTGAGAAATTAATTTTTTTGAAACAGAGCAACCTAAACAGAAATTTATCCAAGAATAGTATTTGGAAACAATTCGACTCTAAAAAAGATGAGCAAATATTAAGCTTGATATGTGTTTCCTATTTGGCTGCGATTTTGCTTTTGTTGTTTCACCACTCTATAATGAAATGTGGCTTGGCCTAAAAGCTTTGTTGCTCTATTTTAAAGAGAGAATTTCAGAGATTCAAGATTTCCCAATTATGATAACATCTAGCATGTAGCTGTAGAAAAGCTGTTCAACTACCCATAATGAGGGGCACTAAGGATTCAGTCCCCTATTTTAAACTTTGGTTTCAATTTCTATCAGTTTCCGGAAGTGGTTGAGACCCCCTCTCCCCCCACCCCCACCACCCCGACACACACATGGGGTTGGTGATTGGAGGAGAAGGGGAAAAAAAAAAAAAAAAAAAAAGGCCAATCACAGGCCAGTGGGGGTCGTGGGGGTGATCCATTGTGGGGGTTCGGATCATTTTTCTTCTGTTTTATGGTTCTAAATTCAATGGAACCAAAACAAAACACATTAATATCCAATAGCCACTATTCAGTTTTTAATCACGATTTATATGCCGTGATTGATATTCACATTTTGTGGTCGAATTCTTTTTTTATCACACGCACTAACCGTGATGAGAAATACATCTAACTGTGATCTTATCTCATTATTAATCATGGATTATTTAAGTTCAATGTTAGGTTTTAATGGTTATTAATCACACTTAAAATCTATGATTTAAATGTTTATTATCATGGTCGAAACAAGTGATGGAATTATCTTTTAATGACGGTCAAAATGTGTGATTAAAAACAACCCTTAACAATTATACTCCCAAATATCACGCTTTGACAAAATAAAAAACCTTGATTAAATAACATACATTACACTTAAGTTCCGTTCTATCTATGATTTTGTAGTAGTGTTTTGATGCAATGTTATTACAGATTTGATTGGGATAAACTATCAATAGGTTCTAATAGTTAGACTTAATTCCCATCAAATCCTATTGAAAATAAGTTTTAGTAAAATCGTCACTAAAAATAATTTTTTTGTGGCGATTTTTTGCATATTTCGCTAAAAAATTGATATTTAGTGACTTTTTTTTTTGTCACGGTTTTTATAAATTGTCGTTAAAACTTACAATTAGTGACATTTTTCTATAACGAATTTTTCAAACTGTCGCTGAAAGTTGAAAATTAGTATCTTTTTTTGTGACAATTTTTTTTAAACTGTCACTAAAACTTATAATTAGTAATATTTTTTGTGATAAAATTTTGAAACTATTGCTGAAAATGAATAATTAGTGACGTCTTTTAATAGTATTTGATGAAAAATATCATTAATTCTCATAGAATCTATTGGATAATAAGTGCACTTATCAGGACCTACACGTAAGTTTTCATTTGATTGAGTGGTATTGATTTCGGCGAGCATTATCTGAATTGGCAAGGAGCAATCAATTTTTGAGTGATTGACAATCTGTTTTGAAATTGCAAAATTTTAAGTTACAACTCTTAAGTTTAAAATAATGACAATAATGACAATTTTTTCCTACTGCTAAATTTTTTCTTTGGTTTTAACTTGTATGCTACCATTACTAAAAAGAAAAATACATGGATCACATTTTCCTATTGCGTCCCCCCCCCCTCCCCCCTCCCCCTCCTTTTTTATCAGCAAAAAAATTTTATTGATGAAAATCAAATGTACAAAATACAAAGATGAACGGGTGATGCTATGGTACATTTGGATGTACCATACATTAGTTATGAGATTATGTGGTTTGATATCATAACTAATATCATATAAATCATAACTATTCTCACATTAACTCATAACTTAGTTATATTTAGTTATTTATATATACCATATTATCTTATAACTATCATATAACTAAATTATTTTAATAATTTAATTTTGAATTGGCAACCGGTCTAGCCGGTTGCCAAAATCAGAAGTCCAACGGTCCCAAGTCAGTTGCCTCCCTCTCTTGCTCTGGTTCGTGCTCTTGCTCTTCTCTTCTCCTCCCTCCTCTCTTCATAGCCATAGCAGAGATTGTCGAAGTCCAACGGTCAAGCGTCGGGGCCACCGTTCTTCACCTTTCTCTTTTCTTCCACCATAGCCTCTCTCGCTTGCTCTTCACCTTTCTCTTCTCTTCCACCATAGCGAGAGAAGAACGATTGGCCTCCCTCTCTCTCTTGCTCTTCACCTTTCTTTTCTCTTCCACCATAGCCGAAGCTTCCGCCATGGCCAAAGACCACCAGCCCCGTCGGCGATCCACGCCACCGTTGTCGACATCTTCTTCACAAGCCATCACTCTGTTCACGTCTCCACCATGGGTTTGTCAGCAAATATTTTCCCTTCTAGTCGAATTGAATATTTACGAGAGCTCTCTTCTATAGGTCAGGTATGTTCCTATTTATAGCCATCCAAGATAGCTGTGCCATTGGGGCTTTGATTTCAAAACCCTAACCCTTGTTGAATATCTAATATTAAGGTTTGTTCTCAGTCAAAATTAACATCTGTAACCACCCAAGATAGGGCTTTGATTTCAAAACCCTAACCCTAAAAAGTGAATAGCTGATGATATTAAGTTTTGTTCACATTCAAAATTAACATCGGTTCTCAATCATATTGGCATTTGTTTAATTGCTTTCTCTTTGCTATAGCATTATACGTCTACATGCTAATTAAACACACAGGCGACCCAGTTCAAGCTTTTTTGAGAAAATCTAAAAGTGCACCTAAGGAGAAAAATCTAAACAAGTTTTTTTTTACAATGTAAATTTTTATATAAAATAAATTTTCTGTGTTTTTAAGCTACAAAATTACTTTTAAGTTTCAGTTTTTTTATTTTATTTTTTATTTTTTTTAAAGTTTGGCAGATCCAAATTTTTATTAGACACAAGTAAAATAAAAAATCTAGACATATAAAACAAACACTAATTTTAACATAATAATGTGTAAAAGAAAATTTATAATAAAATAATATAATCTAATTGGTGTTTTTACTTATCTTAAGATGATCTGTGGATCGAGCTTGAATGATGTTGTTTGATAGAATAAGTTATCTGGGTCTTGTTTTGATCATATAAATTTTTTATGAAAACCAATAGATATGTAAGAAATTGTAGACCTTGTTTGAGTTTTTGATTAATATGTTAGAATCAAAAGAGCCTTCTTGGATTGTTTAGTACTTCCTGATATGAAATTTTGGATTTGAAAGCTATGTGCAAGATTAGTGTGATATGGGAAAATCCAACTCATCTTAACACTCTCGTTCAAATTAGAGTTTTATCAAAATTTTCCAAAAAATATAAATAATTTTTTTTGATGAATTCTTTTCTTTCAACTTAGGCTAGTTGAAGACATGTGCAACCAATTTTCTTGATGAATTCTTCAAAAATTATTATCTAGAAAATCATTTCGTTGTGTGTATGTGTATTGTGGTTTTATTGAACCCTTTGATAATGATAATCTTGAACATTGTTTACAGATTCAATGATAATACTTATTGTTTACCCATTTTTTGGTTTACTGGAAACTTACTTTCCTATGAGAAATGTTACTTTCTCATATTTGTATATTTAAGATATACATATACATATACATATATATATATATATGCGCGCGGACACACACAGGGGTGACCATTGGTTCAATGGTAAAAATCTTAGCCTAATAACCTTGAAGTTATGAGTTTAAGTCTCGAGGCAGCCACTCTGTGTACTATGTCAAAGATTAGGTGTGTACCCAATCTTTTCCCTCCCCAACACATATTAATGTCTACTATTTGGGCATTGTTTATATATATACACACACATAGAGATAGCATATCATATGCATATAGGTATGTATATATGCATGCATATAATCTACCCTTATACGCATTAGTTTTCTTGATTGTCTGTATCGATCTTTAGACCTTGAAATCATATATTTAATAAATTAGTAATTATATCTCTTGTATTAATTTTTTTATACCAATTTTAGATTTACAGTGAATATGTAGCGTCTAATCAGGTAGCATAATGGGAAATGAGGAGTGGTACCTGGAGGACCCAAAACTAATAGCCCTTAGTAAATTGTTTTGTGTTACCTACTCTTCAGGGAAACATTATTTGACCTTCTCTCTTGACTTCTAAGTTAAAGTTGCTTTTAAATAGCAACTTTTATGGTAGTATGCCATTTGTTATTCCTTTTGTTTTCAACTATTCTTATTGAAATGTTAGTACCTATGACTCATCAATTATGCCAATAGGCCATTGACAGAACCTACCCATGCTTTGAAAGTTTGGCAGTGATTGCAATTGCAAATTAAAACCTTTCAATGGGTATGGCAAGAAAAAAAAAATTAATTATGGTTTTGGAAAATATGTCTGCATCACTTGCATGTTCTATTGATTTGTGCTATTGCAGATTTTGTGCTTTTTTCTTACAGAAAACATGTTATTGTTTGATTATTGAAAGAACAAGGTAAAAATTGACTTATAACATAGTCCAATTATTTGAAGATGGTATAGAGCATCTTGGATGTGGACTAATGGGAATTTGTGCTCCAATTCAACATTCTAGTGTAAGTTGTAGAAATGTTTTATTTTAATTTTTAGTCAAAGCCTTTTGGATTCCATTTTAAAATCATATTTTGTATGCATTGAACGTTGAAAGCATATGGCCTGAAGTTAACAACAACAGTGGCCCCTTGGGAGACTCAAACTTGAGACCTTGGATCTTATTCTTATGTCTTTACCACTCGGCCCCTTGGGGTTAAATCTTGATGAGAATAATATTATTGAATGTGAAAAATTGATGCATTTTATGTCTGGTTTGTGCCTTTGGAAGATGCGATTATGCCATGAAGTCAAAACTCCCTTATTATGTGAATTGGATATTGTTGCTTCAAATTGGGTATAGTATCGGTGGTTGATGCTCTATGTTACATAAAAACACCATTTTAGCATTAGAAACAAAAACAAAAGAGCATTAAGTAATATCACATTTAGCTGTGTCCCTCATTTCTTAAATTTGGAAATAGATAAATCCGATTTTAGGCACATACACACCTCTGACATCCATACCCAAGTTATTGGAACATGGCATGCAGAAAATATGAAAGTTGAACTATAATTTGGAATGAACTTAAAATGAAATCTGTAATTTAAGTAGCTGTATTTATCATAATCAATTCAAGGAAATGGATCCATGTAGCTTACACTAAAGTAATTGGGATTTGGGATAAAGCCTTGTCGAGTTGAGTTGAGTTGAGTTGAGCTATGACACGATGGTCATTGTCATATTGTTCAAATTTTTTATTGATTGAATTTTATTGCAACCTTGCTGAAACAATTTTAGTGCAACATGCACATCTAGTATCAAATACAGAGTACTAGCAAGATTGATGAGCATTGGCCATTCCATACTGTTATGGTGAAATCGTATGGTCGTGCAATCATCTTCTGGCTATTAAAAAGTTTCCTCTTGATATAACATCTGTTACTGATTTCATGGATGGAAAAACTGCAGCTTGTTTGGTATTATTGGTGTTGCCGATAAGTGCTTGGAGGCCTGAAGGTTCTGCTCAAACACACTTACAACCCTCGATGTGAATGGATGCATTGGCATCAAGGTATATCATATCACATTTTTTCTTATATACATGTACCAAGAGCATTTTTCTTTCAATCATCAACCATCTTCTTAGTTTGTAATATTTTGTTGAACAAATCAGTCAACCTAACTACTTTTACACCACTCAAATTCTTCTAAGTCACCATAGGAATTCCATTAGATTTGTTGTTTTTTATAGCTTTTCCTATTTTGGTTGTCAATTTGATTTGCTTGGGGTTTGCCACTTTTGACATTGGAGCAAGAGTTTAACTATGGCTTTGTGCGCTTTGTATTTTACCCTTATTTATTTTTTTATTTTTTATTATTTATTATTTATTTTTTTTCGTGTAACACACTAGTAGATTCTCCTGTTGTTTCTTTCTTTTTTTTTTTCTTTCCTTTTTTTGATGTGTATATATTTCCCTCACAGAGATGAAGTCGTGAAGAACTGCTTCAATTGTTCCCACATCTGAGATGCTTCAAAGTGCACAACTAAAGTTATATGCTTTATGAAGTCATAATCATTTCCTGCCATCGATGTGAGTTTCTCTCCTCAAATATATATATTTTCAAAATCATTAAACAAAACCACCACTAAACTACAAATAAAGAATTTATTAATGATCGTAACATCATTTATGTACGTGCTATAAACCCAGATCAATGTGGCTACTTGACAGACACAGAGTAGTTCATGTTTAAGAAAAACAATGTTACACTGACTAATCTTCTGAAGATTCCCAATCACAATGTTATACTGACTAATCTTTTGAAGATTCCCAATCACTTCATTGGATTTATCTTTCTAGCTTGTTGAACAATTTCTCATTAACTTCACGGTTCATCAGCTCCTAGGAATCTTAAATGGCTGGTTTGGTCATTCACAGGCATTTAGAACACATTATGATGAACTCATTCCTCTGAAGTCCTTTTATGTTAAAATATATATTTTTTATTTTATGAAAGAGATATTATAGTGACCCCGGTGTTTTCCCAGTTAGTTGCTGTATCCGGACTTATGTTCCGTAGATCTCGTTGTTATATATAATTGTTGTTGTTGTCCTTTAATTCTTTATTCTTGAGTTATAGGATGTTTTGGGCAGGTTGGTTGGGTTGGAAACCTAATGTTGCTGTCTAGATTTTTGGACCTTAGCTCGAGCGAGGAGTTGGTCGCTCGAGCGAGCTATTGTTTTTGGTCCTTCGCTTGAGCGAGGATTTGGTCGCTCGAGCGAGAGTAGAGTTTTGTGTCTTGTGGCTCGAGCCAGGGTTTCTTAGCTCGAGCGAGAGATTGAGTCTAGTATAGACCTGAGAGCAGGGTTTCTTGGCTCGAGCGAGCTTTCCTTCGCTCGAGCGAGTTTCGAGTTCTTCGCTCAAGCGAACATTCTGTCGCTCGAGCGTGCTTCTGGGTTGCAGACCTGAAGCATTGCATCCTTGGCTCGAGCGAGTATTTCTTGTGTCTGATCGCTCGAGCGACCAAGTCTTCGCTCGAGCGAGCCTGTTATATTTCAATAGACAGCAGCGGGAAAAATTCAGTCTTTTATATATTCTTTTGATTCAAAACCCTAGGTACGACTTTTCTCTCCCTCCACTCACCTTCTCTCTTAGGTTTCATCTCCTTTTAGGGTGCTTCTACCCTAGGTTCTTTATTAAAAAGATAGAGTGAGTCGTGAGCTTCGTTTTAATCTGAGAGTTTGTGGATTTGGAGTACTTTGGACTTTGGGTCGTCATCTCCGTCTTCTCCATTCGGGTTATTTACATCGAGGTAGGGATTTCCTACTCTATATTATAAGTTTTGTTCTAAGTTTTGGTATTTTGATATGTTGGGGGTTATTTGGTAATCTTGGGAAAAACCCTAGTTGTTTTAATAAATTAATTTGTATAATTAATTTAAGGAAAAATTGGGGAATTTAGTTGAATTCATGGAATTGGGGAATTATAAGTTTAAATGGTGTAGTTGGATAATTTAATCACTCACCTATTGAATTGTTGAGATTATAATTGTTAGTACATTGTTTCCCATTTAGAAATAACTGTTTTGGGCTATCGGTGAAGGATAGTCGTGATTGTTGTAGACATTGCATGTGGATTAGGGAAAACTGAAACTAATCACATTGGTTAAGTCATTAATTTTGACTGTTGAATTAATACAGAAAATATATATATTGATTGTGTATTGTATATTACAAGTGTTTAATACATTGTAAATGCATATTGTTTGGGAGGAGATAGGGGATGTACTCCACGGTTTGGGAGGAGATAGGGGATGTACTCCTAAACCGGATATTGTTTGGGAGGAGATAGGGGATGGACTCCATTAGCATCACTATTATGTGTGCTTATTGATTTATAGAAGTGTTTTTTACATATTGTTGATACAGCACTAAAATGTGTATCAAATGAGAAGTATGGAAGTGTTTTGATCTGAGCCTTAGTCTCATTTGTTTCGTTGATAAATGGAAGAAATGTTAAGGTGATATGTAGTTCACTGTTATAGTCTGGCCAAGTTCTGAGCCATGTTGGTAAAAATGGAAAGTTGAATAAATAATGGAAAGTGAAACTGATATTTGTGTTAACCATCTATTGAATGTCATTGCTTTATTCAATGCTTATATTTGGTTTAGTATCTTTCTACTGGGCTGTGGCTCACCCTATATGGGAACATTATTTTCAGGTTCAGGTGATGTGCTACCTCTAAGGACTTAGCTTGGATGGATTTGGAGTTGAAGACTCTGCTTAGATTAGTTATTTATTTTGTTTTAATTTGATGTTACATGTAAACTCAAGTGTAGGGCTTAATGTGTAAATGAGTTAGTACTCATATTTTTGTGTCCAATTGTTGGCTTGGAAAGATGTAAGCCCGTAGGGCATTTACTTTCGTTATTGCATGTAATGTCTTTTAATAAGATTACTCTGATGGATGAGATGATAATTGGTTTTCTTTTATCAATGGATGTTAATGTTATATATTATGGGTTTATTTTTGAGGGCGTTACAACTTGGTATCAGAGCGTACCGGGTTCGAATACTTTGGGGTACATGGGAAGTGATTAGTATCACAATGGGTTCGTCTCGCTTGATAGAGACTTAGATGTACTGTTATATGCTTATATGATAACATGTTTATGTGACTATGTGGGTATGGAATGTAGTTTCTAGGATGTTGATTGGACCCTTGAGTTTCTGAAAGTCTTGTTGGAAAGGCACTTGATCAATGTTGTTTCCAACTAGAACTTTAGTGACGCCTCGGGACTATCATTATCCAGGAATGAAATTCGTAGGTGCTTATGTGATTATGTGCTTACGTGGAGTGAATTATTGTTGTCCAATGAATTAGGACGCAAGTGTTATAGTTTTGGCACACTTACTAATGTGCTGACGTCTTTGTTACCTTTATTAGGATGTCAGGACGAGGACGAGGACGTGGTAGGCGTGGTAGGCGTGGTGGGCAGGAGATGCCTATATCGGATGAGATTCCGAAGACAGAGGGAGTTGGCGTGCCAATGTGGCCGACAGAGACGAGCTATGGGCGCTTTGGCCCGGGAGATAGCAGGGGCATTCAGGGAGTCAGTAGGCATTCTCAGAGCTGAGAATCAGGCCCAAGTTCATGTTGCGGATGCAGGGCTTTCTTTTTTGAAGAGGGAGTTCTTCCGGTCTAACCCGGACGAATTTTTAGGTGATCCTTAAGAGCCACTTAAGGCAGATAAATGGCTCGAACAGACAACGAAGACCTTTGAGATGCTAGGCATCGAAGATGAGGTTCTGAAGGTGACCTTGGCATCTTTCCAGCTGAAGGCGGATGCGGATCAGTGGTGGAAGTTCACTAAGAGTCGTATAGGAGGGACTTGGAAGGCTTTTGTCGACGCTTTCTAGGAGAAGTTCCTGTCCTCAGCTGTTAAGGAGAGGTTGAGAGAGCAGTTCTGCCAGTTTAGGCAGAACAGTTCTTCAGTGGCCGAGTTTGAGGCCGCATTTACTAGCTTGTCCAGGTTTGCACCTGAGTTGGTGGCGTCTGAGGAACGCCGTTGTATTGAGTTCGAGAAGAATTTGAGGCGCGGCCTCAAGTTGAGAGTTATAGGGACTATGATTCGAGATTATGGGCGTCTGGTTGATGCTGCAACCCATACTGAGATCATGATGCAGGAAGAGGAGGAAGGGCAGAAAGGCTCCAAGAGGAGTCAGGATGGACAGAGTGATGGTAGGAGACAGAAGGGTTTTAACCCACAGCAGTCTCAGAGTAGCTTTTCTAGATCGACTTTTCCTATGCCGAGTGCTAGTTCTTGGAAGGGCAGCCAGGGAGACATTACTTGTTTTAAGTGTGGTCAGCTGGGCCACAAGTCTCCAGCTTGCCCGCAGAGGGGAGGAGTACAGAGAGTAGCATCATCTTCGGCTCGATCTCAGAGCCAGAGTCAGGGTAGAGGCCAGACACTCTCTTGTTTTCAGTGTGGTCAGGCAAGGCATATGAAGAGGTTTTGCCTGCAGTTGGGTGGCACATCTGGTGCATCTGGTTTGAGGCAGACTCAGAGTCATCAGCCAGCTCATTCAGTTCAGGCCTCAAGGGCCAATCAGGGGGCTTCATCGTCCCAGTCGGTGCAGCAATCTTATGCTCCTAGGGGTGAGCAGGTTGATCAGAGGTCGTCTGGGTGCGTATGTCTTTATCGCTACAGATCTTGTACCGCTCCATCGGGCCAGAGAGGTACCTTCTTGTTTTGCAATTCGGTTGCTAGTGTATTGATTGATACGGGTGCATCTCATTCCTTTGTGTCTGCTGCATTTGCATCTGTTTTGGAGTTGGAGTTAGCACAGTTAGCATCTCCTATTTGTGTAGTGTTACCCCTTGGGGGTGAATTGATCTTGAAACAAGGTGTTAGGGGTTGTCATAGGCTGCCGATCATAGGCTTCCGTTTCCTTTTGTAGTTATGCCCATGAAGGGCTTTGACGTTATTTTGGGTATGGACTGGTTATCGTCATACCGGGCAGTTATTGATTGCTACCGCCAGAGGGTCACTTTGTTGTACCGTGAGCGGGGAGTGTTTCCACTTCTTGGGGGACCGGGTTGGTAGTGTTTTGCCACCAGGGTATGATCCGCGAGGGCGGAGTGAGCTTAGTGGTCTACTTGCTAGCTTTGAGAGTGGTGAGTGTGATAAGACCCAGATTGTATTGCCGAGGGTGGTTTGTGAGTACTCGGACGTCTTTCCCGAGGATCTTGTTAGTTTGCCACCTCACAGAGAGATTGAGTTCTTTATTGACTTAGTGCCCGGCACGGCGCCGATTTCTATGGCACCTTATCGTTTTGCCCCAGCTGAGTTAGTTGAGTTGAAGATCCAACTCCAGGAGTTGCTAGATAAGGGCTATATACGTCCTAGTGTTTCACCGTGGGGAGCACCGACCCTCTTTGCTAAGAAGAAAGGTGGTGCTTTGAGACTGTGTATCGATTACCGGAAATTGAATCGGGCTACGGTCAAGAATAAGTACCCTATGCCTCGTATAGATGATCTGTTTGATCAGTTGAAGGGTTCCCGTTGTTTCTCTAAGATAGACTTCAGATCCGGTTATCATCAGTTGAGAGTCAGGGAGGAGGATATTCCGAGGACGGCATTCTGTACACGGTATGGCCACTATGAGTTCCTGGTGATGCCATTTGGGCTCACCAATGCACCTGCAGTCTTTATGGACTTGATGAACCGGATATTCCGAGAATTCTTGGATCGTTTTGTAGTAGTCTTTGTAGACGATATCCTTATTTATTCACCTTCGGAGGAGGAGCACGAGGAGCACTTAAGAGTAGTGCTTGAGTTATTTAGAGCCCATAAGCTTTATGCTAAGTTTGGGAAATGTGAGTTCTGGCTAGAGGAGGTGAAGTTCTTAGGCCACGTGGTTTCCAGGGAAGGGGTGTCTGTTGATACATCCAAGATAGAGGTAGTGCAAGATTGGGCACAGCCTAAGAGTGTGTTTGAAATCCGCAGTTTTCTGGGATTAGCTAGGTACTATCGACGGTTTGTGAAGGATTTCTCCAGATTAGCTTCACCGTTGACTAGATTGACTCGGAAGGGAGTCAAATTTGTATGGAGTGAGACTTGTGAAAAGTCGTTTCAGGAGTTGAAAGTTAGATTGACCACCGCTTCAGTCTTGATTATTCCGGAGAGAGGGTTGGGTTATGCTGTTTATTGTGATGCTTCACGAGAGGGTTTGGGTTGTGTGTTGATGCAAGAGGGGAAAGTGGTAGCCTATGGCTCACGTCAGTTGAAAATGCACGAGAAGAATTACCCTAACCATGACCTAGAGTTAGCAGCTGTGATCTTTGCCTTGAAGATTTGGAGGCATTACCTTTATGGTGAGAGATTCGAGGTATTCTCGGATCATAAGAGTCTGAAATATCTGTTTACACAGAAAGACTTGAACTTGAGGCAAAGGAGGTGGATGGAGTTCATTGAGGATTATGACTTCGAGTTGCATTATCATCCGGGGAAGACCAATGTGGTGGCCGATGCCCTTAGCAGGAAATCTGTTGGTGACATAGCTAGTATAGCCATCCGGGAATGGGAGATGTTGGGTGCACTTGGGGAGTTCGATTTATACGGGCGAATCCGTTGAGGTCATGACCTTGTTCTCTGTTGTTGCGCAGCCTACACTTGTGACTCGAGTGTTAGAGGCACAGAGAGGTGACCTTGAGGTGGAATCTCTTCGAGAGAAGGTCTCCAATGGGAAGGTTGAGAAGGGTTTGACGGTGTATCCCGACCTGAGTGTGAAATACTGAGACCGTCTGTTTGTACCGGAGTCTTGCCGAAAGGAGGTACTCCGAGAGTTTCATCATTCACACCTTGCGGTGCATCCGGGAGGCACTAAGATGTATCGAGATTTAGGTCGCCAGTTTTGGTGGCGGGGTATAAAGAGAGATGTGGCAGACTTCGTGTCCAAGTGCCTTACTTGTCAGCAAGTGAAGGCCGAGCATCAGAGGCCAGCGGGTTTGTTACAACCCTTGCCTATTGCCGAGTGGAAGTGGGAGCATGTCACTATGGACTTCATTGTAGGTCTTCCGAGGACTCAGCGGTGTAGTGATGCTATTTGGGTGGTTGTACACCAGTTGACTAAGTCGGTGCACTTCATTTCTATGTGCGTGAGAGATTCGGTAGATCACCTTGCCGACTTGTACATTCGGGACATAGTGAGATTGCACGGGGTCCCAGTGACGATCGTCTCAGATAGAGATCGTCGTTTTACTGCTAGGTTGTGGTAGAGTTTGCAGAGTGCCTTAGGCACTAAGTTGACCTTTAGCACGGCTTATCATCCTCAGACTGATGGGCAGTCCGAGCGTACTATTCAGATCCTTGAGGATATGCTTCGGGGTTGTGTTCTTGACTTTAATGGGTCGTGGGAGAGGCACTTACCTTTGGTGGAGTTTGCCTACAACAACAGTTTCCAGTCTAGTATCGGTATGGCACCATTTGAGGCCTTATATGGCCGACCGTGTAGGTCTCCAGTTTGTTGGGCCGAGGTGGGTGATGCACCTTTGTTGGGTCCGGAGTTGGTGAGGGAAACGACGGAGAAAGTCGAGCTTATCCGTAGGAGGCTTGTTACAGCCCAGAGTCGTTAGAAATCATATGCCGACCGTAGGAGGAGACCTTTGGTGTTTGAGGTAGGTGATCATGTCTTTCTGAAAATATCACCTAGGCGGGGACTGATGAGATTTGGGAAGAGCGGAAAGTTGTCCCCTCAGTTTATAGGTCCTTTTGAGATCCTTGAGAGGATTGGCGAGGCTGCCTATCGTTTAGCTTTGCCGCCACAGTTATCCGGAGTTCATGACGTGTTTCATGTGAGTATGCTTCGGAAGTATGAACCGGATCCATCACACGTGTTGGATTGGACTGACTTAGTTGTTGACGAGGATGTCTCGTACGAGGAGAGACCGGTTCGGGTCTTGGATAGGCGGAATCAAGTTTTGCGAGGCAAGACCATCCCTTTGGTAAAGGTTTTGTGGAAACATCACGGAGTGGAAGAGGCCACTTGGGAGCGTGAGTTGGAAGTCCGCAAGAAATATCCGGACTTGTTTGTTGATGTGTAATCATGTATTGAGATTTCGTAATTTTAATGAACTTTAAGAACATTATATGTATGTCTTAAGTTGTAAAACATTGTGAATGTTTTGGTTTAATGGAAGTACTTTGAAACTTGCCTCATTATGGAAGTTTATGGTAACATTGCACATGTTGAAAATATATTGTAGAATTGGAGTTATATCATGAAATCGAATATGATATGAAAATGGAATCATGTATATTGAAAATTGTTGAAGTTAAATAAAGAAAGTGCATATTAATAATGTAGGTTGATACATATATATATATATATTGTGCGATGCCTCTTGATAAGAGATGAAATGACCGGTATTTGGTCAAGTTGTTTATTATGGTAACATAATATTGTTGGAATTTGAGAAAAACCTACTTGTGAAAACCTGTACTTAATTTCGGGGACGAAATTCTTTAAGGGGAGGAGGTTATAGCGACCCCGGTCTTTTCCCAGTTAGTTGTTGTATCTGGACTTATGTTCCGTAGATCTCGTTGTTATATATAATTGTTGTTGTCGTCCTTTAATTCTTTATTCTTGAGTTATAGGATGTTTTGGGCAGGTTGGTTGGGTTGGAAACCTAATGTTGCTGTCCAGATTTTTGGACCTTAGCTCGAGCGAGGAGTTGGTCGCTCGAGTGAGCTGTTGTTTTTTGTCCTTCGCTCGAGCGAGGATTTGGTCGCTCGAGCGAGAGTAGAGTTTTGTGTCTTGTGGCTCGAGCCAGGGTTTTTTAGCTCAAGCGAGAGATTGCGTCTAGTATAGACTTGAGAGCAGGGTTTCTTGGCTCGAGCAAGCTTTCCTTCGCTCGAGCGAGTTTCAAGTTCTTCGCTCGAGCGAGCATTTTGTCGCTCAAGCGTGCTTCTGGGTTGCAGACCTGAAGCATTGCATTCTTGGCTCGAGCGAGCTTTCCTTCGCACGAGTGAGTATTTCTTCTGTCTGGTCGCTTGAGCGACCAAGTCTTCGCTCGAGCGAGCCTGTTTTATTTAAATAGACAGCAGCGAGGAAAATTCAGTCTTTTATATATTCTTTTGATTCAAAACCCTAGGTACAACTTTTCTCTCCCTCCACTCACCTTCTCTCTTAGGTTTCATCTCCTTTTAGGGTGCTTCTACCCTAGGTTCTTTATTAAAAAGATAGAGTGAGTCGAGAGCTTCGTTTTAATCTGAGAGTTTGTGGATTTGGAGTACTTTGGACTTTGGGTCGTCATCTCCGTCTTCTCCATTCGGGTTATTTACATCGAGGTAGGGATTTCCTACTCCATATTATAAGTTTTGTTCTAAGTTTTGGTATTTTGATATGTTGGGGGTTATTTGGTAACCTTGGGAAAAACCTAGTTGTTTTAATAAATTAATTTGTATAATTAATTTAAGGAAAAATTGGGGAATTTAGTTGAATTCATGGAATTGGGGAATTATAAGTTTAAATGGTGTAGTTGGATAATTTAATCACTCACCTATTGAATTGTTGAGATTATAATTGTTAGTACATTTGTTTCTCATTTAGAAATAACTGTTTTGGGCTATCGGTGAAGGATAGTCGTGATTGTTGTAGACATTGCATGTGGATTAGGGAAAACTGAAACTAATCACATTGGTTAAGCCATTAATTTTGACTGTTGAATTAATACAGAAAATATATGTATTGATTGTGTATTGTATATTACAATACGTTGTAAATGCATATTGTTTGGGAGGAGATAGGGGATGTACTCCTAAACCGGATATTGTTTGAGAGGAGATAGGGGATGGACTCCATTAGCATCACTATTATGTGTGCTTATTGATTTATAGAAGTGTTTTTTACATATTGTTGATACAGCACTAAAATGTGTATCAAATGAGAAGTATGGAAGTGTTTTGATCTGACCCTTAGTCTCATTTGTTTCGTTGATAAATGGAAGAAATGTTAATGTAATATGTAGTTCACTGTTATAGTCTGGCCAGGTTCTGAGCCATGTTGGTAAAAAATGGAAAGTTGAATAAATAATGGAAAGTGAAACTGATATTTGTGTTAACCATCTATTGAATGCCATTGCTTTATTCAATGCTTATATTTGGTTTAGTATCTTTCTACTGGGCTGTGGCTCACCCTATATGGGAACATTATTTTCAGGTTCAGGTGATGTGCTACCTCTAAGGACTTAGCTTGGATGGATTTGGAGTTGAAGACTCTGCTTAGATTAGTTATTTATTTTGTTTTAATTTGATGTTACATGTAAACTCAAGCCTAGGGCTTAATGTGTAAATGAGTTAGTACTCATATTTTTGTGTCCAAGTGTTGGCTTGGAAAGATGTAAGCCCGTAGGGCATTTACTTTCGTTATTGCATGTAATGTCTTTTAATAAGATTACTATGATGGATGAGATGATAATTGGTTTTCTTTTATCAATGCATGTTAATGTTATATATTATGGGTTTATTTTTTAGGGCGTTACAGATATATCCATAGATTCACTAGCATCCCAGTCGGGGGCTTGTTCTTCAAGAATTTATTGGGCAGGCATGTCCATTTCACAATCTGGTTAAGTGTGGTAACTTAATGGTCCCATTTAGTTTGGAACATCTAATCTATCATGCATAGATGCTAACTCTGGTTCACCAGGTTTCCAAGAGTTCATGGGACACAAAAGGGCCATTGAAATTCTGTGAAGTATATGGGATTGGGCACATAACAGCCATTGGATGTGTTGTCTATTTCACGATATCTTGCATTTATAGCTTCGATCCCGAACTGATTTTTGTTTTTATTTTACTTTTTATTTTGCAGGTACTTTTATTTATTTTATTTGTTCTGGCCATAATATTTAAAATTTTCCAATCTTCTCCTTGGTTGATGAGTGGTGGATATTTTGCAGGTTCACGATGCTGTCTTGGAGAAATGTTGCTGATATGCAGGTAATTCATTAGGGACAGAAAATACTCAAGATGTTCAATAAACAGATGAGATTGATACACAAGATATTTGATAAACAGATGAGACTGATACATGACATGTGATTTGATAGATGTGACCTTACTAAATGAGTCGTCCTATTTTGGGTAGTTAATTATGAGAAGCGTATATTTTTTAATTATATGCAAGTAAAAATTATAATCAAGGGCAGGGGAAATAAAAATATGCTCTTGTGACTATTGTGATGTTACCACTCTACAGTTATTTTTTAAGGTTACCACAAAGGTGGTTGAAGATGTTATTTTTAGTTGACAACAGAGTGATGGTTAATATTGTTGTTTCTATATTTGATTCTAAGATTTTCCTATGGAACTGTGGGTTGAGTTAGTTTTTTCTGAGTTGCAAAGAGCTAAGAGGGCTTTGGGTGACACTATTGCCAGGGTAATGGCAACTGTTACAAGGTCAATGCACAACAATGGGAACTATTGCAATAGATTTGAAATGTTCCATCTAGGTTTCCCCGAGCAACATAATTTTTGCATGTTCTTCACATCTTATCATATGAAATAAATGATTCAAATAATTGACATGAGTATAAATTAATCTCATAATACATTAACTTCATACATGAAGTTAAGACTTTCAACTTAAGCAAATCCGAAATCTGCCAAATATGCCATACACATTGCAAACATCAAAACAAATTGAAATCAATACAATACCAAGCAGTCGAATTTTCTGTGGAAGACCTTCTAACACATTTACTTGTAGTCAGTTGTGGAAAATTGAGTATATTTTACCAGTCAAATCCACACCGCAATGTAGACCACCCCTAGGGAACTCCTGTTGTTCAAAATGACCATTTAAACAAAAAAGAAAAGAAACAATGTATGCATGTATTCTTCTCCCCTTTAGAAAAGACTAATTGAAGACATTCTTTTTTATCTTCAGCCAACGTCTGAAACAACAGCACCAAAAAGGAAGACCACAACCGATACCTAGGAAAACCATCATCACATAAAGAATTGCAGGTATATTGCACTGGAAGCTATTTCTGGATATATATTTCTATTGAAAAGAAAAAGGAAAAGGAAAAGGCAAAAAAAAGAAGGGAAGGAAATTGAACAAGACATACATAACTTTTCTATGAGACAAAGGTAGCATAATACAAAGCCACAAAGGCAGATCATAGCAAGGATCCTGCTAGGGGAAACCTAAAATGAACATATCTCAAGCATGATTTACCATTCTTACATAAACATAACATCTATTTTTCTCCGTTGATTTTCTCTACTTTTTATCTCCCACTTCAGAGCTGACCTGACCTGTAGGCAAATAGATATTGGATTGTCACAATGAATTCAAACACAACACCTCATGCATCCGTATCAACTTCTTTCCTTGAGGATGTGTTTGGATCATAAAATTTGAAGCTCGTGTTCATAAAAATGCAGAACTCCAGTCCTCTTCACACAATGTGCTTACAATTATAGAACCCTTTATTTTTCTTTTTTTTGTGGATAGATTCCAATCATTTGGAACCAACATAAGTTTTAACAACACGGACAGTGGATCTCCAAACCCTAGAGGCCCTGAAGTTAACAAAATCTATATAACAAAGCAACGCAAATTTTGTTTTTCGAGTGTCTACTTCTTGGTTCCACCACAGACAGTGGGTCTCCAAACCCTCGGCTTCTTCCACTTATCTTGTCATATCTACTGAATTGCAATCATATTGAACGAAAAAAAAAAGTAAATAATAAAACCTGGCTACAAGTGTGCTGTTGCAAATGCTTCCGTGTTTTAAGCCTACTTTTCTTGTAGTGTAGTGGACCTAGCAAGTCTAGAGCAACATAGATTCAACCACAAAAACATTAAATAACACAAACAATCAACCTAATCTCATAAAATTACACCTAGAAAAACAAAATTAAGTCTTTCTTCAAAGGAAATGGGACTGACTGAAGATGGGTTTTCAATTTTTTGAACATATATTGAACCATATATTGAACCATTTTGTCATTCTATTCTATCAAGTGTTATACACTCAGTCAAATTAACTGAAGTTCTTATTTGACTACTGCATTTCAAGTTAATTTAGATCTTTCTCTCCTAAAATTGGGATTCTATGTTGAGTCATTAAAAAAGGGTTATAGGTCAATGATCATAACATCCTACTCGTAAGTATATACAAAATGAGTCTAAATTATACCAAAACAACGAAATTAAAAAAAAAATTTGTTAAAAATATAAAGAACCGTGTTTTATAAGAAATATACAACAGAAAACTCAGTAGGAAAAACTTTGCATTTCATTAAAAATTAAAAACAAAAGAGAGATGGAGATGAACTGCTTTGAAACTAAGCAATTTTGTGTTTAAGTAGAAATTCATAAAAAGAAAAGTAAGAAAAAATAAATAGAGATAGATTTGGGAAAGTAGATTGAACACACACACACACACACACAGAGTTCTGAAACACCTTAGAAGAAAAAAGAGTTATGTGATACACCCAAAAAGAAAAGAAAAAATTGAACAAGAGCATTGTACTCGGTGTACAATTAAGATTTTAAAAAGAAGAAAAGAAAACATAATTTTTATAAATTAAAAAAAAAGGGGGGGGCTCTCTAAGACATCAAAAAGTATGAGACAGAAAATAAATTGATATTAGGTTATTAGATTCAGTAATACTACAATACAAATCTAGACTTAACTGTCCAAAATTGTCATCTTGTGATTTAAAATTATTCTACATATCAACTCCACATTACACAAATTTAATCTCAACTAGATGACTCTCATTCAGGATAAATAGAGGTACTTAAGTGGGTTTCATAGCATTTTTCTATTTGATTAAATGGGAGAAGAAAAAAAAAAGAAGGAAAAAGCAGTAGTCAAATGATACATATGCAATGAGGGAGATATATGACAACGTATAACTGGAGAGAAAATTTCTCCTAGCAGAGAGGGAGATACTCAAAATACAATAATGTACATTCAACATTTTCAAACTGCAACAATATTTGAATCTCTATCAGCTTAATTTGTATTTCTTATCCTATTCAATCCAACATGACCTATTAATGTTCAGTTTGGATATAAGTGTAAAATGTGTATTTTAAGCCACAAACACAAATATACAAACAAAAATTCACATACAATGGCAAGAATTAACAAACCGGTGTCTTGTAATGAGGATAAGCTCCCCAATTTATTCTAATTGTCTTCGCCCGCACACTACAATGGCAAGAATTAACAAACCATCAAACATTTTGAACTTCTGATAAATTCAGTTATCTTATTGGTCTATGAAAATCAATGAAATTCTGCTAATTAGGCACTCTATATATTATGTGATGCTTGCTCACATCTTCAAACTATCAAGTTTAGGTTTTCCACTTATAACCGTTCCTTTTGAAACTTCAGGATTTGTAATTGGGACATTAGCACATATTAAATAAATCTTCCCATAACACAAAGAAACTACTAAAATGAAAAAAAGTAATAGATCAGTATTTCCTGCAATAATTAAATGAGATTTACTACTACCTAAAATGCGATCCAAAGAATGCATCCGCCATCGGTTTACGAGAGAATATCTTGTAGCTCATATCATTCTCACCATGTTGCTTGAGAACAGAAATGCTTGTGATTGGAAGATCAGAACTCTCTACAGTACCCACCAGTTCTAGAATTGCTGATGCAGAATGCAGGCCAAAATATGACTTGGCCACAGCAAACCGTCAATATTTAGCAAATTGAAAGATGATATGTAGTAGGGGGAAAACAATGTAACTAAGCATATGAGTAATGAATTTTTGAATGCTACAAGCAACTGTTAGAATACTCACTGGATTCAAGAATCCCCTCACAAAAGTTGCATGGGTATGTTGTAACTGCCTATTAGGAATTAAAAATGTAGGCGTAAAGTTGAGGAGGCCGACGCTGCTGCTGCTCCGACGCTGCTCCTCCGCCGCCCGACGTCGATCGATCGATCGATCGATCGAGAGAGAGAGAGAGAGAGAGAGGGGTGTGTAAGAAGAGATTAGGGATTTTTGGGTTTGAGATTGGGGATTTTTTTGTTTTTTTTTGGGGGGGGGATGGGAAAAAAAAGGAAGGGGAGAGCGAGAATGGAAAAAAAAAAGGGCGTGGGAATAAAAAATAAAAAAAAATATTTTTTTTTTGAGTCACAAATGAAATTTAAATAATAAAATAACGTTTTTTTTTTTTTTTTTTTTTTTTTTTTTTGTGGCGGGGGTTGTCATCGTCAAAAAAATTTATTTTTTGTTAAAATATATATATTTTTGTAGTTAATGATTTTTTTAAAAAAAAAATATTATTATTATTTATTTGGTAGAAGTAGGGGTAATATTTTAATGAAAAATATTTTTCACTAAAATACAAGTAAATTTTTTGTAGTCAATGAAAAATATTTTTCTGCCGCCTATTTTTTTTTACTAAAAATCATGAACTAATTTTTTGTGGTAGAGGAAAGGAAGCGGCAGTAGTGGTGAAGGTGGTGGATAAGAGATGATGGTGATGGTGATGGTGATGGTGAAAGAGATTAGTAGTGAAGTTGTGGTAGTGGTAGTGTAAACGGAGTGACATGGGTGAAGGAGAGGTAATGGTAGTAGTAGTGGCAGTAGTGGTAGTGGTGGTAATGAAGTGGTGGCAATGGCAGTAGTAATGGTAGTCGTAGAGGTGAAGTGGCGACAGTAGAAGTAGTGGTGGTGGTGGAATAGCATTTATAGTAGTGGTGAAGGTGGTAGAGGAGATAGGTGGTGAGAGAGATAAATGAGTGAGAGACAGATAGAGGAGAGAGATGAGAGAGAGAGAGAGAGAGAGACAAAGTGGTCGCTAAAAGTGCAGTTTCTTGTAATGGATCGATAAATCTAGAGGGAGCTCAATAAATAGAGAAGACGGGAGTGAGAGAGAGAACAACACAAACACAGTAGGAGAGAGAGAGAGAGAGAGAGAGAGAGAGAAAGAGAAAGAGATAGAGAGTGAGAGACAGAAAAGAGACATAGAGAGAAGAGAGATGAACGAGAGAGACAGAGAGACAGAGAGATATAGAGAGAAGAGAGATGAGTGAGAGAGACATAAAAAGAAGAGAGATGAACGAGAGAGACAGAGAGAAAAATAGAGAGATGAGAGATGAGAGAGAGAGAGAGAAAGATGAGAGATGAGAGATAGAGAGAAGAGAGATGAGCGAGAGCGATAAAAAGAAGAGAGATGAGCGAAAGACACAGAGAGAGAAAAGAGATGAGAGAAGAGATAGATGAGTGAGAGACACAGAGAGAGAGAGAGAGAGAGAGAGAGAGAGAGAGACAAATAGACAGACGGACAGAGAGAGAAGAGTGATGAGTGAGAGAGAGAAAGAGAAGAGAGAAAGGAAGGAAGATGAAAAAATGGATGAAAAGACATAGAGAGAGAGAGAGAGCGAAAAGAGATAAACGAGAGAGAGAGACAGAGAGAGATGAGCGAGAGAGCAAGAGAGATAAAGAGAAGAGAGAGAAGAGAAGAGAAGAGACAGACAGACAGAGAAGAGTGATGAATGATGAGTGAGAGAGAGAAAGAGAAGAGAGATAGAGACAGAGACATAGAGAGAAAGAAAGAGACAGACAGACAAAGAAGAGTGATGAGTGAGAGAAAGTTAGAGATAAGAGAGACAGAGACAGAGACACATAGAGAAAGAGACAGACAGACAAATAAGAGTTATGAGTGAGAGAGAGACAGAAACAGAGACAGAGAGATAGAAAGATGAAAAAATGGGTGAAAAGAGAAATGTTCAAAAGAGTAAGACGGCGTCGTTTTTATTTATTTATTTATTTTTTGTAACAGAAAAATACCGTTGCATTTATTTAAACCATTTTATGACTATATATATATGAAGCCGTCTCAAAGCCACAATATATATATATTTTAAACTTTTTTTTTTTTTTTTTTGCAACGGCATGACACGATCGAAAAAACTTTTCTTTTTTTTTTTTGCGATCGATCCGCACCGTCAAATACTCTTTTTTTTTTTTTGCGACATCAATTTCTGTCATCGCAAATACTCTATTTTTTTGCGACGGCAAGTTGTGTCGTCTCAAAAAGTCACATTTTTTGGCGACGACAAGTTGTGCCGTCTCAAAAAGTCACATTTTTTTGAGATGGGAAGTTGTGCCGTCTCCAAAAGTCACATTTTTTGCGACGGCAAGTTGTGCCGTCTCAAAAAGTCATATTTTTTGAGATGGCAAGTTGTGCCGTCTCTAAAAGTCACATTTTTTTAGATAGCAAGTTGTGCCGTCGCAAAAAGTCATTTTTTGCGACAGCAAATGTGCCGTTGCAAAAAGTTCCGCCTCATAAGCCCACTTTTCTTGTAGTGTGGTATGGTTATGAGATATGTGATTAGTGGTTATGAGTAAAGTGGTGTGGTTATGAGCCAAAGAATGTTGGTTATGAGATATGTGATTAGTGGTTATAAGTAAAGTGGTATGGTCATGAGCCAAAGAGTATTGATCATGAGATATATGACTAATGGTTATGAGATATGTGATGTTAATTATGATCAAAGTGGTGTGACTATGAGCCAAAGGGTGTTATGAGATATGTGATTAGTGGTTATGATATATGTGATGTTAGTTATGAGCCAAAGAGTGTTGGTTATGAGATATGCGGGTAATGGTTATGAGACATATGATTGTTGTTTATGAGATATGTGATTTTGGTTATGAGCAAAGTGGTATAGTTATGAGTCAAAAGAGTGTTTGGTTATGAGATATGTGATTATTAGTTATAAGATATGTGATATTGGTTATGATCAAAGTGATGTGGTTATGAGCAAAAGGGTGTTAATTATGAGATATGTAATGTTGGTTATGAGTCAAAGGGGGATTGGTTATAAGATGTGATTATGAGTTATATGTGATTAATGTTATGAGATATGTGATATTGGTTATGATCAAAGTGGTGTGATTATGAGCTAAATGATATTGGTTATGAGATGTAGTTATGAGATATGTGATTGTAGTTATGAAATATATGATATTGGTTATCAACAAAATGGTGTTGGTTATGAGATGTGGTTATAAGATATGTGATGAGAGCTCATAACTAAGTTATGATTAATTTGATTCTAGTTATGAACAAATATGATTTTGGCGCATAACTATAAAAAGTGACCTGCTTACCAGGTCACTTTTAATGATGTGGCTCAATCTGAACCATTGATTTTCTATGTACCATACATTTTTTAAACAAAATGTACTATAGATTTTCCCTACAACCTTGAGGTTAAAAACAACATACATAGATACTATCAACCTTCATGGGCTGTTCGCAGTAGTTTTTAAATAACTCTATTTTCCTCTATTTTCATGGGACTGTTGGCAATACATATCTTTCTTTTTTTTTTAATGTCTTTTTTTACGTTGAATAGGGCACGATTAGAGTCCCCTGAGTTTCGTAGAGACGAAGAGATGGCATCTCATGTTCTGACTAGAGTTCACAGCTTTCGTGATCATCTTGATGGAACATTCTCTACTCATCGCAATGAACTCTTCTTTCTTCTCTCAAAGTATGTTTGATTTGATCTGTTTAGATAATGTGATCGAAACAGAGACTACTAAAAAAGCTTATTATATAATATGTGTTTTGTTTTGTTTTGTTTTGTTTTTTTTTTTTTTTTTTTTTTGTAGAATTGAAAGACATGGTAAAGGAATTTTGAAACCTCATCAGATTGAGGTAGAGTTCGAAGCACTCCCCAAACATGCCCAACACAAACTCCATGATGAGACCTTTGGAGAGGTTCTGAAATCTGCCCAGGTAGTTCAAATGATTTTTACAAGCTTTTCTGTCTTTGAGATAGTTATTAAATAATGTTGTAGAGTTGCCAAACAAAATAGAAAAATGTTAGAAATCCTAAAAAGTTTTACCAAATTTTTTACTAATGCTGTGTTTGGTTGGGAGATTTAGAGAGGGATTTGGAAAGGGAAAGGAAAAAAGTGTGTGAAACTAGGTGAAATATAGGCATATTTTATTTACATTTCACTTACTTTTTCCATTTCCCTTTCCAAATCCCTCTCCAAATCCTCCAACCAAACACAACATAAATGTCTCACATGAGTGAACAACATATGAGATATTTAATAGAAAATTTAATAAAACTTTTGGGTTTCTAGCTTTACTTAACAAAATATTGAGTCCATCTAATATCCTGAGTGGCTGTTATGATTTGTGTGTGCTTTCAGTTGTCATTCAGTGACAAGTGCAAGCGCTATGTGTATTTTGAGACACGTACAGGGGATTGGCTATAAGAAATAGTTGTCATATCGGAAACCAAAGAATGGAGATTAAGTTATACAGTGAAACAGCTTTCTATTTGTTTTATTGTTAACAATATGGTTTACTTTTATAAGTAATAAAGGTGACATAATTATGAATTGTTTTGTGATGTATGTAATAATAGTTCTAAATTAGTGTCATGGATGGCTTAACAGAAGACTGGATTTATTGAGTTATTAAGGATAACTGTTTGTCCATTGGGGGTGTCAATTGTAGGAACTGAATCTCACCGTGTCATTTGGAAAGAGTCTTTTTAGTAGCTTTTTAGTTTTTTTTAACCTTTTTATGATGTGAAAAAAGTTGCTTTTGGAAATGATTTTGTCTCCTTTTTATTTGGTTTCGTGTTCCCTTAAAGGAGCTTGACATCCAGATCTGAAGTACTTTAAGGTCGTTTTAACCTTCTATAATTAATAAGTAAATTTAAATCTTAACATTTTTCTAATACTGTGTTTGGTTAGGAGATTTGAGAATGGATTTGGAAAAGAAAAGGAAAGAGGTGTGTGAAACTATGTGAAATGTAGGTATGTTTTATTCACATTTCACCTATCTTTTCCATTTCCCTTTCCAAATTTGTTCTCAAATCTCCTAATCAAACACAGCAAAAAAAAAAATATCATTTCAACGAAATTTGAAAGAAGTATTTGCATACTAGTGGAAAATTTTACAATATTAAAAGATAAATTTATGGGAGGATGTTTTCTCGGGTCTAAAATATAGAATGAAGTGGACTGTTTGGGCTCATGGGGCCTATTATGGGTCTCGTTTTAATAATCTAAATCGTTTATTTTGTCTTCTATTTTTTTAGTAAAAAAACAAGGTAAATTAAACAAGTTACGGTTATTAGATCGACTTCATTTTTTTATGGATGAAATACACGAAATATCCAACAAAATGAACAATTCTAATTATCAAAATGAGACCCGTGGTGAACCCCACGGGCCCAAACAGCCCCTTCTAGTCCAGATTCTGAACAGGAGGTCCTCCAAATTTATAATTCTTTTTTATAATCAAATGGAGATTATTTGTTGAAGTTAACAATGAAATACTATTTTCCTTTTTTCTTAAGTGATTTAGAATTTGAATTAAAAATAGGGAAATTCTATCATACGTACCCTTCAAAGGGGTGCACCGTATGCATCCTTAGTTATGTTATTTTCTTCTTTAATTATGACATTATTTTAGTTATGACTCTTAAATTCTTTACTCATGTCTCATGTTGTGTTTGGTTATGACATTTTTTTTTTAAACTCATAAAGTATGAAATTATATTATTTTTTTAAAAAAAATGTTGTTAAATGTGCATACCATAGTTCTTTCCTTAAAAATATGTCATTATAGTTATTCTAAGGGGCGGAGGTAGCATAGGCCGAGGGGGTCACGTGCCCCCCCTCAGTTTTGCAAAAAAAAAAAAAAAATTATTTTTTTTTTGTTATTGTCATGTATAAAATTATTCTTTTTTTTTTTTTTTTCTTCCTTAACATGTTCTTTGGCTAATAATTTATTATATTGTTCATAACAAGTAGTTATTTGATACTTTGGAAACACTATGTGGTATTATTTATGTAGTAGTTTAAATCAATAGTGTAGAGAAAAATATTATAGATTGGATATAATGAACTCATTATTTTCAAGTAGTTGACATACCACTTAGTGTGATTTGTGATTTTCTATACTTTGAGCATCACGTAGGTAACGTCATATACTGTTTAATAATTTTGATTCAAAACACATCATTTATAAGCAATGTCATCTCTTTAATATTTTTCTATCAAATAAAAATTAAATAGATTTTATAATAATTTGTGCTATAAATGATGTGTTTTTATTTTTTAAAATTAGGAATTTTAATCTATAATTGTTGTGCTAAAATTACAAACTTACATCATCATCTCACACCGAGCTATTCCACACTATTATAGAATTTTGGTTTTTTTTTATTAATAATGAATATGTAATTTTTTATGTTTAAATTTATCTTATAAAATGATTATTATCTTAATGTTGCTCATGAATTTTTTTAAAATAAAAATTATAATTAATAAGTGCCCCCTCTAACCTAATTTTCTGACTCCGCCACTGGTTATTCCACAACTACTAATCTTTAAAGGAATATTTCCATTCCATTCAAGTAATGGAGAGAATTCAGTACTTCCAACAACATAAGACTAGATTTACATCAAGAAGTTAATGATAACTGATAATATCAAGTTGGCAAAAAATGAAATATAAAAATCCAACTAATGAATTCAAGAAGGCATGTTATGAATCAAGGAATATTGTTGCAAGGAATCCTTAAAATAAGGAAATGAAGTAAACAAGAACATAAACCTACCTCAAAAGTTTTTCAATCCTCAGTATGAAGTGGTCTTGTTTCTTTCAGTTTAGCATCCAAGTATCTCGTTTGATCACAATTTCACAAAACATCAAGAAGTTTGGAAGTTTTATGGAGTGCAGTTGAATAAGGTTGTCAAAGGGTGGTTGGATGGTGAAATGAAATGATGGAGAGTATGGCTTGGTTTGCTTCTTAGTGCTCTCAAGATTCTTTGTTGTAGTATATTATTTTGTAATGCGAGGTGTATAACATTACATTTGATGCACTATTTATAGGCTTAGATGACTTGGATGCCAAGCTAGGGCACACATCTGTTGGACAGATACATTGGAAATATAGGAATACTGAATAATTATTCAATGTATAAGAATTTTGATAATTGTTTTAGGTACATTGGAAAACGATAGAGCATTTCCACTTCATAAGTAGAATGGAGACTTTTTTTATTTTTATTTTTATTTTTATTTTTATTTCACAGTTATATTACAAAATTAACAGTCTAAGACTATCACATATGAGTTTTAAAGTTTCCCCTAACCATTTTTTAATTGAAAATAAAAATTTATTTATATTCACATTTGGTGGTTATAAATTGAAAATTTCACCAAAAAGAAGTGAAAACTGTTGGAAAATGGTTTCGAAATTCTAGGTTAATAATAAATTTTTTTTCTTAAGTTTGGTCTATTTTTTAGGTGGGCCCCGTGCGTCGTTTGTCGCAGGTCAAAGTGGTAATGCGTTCTATGCCGCGTTGTGATTCACGTGGTATATTTCGTTGTTCAAAACCATTACCGAGTGAATGGGAAATTGAAGCCAAAGTATGCTCTATGAAAATAGAGTTTTGGTGGAAAATCCTTAAATGTTGAAAAGTGGCTTGTCCCACATTGATTTGGTGAGAAGTTTTGAATGGGTTTATAAAGCATGTGATTGGAACTTAGGGTGTGCCCCAAGGGGTACCCAAGTTATTTAGAGAGGGAGGTTATGGGCAAAATGGGCTAGACCCATTGGACCCAAAAATCACCACACAAACGCGCAGTCGTCTGGCCGGTCGGGTGGGCTGGACTGGGCTTGGGCGCGGGTGCGTGGTGTGAGGTTGGGTTGGGCTTATCTAGCCCAATACCTATCTTTTTGGGCTAAAAATATTTGAATTTAATTTAATTTTTTTGTAAAATAAAATCCTGAATTCAAATTAATTCCGGAAATAAACTGGTCCGATTTTACTGTACACCCAAACAGGGCCCTTCCCGTTTTTATTTGTTTGAATTATGAACCCAACAAATTCAAATATGTTTAAATTCAAAACCAAACAGGTTTTGATACCTGTTCAAACAGGTTTGTACCTGTTTAATTCAAAACCTGCAGCCACCAATCCATCTATAAATAGGGCAGCCCTCATTTGGATTTTAAAACTCTAATTTTGGTTATTCATAATTCTGCAAACATTCTCTTCATATGGCTGCATTATTTTCTTCTGTAAGAGAGTATAAGCACTTAGTGTGTTCGTTAGGCAAACAATTTGTAATGCTGCTATTGTTTATAGTTGATCATTTCATCCTGGGAGATAGACGTCCACATTCTGAAAGCATCGTGAAGAGGACGAATCTGTCTTAAGGACACAGTGTCAAACACAGGACTTGATCAGAATAACATTCAAGATATTAATCAAGTAAGTTATTTATTTATTTTCTATTTTTATTATTTATTTAAATCAGATTTTAATTTTGTTTTGGTAACAAAATAAAATCTGTTTTTTATTTATTTAATTCTGTTTCTAGTTTGATTTTTGTAATCAAACATTTTTCTCTCATTTTCTTTCTTTCTTTTGTTTTCTGTTTGTTGTTAAGTACACAAACAAAATTAATATATTTAAATACAATGAAGATTGTCCAACAATCTTAAGATAGATTCATTTTTTGTATCTTTATTGTATTTAATTTTCTGTGTTTTCAAAGTAATATTCTAGTTGGAAAATACAAATAGTATTATAAACTATTTGACAGATAGCAGTAATATACTGTCTATTTTCTTTGACAACTAGTAGTAATATACTAGTGTCATTAACAATTGCCGAATATTATTTGGTGTTACAGAAAATTATTGTGATATTTTATTTTTCTGGTTTTAGTAACAAGGAAAATAAAATTATTTTGTGTTATAATTTATTTTGGTTTTAGTAACTAGAAAATTAATTTGTGGTATTTTATTTTCTAGTTTTAGTAACAAAGAAAATAAAATTATTTTGTGTTATAATTTATTTTCTAGTTTTAGTAACTAGAAAATTAATTTTGTTAATCAATCATGTAACTTTGTGTCTCGGTCACAATCTGTAAATTTTGTATGTGACTTACGGTTTCGTTTGGAAGACTACTTAATTTTGAACCCTTTGTGAAAATGTGTTATTTCTTTTGACTTTACCATAGTTCATCGTGAGTATACATGGAAGAATTTGTTTCTGGAGTAAAATATTAGTTTTACAAACTAATTTCATTTTTTACGAAGAAACCTTTGTGGCAAGTTTATTTTCTTTATTGGTTTTTTGAATCATTTTTTTAATTTCTGTGTGTGGATTTGTAATCGTGAATAGTTTCTGCATATGACTAGGAAATATATATATATATTCACAAGAACATTTTAATGTTTATATATATAATTAGTTTATTTGTGTACAAATCAAGCTGATTAAATCAAGGTATGTTTTGTCGGTTTTGGAGTTTATAGTTTAAAATGCGTTGGATTTTATTTATGGGTTGTGTGTGAGTAAATTTTTGACCACACTGCCAACTCAGTATCCAGCTGGAGAACACTGGCAGAATAGGATTAGCCCAAACAACCTACAACAGAAAGAAAAGACTCCGGCGGTGGTTCATCCACCCAGGGGCTCTCCGATGATTAAATCAGTAATCAAATATCTCTCAAAGATAATCAATAGTGCTTAACTCACTATTTTGAATATAAATTGCGTACCATAGACCCATCGGGGGTGCCTCTTTTTTATAGCTCATTCAATCCTAGTCCCAATAGAAGCCTAGCTTCAATGGACTTTGGCTCAGTGCTTATCCTGGACTCTCCAAAAGATAAAGATAGACTCCCTAAGAGTATTATCCTTATCTATGCTGAAGTCCTTCCTTATTCTAGGACTCCTGTGCCTTATCCGCTTATCCTGGATTCCGATATCTCCGGAGATAACCTCGGCCTAGCTGGGATTACCTCGGCGTCACGACCAGGACACGTGGCACCTCAGCTAACACGTCGGCGTCACCTTGGCCACGTGTTGGTGCTTAGAAAATATATCAGTACTTGATTACCTCGGCATTCTGAGGTGATGGAACCTATATCAGTACTTGATTCCAGTATGTCGGCTAAAAATCTCTCAACCGAGATTATTATACAGGCTGACATATTTGTTTTAAAGAACAAGAATTCCAAGAGCTCCTTCACGCATATGAGTTGTCAAGCATAATGACTCAACTGTTTAAGCCACGCGTTTTCCCCTTACTGGATCGTACTATATTTTGCCGCCTGACAAATCTGTCATTCTAGGCTCATCAATTCTGTTTTGCCACCTTTCCGTGTTTTTGACAAAACTTTCTTCCTTCCCCCATCTTTTCACTCTTCTCTATTGTTTCTGAGGCTCTCTCTCTCTCTCTCTCTCTCTCTCTCTCTAGCTTTATCTTCCAAATCCTCCATTGTTCAAGCTTTCCCAGTTCTGCAATTTGCTGTAATCGTCTTCTCCGACATGATTTTCACCACTTTATTGCTTTTGCAACCGTTGTCTGACTTCGGCGATCCTCACACCGGCTTCACTTTTTCCGGTAAGCCACTGTTCCTTCTGGTTTTACTTCTTGTTGCTCGTCAAGAGGTTTCGCTTCATTACATGTTGCCATTGCTATTTCGCTCAACTATTCGATTTATGAATCATGTATCTGAGTATGTCTATTTCATGACTTTGCTTCGCGCATGTTTTGAATACACACACTGCCCACGATTTTCCTGCACTTTTGCCACTGTTCTTGGCTTTATACTTTTGCACTCATTCTGCTACGGTGTTCTTGATTCTGAAACACATTCTTGCTTTTCTGTTTCTCTGTGATTTTTCTAGATTCGTGCCTTAAATCTTCGTTTCCATAGATCTAGGCTTTGGGATTTGTTTGTAGAACCCACGATTCTTAGGAAAAAACTTAAACGATTTCCCACTGATTTTGTATATTTTTAGGTTTTAGCCGAGGTCCCTAAAACCCTCCAAAACACTCCTTTCTGAATTTCAACTCTTCCAATTAAGCTGATATCATGGGTATGTGGAAGTATAGGGTAGACACTCCGACCAAGTTAGAGCACTTTAGGAGAGAGTTCAACATCCCGACCGATGTTCATCTGAGGTTGGCTGGGGCGGATGACTCTATCATGCCCACAACTGATTCTATGGCCTTTCCCATTGTAGCCTTTATCGAGTGCGGTCTTCGGCTCCCACTCAATACCCTTTTCCGTGAGATACTTCATTATTATAAGTTGAACCCGATGCAACTTTCCATCAACTCATACCGAGTCATTAACGGCATAATAGCCTTAGCCAAACAAGAAAGCGCTAGGGTTACTTTAGCCGATATTAAATACTGCTACACCATATGTGGACTCAAAAAAGATACGGGCTACGTTTACTACCTCTAGTCGAGGTCCACAGAGTACAAAATTGTTGCCGACCTCCCTAACTCCAACAAGGGAGCCGAGGATGACTATTTCATTAACTCGGCGAACTGGGAGTTCGCTCCGGACGAGGACCTCCATCTCTACCCTCTTTCTCGAATAGTTTCTGTAGAGGGCAATGGTAAGAGCCCTATGTTCATACTAACTTGTTTTTAAAGTCTTCAATACTTTATTTGTTCTAATGCCTGTTTTCTCTTGCAGCTCTTCCTCATCTACCAAAGGGCTTTCGCCAGTCTTTCTTTTCCAGCAAAGACTTGAGGAAATTGTTGGATCTACCAGTCCACAAGCAGAGAGCCCCTTTGGTACTCAATTTCATTCCTACCTACAAGTCCGCTCTTCCCGACGTCCCCAAGAAGAAGAAAGGCCTTTCCCCGCCTTCCGCCACAACTCCTTAAACAACCTCCTCATCTCGGCTAGAATAAGGGTCAACCTCTGATCCATCAGAGCAGCCGTCAACCTCAGCTCCATATCTGATCCCTCTATCTCAACGCTGATGACGACGACGAACTGTCTTTGCTGCTTAGATGGGTCGCCAAAAAGCAGTCGCCAAAGACCTCCTAGCCAACATTCCATCCACCATAGACGCTCAGTCAGTACCAACACAGCCCCCAAAGCCAAAACAAAAAAGGATAAAGAAGGCTCAGCCCAAGGCAACGGTGACTCAGGTTGACACTGAGGACACCTTGCCAATCTCTAAATTGGCTGAGAGTGATAAGTCCCATTCTGCCATCGAGAAGAGGCCTGCTGAGGCCCAACCATCCGAGTCTACCCGATCAAAGAGGCCGAGGTCGTCCGATACAACCACCTCAGGGTCTCTAAAGCGCGATGCCCCCTGGGCCCCCCAAATCACCCTGGAGGATAAGCCAGTTAGGGCTAGCGATAGTGCCGACGATATAAACGTCGGTGTTACCCTTAGTACCGCTCTGCTTCTTCCCGGCGATCTCGACCAGAACACCGAGCTGAGTGAATATGAAAACTATGCTCTGATGCTCCAGCGCTCTATTCAAGTAAGTCTCTTTATTTGGTAATTTTTCTTTCTTTTCCTTCTTTTTATGCTTATAATATGTTCTAATAACTTTTATTCACTTTCAGGCCATCTAGCATGCTCATTTTTTCTCAGTGCAAGCCTTTGAGAATCGGAAGGAGCTGGCCGACAAGAAGAGGGAGGCTGCTAGTCTGCAAAAGACTAATAAAAACTTGCAATCAAAGATGAAGACCTTGGAGGATCAAGTTGAGGCTGCTATCAAAGCTCAAAATGACGCCGAAGAAAAGACGGAATCCGCTGAGGCCATCAGGAAGGTTCTCGAGGCCCAAAAAAGAGAGGCCAAGGAAAAGATGTCCCAGGCCCAAAAAGAACTTCAGGATGCCCTGGCCACAAAAGAGGCCGAAGTCAAGGTCGCCAACGAGAAGGGATATAATGAGGGGGTGGCCGATGTCATGGCGGATTACAAAAAACAAGTAAAGCAAGCATGTAACAAGGGTTTCACCCGTGGTTGGATGACTTTACTTAAAAAACTTGAAATCCCCGATGACTCCCCCCTCAGGAACACCGACGTCCTTCCTCTGCCATTCCCCCCAACTCCAAGCCAATCCGACGACGACTCTGAGTCTGAGGAGGAAGCTTTGGTCAGGAAGTCAAAGGAGGCTGATGGGGCCAAGTCATCTGTTCAAAATGAGCAAGTCCTGGACTTGACTCAAGATGAGGAGGGTGGAGGTTCCCAAGGATGCAACTCCTGAGAAGGAATCGGACGTATCTCTTGCCGACAAGAGCCTCGATCAAACACTTCAAGAAATTGACGCTGAGCTCGCGGCTGAGAAGGCCGCCGAGATGTCTTCTCAGCAGTCCTCCGAGATCTAGACCCAACCTTCTAGTGGCGCTGAAGAATCTTAGTTTTATGTTTTTCTCTTCCTTCTGTGCCTTGTACTTTGTTTTTCTTTTAAAACAATGTAAGTTCTTCATATGGCCGATGTGCCTTCTTATTAATACAACTTCCTTTCCTGAATGCTTGTATCTCTGTCTTCTCTTTACTGCTCTTGTATGATTCCAAACTTAGAATTATTTTGCATATCTTCAATATACACCTTACTCAGGTGCCACCTTCTCGGGGTGACATACCTCGGTTATACCATCCAATGGTGTACCTCGGCAAGTACATAAGTGCTCACTTTAATACGACTTTGGTCTTTACTCGTAAATTTTTCACAAATTTCAACAAGTGTTTGACAAGTGTTAAACATGATCTCGGTCTAACTTCAACTTGTAAATTTTTCACAAATTTCAACAAGTGTTAGACATAACCTCGGTCTAACTCCAACTTGTAAATTTTTCACAAATTTCAACAAGTGTTAGACATAACCTCGGTCTAACTCCAACTTGTAAATTTTTCACAAATTTCAACAAGTGTTAAGCATGATCTCGGTCTAACTTCAACTTTTAAATTTTTCACAAATTTCAACAAGTGTTAAATATGATCTCGGTCTATTTTCAACTTGTAAATTTTTCACAAATTTCAACAAGTGTTAGACATGATCTTGGTCTAACTTCAACTTGTAAATTTTTTGCAAATTTCAACAAGTGTTAAACATGATCTCGGTCTAACTTCAACTTGTAAATTTTTCACAAATTTTAACAAGTGTTAAACATGATCTTGGTCTAACTTCAACTTGTAAATTTTTCACAAATTTCAACAAGTGTTAGACATGATCTCGGTCTAACTTCAACTTGTAAATTTTTCACAAATTTCAACAAGGGTTAAAACCGTTTTCCAACTCTCTGCCCCCTAATGTGGACTGAAGTTCCGCTTGGGTTCTCATTATACATGCATTCTGGAAACGTCGTTTAACTATCATATCGGTCACGAAAAAAAAATGAAGCTTTATTTATTGCTTTGGCTAATAACAAAGAACAAGATAATTTAATGATAAAAAAACTTAAGATTGCAAGTATTCCAGGGCCTTGGCAACTCTTTGCCTTCATTATCTTCAAGCCGATATGCCCCATTTCCCAGTACCGAGATGATTCTGTAGGGTCCTTCCCAATTTGGGCCAAGCTTGTCCTCTTTGGGATCCTTCTTGTTGCCGACGACTTTTCTTAAGAAGAGGTCACCGATTTGAAACTCCCTTGGGTTGACCTTATTATTATAAGCTTTGGCAAGCTGCTGCTGGTATGTTTCGAGCTGAATTGCAGCTTTCTCCCTTCGTTCTTCTAGAAGATCCAGATCTCGGGCTAAGAGTACATCATTAGTTCTGTTCTCTACTCCCTGGGTTCTGATCCCTGGGATGCCGACCTCCAGCGGAATGACAGCTTCTGTGTCATAAGCCATGGTAAAGGGGGATTCCCCTGTTGATCTTCTTGGCGTAGTTCGATACGCCCAGAGTACACTAGGCAACTCATCCACCCACTTTCCTTTTGCTGCCTGTGGCCTCTTCTTTATACCATCCAGGATAACTTTGTTGGATGTTTCGGCTTGTCCATTGCTTTGGGGAAAGCTTGGGGTTGAAAACTAATTCTTGCTTTTGAACTTTGCACAGAAGCTCTTGATTAGCTTACTGTCAAATTTTGTTCCGTTATCTGCAACTATTGCTCTTGGAATCCCAAACCGGGTGATGATATTCTTCCATATGAAGCTCTTCACATCCACATCTCGAATCTTGGCAAGGGGTTCAGTTTCTATCACTTTGTGAAGTAGTCTGTTGCCACCAGCAGGTACTTCCGTTGTCCAATTGCTTGGGGGAGTTATCCAACGAGATCCATGCCCCATTGGGCAAACGGCTAGGGACTGGATACTGGGTTTAGGTCTGCTACTGGTTGGTGTATCAGAAATGCAAACCTTTGGCACTTTTCACACTTCTTCACATAGGCTTCTGCATCTTTCTGCATGTAGGGCCACCAATACCCCTGGATAATGGCCCTATGGGCAAGTGATCTGCCCCCAGCGTGGCTTTCACATATTCTTTCATGTATTTCGTATAAAAAATCTTCAACTTGTGAAGGATGCACACACCTCAAAAGGGGTCCAGTGAAGGATCTTTTGTAGAGATGTTCCTCTGCTGTCAAATTGAATCTGGCCGACTTTAATCTGATCTTGTGTGCCTCTTTGTGATCATCTGGCAGTTTTCCTTCTTTCAGGAATGAAACTATTGCATCCATCCAGTTTGGTCCCATGTCCACACACATTGCTTCACACTCAGTGGTCAGTGGTTCGATGCTTGGCCCGACAAGTAATCGACCATTATCGTCCTCGCCTTTCCAAGTTGTATTGCACTAGCCAGGTTGGCCAGGGCATCGGCGTGGCTGTTATCATCTTGGCTAACCTGCTGTAGTCGGCAATTCTGAAACAAGGCCACCAATTTGCCTACTTCATTTGCTTATGCCGACATACGTTCATCTCAGGTTGCGAACTCACCGGTTGCTTGGTTGACTATAAGTTGAGAGTCACAAAAAATTATTATCTCATCTGCTTCTACTGCTACTGCCAGTTTTAGTCCTGCGATCAGTGCTTCATACTCTACTTCATTGTTTGAGGCCTTGAACCCCAAACGAATTGATTGTTCTAGTATCTGCCCATCTAGAGATACCAGTACTACTCCTGCCCCTGCTCCTTATCGGTTTGAACTCCTATCAACGAACAGTCGAAAGGAGTCGCCGATGTAAATACTGCAGGGTCTGAGTTTTTCTTCCTTTCTTTGTTTCGTTGCCCTCGGCTGGGCTTCTCCTTGCTTGCTAGGACATTGTTCACCTCGGCTCAACGGAGCCCGATGTTCGATGGCTCCTAGAGTGAACTCGGCCACGAAGTCGGCCAAGACTTGGCCTTTAATCACTGTTCTTGGTCTGTATTCCAGGTCATACTGCCCCAAGGCCACTGCCCATCTGGCTATTCTGCCTGTCAGATCTCCTTGCTGCAACAGGGACTTCAAAGGGTGTTCTGTTAGCCCTATAATTTTGTGGGCTAGAAAGTAATGGTTCAGCTTCTTTGAAGCCATTATTAAAGCCAGCGTCAATTTCTCTAGGGGTAGATATCTGGTTTTTGCATCTGCCAGGGTTTTGCTTACATAATAAACAGCCCTTTGTTCCCCTTTTTCTTCTCGGATTACCACTGCGCTTACCGCGTGTTCTGAAACTGCTAAGTAAAGGAACAGCTCCTTGTAGACGTCCCCCGAACGCATCCCGGGGCGAGGAGTGTGAATCCCCCCCCCCGTTCTGGTTCGATATTGGGTCTACTACAGTTCGAAGGACTCAAATGTCACGATTCTTAATCTTGAACCAAAGAGTCCAAATCTGGCAAATCGTTTTGAAAACAGATTTTTTGAAAGAAGTGCCAAACATGGACTGCTTTGCTAGATACAGAGTCGCCACCTAAATGTTTTATAATGGGAAATTTAGGAAACCCTGACTCAGTGCCAAAGGCCACGTGTCCGTCATCACCAAAGTTGCCTCGACTCGGGAACTTGGGTACGATTGGGGAAGGTCACTTCGTGAGCACCCCCGCTCGCCCGGTCAAAGACCGGCCTCTACTAACCATGATATCTTATTTTGAAAACATTGTGTGTTCTTATTCCGATTATTAGCCTAGATTTACTATGTGATGCGCACAGCATACAAGTATAGACTGAGTCGCCTGAATTGGAACAAAACATTTCATGTTTGTTTGTTTGAAAATGGTTTGATGGTGCTACCCGCAGGTAGGCTAAGACGTGGATTTGTCACCCTCGGGTGGGCTTAGAAAACATGATTTTGCCACTATCTAGTGGGCTTAAAACAAACATTTGATGAATTGTCCCACTCCAAGTAACCCAACCTCCACCCGCAGGCATTCAAGGCAGTTATATCACATAAGCACATAGCCTCATGGTAAGCATGCTATTCATGGCAGTCACTCACACGCATGCAAGGATGCTAAAGCATAAAACTCACCGAGTACTCCAAGCCAAAACAGAAGCTCATTAGAAATCCATGCTTGGTTCCTAAGTATACAAAAAATGCCTAATGCAACACATGCAAAAATGCAAACTATAGCAGGCTCGGCTATTCTAAACATAGCGTATGGAATGCTACAACTAACACGCATTCAATTTGGAATTAAAATACAAATGCAGTTTGTATGATGCGCCGAGCCCGGTGCGTGTAAAACAGATGAATGATGCAAACATGCTGTCATACCGTATGCTAATTGAAATATGCCCTATATCTAACCATCGTAAGCAGGAAAATAAAAGGGAAGAAAGACATGGGGTTGGAAGACATACATCACACTCACCCACACTTATTACAATTATGCCCTCGCGCAGAGGGTTCGAATAAATATACAGTCCCGAATGAAAGAATAGTACAGTCCAAATAATACAGTCCAAATAATGTACAAATTCCTAATTAATTTACAAATTAACTAAGAAAATAATAAAACTGGCATGCAAGCCAAGAACTACCTTGATTTTGCTCTGGATGATGGAATGATGCATGTTTGGGCTGCTTTGCGCGAAAATTCACTGGAATGCCCCAATTAGCCTCTGTTTTGCAATGATTCTTGAAAAGCGCGCCAAGCCTCGGAAGACCGCTGATTCTTGATACGCTGCAACAGAGAGCAGGAAAGGGGCATAGCAATGTATTTTCACAAATGTATGCATGTCTCGATCCTCGTCCCACCAATCACGCATCTCGATGCATGATGGCCGAGCAGCCGAATTGCACAACTCAATATAGAATGAATGCATATGAACACTACAACAAAACCTAACTCCATCATGGATAATCCGGAGTGTCGGTGACTTGGGAATTGAGAAACGTTCCGTCACTCGGAGTACGGAACGCACCTCATTTCCCGTGCTCGGGCTAACTCCTACCCGAACACGATGCAATATGCATGACATGCATGAAATGCAACTAAGATACAATCCTAACATACACAATGTTATGGAATGGCATACACGCTATGCGAGGTAATACACAACCGAACATACACAATGCTATGGATGAAATGGCATACGCAATGCAATAATGGGCTTACACCAACATGAGAGAGCCTCAGCCACACTCATATAAGAGGCCATCAGATGAAAACAAGACAACTCGAAATGCGTGCACGCGTGCACGCAAACTGAGGACCGATCCTCAGGCACCGAAATGCCACTCTAATGAGACATGGAAAAGACACGGAATATGATATGCAAATAAGAAAAAATCAGTAGCAAAATGAGGGGTAAAACAGCCCCGAAACCCGGTAAAACGGAACCCGATGGATGGAATGACCCCGAAACATGGATTTTGGTGCATGAAATGGCCTATAGCTATGCAATGCATGCATAATTTGTACATGAAGTATAAAAGAAGAAGCAAGGAAGCCATGAAACTAGCATTTTTACAGTATAAAGTATGGCCAAACAGCAAGCACAAGTAGGGCTAAAATAGCATACAAAAATGGCTCCGCAAGGGAGGCAATGAAGCAAGTGGTAGATGCAAAACCCAAACAGAAAAAGACCCTTCTACAAAACTGAAGAGGGACCAAAAATATGAACATTTACAGTAGATGAAAAGCTCCAAATCAGTATACAAACATGCTCAAAATGCAATGCAAGATATAGGCCAACAAAGGGGTATAACATGAAGTATACAAAAAATTCATCAAACAACCAAAGACCCTAATGAAACATGTCAAGGGGGTCAAAATATGGCCACTTTCAGTTCTGATCATGGACGAAAAACAGAAGCAAAATAAGCTAACAAAACATGCAAAAATGGGGACCAAAGAGGGGTATAATGGTAAGTGCTACATGGAGGTCCCCAACAGTGTTGAGCCCTTCTTCAATGTTTAAGAGGGACTCAAAATAGGCCTATTTACAGTTTACATCAGGCCCCAAAACAGATCACACACAAGCTAAAAAAATCATGCAAGAAAATGGCATTCAAGAGGGTATTGAAGCAAGTGCAACATGGAGGGCTCAAACAGTGTTGAGCCCTTAATGAAACAAGAAAATGAGCTCAAAAAAATGACCTTTTCAGTTTTGGTTGGAGCTCAAAACAGCAAGCAAATAGGTCTAAAAAATGATACCAAAATGAGTCAAAAAGAGGGGAAATGATGCTTACCCTTGAAGACCAATCCTTGGATGCTTCTTGGCTTGAGAAATGCTACCTTCTAGCTGCTGGAAAGCTTTCCAAGTTGCTGGAAATGGAAGTGGTGGTGTGGTGCTAGGTGATGGTATGTAAAAATGGTTAAGAACTTCAGGGGTTTTGAGGTTTAGAGTAGAGAGAGAGAGAAATTTAATGTGAGAGGCTTATACAAAAATCTCTAACCTTTCAACACAGACCTGGGGTGCTGTATTTATAGGCAAAAGAGGCTGGAAAAGAAGGGGAAAAAAGGGGGGAAAATATTTCAAGTTTCCCTCCAAAAATTGGCCTAAAGTGAGACAAAGAGGCAAGTGGTAGCTTCGATTCTCAAACCGAAGAGAGCCCTTCAACAAAGTTGAAGAGGGACTCAAAACAAGACACTTTTTAGTTTACAACCAAGTCCAACACAGCCCACAAGTATGCCTAAAATACCGTGCAAAATAGGCCTAAAAAGAGGTAAAGAGGCAAGTGACAGATGGAGATCTCAAACAATAAAAGGTCCTGAATCAAACATGAAAAGGACCTCAAAATATGACTATCTCAAGTTCGGGTCAGAGCCCAAAAATGCAAAATGAAGGTTCGGGAGCCGAAACACGCAATTCGGGGCCCCAAAAGTGGGCTGTTAGGCACCGGAAGTGGTGTCCGACCACGAAGTTGGTCTCTCGGACCACAGTGTCCCTCGAAAGGGAGGAAATAAGGTGTGTGCCAAAAACCGGAGCAAACAGAGGTGGTTAGGCGGTCCCGAACCGAGGCACACGGCCTGACGGCTCCGAAAATCGGGAACCAGGCTCCGAAATGGGAAAAATGGCCTGCGACCACGAAACGTAGCCTACGGCCACTGAGAGATGATCTACGAGACCTCTCCCTCCCTTTGGGAAGAGAAAATAGAGAAAACAGAGCCTGGTTCGCAAACCGAGGCAAAGCACGAAAGAGTCTGGAAGTCCGGAGGCAAGGCTCGCAGCCGAGACTCTGAAACCTCTGGACGAGCACGATATGCAACATCACCAAGCGCTCAATTGGTGACGTCTGAGTCTTAAGGTCGGTCAAAAATGGGGTGTCTGCACTCCTCCCCAGGTTCTGGATTTGAGAGAACTAAAGCCATTGTCAAATACTTCTTTAAGTTGGCCAGGGCGACTTCACACTCCTCTGTCCATAAGAAGTCTATGGCCTTCTCTACTAAGTTAAAGAAGGGTTTGCATTTGTCAGAGCTCCTGTTTATGAACCTGTTCAGGGTTGCAGCCCTTCCAGTCAGCATCTGCACCTGTTTTGCTAACGTCGGGCTCTTCAGCTCAAGGATGGCCTTGATCTGATCTGGGCTAGCCTCAATGCCCCTTCTGGTCACCAGGTATCCCAAGAACTTACCAGATCCAACTCCAAATGCACACTTCGATGCATTTAGTCAAAGCCGATATGTTTTAAGGATGTCAAAAACTATTTTTAGGTCGACCAGATAACCCTCAGGTTCCTTGGTCTTCACGACCATGTCGTCGATGTAGACTTCTACTGTTCTGCCGATTAGATTTTTGAACATCTTGGTTACCAATCTCTGGTAAGTTGCTTCTGCGTTCTTCAAACCAAAAGGCATCACCCTGTAGCAGTACAGTCCTTTTGGGGTGATAAACGCAGTCTTCTCCTCATCTGGTGGGTCCATTGCTATCTGATGGTACCCCCTGTAGGCATCCAGGAAGCTCATCCTTCCATGCCCCGAAGTGGCATCCACCAGTTGGTCAATCTTGGATAAAGGAAAACTGTCTTTGGGACAGGCCTTGTTCAGGCTAGTAAAGTCCACGCAGAACCTCCATTTACCATTCTTTTTCTTCACCACCACTGTATTTGATAGCCATGTCGGGTAATTTACCTCACAAATGGCCTTGGCCTCCAGAAGTCTATCTATTTCCTCTTCCACTGCTTCGACGTGCATCAATGTCGGTCTTCTTGCTCGTTGGATTACAGGTTTGGTTGACCTGTCAACGTTCAGTTAATGGCAAGTGACCTCGGGGTCAATGCCAGGCATTTTGTAAGGCGTCCAAGCAAACACCTCAATATTTGCTCTCAAGAAAGCTTCCAACTCATTTTCCTCTTCTTCGGCTAAGCCCGAACCGAGAGGAAAGAAGCATTCTTAATCCCCCTTCTGGATGAGGATTTTCTTCAGTGCTTCTTCACTTTTCTCGGCTGGCTCCTTGCCGACGTCCTCTAGGACTTCCACATCCTCGTCTTCGATCTCTGCCTTCTCTGGTTCTCGTATGCTGCAGGTGGATTTCATTGCTGTCATGGAGCAATTCTTTGCCTGCAACTGATCTCTTCTGACCTCCTCTATCCCACGCTCTGTTGGGAACCGCAATAGTTGATGCAATGTTGAGGGAACAGCTCCTATTGTATGCAACCATGTCCTTCCCAAGATAATATTGTAAAGGGAGGGTGTGTCGATTACGGTGAACTCTATCTTTATCTTCTTCGTGCCAGCCTGTACATCTAAGTTTGTTGCACCCAGTGGCCATGTCTGCGTTCCATTGAACCCGACCATTGGGCCATTGGATTGCTCCATATCGTCGGGGTGAAGGCCCAGCTCCTTGTAACATCTAACATACATGATGTCACAGGAGCTGCCTTGGTCAATCAGGATGTACTTTACTTGGCACTCCCCAACCTGGAGGGATACTACCAAGGCATCGTTGTGCGGATGTTGTACCATCTCAAGGTCGGCTTTAGTGAAGGACACCACCGGTCCCTGGTACTTGTTGGCCCGAGGTCTTTTATGTCGGACCTGGTACACATGCTACAGGTGCTTTACCTTCTAGGTTTCCCCCCGTATTTCATTTTCGTTGACCTTTGAGTGGATTACATTGACTACCTAAGGTTCGCCTGCCTACGGTTGCTGTGCTGGGGGAGGTGGAGCTGTTGGTGCTTAAGGAAGTTTTGCTTGCTCCTCCCTCATTCTGGCCTCATCTACAAGGTCCCTTAAATGGCCCTGCCTTACCATGTCTTCCAGGTGTGACTTTAGGGCTCTGCAACCCTGAGTCAGTTTCCACAACTTACATTGGTCCCTCCCGAGGTGTTTGAGGTGTTCCCTGAGCCTTCTCGTACTTGCTACACGATTTTGGCCCCCAATGGCCTATTTACAAACTTAAGTGTTGGAAAAATTCATTTTTGGACTTAGTTTTCAAACCGAGAGTCTCGTGCTAGTTTCATAAGTTTACACAAGTTACATTGCTTCCGAGGTGATTGAGGTGTTCCCCAGGCCTTCTCGTGGTTATTTAATGATTTTGGCCTCTGATGGCCTATTTTCAAGCTTAAGTGTGAAAAAGTACATTTGTAGACTTAGTTTTCAAACCGGGAAAGCCATGTTAGTTCCATAAGTTTCCACAACTTACATTGGTCCCTCCGGAGGTGTTTGAGGTGTTTCAGGGGCCTTCCCGTGCCTGTTAAACGATTTTGGCCACCGATGACCTATTTACAAGCTTAAGTGTTGGAAAAATTCATTTTTGGACTTAGTTTTCAAACTAGGAGTCTCGCGCTAGTTCCGTAAGTTTACACAAGTTACAACGGTTGCTTCTGAGGTGACTGAGGTATTCCCCAGGCCTTCTTGTGGTTGTTTAACGATTTTGGCCCCCGATGGCCTATTTTCAAGCTTAAGAGTTGGAAAAAGTGCCTTTTTCGACTTAGTTTTCAAACCGGGAGTGCCGTGCTAGTTTCGTAAGTTTTCACAACTTACATTGGTCCGTACCGAGTTGTTTGAGGTGTTCCCCAGGCCGTCTCGTGGCTGTTACACGATTTTGGCCTCCGATGGCCTATTTCCAAGCTTAAGTGTGAAAAACTGCCCTTTTCGACTAGTTTTCAAACCGGAAGTCCCGTGTTAGTTCCGTAAGTTTCCAGAACTTACATTGGTCCCCCCTGAGGTGTTTGAGGTGTTCCCCGGGCCGTCTCGTGGCTGTTACACGATTTTGGCCTCCGATGGCCAATTTTCAAGCTTAAATGTGAAAAAGTGCATTTTTGGACTTAGTTTTCAAACCGGGAGTCCCGTGCTAGTTCCGCAAGTTTTCACAAGTTATATTGATCCCTCTTGACATGTTTGAGGTGTTCCCAGGCCATCTCATGGCTGTTGCACGATTTTGGCACCCGATGGCCTATTTTCAAGCTCAAGTGTGAAAAAAGTGCCTTTTTTCGACTTAGTTTTCAAACCGAAAGTCCCGTGCTAGTTCCGTAAGTTTTCACAACTTATGTTGGTCCCTTCCAAGGTGTTTGAGGTGTTGCCCATGCCGTCTCCTTGCTGTTGCACGATTTTGGCCCCCGATGGCCTATTTTCAAGCTTAAGTGTGGAAAAAGTGCCTTTTTTGACTTAGTTTTCAAACCAGAAGTCCCGTGGTAGTTCTGTTAGTTTCCACAATTTACATTGGTCCCTACCGAGGTGTTTGAGGTGTTCCACGGGTGGCTCATGACTGTTGCACGATTTTGGCCCTCGATGGCCTATTTTCAAGTTGAAGTGTGGAAAAAGTGCATTTTTTGACTTAGTTTTCAAACTGAAAGTCCTGTTGTAGACACTCCATTTTTGACCGCCCTTAAGACTTGGACGCTGCTACTAACGGTTTACTTGGTGGTGAAAGTTGTGTAGTGCAAGGGTTCAATTTCTTCGGCAAGGAGAGGGTCAAATGCCAACTTCATACCCCTTTTTGGACCAAAACTATCTTGATCAAAAGATTTTGAGACCTTAAAACCCTCTCTTTCAAAGTATTTTTGAAATAAAGTTCCTACGATGTTCCGACGCTCGTATTTTGTGAAATGTTGCGTTTTTTTCGACAAACCGAGCGAGGATAAGGTGGAAATGAATGAAAGAGAGATGAACTCTTTGAAAAATCTTTAAAAACACCTTGTTTAGGGGTTTGGAGTTGAAGAAAAGAGGAGAGGAGAGAAGAAACCCAGTTGGGGAAGGAGTTGGGCATGAACCGTTAAGAGAGAGACGAGAAGTCCTCGCCAAATCAGGCCTATCCTTTCGAATACTTGGATTTCAGCTATGAGGCCACCACCGTTGGAAACCTTACTTCCGGGGCTTCAATTTTCATTCAAGAATCTCCTCGAGCCGAGTCCGGATATGAGAGATATGGTTGTTGGAAGTTGGGCATCAATCTGGTTGGACTGAAACAGAGCAGTCTTCACTAAAAGAGGGATATCCCTTAGCACACATGGAATTTTGAGGTGAGGCTTCCAAATTTGGAAAGAAGACTTCTGGGGCTACAGTTTAGGCTCAAGAATGACCTAAAAAGGCATCCAGATGAAGGATTTAGGCTTTCTTCAAAATGGGGAGTAGGACTGATTTTTGTTGCCGGCCTCTATGGGAGTGTGCCGGCCATGAGTGGCCAATGCCGGCCAAAAAGTGACCCCTATCGGCCATCAATGAGCCACTACCAGCCATCACTGATGGCCGGCAGCACCCCTCTCTCAGCAGGTTTCACGGCAGATCTTTTGAGCCAGCTGGAATCCTTTAATTTCCCCTCCATACACATGTATGGAGGGATGAAGCTCTTCCCAAGCTTGTTCAAGAAACTTTGAATTGATTTTCCTCTATATAAGGAGAGGCCCTCTCTCCTTAGCAGAGGTTGAGGACTTTGACAAGAGATATAGCTCTCTCTCTATATTGTTGTTGTTTTAGTCCCTTTTCCTTGCACTTTTGCACTACACCTCATAGCCTACCACCTCCACCATCCATCCAAGCATCTTGGAGCTGATTTTCAGAGGTTGAAGAACTCCTTTCTTGGTCCAGAGCTTGCTGCCTTGCTGTGCTACAAGGGTAAGTCATCATTTCCCTCATTTTTGCATTATTTTGCTTCATAGCTTAGCCCTATTTGCAAGCAGTTCTGGGCTTTGACATAAACTAAAAAGTGTCTTATTTTGAGCTCCTCTTGATATTGATTAAGGACACTTTTCTGTTTGAGGTCATATACCTCCTTGTACGCTCTCTCCCTCTTTGTAGGCTTATTTTGCTTCATATCTTAGCCCTACTTGTGAGCATTTTCGAGATTTGTCATAAACTGAAAAGAGTCTTATTTTGAGTCCCTCTTGATGTTTGATTAAGGGCATTTTTCTGTTTGAGGTCATTTACTTCCTTGAATGCTTGTTTGCCTCTTGTTTTGAGCCTTGCATCTAGGCCTTTGTTGCATGCTTTGTTTGGCCTTCTAGCCACTGAAATCCAGTGGATTTCAGTGGCTAACACACTGTTTTGAGAGCCAAAATCAGAGAGGGCTGACCCCCTCTCTCCTTGTCTTGTTTGTTGGCCCTTTTGGCCTTCCAAAGGGGCTTCATCTTGCATGCTTTGAAGTCTTGTTTTAGGCCCTATTATGTGAGTTTTGAGGTCTGCCTTAGCTCTGTCCAGAGCCCTTTTGGCCATATTTTGTGTCCCTCATGCATGTGTGAAGCAATCCTCCGCAAGGCCTTTCAAGGGGACCTTTCATTGCATGTTTCATTGACCCATTTTAGGGCCTTTTTGGTGAGTTTTAGGGCTGTCATAACTGATTTCTAGAGTTGGTTTTGCCATTTTACATGTCTATCTTGTATGTGTTGAGTAATCCACCTCATGGCCCTCCAAAGGAGCCCATCATTTTTGCATGCATTGGATACATTTCAGTGGTTATTTGGGTATATTTTAGCATACCATGTTCCTATTTGTGGCTGTTTTGGTGACCTCTCTTGTGCTTCATATACATGCCATGTAAACCATGCTTACTAGCCTATGTTGCATGTTGTTTTAGCCCTTCATGTTAGCACTTTTTGGCCATGCTTGGAACTGATTTGGTGCATGTTTAGGACTGCCTTGGCTCTATTTTCATGCCTCATGGTCAAATAATGCTTGCTTTGCATGCTTGTGGTTCAATGCATTTGCTTAGTTTTGGGTTTCGAGGCCTATTTCATGCATCGGGTGACATATTTCCATGATTCGGGGCCATTGAGCGTCTTATTTCAGAGCTAGAAACTGCATGTTTGTATGCCATCTTGCATCCTTTTCCATGCTTTGGTAGAGTGGCATTTGATGCCTTAGGATCGATCCTTTGCATCGTGCATGTTTGAATGTGTTTCGGTTGTCTCATTTCCATCACATGGCCACTGATTTGGGCTTAGTTGAGAGCTGCCCACATTAGTTTAAGTCCATCCCTTTGCATGTTGTCGCATGCCTGTCTTGCATATTATTGTATGCTTGCTCCATCTTTGCATGTTGTCGCATGCTAGCCCTATTTCATGTTGCTGCATGTTCATGTTGCATTTTGTCATGTTGTCCAAGGTTGTCACCTCACATCATACCTATATGCTTGTTGCATGTCATTAGCCCTGTTAGGTTATTCATATTGCATGTTTGCCATCCTTACGTGTTGCATTATTTGGATTAAGTGTTAATCCGAGCACAAGGAACGAGGGGCATTTCATACTCCGAGTGATGGAACGTGTCTCAATTCTCGGTCGCCGAAGCTCTTGATGATTCATGATAGAGTTCTAGGCTTTACTTGCTATATTTGTGCATTTATTTTCATATTGATTTGCACAAGTTGGATCTTTGGCCATCACGCATCGGGATGCATGATTGATGGTCGTGGATCCGACTAGGCCTCTCCCTTGATGTTTCGAGGTGATATGGGGTGGCATAATGCATACATGCCCTTGGGAGACCCTCCATTTTCTCTATTTTGTGCTTTGTTGCAGCTTGGTGTCACAGCACACCAGTGGCCGGCAGTGCACCATTGATGGCCGACAGGCACTCATCCTTGGCCGGCAGTGTTCCCTCTCTGGCCGGCAGGTGGCCGGCAGTGCTCCTCCATGGCTGGCAGGCCACTAGTGTATCCCTCCAGCAGTGTTTTGGTAAGTTCCAGCAATAAGCACTGGAGACACCTTGCCAGCAAAGCCTCTAGAGAGCAAACAAAAGGCGTTTCGAGGCGAGGAACCGAAGCGAGCATGCATATCCTCCTCTTCTTCAAATAGAGCTGGAGCAATTCTTTTTTAATGCTTACTTGTTAGTTAGCATCCATTTGTAATAATTAATTTGTTAATTAATTAAGTTGTGTAATAATTAGTTGTAGCTAGTTATTCATTTGGTTTTGTAATAATTAATTAGCTTGTTAGTTAGTTAATTAGGCGGCTTGTATTATTTATTCGGACCTGTAGGCACCCCATTTTTGACCGACCTTAAGACTAGACGTCACCGATTGAGCGCTCGGTGATGTTGCATATTGTGCTCGTTCAGAGGTTTCAGAGTCTCGGCTACGAGCCTTGCCTCCGGACTTTCGGACTCTTTTGTGCCTTGCCTCGGTTTGCGAACCAGGCCCTGTTTTCTTTGTTTTCCCTTCCCGAAGGGAGGGAGAGGTCTCGTAGACCATCTCTCAGTAACTGTAGGCTACGTTTCATGGGCATAGGCCATTTTTCCCGTTTGGAGCCTGGTTTCCAGTTTTTCGAAGCCGTCGACCGTGTGCCTCGGTTCAGGACCGCTTAACCACCTCCGTTTGCCCCGGTTTTTTGGCATACACGTTATTTCCTCCCTTTTGAGGGACACTATGGTCCGAGAGACCAACTTCGTGGTCGAACGCCACTTTCGGTGCCTAACAGCCAGTTTTCGGGGCCCCGAACTACGTGTTTCGGCCCCCGAACCTCCGTTTTGCATCCGTCTTGGTTCATTTTTGGTGGAGACCTTATTTTCATTGTTAGAAAGGTTGTAGGAGAGTGGGAGGCCAGCAATTTTTCTGAAAGAATAAGTTTTTTTGGTCAAAAGTGATTCAGTATGAATCTGGGAAGGAGAGAAAACACTGTGCGGCTTTACCGAAACGAGCATAACTCCTTGCATACTTGGATTTAAGATGTGAGGTTACCACCATTGGAAAGCTTACTTCCGGGGCTTCATTTTTCACTCAAGAATCTCCTAAGGACAAGTTCGGGTGGGGGAGATATGGTTGGTTGAAGTCCGTTTGGACCGAATCTCCGCGGCTTCACGAAAACTGGCATAGCTTTTTGCACAGGAATAATTTTGATGCAAGGTTTGCGGCATTGGAAAGCTAACTTCTGGGGCTTCATCCTAGTGGGTGGCCGGCCACCTTGACCTGGTCGGCCGGCCACCTAGCCTGGTTGGCTGACCACTTTGGCCCTTTCGAGCTGGCCGGCCATTTTTGCCCTCCTGAGTGTGCTCCAGCTGTGCCAGCTATTCTGCATTTGACCCTCTATCCGAGGGTCTCTCCTTTTGGGAGGAAATTTTAATTTTTTTCCCCCTCTTTTCTTGCCCCTCTCCCTCTTTAAAACCAGCACCCATAGCTTCATTTTAGAGGTTGAAAATAAATCATTTGGGAGCTTTGCATACAAACCTCCATCTCTCTCTGTTCCAAGCTCCGAAACCCTAGCTTCTTGGCCATTTTATACACCAACCCATAACGCCACACTTCCACACTCCATTCCAGCCCCTTGGAGGTTATTTGCAGAGGGTGGAAGCTCATTTCCTTGGACCAAAAGTTGATGGAAAGTTGTGCTACAAGGGTAAGCTCCTATTTTCCCTTTTCTTGCACTATCTTGTTCTATATCTTAGTCCCTTTTGCTTACATTTTTTGGCTCCGACCCAAACCAAAAATAGTCCTATTTTGAGCTCCTATCCGTGCTTGATCAAGGACCTCTTGCTGTTTGAGGTCTCCTACTACCTCTTGTCTCTTTATCCCTCTTTTAGGCCTATTTTTGCATGATATATTAGCCATATTTGTGAGCTGTTTTGGACTTGGTCATAAACTGTGAAATGTCTTTTTTTGAGGCCCTCTTCAACTTTGTTGAAGGGATCTCCTCTGTTTGAGGTCAGCTGCTACCACTTGCCTCTTTATCTCTCTTTTAGGCCTTTTTCTTGCATGATAGTTTAGCCTCACTTGTGTTTATTTTCGTGGCTTGATGTAAACTGTAAAGTGCCTTTTTTTGAGTCCCTCTTCAACTTTGTTGAAGGCCTCTTTGCCATTTGGGGCCGGCTGATGTCCCCCCTTGTCCCTATTCTCTATTTTAGGACCATTTTTGTATGATAGATTAGCCCTATTTGTGTTCATTTTTTAGGCTTGTTATAAACTGGAAAAGGCTTTTTTTGACATCATCTTCATGTTTCATTTAGGGAATTTTCTTATTTGAAGTCACATCCTTCCTTGAATGCTAGATTGTCCCTTGTTTTGAGCCTTACACCTAAGCTCCAATGGCATGCTTTGTTTGGCCTTCTAGCCACTGGAATCCAATGGATTTCCAGTGGCTTTGATGCTATTTTGAGCCTCCAAATTAGAGGGGGTGACCCCCTCTCACATTGACTTGTTTGATGGCCATTTTGGCCTTTCAAAGGGACCCCTCTTTACATGTTTTAAAGTCACATTTTAGGGTCAATTTGATGAGTTTTGGGACTATCATAATTGATTTCCAGAGTTGTTTTGGTCATGCTTCATGTCTATTTTGTATGTGCCTAATAATCCCTTTGTATGCCCTCTAAAAGAGCTCCTCATTTGTGCATGTGTTGGCTGCATTTCCATGGTTATTTGGGCATATTTTGGCATGTTTTATTCACTAATTTTTTCTGGTTTGATGAGTTCTCACTTTCCTCATATACATGCCATGTAACCCTTGTTTACTAGCCAAAATTGCATGCTACTTTAGCCCATCTTGCTAGCACCTTTTGGCCTTGCTTTGAACTAAGAAAGTTCATGTTTTGGGACTGCATTGACTCTTTCTTCATGCTTCATGATCAAATAATGCATGCTTTGCATAGCTATAGGTCATTGCGTATGCCTAGTTTTGTGTTTCGGGGCCATTCCATGCATCGGCTGCCATATTGCCATGTTTCAAGGCTGTTTAGCATCATATTTTAGTGCTGAAATTCACATATTTGTATGCCATATTCCATGCCTTTCCATGCTTTGGTAGAGTGGCAATCGTGCCTTAGGATCGGTCCTCAGTTCGTGTGCCCGTGTGCACGCATCTCGAGTGTCTCATTTCCATCTAATGGCCACTGATGTGGGTGTGGCTGAGGTCCACTCATATTGGTGTAAGTCCATTATGCATTGTGTATGCCATTTCAATTCATAGCATTGCGTATGCTAGGTTGTATGTTAGAGCATCGTGTATGCCATGTTACATCGCGCATTGTGTATGCCATTTCATAGCATTGTGTATGCTAGGTTGAATGTTAGAATTGCATTCATGCATGTCATGCATATTGCATTGTGTTTGGGATAGGAGTTAGCCCGAGCATGGGAAACGAGGGATGTTTCGTACTTCGAGTGACGGAACGTGTCTCAATTCCCAGTCACCGACACTTTGGATTATCCATGATGGAGTCTTGGTCTTGTTGTGTTTCCATGTGCATTCATTCCATATTGAGTTGTGCAATTCGACTCCTCGGCCATCATGCATCGAGATGCGTGATTGGTGGCACGAGGATCGAGGCATGCATACATATGTAAAAATACATTGCTATGCCCCTTTCCTGCTCTTTGTTGCAACAAATCAGAAATTAGCAGCTTTCAGAAGCCTTGCACAGCATTCCGAGTTTAATTGTAAATAGAGGCTAATCGGGGCATCGCAGTGGATTTCCGTGCAAGGTAACCCGAACATGCATCATTCATCATCCGGAGCAGAGTCGAGGCAGTCCCTAGCTTGTATGCTAATTTACTGCTTTCCTATATTAATTTGTTAATTAATTAGGATTTTGTATTTATTCAGACTGTATTATTCATTTGGGACTGTATATTATTTATTCGGACCCTCCGAGTGAGGACACAATTGTAAAAAGTGTGTGTGCGTGTGATGTATGTCTTCCAACCACACGTCTTTCTCCCTTTTATTTACCAGCTTATGATGGTTAGATTAGGGCATGTTTCAATTAGCATACAGTATGATAGCATGTTTGCATTCATTCATCTGTCTTGCATGCACCGGGCTCGGCGCATCATATCTCTCTGCATTGTATTTCAATTCCAAGTTGAATATTTGTTAGCTGTAGCATTCCATATGCCATGTTTAGAATAGCCGAGCCTGCTATAGTTGCATTTTTGCATGTGTTGCATTAGGCATTTCAGCATAGTTAGGATCATGCATGGATTTCTAACATAGCTTCTGTTTTGGCTTGGAGCACTCAGTAAGTTTTTACGCTTTAGCATCCTTGCATGTGTGTGAGTGACTGCCATGATAGCATGCTTACCATGAGGCTATATGCTTATGTGATATAACTGCCTGAATGCCTGTGGGTGAAGGTTGGGTTATTTGGATTGGAACAAATCATCAACTGTGAGTTTTAAACCCACTAGATAGTGGCAAAACCAGCTTTTCTAAGCCCACCTGGGGGTGGCAAAATCTACATTTTAAGCCTACTTGCGAGTAGCAAACCCTATTTCAAAAACAAACATGAAATGTTTTGTTCCAATTCAGGCGACCCGGTCTATACTTGTATGCTTTGCGCATCATATAGTAAATCTAGGCTAATAACCGGAATAAGAACGTGTAATGTTTTCAAAACTAGGTATCATGGTTAGTAGAGGCCGATCTTTGATCGGGCGAGTGGGGGTGCTGACGAAGTGACCTTCCCCAATCGTACCCAAGTTCCCGAGCCGAGGCAACTTTGGTGATGACGGACACGTGGCCTTAGGCAACGAGTCAGGGTTTCCTAAATTTCCCAAAAATAAAATATTTAGGTGGCGACTCTGTATCTGGCAAAGCAGTCCATGTTTGACACTTCTTTCAAAAAATTCGGTTTTCTCAAAATGATTTGCCGGATTTGGACTCTTTGGTTCAGATTAAGAACCGTGACAATTAGAGTCCTGAACTGTAGTGAGCCCAAAATGAATGGAACGGGGGACTCATCCTCCTGGGGCGTTCGGGGACGTCTACAGTTTCTGGCGACTCTGCTAGGGATTTAGAGAACTTGACTCGAACTCATGATATCTGGCTTTGACTACACTTATACGTTTCTTTGCATTGCATTTGCATTGGCGCGCCTAGGACACCGTGTTTGCCATTTGCTATTCCTGAGCGGTTTGCCAGAGGCTGTGTGCCATAAGGCTTACCGGTTACGGGCTCTGCCAGTATGGGAACACAAACCCTGGTTTTACCGTGGCACCCTTTTGACCATTCGACCTGGTGCATATTCGGAATCCGTAGTGACCATTCCAAAATAGGACAAGTTGCTTACCCGATCATAGGTTGATTGAAACCGCTGCGTGCATAGTGAAACCTTAGTTCCCGACAAAATAGAACAGGGAAACCCTACCCCAACATAGGGTTGTTTTGGCTCTCACTTGTTTGCTATGTGCTTTTAGAGTGCGTCTCTACAGGATTGCATGTATCAGTTTGCAAGTTTGGGTATCAGTTCATGGGCATCGAATGTGAAGAATCGGTTTACCGAGGGTATCGGTTGCCAGGCGTAGATTTGGGCGAATTCAAGAGAGAGCACAATGCTCGCTTTTGTTCAGATTCTGTTTTGGTGAAATTAATGAGATGTCGATGTTTTCTCTTTTGCTAGGTAGTCTGGGAACTATAGCTTTAGACGGCTCCAATATCCCCCGGGTACATTGGATCCATGTTGATAGACTTTGTCAGGTCAGAAATTCAGTTCAAGGGCAAATTAGTGTTCCTTCACCAGGGGCAAGGTAAAAAGGCCAGTCAAGCACAGATCATCAGTCCAACAATCTTCGGATCAGCAGTCGTTATCCATCTCACCTGTGTGCAGTTGGGTTGAGATACCTCAGGGAGTTACACCTATTATTCAGCTAGATCAGGGCATTATGGCAGGGATGGAAGAAATGATGCGTCAGCTTCAAGAAATTATAAAGCTCATGCAGGAGGACGCTGTCCGCCAAGTAGAATTCTCTAAACAGCAGGCCACAATCATGGCCCAGAAAGAAACTAATTACGGCCATGACTAGCGAGCATCAGCCTCACATCCAGTTCCTCCCCCACCAGGGGTCCCGCTACCCGAGCAGACATTAACTACCTAGAATGTCGTGCCAAATGCCCAGAACATTTTGCCAAATATCCAGGCCGTTCAGGAGGACACAGACATTCCAACGGGGCTAGCTCCGCCCCCGCTTCCACCTCAATTATCCAAGGCACGTACACCTATCAACCACCCGGACTCTCCCTTCGAGTTCGAAGTAGACCCTATGGCACTGAAATTGAGCAAGCTTGAGAAGCTATTCAAAAAATCCCATGGGGTAAAGTCCATCCCAGACATCGAGGACAGATACACTGACTCAGTTGTGACACTGCCGGACAGGTTCAAGATGCCTCACATCGACCATTTTGACGGGTCAGGAGATCCCATGGTCCACCTGAGTTTGTTTTCAGATGTTCTGCGCCCCATGGGCTTGACATGATTACAGAAGCTCTCCCTTTTTGGCAGGACCCTGTCGGGTATTGCGGCCATCTGTTACGCCAAATTAGAGGATTCAGTGAAACGAAGCTGGGAGGAGATGGTCGAGGCCTTCGTCGCACAATATTCATACAATACTCAGATCGAGATCACAACCCGTGATCTTGAGACGACCAAGCAAGAGCCGAAAGAGGGCTTCTCTGACTTTGTGGCCTGCTGGAGGGCCAAGGCCTCAATGATGACCATTAGGCCAACAGATACGGATCAAATACGGATGGTTGTGCGCAACCTCCAGCCCAAGCTAATGCAGAAAATGATCGTGCTCCCCTTCCCAACCTTTTCAGATTTGCATGAGATGGTAGTACAGATTGAGGATGCCATGAAGCAGGGCCTTATTGACCAAGAGAAGGAGCAGCCTAGGCGGGCGTTTTCCCGCAGTTCGAATGTGACCACCAGTGGTGATGCAGCTGCAAGATCTTCTGAAGTGGGCATGGTCACCACCACCACATCAAAAACAGCTACCCCATTCACCGGTGCGTCCAGAAGTAGCCCACAAAAAACTAAGTATCCACCCCCGAGTCAAGAGGGTTTTCATCCCACTGCGTATGCCTCTGTCAAAGGCTCTAGAGGTCTTACTCCGGAGAGGACATTTGAAACCATTGGAACAACGGCCCCTACTCGATCCTATCCCTGCAAAGCATGACCAGACTAAATACTGTGCCTACCATCAACAAACCGGTCATGACAAGCGATTGCTTTAAATGCGCCATGATGTACAAGATCTGTTTGACAACGGGGTCATTGCCACACCAGGTCCTGCAAATTCTATCGGCACTTGATCAGTGAACTTGTGGGGGGATAATGTGATGTGATCAGGGGTTGAACCAGCTGCGGGTGGCACTCGATTTATTCCAGATGTGGGAATGGCATGCACTGTTTTGAGCATTTGTGAATGCTAGTTTTGTGGTTTCTGACTTGGGTGTTGAGTCAGTCCTGTTGTTTTGTTTTGAGTTTATCCTTTTGTTTTGAGTCAGTCTTTTCATACTGAGTCAGTTGAGGTCTGTCTTGTCGTATCGAGTCAAGTCCTGTTGTGCAGAGGTCAGGTGATTCCGGGGGTGTTACCTCAGGCGTCACCATTTTGTTTTGCGTTTGTCTTTTCGTTTTGTTTTGAGTCTGTTTCTGCCAGGGAGCCAGTTGCGCCAACAGATTTTGAATGAAACCGCAGTGATTTTCACACTCTTGTGTTTGCTTTTGCCTTGCGCCAGTTATGCCGGAAGTTCTCAATGAGATGGCAGTATTCGACTAAAAACTTTGGCTTTTCTGTGCCTTGAAGTCATTGCATCGACCTACGTTTTTCAAAACTTTTTGGAACACTGCGATGAAAGCGAAGAGAAAGGAATTCCTCGGGATTTATGAAAATTTGATCAATTGAGAGAAAGAGAGGCGTGCTAAGCCCTTAATGAATGAGATCATGCTTGTTAGTGTGAGTACTGAGAACGATCCTGGCTTGATCCAGATTGGTTCTACCTTGTCTTCAGCGCGAGTGATTTGTTGCTTTCTTAAAAATTTCAAAAAATGTTTTTGCACGATCCTGCAAAGACCTGTGTGGAATCGCTCTTGAGATTGTGCAGCCTCGGATTGCTCTCAGCCTCGAGACCCGAGCCCTTGCTTTAAAACCTTGAACCACAATTCGGAGTGTTCAACGATCCACCATCAAGAGAGGCCTGTGTGGCCAGATTGGAAGCAGCCCTCGAGCAAGAGGCACCAAACTCAGATCAAGAAGATCAGACCTCATCAGAAGAAGCTTGTGAAGCTAGAACAGAAGCATCCCTCGAACTAGAGGCACAAATGCCCGATGCGCTCGAAGAGCCGAAAATGGATCATTCTGCAAATCTGAACAATAATTATTCTCTTCTCTTGGATTCAGATGATTTCGGAGTCTCAAAACCATTCGGCATGAACTTGTTACACTTTTACCCTTTGAGAGGCTCGCTAGGCCGAAAACCCAGAAAGGTGACCCAGGCAAAAGTTAGAGCAAAAAAAAAAAAAAAAAAAAGAACAGATACAAAAAAGAAAAAAGAAAAAAGAAAAGAAAAGATACAAAAAAAAAAGGAAGAAAAGAAAAGGAAAATAATTGAAAAAGAAAAAAAAGAACAAAGCTCGCAAGGTCGAAAACCCGCAACGGGCACCTTGGCAAAAGTTAGAGCCCAAAAAAGTGAAAGTTAAATACCCGAGTGTACCTTACCCCGAACTACGTGAGGCTTGATTCCCATCTTTGGGATACGTAGACAACTTCATTCTGAAGTCCAGCCGCAAAACACTTCAAATTCGACTATGTCCATGTGATGGTTCTGATCATCTTCTGTATCCGAAAGTCTGGTTGTGTTCGTCGCTCTGAGGACTGACTACAATGCGCTGTGGTGCCATTCAAACAAGGGGCAACTTTCCGTTGCCATTCAATGCGCCGCGATGCCGTTCAAATAAGGAGCAACTTTCCGTTGCCATGCAGCTCTTTTCAAGCAAGGGGCAATTTTCCTTCGGATCTGAGGTTGTGCATCTCAAGAGTAGGTTCCGTGCTCATTCAGCAGTGGCCGTTTGCGAAATAATTTTTGAGAATTTTTACTGAGGTTGACTAATCTTCTCGAAAAGTGTTCCATTTTTCAAAACTGGACCATTTCTTGGACCCAAAAAAGAAAAATTTTCAATGCTCATAGCCTGACTTGCATGATTTTAAATCAGAAAATTGAACAAGCATGTTAATCTAACTCTCATTTTGGTCAAAAGTGTTTTAGTAGAAAGCCAAAAACAAAAATGGTCGAAATGATAGGGCACAGTTGAGTCAGGTGTTCTATCTTTTCCCCATTGCTACAATACTTGCCAAGAAGGGCACTCGACCTGCCAGAAAAGGGCACAACTTAAGTTAACAGCAAAAGGGCTGAAAGCTCTCTCACCCTCCGAGCAACGAGGTATCAAGCCAAGTGCAAAGCACGAACTGGAATGAATCAAGATATTCCACTCCCTCATCTGGACAGATCTGATCACGTCCAAACTCCCCAGCAGAGCATCGTCAACCGATGTCAGCTGCCGATTTGCTACACACCCAGTTGTAGCACAGCCCCTCTATGGGAGAAACTCACTAGCTGCGTGCAGAAGAAGAAGAATCTAGCGGAATGCTAGGGGCAAGAGCCCACAACTTTCTGTTTATCCATCAACCACCCAGGGGAGGGATTTAAAATGAGAGATTGAAGAATAGAGAGGTGTGCGCTGAGAGAAAAAGTGAGGAAAGGGATTTTTCAGAAAAACAGAGCTTGAGGGCCGAGTGATGTGAGAATCACAAATGAGAAAGGGTGAGAAACAATACCCGGAGAAATTGGCTCCTCGTGCACCAAGAGGTCTCTCGCCTTTGTAACACAGCTGAGTGTTGTGTTTGTGCATTTTGTTTGTCTCGTTTCTTGTTTTAAGTCATTTGAGTGTCAACAAATGTGTTTAGGTCATTTTACATTGTTTTTCCTTTGTTGGGTTGTGTTTAGCTCGTTGTACCTTTGTTTTCCATTGTTGAGTCGTTTTGGCTGTGGTCAGTTGTAGGCTCAATACCCGGTTGAGAACCCTTTTCTCATTTCAATTTCAAAAATCGGTTTATGCTCAAAGTGTCGTGTCGTTCTCCACATTTGTGCAAAAAAGGATCAGTTCTTTCATAAAGCCGCAGGGTTCAACCCAGGTTATGTCAGAATAGTAAAACAAGGACCTATCTGAAGCTATTTTGGTTCCGGACTACAAAGCAAAAGAAAAGAGAGAAAATTTGGAGCATTTGAGTTTGTTTCAACTTGTGCAAATTTCGAGATTCTACCTCTTCAAGCCTTGTCAATGCCCCGAAGTATAAGTGTGCCTCTACCTCAAAGCTCAAGCTCAAGTCTGCTTCAAGCCAGAATGGCAATCAGAAATGCTCTCCTCGAGTACCGTTTCATGCCAGGGACATCTTGGCTGTGTTTGCAATGAGTTCCTAGGAGACCAACTGCGACGGTGGAAACTAGAGTTCGAATGGCTGATGCCTAGAATGTAAAGGTTCGGGATTTCCGGGACTAAAGTCTGGTTTAAATACCCAGGGGCGTGTCCTCGGCTTGAAATCTGTATAGAAGCCCCATAGGTTGAGATAGCGTTTATGCACCTCAATTCTGGATACTGAACCAACCTAGTCTGTCACCCCGTTGGAGAATAGTGAAAGTTGTGAATATGATCAGGAAGAAAGGCAGCATCCAAAGTGTTTTACGTGAAGAACCCTTGTCATTATTTCAGAGCCTTTGTACTGCGAGTTGAAGGTAAGTGTTCAAATAGCACGAGGGGAGATCCCCGTCAGAGTAGAGCGATTCATCGCCACTCATCCCATGAGGTGCTTTCTAAAGCGCCGCTATGCTTGTTTATTGCATCATGCATTGTATTGCATTGTACCTCTCAAGTTTCTTTCTCATTCATGCACGATATTGTATGTACGATTCATTCAAAGAAGTTCCATTTGAGATCATTTATTTAGTGTGTCAATCACACTTCATTTACTTAGTGTATTAATCACACTTCATTTATTTAGTGTATCAATCACACTCTCTTTACTTAGTGTATCAATCACACTTCTTTCATTTTTTGTATCTATCACACACATTCTCATTTTCTGTATCTGTTACACACATCCTCATTTTGTGTATCTATCATGCACATATTCACTTAGTTTACTTTAGTGTATCCATCACACTTCATTACCTTTAGTATATCCATCACACTTCATCTATCATACTTTGTTCACTTAGTGCATCTATCACACTTTGTGTTCACTTTTAGTGTATCAATCACACTCTGTTCACTTAGTGCATCTATCACACTTTGTGTTCGCTTTTGGTGTATCAATCGCACTCTGTTCACTTAGTGCATCTATCACTTTGTGTTCGCTTTTAGTGTATCAATCACACTCTGTTCACTTAGTGCATCTATCACACTTTGTGTTCGCTTTTAGTGTATCCATCACACCCTGTTCACATAGTGCATCTATCACACTTTGTGTTCGCTTTTAGTGTATCCATCACACCTGTTCACATAGTGCATCTATCACACTTTGTGTTCGCTTTTAGTGTATCTATCATACTCTGTTCGCATAGTGCATCTATCACACTTTGCGTTCACTTTTTGTATATCCATCATACTTTGCTTCACATAGTGCATCTATCACACTTTGTGTTCACTTTTAGTGTCTATCACACTTTGCTTCATAGAGTGTATCCATCACACTCGCTTCAATTTGTGTATCTATCACATTATGCTCATTTCGTGTATCTATCACGCGTTCACTTTGTGTATCCATCACACACGTTCATTTTGTGTATCTATCACGCGTCCACTTTGTGTATCCATCACACACGTTCGCTTAGTGTATCTATCACATATTTGCTTAGTGTATCCATCACACTCGTTTCACTTTGTGTATCTACCACACTTTGCTTCACTTAGTGTATCAATCACACTTTATTCATATGGTGTATCCATCACACTCTCTTCACTTTTGTGTATCTATCACACATGTTCGCTAAGATTGCATAATCTTCTTACATCATAACTGCATGAAATGTAGTTTGATTTGCCTTCCCGCTTAAAACTGTCGCATTTGTTGTGAATATTTGCTTCGTTACAGCTTTATTTACATGATCCTTACTGCATGAAATGTAGTTAGATTTGTATATGCTTGCTACTTTGCATAATCATGAGTTACGTCCGGCTTTGTGCATATCATCTTGCATTTTGCCCCCCGCCTGTGGGCATGGCTGCAGGCACACCTTTGTTTATCTCGCCTGTTCGTCTAAGTCTTCGGCCTTGTCAAAAATGGGTTGTCTCTGGGCTTTGACCTTCACTTCCGTCACGTGTGACTTTCGAGTTCTATCAAAGAGGGGCAACTGTAGACACCCCATTTTTGACCGACCTTAAGACTCCGACGTCACCGATTGAGTGCTCGGTGATGTTGCATATTGCGCTCGTTCAGAGGTTTCAGAGTCTCGGCTGCGAGCCTTGCCTCCGGACTTTCGGACTCTTTTGTGCCTTGCCTCGGTTTACGAACCAGGCCCTATTTCCTTTGTTTTCTCTTCTCGAAGGGAGGGAGAGGTCTCGTAGACCATCTCTCAGTGGCCGTAGGCTACGTTTCATGGGCATAAGCCATTTTTCCCATTTGGAGCCCGATTTTCGATTTTTTGAAGCCGTCAGCCGTGTGCCACGATTCGGGACCGCTTAACCACCTCCGTGTGCTCCGGTTTTTGGCATACACCTTATTTCCTCCCTTTTGAGAGACACTGTGGTCCGAGAGACCAACTTCGTGGTCGAACGCCACTTCCGGTGCCTAACAGCCTGTTTTCGGGGCCCCGAACTGTGTGTTTCGGCCCCCGAACCTCCATTTTGCATCCGTCTTGCTTCATTTTTGGTGGAGACCTTATTTTCATTGTTAGAAAGGTTGTAGGAGAGTGGGAGGCCAGCAATTTTTCTGAAAGAACAACTTTTTTTGGTCAAAAGTGATTTAGTATGAATCTGGGAAGGAAAGAAAACATTGCGCGGCTTTACCGAAACGAGCATAACTCTTTGCATACTTGGATATAAGATGTGAGGTTACCACCATTGGAAAGCTTACTTCCGGGGCTTCATTTTTCACTCAAGAATCTCCTAAGGACAAGTTCAGGTGGGAGAGATATGGTTGGTTGAAGTCCGTTTGGACCGAATCTGCGCGGCTTCACGAAAACTGGCATAACTTTTTGCACAGGAGGAATTTTGATGCAAGGTTTGCGACATTGGAAAGCTAACTTCTGGGGCTTCATCCTAGGAGGTGGCCGGCCACCTTGACCCTTTTGACCTGGTCGGCCGGCCACCTAAACTGGTCGGCTGGCCACCTAGCCTGGTTGGCTGACCACTTTGGCCCTTTCGAGTTGGCCGGCCATTTTTGCCCTCCTGAGTGTGTTCCAGTTGTGCCAGCTATTCTGCATTTTACCGTCTGTCCGAGGGTCTCTCCTTTTGGGGGGAAATTTGAATTTGTTTTTCCCCTATGTTCTTGCCCCTCTCCCTCTTTAAAACCAACACCCTTAGCTTCATTTTAGAGGTTGAAAAAAAATCATTTGGGAGCTTTGCATACAAACCTCCATCTCTCTCTACTCCAAGCTCTAAAACCCTAGCTTCTTGGCCATTTTATACACCAACCCATAACACCACACCTCCACACTCCATTCCAGCCCCTTGGAGGTTATTTGCAGAGGGTGGAAGCTCATTTCCTTGGACCAAAAGTTGCTGGAAAGTTGTGCTACAAGGGTAAGCTCCTATTTTCCCTTTTCTTGCACTATCTTGTTCTATATCTTGGTCCCTTTTGCTTACATTTTTGGGCTCCAACTCAAACTGAAAATAGTCCTATTTTGAGCTCCTCTCCATGCTTGATCAAGGACCTCCTGCTGTTTGAGGTCTCCTACTACCTCTTGTCTCTTTATCCCCTTTTTAGGCCTATTTTTGCATGATATATTAGCCGTATTTGTGAGCTGTTTTGGACTTGGTCATAAACTGTGAAATGTCTTATTTTGAGTCCCTCTTTAACTTTGTTGAATGGCTCTCCTCTGTTTGAGGTCAGCTGCTACCACTTGCCTCTTTATCTCTCTTTTAGGCCTTTTTCTTGCATGATAGTTTAGCCTCACTTGTGTTTATTTTCGTGGCTTGATGTAAACTGTAAAAGGCCTTTTTTTGAGCCCCTCTTCAATTTTGTTGAAGGGCTCTTTGCCATTTGGGGCCGGCTGATGTCCCTTGTCCCTATTCTCTCTTTTAGGACCATTTTTGTATGATAGATTAGTCCTATTTGTGTTCATTTTTGAGACTTTTTATAAACTAGAAAAAGGCTTTTTTTTGACATCATCTTCATGTTTTATTAAGGGCATTTTCTTATTTGAAGTCGCATCCTTCCTTGAATGCTAGATTGTCCCATGTTTTGAGCCTTACTACTAAGCTCCAATGGCATGCTTTGTTTGGCCTTCTAGCCATTGGAATCCAGTGGATTTCTAGTGGCTTTGATGCTGTTTTGAGCCTCCAAATTAGAGGGGGGTGACCCCCTCTCACCTTGACTTGTTTGATGGCCATTTTAGGGTCAATTTGATGAGTTTTGGGACTATCATATTTGATTTCTGGAGTTGTTTTGGTCATGCTTCATGTCTATTTTGTATGTGCCTAATAATCCCTTTGTATGCCCTCTAAAGGAGCCCCTCATTTGTGCATGTGTTGGCTGCATTTCCATCATTATTTGGGTATATTTTGGCATGTTTTATTCACTAATTTTTTCTGGTTTTATGAGTTCTCACTTTCTTCATATACATGCCATGTAACCCTTGTTTACTAGCCAAAATTGCATGCTACTTTAGCCCATCTTGCTAGCACCTTTTGGCCTTGCTTTGAACTAAGAAAGTTCATGTTTTGGGACTGTCTTGACTCTATCTTCATACTTCATGATCAAATAATGCATGCTTTGTATAGCTATAGGTCATTGCGTATTCCTAGTTTTGTGTTTCGGGGCCATTCCATGCATCGGGTGCCATATTGCCATGTTTCGGGGCTGTTTAGCATCATATTTTAGTGCTAAAATTTTCATATTTGTATGCCATATTCCATGCCTTTCCATGCTTTGGTAGAGTGGCATTCGTGCCTTAGGGTCGGTCCTCGGTTCGTGTGCCCGTGTGCACGCATCTCGAGTGTCTCATTTCTATCTAATGGCCACTGATGTGGGTGTGGCTGAGGTCCACTCATATTGGTGTAAGTCCATTATGCATTGTGTATGCCATTTCAATTCATAGCATTGCGTATGCTAGGTTGTATGTTAGAGCATCGTGTATGCCATGTTACATTGCGCATTGTGTATGCTAGGTTGCATGTTAGAATTGCATTCACGCATGTCATGCATATTACATTGTGTTTGGGATAGGAGTTAGCCCGAGCACGGGAAACGAGGGATGTTTCGTACTTCGAGTGACGGAACGTGTCTCAATTCCCAATCACCGACACTCCGGATTATCCATGATGGAGTCTTGGTCTTGTTGTGTTTCCGTGTGCATTCATTCCATATTGAGTTGTGCAATTCGACTCCTCGGCCATCATGCATTGAGATGCGTGATTGGTGGCACGAGGATCGAGGCATGCATACATATGTAAAAATACATTGGTATGCCCCTTTCCTGCTCTCTGTTGCAGCAAATCAGAAATCAGCAGCTTTCAGAAGCCTTGCACAGCATTCCGGGTTTAATTGTAAACAGAGGCTAATCAGGGCATCGTAGTGGATTTCCGCGCAAGGCAACCCGAACATGCATCATTCATCATCCGAAGCGGGGTCGAGGCAATCCCTAGCCTGCATGCTAATTTACTGCTTTCCTAGATTAATTTGTTAATTAATTAGGATTTTGTATTTATTCGGACTGTATTATTCATTTGGGACTGTATATTATTTATTCGGACCCTCCGAGTGAGGGCACAATTGTAAGAAGTGTGCGTACGTGTGATGTATGTCTTCCAACCACACGTCTTTCTCCCTTTTATTTACCAGCTTATGATGGTTAGATTAGGGCATGTTTCAATTAGCATACAGTATGATAGCATGTTCGCATTCATTCATCTGTCTTGCATGCACCGGGTTCGGCGCATCATATCTCACTGCATTGTATTTCAATTCCAAGTTGAATATTTGTTAGCTGTAGCATTCCATATGCCATGTTTAGAATAGCCGAGCCTGCTATAGTTGCATTTTTGCATGTGTTGCATTGGGCATTTCAACATAGTTAGGATCATGCATGGATTTCTAACATAGCTTCTGTTTTGGCTTGGAGTACTCGGTAAGTTTTTACACTTTAGCATCTTTGCATGTGTGTGAGTGGCTGCCATGATAACATGCTTACCATGAGGCTATATGCTTATGTGATATAACTACCTGAATGCCTATGGGTGATGGTTGGGTTATTTGGATTGGAACAAATCATCAACTGTGAGTTTTAAGCCCACTAGATAGTGGCAAAACCATCTTTTCTAAGCCCACCTGGGGGTGGCAAAATCTACATTTTAAGCCTACTTGCGAGTAGCAAGCCCTTTTTCAAAAACAAACATGAAATGTTTTGTTCCAATTCAGGCGACCCGGTCTATACTTGTATGCTGTGCGTATCACATAGTAAATCTAGGCTAATAACCGGAATAAGAACGCGTAATGTTTTCAAAACTAGGTATCATGGTTAGTAGAGGCCGATCTTTGATCGGGCGAGCGGGGGTGCTCACGAAGTGACCTTCCCCGATCGTACCCAAGTTCCCGAGCCGTGGCAACTTTGGTGATGACGGACACGTGGCCTTAGGCAACAAGTCAGGGTTTCCTAAATTTCCCAAAAATAAAATATTTAGGTGGCGACTCTGTATCTGGCAAAGCAGTCCATGTTTGGCACTTCTTTCAAAAAAATTTGTTTTCTCAAAACGATTTGCCGGATTTGGACTCTTTGGTTCAGATTAAGAACCGTGACAATTAGAGTCCTGAACTGTAGTGAGCCCAAAATGAACGGAACGGGGGACTCATCCTCCCGGGGCGTTCGGGGACGTCTACAGGACCCCCCGAGCGAGGCCAATTGTGTAATAAGTGTGTGTGTGTTTGTGTGTGTGTGTGTGTGATGCATATCTTCCAACCCCACGTCTTTCTCCCTTTTATTTACCAGCTTATGATGGTTAGATTAGGGCATGTTTCAATTAGCATACTTATGCTCGCATGTTTGCATTCATTCATCTGTCTTGTATGCACCGGGCTCGGCGCATCATACTAACTGCATTTGTATTTCAATTATAAGTTGAATACATGTTAGCTGTAGCATCTCATATGCCATGCTTAGAATAGTCGAGCCTATTATAGTTGCATTTTGCATGTGTTGCATTAGGCATTTCAGCATAGTTAGGATCATGCATTGATTTCTAACATAGCTTCTGTTTTGGCTTGGAGTACTCGGTAAGTGTTATGCTTTAGCATCCTTGCATGCGTGTGAGTGATTGCCATGATAGCATGCTTACCATGAGGCTACCTGCTTATGTGATATAACTGCCTGAATGCCTGTGGGTGAAGGTTGGGTTATTTGGATTGGAACAATTCATCAATTGTGAGTTTTAAGCCCACTTGAGAGTGGCAAACCATCACGTTTTCTAAGCCCACCCGAGGGTGGCAAATCCACGTCTTAGCCTACTTGCGGGTAGCACCATCAAACCATTTCAAAATAAACAAATATGAGATGTTTTGTTCCAACTCAGGCGATCCAGTCTATACTTGTATGCTACGCGCATCACATAGTAATTCTAGGCTAATAACCGGAATAAGAATACATAATGTTTTCAAAACCTAATATCATGGTTAGTAGAGGCCGATCTTTGATCGGGCAAGCGGGGTTGCTCACGAAGTGACCTTCCCCAATCGTACCCAAGTTCCCGAGCTGAGGAAACTTTGGTGATGACGGACACGTGGCCTTAGGCAATGAGTCAGGGTTTCCTAAATTTCCCTAAAAATAAAATATTTAGGTGGCGACTCTATATCTGGCAAGGCAGTCCATGTTTGGCACTTCTTTCAAAAAAATCTATTTTCAAAAATGATTTGCCAGATTTAGACTTTTTGATGATTCATCGGTCTTGCATTGCACTCTGCGAGATTAGATACAGGACCGTGACATTGAGTCCTGAACTGTAGTGAGCCCAAATGAACAAAACAGGATTTCCCTCCCAGGACGTTCGGGGACGTCTACACCTGTGCTAGTTCCATAAGTTTTCATAACTTACGTTGGTCCCTCCCGAGGTGTTTCAGGTGTTTCTCGAGCAGTCTCGTGGCTGTTGCATGATTTTTGCCACCGATGGCCTATTTTCAAGCTTAAGTGTGAAAAAAAGTGCCTTTTTCAACTTAGATTTCAAACCAGAAGTCCCAAGCTAGTTTTGTAAGTTTTCAAAACTTATGTGGTCCTTGCTAAGTTGTTTAAGGTGTTTCCTGGGCCTTCTCGTGACTATTACGTGATTTTGGCCTCCGATAGCCTATTTTCAAGCTTAAGTGTGAAAAACGTGCATTTTTAGACTTAGTTTTTAAACCGGGTGTCCCGTGCTAGTTCCATAAGTTTCCCTATCTTACATTGGTCCCTCACGAGGTGTTTGAGGTGTTCCTCGGGCCGTCTCATGCCTGTTACACGATTTTGGCCTCCGATGGCCTATTTTCATGCTTACGTGTGAAAAAGTGCATTTTTGGACTTAGTTTTCAAACCGGGAGTCCCATGCTAGTTCCGTAAGTTTCCATAACTTACATTGGTCCATCCCAACATGTTTGAGGTGTTCCCCAGGCCTTCCCATGCCTGTTACACGATTTTGGCCCCCGATGGCCTATTTACAAGCTTAAGTGTAGGAAAAATTCAATTTTGGACTTAGTTTTCAAACCGGGAGTCCTGTGCTAGTTCCGTAAGTTTACACAAGTTAAAACGGTTGCTTTCGAGGTGATTGAGGTGTTCCCTGGGCCTTCTCGTGGTTGTTTAACGATTTTGGCGCCCGATGGCGTATTTTCAAGCTTAAGAGTTGGAAAAAGTGCCCTTTTCGACTTGGTTTTCAAACTGGGAGTCCCGTGCTAGTTTCATAAGTTTCCATAACTTACATTGGTCCCTACCGAAGTGTTTGAGGTGTTCCCCAAGCCGTCTTGTGGCTGTTACACGATTTCGGCCTCTAATGGCCTATTTTCAAGCTTAAGTGTGAAAAAGTGCATTTTTAGGCTTAGTTTTCAAACCGGGAGTCCCGTGCTAGTTTCGTAAGTTTCCATAACTTACATTGGTCCCTAACGAGGTGTTTGAGGTGTTTCCTGGGCTGTCACGTGGTTCTTGCACAATTTTGGCCCCCAATGGCCTATTTTCAAGCTTAAGTGTGAAAAAAGTGCATTTTTTGACCTAGTTTTCAAATTGAAAGTCCCGTGCTAGTTCTGTAAGTTTTAACAACTTACATTGGTCCCTCCTGAGATTTTTGAGGTGTTGCCCGGGCCTTCTCATGACTATTACAAGATTTTGGCCTCCGATGCCCTATTTTCAAGCTTAAGTGTGAAAAAAGTACATTTTATTTTTCGACTTAGTTTTTAAACCAGGAGTCCTATGCTAGTTCCGTAAGTTTCAACAACTTATATTGGTCCCTCTCGAGGTGTTTGAGGTGTTTCTCGGGCCGTCAGATGTCTGTTACACGATTTTGGCTTCCGATGGCCTATTTTCATGCTTACGTGTGAAAAAGTGCATTTTTGGACTTAGTTTTCAAACCGGGAGTCTCGTGCTGGTTCTGTAAGTTTCCATAACTTACATTGGTCCCTCCCGACATGTTTGAGGTGTTCCCTGGGCCGTCTCATGGTTGTTACATGATTTTGGCTCCCGATGGCCTATTTTTAAGCTTAAGTGTAAAAAAGTTCATTTTTAGACTTAGTTTTCAAAACTGAGAGTCCCGTGCTAGTTCCGTAAGTTTCTATAACTTACTTTGGTCCCTCCCGACGTGTTTGAGGAGTTCCCTGGGCCATCTCGTGGATGTTAAACGATTTATGGCCCTTGATGGCCTATTTTTCAAGCTTAAGTGTAAACAAGTGCCTTTTTTGACTTAGTTTTCAAACCAGAAGTCCCGTGCTAGTTCCATAAGTTTTCACAACTTATATTGGTCCCTCATGAGGTGTTTGAGGTGTTTCCCAGGCCGTCTCGTGGCTGTTGCACGATTTTGGTCCCTGATGGCCTATTTTCAAGTTTTAGATTGAAAAAGTGCCTTTTTCGACTTAGTTTTCAAACCGGAAGTCCCGTTCTAGTTCCGTAAGTTTCCACAACTTACATTGGTCCATCTCGAGGTGTTTGAGGTGTTCCCCGGGCCGTCTCATGGCTGTTGCACGATTTTGGCTCCCAATGGCCTATTTTCAAGCTTAAGTGTGAAAAAGTGCCTTTTTCGACTTAGTTTTCAAATCGGAAGTCCCGTGCTAGTTCTGTAAGTTTTCAAGACTTACGTTGGTCCCTCCCGAGGTGTTTAAGGTGTTGCCCTGGCCTTCTCATGACTATTACACAATTTTGGCTCTGATGGCCTATTTTCAAGCTTAAGTGTGAAAAAAGTACATTTTTGGACTTAGTTTTCAAACCGGGAGTCCCGTGCTAGTTTCGTAAGTTTTCACAACTTAAATTGGTCCCTCCCGAGGTGTTTGAGGTGTTCCCTAGGCTGTCTCATGGCTGTTACACGATTTTGGCCTCCGATGGCCTATTTTCAAGGTTAAGTGTGAAAAAAGTGCATTTTTGGACTTAGTTTTCAAACCGAGAGTCCCGTGCTAGTTCTGTAAGTTTCCACAACTTACATTGGTCCCTCCGGAGGTGTTTGAGGTGTTCAATAGGCCGTCTCGTGGCTGTTACACAATTTTGGCCTCCGATAGCCTATTTTCAAGTTTAAGTGTGAAAAATACATTTTTGGACTTAGTTTTTAAACCGGGAGCCCCGTGCTAGTTCCGTAAGTTTCCACAACTTACATTGATTCCTCCCGATGTGTTTGAGGTGTTCCCCAGGCTGTCTCATGGCTGTTACATGATTTTGGCCTCCAATGGCCTATTTTCAAGCTTAAGTGTGAAAAAGTATATTTTTTGACTTAGTTTTTGTATTCTCTTCTCTCTCTCTCTCTCTCTCTCTCTCTCTCTCTCTAATAATCAAATTCGAAATCTAAACACACATTTAGTTTGTAATCACCTTTAACCATTGCAACTTTCTTTCTATATTTCTATGATTTAGTTATCAAAAATTTTTATCGGCAATGTGGCATTCCTATAGTTTTCTTACTTTTTGACAAGGACGTATAGATGAAATTAGCTATCCTAATAAGGAGGAAGTGATAAAACAACAATAAGAAATGGAAGGTTAAAATGAAGTTCGATGGCTCAACAACAAGAAAACAAAATGGAATTTACCTTATGTCTTTTGACTTGGGAATAGACTGTACTAAATGCTCCGGAGAGTAAGGGAAGAAGAGGCAATATGAATTTCCAGAGAGATCCTTCTATGGCTTGTCATATCTACAATCCACAAGAACAAAAGCAACATTGAAGGATGAAACTGTAGATTAGTTGTTTCGTGCAAAACAAGAGCAACGAGGAAGACAGGAACAAACCCGACAAAAGGTAGGTCCACTCTATAGTCATACAGGACTTGCACATCGTTCTGAGGAGCTTTAGACTTGTGGTAATGATCATCAATTTCACAACAAAACAAATAGGTCAATTAGAAGAACAAATACTTTTGTGTGTTATTTAATAGTGACGGGATGCCAAACATATACAAGTTAACAACACATAATAAAAGCCAATATTTGAAAAAAAAGGCTGTTGAAGATACAAGCAATGGAGATCAAATCCATTGAGATAAACTATCAAAATGAAATAGAACCACCCAAAAAACTAAAGATTTTGCAATAATAGAGAAATGAAATCTCAAACAGTACAAGATTAAAGGTGATACTGAAACAGATATTGAAACATTTTCATCAGAATTTTTCATTTTATTTTTCTTACAGTGTAACAAGTGCCAAATAATCCTGTACACACAAAGTGATTGTCAAATTTCTTCCTAGTCTCTTAATTCCCACCCCTCCCAACTCTTTGCAGGGAGTTGATACAATGTTCCTCGCAATGAAAACATGAAATTTTTTTCTTTTCTCATATTGCATTTGTTTGTACAAGCTTCCAAGAGATTCTGTATCATTGTTGTAAGTTGTAAATTGAACAATAAACAACTTTGTATATTAGGATTTCAAAAAAATCGACAATGAAATAGCAATGTATACACTCACAAAAAGAAAAATGCTTTCAAAAAGTTTTCATGTAACTTTTGGAAAGGAAACCTAATTGAAGCACCACTGGAAAGGTTGTAGATAGTTTGATTAGCAATTAAGGAAGCAAACAAGCTATTTTCACAAAGTCGATGATTCAAATACTACAATGTCAAGGCAGAGAAATTTCTACGCAAGAATCTTTAAGGAAACAGCACATAAGAGAAAAGAAAAAGTTTGAATTGAACATGCTCAATTAAGAAATTCTCAAGGCAGAACCTTTATTTTGAGAATGTGAATCCTACAAGTTCATTTGTCTTCCAAAGACACAAACTTTAGAAATTATAGACAATGTATTACCAAAATGAAATCCATGGAAATAATCTTAATAGCATTAGCTTCCAGGCAATGGACATAAAGATACGCTAAATTCTAGTTGCTGTCAAGACAAAAAGGCCAATGTACAAACCTGAACCTCACAGGGAAGCTATATCCTTTTGCTAGGATGGGAACGTTTGTTAACATCTCTTTGGGAGCATCAATAAACACAATAGTCCCTTTCAACATTGTAACTGTTGTTTGCAGTTCCAAACTTGAATTTTTAATGATCACTATTTGAAGAAATGAGTTCCAGGCAAGGTAAATCAGCACCATTATATTCAAGCCAGTCAAATCATGATAAAAAGTACAAAGACAAGAAATCCAATAAAATAGTTTACTGAAAATCTAGAACAGCAAATGGAAAAATATTCTGCTCAATACCTCGAGTAGTACCTTCCCTAATGGCTTCAGCTTTTGTAGACATCATGTCCACATATATAACACTTTCATTGGCACTCAACCTACGGCCAAACACTTGATCATTTAATCCTACCATAAAAAGGAAAATGGAAAAGTAACAATTACCTTAAAGCTCCACTTTGTCTTAAAAAAAAAAAAAAAAAAGGGCATTTAAATTATTCGTGAATTTCAGACTAAGATTTCCACCTGACAGATGCAATTAGTATGGCTTTTTAAACATTAATTCAATGTTGTCTTTTAGATCTAGATTTCCGAAATGGATCTGTGAGTTTTAGTTGTGACCAACTGAAAATTAATGTAAAATTTTATCATACACCAACCTTCTACACTGAAGTTGAGCTGACTTCCAAGGTGCAGGACTGGATTCTTAGGGTATAAATGAGAACCAACTGAAATCTGAAGAACTTCACAATTTAACAGTGATTTTAAATTGCAAAGAGAACTACATAAAAAAATACCAGAAAAGGATTGCACTGAAAGCAAAATAAAATAAAAAATAAAATATTGAGGACTTATTTAAACATAATCTAGAATTATTATGAACCCACTGAACTCATTGAAACAGAGAGAAAGGGCTGGTTTGGGGTGTCCTAAAAAAGTGCACTTTTTGTCTTTTTAGACTAAAAAGGTTGAAAAAAAAATATAGAGGTTTGGGTTAACTTTTTGGATTTTTATGGAAAAATGTGTATTAAAAAATTGTATAAAAAAAGTGTGTAAGAGATGATTTGAGAGAAGTGGGGCCCAGCCGAAGAAATGGCAGCCGTGTAATGGACTTGGAAATTATTGGGTGAATAGTGAACAAAGCAGTGGACGGTTTGTTTGGCTTGTTGGGTCATCACGGGTCCCATTTTAATAATCTGAACCGTTCAATGTGTGTAACTCGTCGAACACTATGTACCTATAAAAAATCACGTCAATCGGATATCGATAGATATCTGATCAGATTTATTTATTTTTCAATCAGTAATTATAACACTATCCATTTCTTATATATAACTGATTTGATCATATAGTTACCGACATCCGATCAATGTGATTTTTTGCAGACATATAGTACTCGATGAGTTCTATACATTTAACGGTTCAGATTATCAAAACGGGACCCATGATAGTCCCCACAGGCCAAACAGCGGTGTGTGTGCAAATCACACCCAACCATTTTCTTGGTCACACAAGACTTCACCAGACAGGAAGTCCATTCCGTGTGTCCTTTTGACAGGAAAAATTATTATTATTATTATTTTTTTTTTGGTGAATAGTGATGTATTTTTGGATTTTGGAAAATCATAAATAAGCTCACATGCAGCCCAAACTAAAATTATCCATGTAAAACAATATCAGAAACCGCGAACTGAGTGATTCAAAAATAAATTTCTTACAAGGTTTTAATTTATAATTGCAACAAATAACTATATCAGCCATTAGATCTACTTCACCAGTGAAATAGCAATTTCTAAAGAGTAAGAAAATTATTATAGCTAGAATCTAATTCAATAACAAACACAAGCATTATATATCAAAACTAGATGTAAAAATTGATGATAAAGAACACTAAATATAAAGAGGGAAACAAGTGATTCAGAAAGGGGGAAATAGACCACTTGAATCAAACCCATTTTTTGCAATCAATACCAAATTAAATTGAACAAATCATAACAACCCTAGAGCAAGATTCAAAAAGGGAGAAATAGAGAAAGGGGTACAGCGAAGGAGAGAGAGTGATCGAGATAGACAGAGCGAGAAACAAAGAGCAATACAGACCGTGAGTGAGAGAGAGAGAGAGAGAGACCGAGAGTGAGAGAGTACCTGTGAGGATGCAACGGTGGCGGTGGCAAGCGGCGGTTGCGATGGCGAGCGGCGTTGGTGGTCTGCGCTGAGGTGAGGTGATGTAGGGTGAGGTTTGGTGGTCAAATATCTGTGTGAGAAGAAGAACCGATCAATGTATTTGATTCTATAGGTGCCAATTTATTAATTTCCCACTAAAATATTTAGCAACTTAACCATTTATTGGTGGCAAAATTATTTCCTCACCAAAGATAAAAATATTGGCCACAAAAATAGTTTTGTCACTAAATGATATTAAAATATTAAAAATTATTGGTGATGAAAATATATTCGTCATTAATAATTTTATAATTGTTTACGAAATTTTTCCTCACCAAAAGTCTCAAAATTTTGGCACCATTCGAAAAAATTAGCGGAAAAATCTTCGGTGACAAAAAAAATATAAATAGTGTCGAAAAATAATTTTGATACCTAATTTTTTTATTATGTATTTAGATTGGTGACGAAATTTTATTTTTGTCTCTAAAAATGGTATATTTGGAGACGAAATATTATTTTCGTCATTAAAAGGTACGTATTTCGTGACAAAATTTATTTCCATCATTAGTTTTCGTCTCTAAAGACTATTTTTATTGCAGTGGTTCAACTCTAAGCTTTTAGCCGATATGATTTTGCTCGGCCAATGGAGTTGATGAATTGTTCAACTCTAGATTGAAGGCGAGATGATTTTGGCCGGCTAATCGAGTTTATGAATTGTTCAACTCTGAGCATTTAGTCGAGATGATTTTACTCGGCCAATAGAGTTGATGCAATAATCAAGAATGTTGTCATTTTGTTAAACTTTAGTTTGCCCGAGATGATTTGCCCGGTTAATTTACCGAACGCTTGTCTGGTATGTGTTGCACCGTTGCAAGGAAGAAACACAACATACATCGCCAGAATACAAGAACACAAGAGATAAATTGGACAAACTTTCATTAATTGAGAATTTCAATACAAGAGGAGGGGCTTCTAGCCCGGTTACAAAAGTTTAAAGCAAAAAAATAGAAAATTCATGACTAAACTAGGAGAGAGAGGTCAGCGAATTTGTCATTGGCTCCCTCTGTAGCGACCTCCTAATCGACTACGGCGGCTTTTTCTTTGTCACTGGTCTTCTTCTGGCTGGACTTATCCTAGGCATCTTCTTTGGTTGGACTCATCCTCGGCCTCTTCTTCGACCTCCTCTTGCAAAGAGTTGAAGACTTCATTGGCATAAGGAATCATGTAGACCAGCAAGAAGGTAGGGGGATGAGAGGTGAACACCTCGGTTTCAAATCCTTGGCCAAATTTTTCACAAGCAACTTTTTAACCGGACTTGAAGTAGATGTCCTTGGTCACTTCAACTTGCTTGATGTAGTCATCTTCGGCCTCCTTGAGTCGAGGTTGTTGGCCTCGTCCACGACCTCCTGCCTTATTTTCCTTTCAGCTTCTAGCTCGGCCTTCAAAGCATCCGTCTATTGCTCGGCCCTACCAAGCTAGTCGAGAAGCCTGGCATTGTTAGCATTGGCGATCTCAAGAGCGGCCTTAGCTCGGCCAAGCTTGACCCAGACATTTTTGCCGGCGTTATTCGGCTCGGACACTTTATGGCACAAATTGACGATGTGGTCCATGATGAGATGTTGTTTTTGGATGGCTTGCAAGAAGTAAAAGCAAAGTTAGACCAAGCAAAGAAATACACCGAGTAGAGACTTGATGAAGTTCTGAATCATTCCCTAGTCATGGACTTGATCTCTGATTTCATGAGCCGGATGTCGAGAACATGATCGCTCCCGGTCATGTCGCTCGGCAATAGTAACGCCTTCGATAAATCAAAAGCCAAGAGGTGCTCCTTGCCTCCCTTGACGGATACAGTGGCCGGGATCTCTTTACCCCGGTGTTTAAACCCCGGCCTTCACGGATGAGTGGGCTCGGCATTCTACACTAGCTGTTCAGTCTTTAGCTCGGCCACAAGCTCGACAGAGGGTCAGCTGACTGGGCCCGCTTGCCATCATGGCGAGAATCAACAGGTGGAACGGCCATGGAGGCTAGGGCAATCACGGTCCCTGAACTTTGGCTGACAGTAGGAGCAAGGGGTGGCATGCTTGGAAGCTCGGTAGAAGTGGCGGTAATTAGGTTCTTGATCCGACTCCTCTTTGCCATCTCTTCCTCCTCGGTTAGTCGTATTAGGGGCACGTCTGGTAGAGTTGGGTCAGGCAAAGGAAAAGGAGCCCGGAGAAAGTGTGTAACCTTGCTCTTGCAGGGAGCTGAATAACGATAAGTCGGGACATAACCAAGAAGCTCGTGGCAATCTCGGTGCCGGTATCTCAGCGCAACCCTAATCGCCTCTTCGTCCGGATATTGGTAGTTGGCTTGTAACTCTTGATAGCTGCAAAAGGGAGACAATTGGCTTGGCACAATTAATATTGACAGAATAAATCAGTCAAAAAAGAGGGGATTACAAGAAGAACCGAAGTTCTTGCTGATGTACCAACCGGGCACGTCAGCTGTTTCATAGTTACCGAATACCCCGAAGAAATCATCATCATGCATGTCCTTGTCCGGCGTGCCGGTTACTAATCGCTCTCTACCCGGTATTATTTTCAAATAATAGTGAAAACCATCTTTTGTTCGACCGAGCGTATATTGATGCAAGATCTTGGCCAGGCCCAGATTTAAACCAAGCCGGTGGTTTAACTCGGCTACGCCATTTATGATTCTGAAGGTGTTGGTGGATACTTGTGTTGGAGTGAGCCCGGTGCATCCAAGGAACTCGCAAATCAATGGTTGCACAGGGAAGCGTAACCCTCATTCGATTATGCTTAGCACGGTAAAGGGGCAGGATTCCAACCTACCCCATGGGTTTATATCCTCATCGCCGAGCTCCAAATGCACATCAACTGGAATACCGTACTCTTCTCGGAACGTGGCCAATGCACCTGATGTATTAACGAGGAAGCGATAGTGCCTTATGGGAGGTCGGCTTGTTCAACACGGTAGTGTTAAGTTTGCAAATTTTTGCATGGTGGCTACTCGATCTTTGAGAGCCCTTGTATTGGTGTGTCTAGTCTCCTAGGACTCAACAGTTAAAAACCAAGTGTAAATGATAGCACGGTCGCGAAAACAAGCTCGACTTCAACTCGGTCACTTTTGGGATAGTAGCCCCCCGGTCGCAATGGTTATCACAACTCGGTCGCTCAAGCAGACCAGATATTAGCCCAGTTGAGCGACCCAGATTCTCACCTAAGTTTTATAAACATGGAACTTGCTCGGTTCACTTATGATTTTGGATTAAACGAAGGTTTGTAACCCGGTTAATCCCAGATCCTCATGTGTTCATCGCAGAAGATAATAAACAATGTCAGGACTAAGGAGCAAAGACAACTTTTACGATCACAATGGAAAAGAGCCCTAGCCTACCTTCACTCGGAAGACACAGGACCTACTGATTATCACACCCTAGACTCATCTATGGGATTTAAGTTTAAGAACACGACAGACCCAAAAACATGAAGAACAGTTAAGAACAACAGAGGGAGTTCGATGGACTTATGGGTTAGGGCGAGAATTGGAATTCCAGATAGAGAGATGCTTCCACGTGACAACGGCGAGGCCAAATCCACTAGAGAAATGCTTTAATATGGGCTAGGAACGTAGAGAATGAGGGTAGTCGCACTGTAGCTTAGGATATTTGGGTCGTCTTAGAGAGAAAATGAACAGTAGAAGAAGAAATGTTAAGGGGCATACGGTGTATGTATAAGACAAGCGGCGCCAAAATTTGAAACTGAAGAGATGGCGTGGGGCGGCTGGGTTGGCTGCACGAGGCCAATGAACAGAGAACACGTGTCTGTGATAAAACCAGTGACAGTCTTGAAAGGACAGACAGAAAAGTCAAAGCGCCAACCGAGCAAGTCATGAGGCCGAGCGTCAAAGTTAGCTTGTCGAATGAATGAAGATGGATGATCGAGCAGATGGATGAATTTGGCCGAAGAAGTTAATCCCGATCATGCTGGCGCGGATGAAATTAACGGGCAATTGAGAGGGAGGTTTACGACCGAATATTGGGCCGAGCTAGTTTGGACCGAAGTTGAAGCCCTCTACTCGATCAAACATTGAGTGTGCGCTTGACCGAGGCCTTAGTCCGGTCGAGTTAGAACGATTGTGGATTGTCGGTCTGGGGGAGATATGCACTCTTCGGAGTCGGACTGGATTAGTCCTCCCAACGGCTTGGACCGAGCTCATGCTCGATTGTGACTAAGGAGCTCGATTGAGCCACGTTGTGAGGTTATCAAAAAAATCGGACAAGTAGCATGGTTGTTGTGTGATGGCGTGGCTCCGCGTTAAGCGTAGCTCGATCAAGAGTACTACGTGGCACCACGAGACTGCAGGAAGGGGATTGCGCTGTCCATGCGTGTCAAAGCCGTTTGGTGGTTTCGTTAGGTGGTGTTTAGTTGTTTTTGTGCTGACACATGGGGAAATGGGAAAGGAGAGCAAATCCATGCGTTCAGAGGGGAGTGGACGCAGAAGAGCGCGCAGAAGCTATATAAACGGTGATGCGCCCCCATACTTAGGTCTGGAACATCTTCTGGTCAAAACTCAACTACCACTCTATCTCCTCTCTCTCTAGGTGTGCTAACTTCGCTGTCGGAGGGGTTTTTCGGCAACACACCACCGGGTAGCTCACCTTCAGTTTTCAAGGCGTTGGAGCAAAGCGCTGCTTGGACATGAGGAGTACGGCTAACGTCGAATATTTAGCTCTCGTACAGATAAACATTTTAGAAATCTATAATATTAGACACGTGAAATCATTATATTATTCTACCTCAACCTTCCGACTTTGTTATCAATCAATTACTTGTAAACTTGACTTTTTAATCTTAATTGTGTATGCACCTTAGCACATACCATTTTTTGTATCAAGAAAAATAATAATAATAATAAATCAACTACTTCTAAACTTGACTTTCTAATATTAATTGTGTAGTTACCATAGCATATGCCATGTTTTGTATCAAGAAAAAAAAAAAAAAAAATGATCCTTGTATACACTGTGTCTTCTGTCTTCAGTCAACTCGTTGGGACAATAGCATTAGTCAACTTTAAGGTAATGACAAAACTATGATTGTGAAGATAATTACAATTTCACACATTTCTCTTTAATACACACATTTAACGAATATTTTCTCAATATATATTAAAAAGTAAAAAATTGCAGAACACATCTCTTTATTTTAATAATATTCTCATTTTCAAAATTTTAATTTTTTTATTCCATTCACCAACCTCTACTTTGCTGCCATTGCCGCTATTCTCAGCATTCTATTGCAACTACCGTTGCCACTCGCAGCTTTATCATAGAGCTCTACAGTGAATTTTGAAGTGAGTGGTTTGCAACAGGGGCTTGTGGGAGTGTATAGTTCATGGGGAAGGTGGTCACAAGTAGAGGGGAGAAGGGGCGACTGGAGGGGATGTTGGAGGAAGGTGGTGACGCTAGCAGTGGATGATGGTTGTGGTGTTTAAGAATTAGGGTTTGCATGAAAAACAATAAAGGTGTTATGATATTTTTATTCAATGACAAAATTATATTAAGAAAAATTTATTAAGTGTGTGAACTAAAAATAATATGTGTGTGGAAATAGAATTATCCTGAGTGTTAGAAGAAAATAAAAACATACACCGTGTGAAAATTGTGTAGAGGATCTTTACAATGCCCACTTTTGATTTTTGGTAAATTACATCATTCACCTTCGTAAATTTAAAATATATATATATTGGGCTTCAAAATTTTATTTTTATCAATTTTAACACCATTTTTATTTTTGTTTCAAAATAGTTACACATTATTAGTATCTTTGTAAATTTAGAAGGCTTAAAAACTAATTAAAATTTTAATAATTTTAACACCATTTTTATTTTTACTTCAAAATGGTTAGCATTTCAAATGAAAATAATGTTCAACTCACGTGAATAATCCCTTTTATGATAAATTATCAATATGTCCTATTTTTGAAATTTATTACCTATTAAGTCCTATTGATAAATTTATTAAGTGATAAATTTATTAGTTTTTCTTGTTTTTATGAATAAATTTACAGTGATAAATTTATCAGTCAGGTCTTGTAGGTAAATAAGTCTAATTAATAGGATTGATTGGTAAATATTCCAATTTTTTCCTAAAGTGTCTATAATTTCAGTCAATTTCCACTTGGGGCCAATTCAAATTAGGATGGAAGTCTAACTTTAAGGGTGTGTAAATGTCTTTAAGGATTGTATCCTTATCTTTATTGCCAAGAGATAACTTTATTTGTTGAGAAATATATATATATATATTAAAAGGGATTGCAATAATAATATTAGAAATCTGAACTGAATTATTAAATATTCGATGTTATGTGGTGTGGGACTTATGTGTGTCCTATGTGATGTGAGTTTTATATTCATGTAAGTATTATTTAAAATATCTGATATTTTATAATTTTAAGTTTCCTAACATTTTTGGGGAAAAAAAAAAAATCCATTTTGATCTATTTAGTTTGACACGTGTTGTTTTATGCCTACTAATGAATAATCACATTAAAATAAAAATAAAATTGAAATGGAACCTATATAAATCAAAATAAAATATCATTAAAATCTGACCATGTTATTTACCCAAGAAATTGTACATAAATTTTTCAAGAGATGCAACAATGCTATACAAATAAATAAATAAAAAATTATACATAATTTTCATAAATAATGATATAGCTCATTGTGAATCTCTCTTAAATAATGATGTTATTATAGTTTATTTTAATTTTGAAATTTATGACAAACTATTTGATAGAATTTTTACTTTATTCAATAAAAATAGCTTAAATAAGTTTAAAAAACGAATTACTTAAAAACTGAAAGATGAGAGATTTTAACTTTTGACATTTTTATTATTAGTTTTTAACTTAAAAAAGAAAAAAGAAAAAAAAGGTTCTCTACCCATTGGAACCATTGTAATTGAAAGTGGGATTACAACCACCAAAAATGTACTTGTTTTTCGGACGTTAGATTGGAATTTTGCCATACAGTTGAGCAGTCGGCTAATGACAATGTGAATCCCAATTGTATTTTAAAATAGGCTATTTGGGAAGCAAGATTTGAGGTTTTTTTTGGTTATTTTAGCCACAAAAAATAAAATAGGTAATTTTAGCCACAACAAATAAAACATCACATCCAACCCATAATCATTACACTTTTCTCTCACAAAAAAAGTCAAAAAAATCAAAAAGTCAGAAAGTCCTTCCCAAACCAAGCTTTTTAGCCCAGGCTAAAATAGCCAAAAAAGTCAAAAAGTCAAAAAGCCAACCCACTTTCCAAACCAACCCCAGGAACGTCATGTTTGTTTAGCCTCTTAGAAGAGGGGATCGGATTAACAATTTGTGAGGTCCATTAAAAGTATGTTTGATTGAGCTAAAATGTTATAGAATTATTAGTCCAATTGGATTACCAATCCCTCCAAAGGATGGTATTAGCATACCCATTGGAAAGTTGGGATAGGTAATCCAATCCCCTTGGATTAAAATATTTTAATTTAATTTTTTTTCAAAAAATTTATTACCAAAAGTATATATATTTTTTACTAAAAAAATCCGATTTTCTTATTATATTTAATGAATTTTTAAGCAAAATTTATATTTTTTTAAGTCTCTAAATTAAGTGTACTTAAAAAATATTTAAAAATAATTATAATATTAAAAATATTAATACTATTTATAGTATTACTAATCCGGTTGCGTACAAACAAATACTCTTTATTCTATATCTCCAACCTAATATAATCACACTAATAATCTCCACACTCAATCTCATCTTACTCCTAATCCCTTCCATCTTATGAAACCAAACAAATGTGGCCAAAGATCGCATGCCCCCTCCCTTCTTCCCTCCCCCCAACCAATGCCATGAATTGTAAGTTGTTAGTTTATTTATGAATCAATCAATTAAAACTTAACCAATAAATTTAAAGATAAACATCTTAGAAATCTGTAACATAAATGAAAGCATTTGAAAGAGTTGTTAGGTTTTTTTAATTGGCAATCTTGTTTGACAAAACTCTTTTCAGTTGTAATTTTATTCACTCTTTTATTTCAATAAGGCTATGAGTGTTTATGTGCGAATCCAACCCAAATCATGCTTATGCAAAGGAGTTTGTGTTCTTAATCGTTTCATGTTTGTCATTTCCCTGACTATGTATGGGGATCGAGTTGTCAGGTTAGCTCGTGGGGGTCTAAGGTGTAGCGCCATGACGAGGTCGAGGGGCAGCGCCCTCGAAGCAAAAAACAAAAATGCAGTCGGAGTTATTTGACTGCTCGAATGGTTATTTGTGCACTTGAGCGGAGAAAAGGATCATCCAGTACTTTTGCAGAGTATCTGAACTCTTATCAAGAAAGTTTTACCGCTCGAGAGGTGAAAGTTGCGCTCGAGCGGTCAGGCGCTCGAGCGGTCAGCCTATATGTTTTACTTCGCCTTTACTCACACTACTCGAGCGTAACTGACTTCTTAAATTTTGTTGCCATCCACCATAACAGCACACCATCAACTGTAGCAGGAATGACCCAAGATACTCCCTTCCATTGTAGCATAGATGACCAAACCTTCCAAATCTTCGAGCACTGCAATAGAATATGATCCACTGATTCTCCACAGATTCTCCACATTGCTACTTAAGGCCCCAAACCTCTGTAAAAGACAAATTGTTTTAACCCTCCCCCTTTATGCCAACCAGCTCAAAAATTGAGCTTTTGGTGGAGCCATACCTCTCCATATCAGTTTAGGAACCTGCAATTTTGGGCCTTGAACCAACTCATACCATTTTCTCATAGATGCCACAATGAACTGACCTGCAAGAGACGTAGTCCACCTGACTGAGTCTGGCAACTCCTCATTAAGTCTGGGAGCATCTCAAGTCAAGACTTGCAGCCTTTGAACCTCGTCTTCCTCCCAAGCAAAAAGTGGTCTTGTAAACAATAACCTCCAATTTCCTGAGATATCCCTCATCTGCATGAAAGAGCTTAGATTCCTCTCTTTTTCCATAGATAGCCTAAACAACCTTGGGAACTCTACCTTTAATTGTACATCCAATAGCCACTTATCATGCCAAAAGTCAATCCTACACCCATTTCCAATCACAAGCTTGCAATTAGACTTAAAAAAATCAAATAGCTCAGCATTAGTCCTTGACACACTCCAATATCACTCCAAACATTAGATTCTTTACCAGTTCCTTCCATCACTGGTAACCATCTTCCACCAACTACCCCATACTTGTTCATAATTACTTTTTTCCACAAAGATTCATTTTCCACCCCATATCTCCACCACCACTTAGTTAACATGAAATCGTTAATGTCCCTCACCCTTCTTATGCCTAACCCTCCTTGCTCTTTGCTCAGTGTTACTTTTTTCTAGTTTACCAAATGAATCTTCCTTCGGATTTCTGAACTACCCCATAAAAATGTTGCCCTCAACTTATTAATTTCCTTAGCTACTCCTTTAGGTAATTTGAAGAGAGAAATGTAGTAACCAGGGAGACTATCAAGGACAGATTTTATCAAAGTTAGCCGACCAGCAAATGACAGCATCCTTCTCTTCCATAAGGCTAATTTAGCTTTTATCTTCTCTACCACAGGCTAACATAATCTGAAAACATCTAAGAATCCTCTTAATATTTACAATCTCCTCCCACTCTGCATCGCAAAAAAGAATAGTGTCATCAGCAAACTAGAGATGAGAAAGTTTCAAACTTCCTGACCCAATAGTAGCTCCCTTTATTAAGCCCAAATCTTTAGCCCTTTCCAACAATACATTGAGGCCCCTAGCTGCAATATTGAACAAAAATGGGGATAAAGGGTCACCTTGACTTAACCCCTTCTATGGATTGAACTCTTCAGTTGGTGAACCATTAACTAGTATTGAAATTCTTGCCGTGGTGACACAAGTTCTCATCCAACCCAGCCATCTCTCTCCAAGCCCAAGATTGGCCATCATAGAAAATAAATAATCCCAGTTTACCGAATCATAAGCTTTTTGAAAATCAAGTTTGAGGATGACACCCTTCACTTTAGGCTTCTTCCACCAATCCACCACCTTATTAGCAATCATGACCCCATCAAAAATATTCCCCCCCCCCCCCCAAAAAAAAAAAAAAAAAGTTGTCTGCACTTCACCAATCACATCTGGAAACACCCTTTTCAATCTTTTCGAGAGTACCTTAGCCAAGATTTTATACACTACACCCACCAAACTTATTGGTCTATAATCTATCAAACCCGAGGGACTAGTCTTCTTTGGAACTAGGGTAATAAAAGAGCTATTTAACCCTGTAACCAGCTTACTATTATTGTAAAACTCTTGCATAAACTGAAAGATATCACTTTTCATAACCTCCCAGCATTTTTGGATGCACGTCATGTTGAAACCATCCGGTTCCAGTGCTTTATTCCCATTACGGTCTTTTACAGCCTCCCAAACTTCTTCCATAGTGAACTCAGGTTCAAGAGACTCTACCACCTTAGCATTATTAATTGACACAAAACTACCAGACAATTTTGGTCGAGATGGCCAACCCTCCGCAAATGCCTTTGTAAAATGCCTCAGCACTTCTTATTTTACCAACTCTGGATCTTCAACGCGAACTCCATCAACTACCACTGAGTCCACTAAGTTCCTTCTTTGCGTTTGGCTAGCCATTATATGAAAAAACCTGGTGTTCCTATCACCATTTTGAGCCCAATTTACTCTAGATTTTTGGAACCAGATCCAATCCAGTTTCTTTCTATATGTCCACACCAAGTTTTTGGCCTCCCTTCTTCTTACAACTTCATGAGGTTTTAATGACCTCATTTCTGCCAATAAATCAAGCTCATGCAACTCAACTTCAGCTTGTTTAAGTTGATCCTCCACACAACCAAACACTTCAGAATTCCATTTTTTTAACTCAACTTTGAGACTACACAATTCAGCTTAACTCTATACCCAGCCCACCCTTGCACCTGCGAATCCAACCAGGACTTTTGCACAACTATCACGAAACTAGGATGCAAGGTCCAAGTATTCAAAAACCTGAACGGGCTAGGACCCCAGTTTCTCTCATCTTCCATTAGCAACAAAGGAGAGTGGTCAGACACCAATCTAGGTAAGCCCCATAACTTAAATCTAAATTTTTCTACCTAGATGGGATCCAACAAAAACCTATCAATTCTACTCCACCTATCATCGTCCAATGAATTACACCATGTAAAATTCCTACTCGACATTGGTAGATCCATCATTTCCAATTGATTAACAAAATTATTAAAATCTTGCATCCCTCTGGTTCTTCTAGTGCATCCTCTTCTTTCATTAATAACTGTAATCTCATTATGATCACCACCCATGCACCAAGGCTTTTGGAATTAGAATCTTACATTAAGTATAGAATCCCACAGCTTAGCTCTCTTAACCACATCATTAGGAGCGTAAATATTTAAGAAAACACACTTAAATGAACTAGAAAGAGTACTTGATAGAAGCAAAAAATTTATGTTGCTGCAACACTCTGACAAGGAGAATGCTTCAGGATTCCAAATACTCAACAGCCCCCTAGCACTCCCATCCGAATCTGCAGCCATAAATTCCAGTTTCTCCTAAGGCCAAATAGTTCGACCAAAATTATCGTCAATATTTCTGCACTTTGTTTCTTGAAGGAGCAAAACATCTACTCTTCTTTCTTTAATAATCAGCTTCACTCTGCGCTGTGTTTCCAGCCTACCCAGACCTCTAACATTCCAAGACATGATCTTCATTGGAAACTAACTTCAACCCCGCTAAAACTCCCAATCTCTGGCCAATTAGGTCAAACCCACCTAACCTCTTTTTGCAATTTTATCAAACCGCTCTACATCTTATAACTCTAGCTCAACAATTTTTTGAACCACTTCATTCTCCTTTCCATCACAATTCATACCCAATCGTTTTCCAAGCTGCAAAGTAGCGTGAGCTTCATCGATGACCAGCTTCCTTCTCCTACTCATTCGGCTACTTTGAGACAATGAATGTGAAAGGGCTGCAACCGCAGCCCTGAGCATCGCACACCTCTGAAAATTGCCAAAAAAATGAAGCATAATTTCTATGAGCTCTTCTCCTTCCCCTTTCTCTCGAACCTCCTTCCTTACCTTCTTGATGTCAATGAGTGTTATCTATCACCACTGGTTCTCTATCCATAGTAGTGGTATTGATTCTGTCATTCTCTTGGACTTATGATATACACAGAGGATGCTTTCGAGACTGGACCAATCCATTTTGAGTTTGGGCCACATCATTATTATTAAACGCACTTCCAAGCCCATTAGCATATCCTCCTACTTGGGCCCCTTCTAGCACTACCTTAACGTTAATACTGGGTCTACTTCCCTCGGACCCACTCAAACTTTTTACAAACCCTGGTGTGAGTAAATGATCACCACCAGATACCACCCTGCTCTCATCATTAACCCTTCTTGGTAACTTCATGAGCATGCTATCCTCCACTATAGTACAGCTACTATCGTTTGGTTTCTCAATATCCTTCTTGGAATTAACCACCATTGTCTCTGACACCTAGCTAGCATTAGTTTTTCCTTCCATTCTTTCACCACCCGATGTGGCTTTACTTCCATCATCCACTTCATCTGTAAAGGCCACCTCACCAGCCATGTTATCCGTTTCCTTCACCTCCTCATCATTGCTTTTCCGACCACCACTTATCTTGGAGAAGCAATCCTCCTTGGCTTCATACTCACCACCTTCTTTCTTTATCGATCTGGCCATGCAATAGCACAAATTCTGCTCCATCCCTTCCAAGGAAGCAAAGTTCTCACAAACCCTTACTGGATATATCAGGCCTTTGCAACTTAACTTGACAGTCCCAGTAATGAACTCTAAACACTTAGTGATGAGTCTAACTTTACCACAGTGGAAAGAAACCATGTTAATAGTATCTTCATCAACCTGCACCACTTCTTCCCAAATAGCACCAATGCTTCAAAAAGTATCCACATTCCATAAATGAAAAGGTACTCCATAGTAGCTCACCCATATACATCTTTCTTGATCTACTGTATACCCCGAATGCCACTCCTCTATTAAACTGCACCATTCAAATATCCAATCCTTTAAACTCTCTTTCTCACTGTTCAAATCCTGAGCAGATTGGAAGGATAGAATTGCTAATCTTCCCTCCCCTTCTCTAACTTGCACCTCCTTCAAGCCTCTCTTTATACATTCCTCCTTAAAAGCAGAGAATGAGAAAAAAGAATGAAGTTTGACTACCAGCTCTCCTGTAACCACCCATTACCCACTTCACGTACCTAAACAACTGCCTCATCTTTTTCAAGATTACTTATGTTACCAACGGCCTCTGCATAGGTCATCTTCTTCCAATAATCTTGCTTTCTCTGTATACCAACCATTTGGGAACTTGGATTCACATTCATCCAACCCCTCTGCACCCCTTGATTAATGCCTGCTGGTTGAGAAATATCTTTGTTCCCCCTTGTATTGCTTGTCAAATCTTTCGTAAACTTTGCTCTCTTAACTATCAACGCTTTGTCTTCATACCATAACCCATCAGCTTTTTGCACAACAATCTTAGTAGCCACCGGACAATCGTACCTAACAAAACCAAATCTTGAGCCTATACGTTTTCTCATTTTATTAGGTATGAACACATCCTTTACAATACCAAACTTGGAGAATAAACCAAATAACTTTTTGAAATCTATTAACTCTGGGATATTGTCCACAAAGATTGTAAACAGGCCCCCATTCCTTGGTACCATTGGATATCAAACTGGTCCTTTCCTCCGCAATACTGTTTCCAACCACCCTGGTCCCTCACTACTCTCTCTGCTTTCTCCATTGAGCAATGAGAACACATTATATGTTTATTTGGAACGGCAGTTTAATAAGTAAAGCTCAAAGCTTTTTATTGTTTATTGTTTATTTTTATTTTGGCAATGTATAGGGCCTTCCCCTAATTTCTTCTCGTAATGGATATTGATTCTTTGTTATTTGGGTAAATTACACTGAGACCCCTTCTGATCTTTTGAAATCACACTAACATCTCCTTTATTCTCTAAAATACCAGAAAATATGTAACACTAAAAGAATTAAAAGAATTATTTGGTTTTTTTTTTATAAAAAAATTAAAAAAAAAAATTATGTACTCTAATTTCTATATTCAACACTCCTCCTTAAGCTGGTGTGAAGATATTCAACAATCGCAGCTTACTAATAGATGACGGGAAGAAGCCAAAAAAAAACTCAATGGCTAGTCCAAATAAATGCTACCGAACAAATAATTGAGTGCTGAACGATGATGGCAACAGATAATTGAGTGTACCAAGGGGCCGCTTGTTATCAAGTGCGCTAGGGAGGCAGCTTAGGTGGTGCATTAAGGGGGTGACTTGGGTTGTGCGCCAGATGGGTTGGCACAGGTGGTTCACATGGTATATAACCATGGGCAATATGATATAGGTATAATACCTCCCCCTCAAACTCAAATAATTTTGAAGAACCTATTTGAGCTTGAAATAGAGGGAAAAACAAAGTGGAATAGAAACACACAAAAAAATAGATTGCGAGTAAAAATTTATATATATATGATAAAGATATTTGGAATAGGAATAAACTAGTGGATAAAGGAAGAGATCACTGTGGAGTGATACTGAAGGAAAATATGGTAGTGGAATGTGTTGAGGTCCGTGAACGGTTATAGCGATCCCGGGTTTACCCCTTGTTGTATAGTGATCCGGACGTGTGTCCGTGGATGTTGGTAGTGGATTGTTGTCCTGTTTACGTCCTTTCATATATTGTATTTGAGTTATAGGATGTGTTGGGCAGGTTTGTTTCAGGTTGGTTGTATTCGGGAGCCAAGGGTTCTTGCCGTAATTTTGTCCTTCGCTCGGCGAGGAGTTGGTCGCCGAGCGGCGTTGAGTTTTTTCGGTGGGTCGAGCGAGGCGGCTTCGCTGAAGCGGCGATCGCGTCTGGCTGGACTGAACACCATGATTCCTGGCTCGAGCGAGCTGACTCTCCGCTCGAGCGATCTGGTTCGGTCTTCGCCGGCGGCGGTTAAATCGCTTCAGCGTCGCGTCTAGTTGCACTGAAGGTCGAGCTCTGGCTCGGCGAGCTTTTCTTCGCTCGGCGAGCTTCTAGGATGTTGGCTCGGCGAGACCTTCTTGGCTCGAGCTACGGTTTTCAGGTGCAGTCGCTCGGCGACCAAGTCTTCGCTTCGGCGAGCTTTGTTTATATCGATTCGCGGCCCGGCGATCTAAACTTCACTTTTTTGAAGCTTTTACTTTTTAAAACCCTAAATCTGAGAGCCTCTCTCTCTAGACTTGCCTTCTCTCTAAGAAATCATCTCCCTAGAGGGTGAATCTTCCCTAAGTGCTTTGTTAAAAAGGTAGAGGGTGACTTGGGCTTCGATATAATCTGAAAATATTCGGTTTTGGAGCAAGTTGGGTGTTGGGTCTTCATCTCCTTTTGAGCTCAAACTTTGAGGTAGGAATATCCTACTCCTCTTTATGGATTTTGTCTTTGAATTTTAGCATTTTGATATGTTGGTAGTTGTTGTGTAATTTTGGGAATCTTTGGGCCATTGTGTAATTTTATAAAAGTTTGGGGTTTTGTCTATAATAAACCTAGAAGCATGTTTGGTATAGAAACATGGAATTAATGTTGAAACATTAGTGAAATTGGAACCTAAGGGTTGTAATGTTAATTATGGAAACGTCCTAATTACATTGATTAATTAATTTGAATAATTAATTGTGGAAAATGAGGAATTGAAATAGAATTGGGTCATGGGTTATGACGATGGAAAGAATACATTGATTTTATGTATTGATATGTGATGTGTATAATTGTGATATATATGCATTGTGTTGTGTTGGAGGAGATAGGGGATGGACTCATGGTTTAGGGAAGATAGGGATGGACCTCTAAACCGGATGTTACTGGGAGGAGATAGGGGATGAACTCCGTAGATAGAGCATGTATGCTTATCTAGAAATATATTGGCAGAGCATGTATGCTTGTCATGGAAAGTATGAATGTAACTGTTTTGTCTATATTTGTTGAAATGATGAAAGAATGTAAAAGAAGTGACCATCTATCAATTGTTAATCTTTTAGTCATTATTTATAACTGGTTTAGTATATTTCTACTGGGCTGTGGCTCACCCTATATGGGAACATCATTTTCAGGTACTGGTAGCATGCCACCTCCAAGGACTTAGCTTGGGAGGCTAGTGGCGGACGGACTTTTTGGTCGTCCTTCCTTTTGCAGTGTTACATGTAAATTCAAGCCTAGGGCTTAATGTGTAAATGAGTTAGCACTCTACTTTCTTGTAACCAAGTGTTAACTTGGAAAGCTGTAAGCCCGTAGGGCATTTGCTTTGTTGTTAACATGTAATACCTTTTGTAATAGCACTCTGATGAATGGAAGGACGTGGATCTTTTATATATCATAGCATGTCAATATTGTTGGTTTAATATCATTATTTTGAGGGCGTTACAACTTGGTATCAGAGCGTCTGGGTTGAATACTTTGGTATGCGTGGGAAGTGATTAGGATCACAATGGGTTTGTCTCGCTTGATAGAGACTTAGTGTAGTGTCATATGCTATGTGTTTAATTGATAACGTGCTTATGTGATTATTTGGGTATGGGATTTAGTTTCTAGGATGTTGATTGGGTCTTTGGGTTTCGAGTCCGTTGGAAGGCACTTGATCAATCTTTGTTTAACCTGTACTCTAGTAACGCTTGGGGACTGTCATCATCCGGAAATGAAATTGTAAGTGCTTATGTGTTTATGTGCTTACGTGGAATGAATTCTGATTATTCATGTATTAGGGCGTGAGTGTTTAGTTTTGTACGTTGATAAATGTGCTAATGTTACGTGTTACCTTTATTAGGATGTCGGGGCGAGCAAGAGGTGGTAGGCGTGGTAGGCCTAGGAGGCGAGAAGTGCCATTACGGATGAAGTTCGGCGATTCGGGAAAGGGTTGGTCGAGCCAATGTGGCCGAGCGGTGGGTCAAGAGCTATGGGTGCCTTGGCCCGAGAGATAGCGAGGGCCTTAGGTATTCTCGAGCGAAATCGTGCAACCGAGGCGGGACCTTCTTTCTTGAAGAGGGAGTTCTTCGGTCTAACGGAGGAGTTTGTTGGGGATCCTAAGGAGCCATTGAAGGCGCAGTGGCTAGAAACAGATGAGTAAAAGCGTTAAAATGCTAGGCATTGAGGGCGGAGCATTGAAAGTGACCTTGGCATCCTTCCATTTGAAGGAGATGCGGGTCAATGGTGGAAGTATGAGAAAGTTCGTGTGGGTGGTACTTGGGAGGCGTTTGTGAATGCTTTCGAGAGAGGTTTTATCCTGATGGCTAGAGAGAGACTAAGGGATCGGTTTACCAAGCTTAAGCAGGAGGGTTTGTCTGTGGCGAGTTTGAGGCTACATTTACTAGCTTGTCGAGTTTGCACTGAACTTGTGGCGGCAGAGGAGCCGTTGCTATGAGTTTGAGCGGAAGTTGAGGTGGGACCTCAAGTTGAAAGTTAGTGGACCTTACATTCGAGAATCTGAGGCATTTGGTGGATCTTGCGGCTCATATGGAGTGATGATGCAGGGGAGAAGAAGAGAAACATGGGGGCTCAAGAGGGCCAAGAGGACAGAGTGATGGTAGGAGGCGGAGGGTTATAACCTCGGCCGTCCCAGTGGTGGTTTGGCCGGTCGACTTTCCCAGACTGCAGTGCGAGCTCCGGAGAGGCGGTCGGGGAGAGTTCACTGTTACAAGTGTGGCCCGGGTCACAAGGCTTGCTGTTGCCCTTGAAGGCGGTCGAAGTCGCTTCTTCGTCGGCCAGACCACCAGTCGAGAGTTCGGAGGCGGCCGTCTCGTGTTACCGATGTGGGACGGCCGGGCACATGAAGAGGTATTGCCACGGTTAAGTGCCACCGAGGCGTCTGGTTCTAGACAGACGCGAGGATTTCACCACTCGGTCTGTCGCAGCCTCGAGGCCAATCAGGGCTCGTCGTCCCGGTCGATCTGTGATCCTATGCTCCGAGGCGGAGGTAGATCGAGGGCCTCTGAGCGCGTGTATGCTGTTACAGCACAGGACCTAATACCGACTCCATCTGTAGTGAGAGGTACCTTTCTGTTTTGCAACTCGGTTGCTAGTGTGTTGATTGATACGGGTGCATCTCATTCTTTTGTATCTCGCATTTGCATCTGTGTTGGGCCGGAGTTAGCACTTTTAGCATCTCCTATTTGCGTTGTGTCACCTATTGGGGTGAGTTAATTTTGAGGCACGGATGTAGAGGTTGTGATATAGAGGTCGACGATCATCGACTTCCTTTTCCATTTGTAGTTATGCCCATGAAGGGCTTTGATGTTATTTTGGGTATGGGTGGTTATCGTCATACTGGGCGGTTATTGATTGCTACCGCCTGAGGGTGACTCGCAGGAGTTTTCCACTTTTAGGAGACCGGGTTGGTAGTATTGTGCCACAGTGCGGTCATGGCGAATGGGCTTAGTAGTTTACTTGCTAGTTTTGAGAATGGTGAGTGTGATGAGACCAGTTGAGTTTCCAAGGGTAGTTTGTGAATACGCAGATGTCTTTCGAGGATCTTATTGATTTGCCACCCAGAGAGCGAGTTCTCTATTGATTTAGTGCAAGACGCCGATTTCTATGGCACCTTATCGTTTTGCCCAGAGTTGATTGAGTTGAAAGTTCGGCTCAAGAATTGCTAGATAAGGGCCGTTAAGCCCTAGTGTATCGCCGTAGAGCACCGCCTCTTTGCTAAAAAGAAAGATGGTGCCTTGAGGTTGTGTATCGACTAGGAAGTTGAATAAGACTCTGATTAGAATAAGTACCCTATGCCCGTATAGATGATTTGTTCGACCGGTTGAAGGGTTCCGTTGTTTCTCTAAGATAGACTTGAGATCGGGTTACCACCGGTTGAGGTCGAGAGGAGGATATTCAAGACGGCATTCCGTGACGCGGTATGGCCATTATGAGTTCTGGTGATGCCATTTGGGCTTACCAACGCACTGCGATCTTTATGGACTTGATGAACCAGATTTTCCGGAATTCTTGGATCGTTTGTGGTCGTTTTGTGGATGATATTCTTATCTATTCACCCTCGAGCAAACACGAGGAACACTTGAGAGTGGTGCTTGAATTGCTTAGAGCCCATAAATTTGTATGCCAAGTTTGGGAAGTCGAGTTACGGCTAAGAGAAGTCAAGTTCTTAGGCCATGTAGTTTCCGGAAGGGTGTCTGTTGATACATCCAAGACCGAGGCAAGATTGGGCACTGACCTAAGAGTGTGTTTGAGATCCATGCATTTTAGGATTAGCTGGGTACTACCGTCGATTTGTGAAAGATTTCTCCGAGTTAGCTTCCGTTGACTAGGTTGACTCGCCAGGAGTCAAATTTGTATGGAGTGAGACTTGTGAAAAGTCGTTTGAGAGTTGAAAGTTAGATTGACCACCGCTCGGTCTTGATTATTCCAGAGAGGTTGGGTTATGCAGTCTATTGAGAAGCCTCACGAGAGGGTTTGGGTTGTGTGTTGATGCAGGAGGAAAGTGGTAGCTTATGGCTCACGCCGCTAAAAATACACGAGAAGAATTACCCTACACGACCTAGAGTTGGCGGTGTGATTTTTGCCTTGAAAACTGGAGGCACTACCTTTATGGTGAGAGATTCGAGGTGTTCTCGGATCATAAAAGTCTGAAGTATCTGTTTTCACAGAAAGACTTGAACTTGAGGCAGAGGAGGTGGATGGAGTTTATAGAAGATTACGACTTCGAGTTGCATTATCACCCAGGGAAGGCCAATGTTGTGGCCGATGCCCTTAGTAGGAAATCCATTAGTGATGTAGCTTGTGTAGCCATCCGAGAGTGGGAGATGTTGGGGGCACTTGGCGAGTTTGACTTGCTTCTGGGCGAATCCGTTGAGGCTGCGGCCTTGTTTTCTGTGGTTGCGCAGCCTACACTTGTGACTCGAGTGTTAGAGGCACAGAGAAGTGATCTTGAGGTAGAATCCCTCAGAGAGAAGATCTCCAGTGGGAAAGTTGAGAAAGGTTTGACGGCGTATCCCGACCTGAGTTTGAGATACCGAGACCGTCTGTTTGTGCCGGAGTCCTGTCGAGAGGAGGTACTCCGAGAGTTCCATCATTCGCGCCTTGCGGTGCATCCGGGAGGTACTAAGATGTATCGGGATTTGGGTCGTCAGGTTTGGTGGCGGGGTATGAAGAGAGATGTGGCAGTCTTCGTGTCTAAGTGCCTTACTTGTCAGCAAGTGAAGGCCGAGCATCAGAGGCCAGCGGGTTTGTTACAACCCTTGCCTATTGCCGAGTGGAAGTGGGAGCATGTCACCATGGACTTCGTTGTAGGTCTTCCGAAGACTCAGCGGGGTAGTGACACTATTTGGGTGGTTGTAGACCGGTTGACCAAGTCGGCGCATTTCATTCCAATGCGCGTGAGAGATTCAGTGGATCATCTTGCCGACTTGTATGTTCGGGACATAGTGAGATTGCACGGGGTCGATGGCGATCGTCTCGAGATAGAGATCCTCGTTTCTTTGCTAGGTTGTGGCGAGTTTGCGAGTGCTTTAGGTACTAAGTTGACCTTTAATGACTTATCATCCTCGGTGATGGGCGTCGGCGTACCATTCAGATCCTTGAGGATATGCTTGAGGTTGTGTCCTTGATTTGATGGGACATGGGAGACACTTACGGTGGTGAGTTTGCCTACAATAACAGTTTTGATCTAGTATCGGTATGGCACCATTTGAGGCCTTGTATGGCCGACCTTGTAGGTCTCCGGTTTGTTGGGCGAGGTGGGTGACACACCTTTGTTGGGTCCGGAGTTGGTTAGGGAGGCAGCGGAGAAAGTTGAGCTTATCCGTAGGAGGCTTGTTACAGCCCAGAGTCGTCAGAAGTCCTATGCTGACCGTAGGAGGAGACCGTTGGAGTTTGAGGTGGGTGATCACGTCTTTCTGAAGATATCACCTAGGCGGGGTTTGTTGAGATTTGGGAAGAGTGGGAAGTTATCCCCTCGGTTTATTGGTCCTTTTGAGATCCTTGAGAGGATTGGCGAGGTTGCTTACCGTTTAGCTTTGCCGCCACAATTGTCCGGAGTTCATGACGTGTTTCATGTGAGTATGCTTCGGAAGTATGAGCCGGATCCATCACACGTGTTGGATTGGACCGACTTGGAGGTAGATGAGGATGCCTCGTATGAGGAGAGACCGGTTCAGGTCTTGGATAGGCGGGATCAAGTCCTGCGTGGTAAGACCATCCCTTTGGTTAAGGTTTTGTGGAAACATCACTTGAGTGGAGGAGGCCACTTGGGAACGTGAGTTGGGAGTCCGTGAGAAATATCCGGACTTATTTGTTGATGTGTAATCAAGTGTTGCAATTTTGTAATTGTAATGAACTTTAAGAACATTTGAAATGTCTTAAGTTGTAAAACATGGTGTATGTTTTGGTTAATGTAAATGTTGTAGAACTTGCCTTGTTATGGGAGTTGATTATAATATTGCATATGTTGACTATATTATAGAAATAAAATTGTATCATGATTATTGCTTGTGATATAAATTGTAAACCATATATGTGGGAAATGGTTGAAACGGAAAGAAATTGCATGTTGAAATGTACATGTTGAGAAATGCCTCTTAATAGGAGATGGATGACCCAGTAATGGGTGAATTGTTAAATGTTGTGTTATGACATTGTTTAAAATGGAGAAAAAGGCTTGCTTTTCAAAAACTTGTTTTAATTTAGGGGCGAAATTCTTTAAGAGAGGTTATAGCGATCCGGGTTTACCCTTGTTGTATAGTGATCCGGACGTGTGTCCGTGGATGTTAGTAGTGGATTGTTGTCTGTTTCGTCCTTTCATATATTGTATTTGAGTTATAGGATGTGTTGGGCGGGTTTGTTTGAGTTGGTTGTATTCGGAGCCAAGGGTTGCGCCTGAAATTTTGTCCTTCGCCGGCGAGAGTTGGTCGCCGGCGGCGTTGAGTTTTGTTTCGGTGGGTCGAGCAGGCGGCCGCTTCGGCGGCGGCTGCGTCTGGCTGAACTGAACACCATGATTCTGGCTCGAGCGGTGATTCTTCGCTCAGCGATCTGGTTGATCTTCGCTCGGCGGCGGTTAAATCGCTTCAGCGTCGTCTAGTTGCGAACTGAAGAATTCGAGCTCCTGGCTCGAGCGAGCTTTTCTTCGCTCGGCGAGCTTCTAGGATGTTGGCTCGAGCGAGACCTTCTTGGCTCGAGCTACGGTTTCAGGTGCAGTCGCTCGGCGACCAAGTCTTCGCTTCGGCGAAACTGTTTATATCGATTCATACGGCGATCTAAACTTCACTTTTTGAAGCTTTTACTTTTTAAAACCCTAAATCGAGAGCCTCTCTCTCTAGACTTGCCTTCTCTCTAAGAAATCATCTCCCTAGAGGGTGAATCTTCCCTAAGTGCTTTGTTAAAAAGGTAGAGGGTGACTTGGGCTTCGATATAATCTGAAAATATTCGGTTTTGGAGCAAGTTGGGTGTTGGGTCTTCATCTCCTTTTGAGCTCAAACTTTGAGGTAGGAATATCCTACTCCTCTTTATGGATTTTGTCTTTGAATTTTAGCATTTTGATATGTTGGTAGTTGTTGTGTAATTTTGGGAATCTTTGGGCCATTGTGTAATTTTATAAAAGTTTGGGGTTTTGTCTATAATAAACCTAGAAGCATGTTTGGTATAGAAACATGGAATTAATGTTGAAACATTAGTGAAATTGGAACCTAAGGGTTGTAATGTTAATTATGGAAACGTCCTAATTACATTGATTAATTAATTTGAATAATTAATTGTGGAAAATGAGGAATTGAAATAGAATTGGGTCATGGGTTATGACGATGGAAAGAATACATTGATTTTATGTATTGATATGTGATGTGTATAATTGTGATATATATGCATTGTGTTGTGTTGGAGGAGATAGGGGATGGACTCCGCGGTTTAGGGGAAGATAGGGGATGGACCTCTAAACCGGATGTTACTGGGAGGAGATAGGGGATGAACTCCGTAGATAGAGCATGTATGCTTATCTAGAAATATATTGGCAGAGCATGTATGCTTGTCATGGAAAGTATGAATGTAACTGTTTTGTCTATATTTGTTGAAATGATGAAAGAATGTAAAAGAAGTGACCATCTATCAATTGTTAATCTTTTAGTCATTATTTATAACTGGTTTAGTATATTTCTACTGGGCTGTGGCTCACCCTATATGGGAACATCATTTTCAGGTACTGGTAGCATGCCACCTCCAAGGACTTAGCTTGGGAGGCTAGTGGCGGACGGACTTTTTGGTCGTCCTTCCTTTTGCAGTGTTACATGTAAATTCAAGCCTAGGGCTTAATGTGTAAATGAGTTAGCACTCTACTTTCTTGTAACCAAGTGTTGACTTGGAAAGCTGTAAGCCCGTAGGGCATTTGCTTTTGTTGTTAACATGTAATACCTTTTGTAATAGCACTCTGATGAATGGAAGGACGTGGATCTTTTATATATCATAGCATGTTAATATTGTTGGTTTAATATCATTATTTTGAGGGCGTTACAACGGCCAAGGCAAGACTGCCGCTCACCGATGAAGCAAAATTAATAAATACTTAACCTAACTCTGATACCAAAAAGAATGAAAAGAATTATTTCACTTACCCATAAATGAGATAGAGACCATGTATACATAATAGATTCATCATACAATTTAGGAAATGATGTAAATCGGGAAATGATATAAATAAAGAAACAATACTAAATCAATGATTGACACAATCACAAATTATATACATAATATTAAAAATAAAAAGATTTTATATACTTTAATTTCTATATTGAAGAACACTTTGGTCTATCCATTAGTAGACTATTAATTGTCCAAACAGAAAATGATGAGATCAACAAAAATAAAACTTAAAATGCCAAAATTGCCCTCTAATTCATATATTTATTGGAGAGTTCAAAATAATTTTATTTTTGCTTGGAAAAATAAAATAAAATAAAATAAAATCATTTCAACATCTGTTTCAGTTTCACCAACTTTCTTTACAATAAGAAAAGCATTCAATCATCATATTGAGGAACAGATACTTGATCTTCTATCATAAAAAGAAATGGTAACAGTTTACATTCATGTACCTAATCAATTATAAATTTCAATGGTGAAATACATATTCACAACAGCATTCATCATATGTTCATAAAAATATATATATATATATATATAAAACAGCATTCATCATGTATTTTCCCCAAACCAAGTCCTGTGATTTGTAATCTCTACATAGAAAATATTTTATTAACATTGTTAATCTTCATCTATTCCTGATGCAGAAGCAAAGAAACTACAACGAAGCAGTGAAAAGGAAAAATAAAGAGATGAAAGCAAATCCAAACATAGAGCGTGGGATGATGCAGAGATGGATGAAGGTGGGGAGAGAAAAGCTATTGCAGAGATCGGCAATGCAGTCCCTTTGCCCTCTTATACCGTAAATCCCTTGCCCTTCAAACAACCTTCATCCGACGTCCTCCATATTCTCCATCATAGACCTCACTCCAATATCAGCCTTGTTCCGCCATTGTAGACCCACCAAAAACAACTATCAAAACCTTGATTTGGGGAAGGCGGTGGTGCGAGTGTTCACGGTGGTTTGAGTACTTGTGTTAGTTCCCGCCAAAAGTTCCGATAATGAACTGCTCCTTTATATAATAATAAAATTATATGAATTATTAATTAAAATAAAATTTTAATATTATTAAAAATTATTAATTAATTTGATAATTTATTAATAAAAGAAACCGATTGTTATGAAATTTGAAAGGACAATGGATGAGATGTAACTTTTAAAATTACAAAAGACAATTTGTATTTATAATTTATCCATTTAAAAAAGAGAAGTGCTAAAGTGACCCTGTTATTCATTGTAACCGTATAGGGAAATGCTCCAGTTTGCACCCTTTAACCTACAACAAAATGTATAATTTTATCATAAAATTATATAAAATTAACTATAAAATATGTAATCTCGTCACAAATTGATAAAATAAAAATATTTAAAATTTTGTGATTAATGTTATAAAAGTTTCTAACTTATATGACATTTTTGTTTCGCTAATTTACAATAAGATTACAAATTTCATAATTGATATTATAAAATTTGTTAATAAAAATACATATTTTTGTGGTAGGAATTTCCCAAATGGGTATGGTAAATGCAATGGCATATTCTTTTTTATATTGACGAACAGAGTGCAGAACAACAAAGGGAATCTGATTCTCAACTAGTGTCAATCATGTTGAAGAGCAGCAATAGTCCAAACATTATTGATAAGGAAAATTCAAAATTCTAATATATACGTCCTTAGAAGAGTGTACTAAAAAATTTGAAAAATATTAAGACACTGATTCGTGATTATATTTCAATTTTAAATAGTGGATATTAATCTCAATCAAATAATTAATAACAAATCAACACAACAATTTAAGTTGAAAAAAATCATAATTTGAGTACCTTCAATTATAATAAAAAATTACAGTCAAAATCATAAAACAATGCACTAAGAAAATACAAAGAAATTACACACGAATACCCTCAATTACCTAGTGAATCTACACCCGAATTGAACCAAACCTGATGTGTCTCTTTCCCTACTGTCTTCACTATGGAATGGCGATGAGTCACTTCGAAATCTACCACAGCTTCAAGACCAAGTTTTTCGAAATCCACCAAAGAATAACTCTCTCCGTTGTGAATGAAATAATAAAAATAAATCTCTTGATGATATTAATATGAAGCTCGTAAATCTATTGATCACTCTCAAATCATTAAGGAAACCAATATATAAACACCCTCCAATATAGAAAACCTTGGTAGCTCTCCTCTATGAGAATTTAGACAGGTTAAACACTAAAAATAATAAGCAATGCACTTTATAACAAACAGAGCCGCAAGAACTGCTCAAGCCACCACTTTACCGCTCGAGCGATGTGAGTAAAGGTGGTGCAAACATATAGGCCAACCACAATGCAACATTTACTACTCGAACGGTGAAACATCTTTCTTAGAAGTTCAGAACACAGACAAAGATATTGGATGAACCACTTCATCGCTTGAGTGCACAAATAGCTGCTCGAGCAATCAAACAACTTTGACTTCTTATTGGCTTTGGGGCACTATCCCTCGACCCCGCTTAGGCACTACCCCGGACCCCGCACATAATCAAAGAAGTAGCAAATAAGAAATGCTCAAAATATGGAATGTCAGCACAAATTCCTTCACATAGGCACAATTTGAGTTGGATTCGCATTAAAACACTCATAATCTTACTGAAACAAAATGGCTAATAAAATTATAAATAAAAGGAGTTTGGTTAAACAGGTTAATTGCAAAAATCTAACATGTACCACATGCATCCTTAGTTATGTCATTTTTTTCTCTAGTAAAGTTTACTAATATTAACAATTAAATTCATAATGTTTTGTAAAAAATTTGCTCATATATAATTCTCTCTTCTTTTAACGGTTGTACTGGATGGCTCCAAGTACAGTGAATATTCATCTGTGACAGTGTTGGAATTAATATTGAATAACTTTCATAACCACCAACTTGACTTGGTCTTAAGAAAAATTATTGGGAAAGACTATGATACACACATGTTAAAGGATGTATATCATATTCACCTTATAATTAAAAAAATGATATAATTTTATATTTTTTGAGTCATAATTAAAATAAAATTAAAAAAAGTCATAACTAAACGAATAACCAAACATATCAAAATAATGTCATAACTGAATAAGAAAATGACATAACTAAATAGCTATATGGCAAGGGGTGTGTATTGTAGAATTCTTGAAAATTATATTTAGTGCTCTTAGAATAAACGCATTTAGATAGTATTTGGTTCACTGGAATAAAATGGGATGGAATAATCATTCTATTAAAATATTCAATCTCATATTTAGTTGACTTAAAAAATAATAACAAAATACATTACAAATAGAATGTTCATTCACCATTTTAATAGAATGGTCATTCTATTCCATTCTAACTCGTTCCAGGAAACCTATTAGAACATTAGTATTTCAATTTGATTTTATTAATTAAAATAATACGATTCATTACTTTCAAATTAATTTTTATTAGATATTTTATCTAGTGATAACGACTCATTTCTTTCAACTATGAAAATTGACTTTTAGGCAAATTGACTTTTATGAACTAATGTGAAATCCAATTCATTTTATTTCTTTCAACAACCATATTAAATTTTTATTTTTATTTTTTATTATTGCCCTGATTTACTATCTGACAAACATTTTGGCTGGCAAAGTTGGAACTAGATTTGAGCAATATCAACAGGAGCTTAGGTTTACCTGGTAAACACATATCTCACTTGGTCATTAGTCGATTACTTAGGTTTACTAGATAGGTACTAGGGATTTGGAGAGTCAGGGTAATGACAAAATTGTGATTGCTTTTTTTTTTTAAACAAGACAAAAATGTGATTCTTGAAAAAAAGATAATTACAAAGGGTTTATTTTCATTGGATAAATTACATTTTATCCTTTCATATTTGGTCATTCGTTTTTTATTTTAACTTTTAAAGGGTTTTTTTTATTTTATTATTACTTTAGTTCTTTATATTTTAACTTTTTCTCAATTTTAAAAATTAATGTAGATTTGAAATTAGATAAAAAAAAATTATATATTGACAATTACGTTTTATAAAAATATTTTATTATATTAAACTCATACCTTTTGTATAAATTTAAATTTTATTATAATAATATAATGTGTCATTTTTTATTTAATTTTGAAATTTTTTTTAAATAAATTAAGAAAAATTTAAAATATAAAGAACTAAAGGAAAAAAATAAATAAATAGAGACTTCAATGGTGAACAATAAATTTCAACTTTGATTGGTAGCTCGAATTTTCTTCCCCCTAATCCCCCTAATTTCCTTTTTTGGAAAACTGTTTTTTTTTTTTTTTTACACTTGCCTTGCATTTTTTTTTTTTTGCCATTTTTGGCAATTCGGGGGCATTCGGGGGCGGAGCTTTCGAGCTCCCCCGCTTTATCCAATAAATTTTTTGCTAGCCCACACCATTTTGGAAGAGGATAAAGCTTGGGAGCTCGAAACCGAGTTCCCCCGAATCCCCCGAAATCCGTGAAACGACGTCGTTTCACTTTTTTTTTTTTTCTTCTTCTTCCTCGCGACTTTGAAACGGTGAGGGAGGGAGAGAGGGAGAGCGGAGAGGAGAGAGGGAGACACACACACACACAGAGGGGCCCGTGCATTCCGGGCGAGCTTCCGATCGTCGAGTTCGTCCGATCGTCGAGCCTCGCCGATCGTCGAGCTCCGCCGATCTCCGTCGAGTTCGTCTGATCGTCGAGCTTCGCCTATCGTCGAGCTCCGCCGATCTCCGCCCCTGCCTTCTCTTCTTCTTTCTTCTTCTTTCTTTCTTCTTCTTTCTTCTTCTCTTCCTCCCTCTGTTTCTTCGTCTTCCTTCTCTGATTCTGAAAAAAAAAAAAAAAAAAAAAAGCAGCGTCGTTTTGATTCTGGGAAGTCGGGGAGCTCTTTCGAGCTCTCTAGCACTACTCTTTGGAAGACGACTTTGGTTTTCTCGAGTAACAAAGTCAAAGCTTTGACAGAATTGCATGTGGTTGCTGAATGGAAAAAAAAAAAAAAATGACTTAAAAGTTTACTCTCCCAATAACAAAACAAAATGACAGGTTTACATTACCAGCCCTTATGGTTGTCATTTTGGAAGGAAACACATGTCTACACTATATGTATTTTATAATTAAAAATATATATAATTTTAATTTTTTGAGTTATAATTAAAAAAAACTTTAAAAAAAAAAGTTTTAAAACAGCTTTAATTTATATACATATATATTTTTTTGTGTGTATGCCAGCTCAGTAGAGCTGCTTTTAGACTAGCTCCACGAGAGCTCTCTATCACTACTAATTAAAAAAAATAGCATAACTAAATATAATACGAGACATATCTAAAATACTTACGAGTCATAACTAAAATAATGTTATAATTAAAGAAAAAATTGGTCATAATTGAAAAAAATGATATAATTAGAGATGCACATGATATACTTTTTTTAAAAGAATGTATGTTAGAATTTTCCCATTTTGGAAGACATTAGTAGCCTTATGACTTGGGTTTACAATGTACGAAAATAAAACATGAATGGTTTGTTCCAGACTGAACATTGCTTCAAAAAAAATGCACAATGTAAAATGTTCCTTTTATTAACTGGTTTGGACATTCTGTTATTAAAAAAAACAAAAAAAAAAATACATTGTTTAATGAATGCAATGTTTCTTTTCTTTTTTTTTTTTGGAACGAATAAAAGAAAAACAAATCACTTAATGCAAAAGTCGTTTGCTTGGGTGGAAATGTTTTAAAAATTAGATTGTTGAGCAAATTAGCAAAATGTCCAGATAAAGGGTTAATAGTTTAACTGCCATGTTAAACGAAATCAAATCGTAATATCATAATTACTTCAAAGTAATTATATTAAAGTTATAAATTAATAAAAATATAAGTGTTAAAATTACAATATCATAATATTCCTTATAATAATGTTTTTTTATTATTTATTTTAAAAACATATCATAAATACACAAAAGTATAGTTTAATAATATTATATAACTTAAAATATAGACTTAATCAGTCCATATTAATTAAAAATAATACTACCTCAATAGAAGTTGCATTAGATTGACGCAATGTACAAAAATATAGTGGCTACTTGAATGAAAATCAAGACCAATCCATTTGTTGTATTCCTATGCAATTTTATTATAAAATTAGGTAAATTTTTATGAATTTACATGAGTAATCTCAAAAAATTATGTAAGTTGAACATATATTCGCATAACTTCACTTTAATAATTAGAGTTACCCGAATTTATATTTAATTTATACATTATTATGAGATCACTTATGTAAATTTATAAAAACTTACGTAATTTTATAATAGGGTTGCATACGGTGTGCATTACATAATAGAGAATTTTCCATATGAAATTTACTTATCGCCCCGTTCGGAATAAACTTTTTTAGCCTGACTTTTAACTATTTTAGCCTGAGTAAAAAAAAATTAATCTGGGATAAACTTTTAACTTTTTTTTTATAGTTGATTTGATGATTATGGAGAAAAAAATGAAATGATTATGATTTGATTATAACATTTTGTCTTATTAATTAAATTAGCCTATTTTATTTTTTTTTAACACTAATATAGCTTTAATCCATATGCCAAACATGGTCTACTTCCTAGAAAATGCCAAAATGTACACTAAAAGCAGAGATAGATCTAGAGATATAAATAATGCTATGGGTCAGGAAATGTTTATCAGGAAATGGTTCATGAATGAGTTGGCATTGACCAACTCATCTTGGTGGAGCCCCCATATATTATTAAACATTTCCTGACCCGTAGTATTATTGTTCAATAAAAGGGTATTTCCATTATTGGTTATTTGTAGTTTTTAAATTAATCAATTTGAATCACACTTTCAAGTGTCTTTCAATATAACCCCCCTCGATTACTTTTTAACATTTTGGACCGGACTTCAACATTTTGGATGGAAAAAGTTGCATGCTTTTTATGTGTAAATTTTATCAATTTTCTGCATAAGAAAAAAACTAAATAAATTATACTGATGATTCTTGTATATGCAAGATTGCACCCTAGAGTTCTACATTCATTCCAACTTTCTTTTTAAGGAAAGAGACATGAAATATCCAATGAAGGCTTTAGTTTCTCTACATTAGTGAGACATGAATAATCAGCTCCTTTAAACCAATATAATTACAACATATGATAAGATAAAATTTTGTGGTATACAAATGTTCTTACTAAATTATTGAACCACATTTATTGCTCAAAATAACTCAACAAATATTTTAATGAAATTAAATTGCAGCTCCAAAAATTCATGTTTCAGTTAAGTGACCAAAAATTTGTGAATTGCAGCACTTGCTGGATACCCAAATTTGTGCTAATGGCTGATATGATATGACATCACTTGACACAACTAAACTCCACTTAGATTTGTTGGAGAAATCACGGCAAGCAAGAGAAAGTTTAGAAGAAAATACCTTTGGAAAATGATCCCTGTTTGGTTTAATTTTCAGAAATTGTTTTTTGATTTTTTTAATAGAACTTAGTTTGACAAAAATAAATATCAAAAAGATATTTTTGAATTTTAAGAAATTATTTCTATCCTCTAAAAAGATAAAACTATATGAAAATGATGAGTTTTTTTTTATATTTTTTTTCACTAAATTAACTTCTAATTTTTTAGTAATTTTTTTTGCAAAACTGATTCTTAAAATCAAACGAAACTATTTTTAAAATTTTTTATAGAAGGATAAAGAATTTATGACAAAAATGATGTGACAATGATATTTTATAAAAATATAAGTCATATTGATATTTTTTTTATTTTAAAGTGATAAAATCAAAACTCAAGTCATATCACTCTGAGTTTGACAAAATGTTTCTGAATCAGACGAAATTTCTCTAAATTAAATTTTTTCTATGAAAATGTTGAGAGATCTTAACTACTATAAAATTATTGTATATCCTTTGTCTTATAAAATCTTAATATTAGAGACATTAAAAAAAAAAAATTCCTTGAAATATATATATTTATATAATAAAGCAGAACGAATTTTAAAAATATGTAAAATGTATCAAAGACACAATTTGAATCAACGGCCTATATCAATCCTAAGTATATATCAATGGTTGAAATATATCTACTTCTCGCCCAAACAGTAAGCTTCCCACTTACCCACGTCTCCCATCTATTCTATCTTTATCTCTCTTCCTCTCTAGTCTCACCCACGTCTCCTCCGCATTCCCTCTTTTATCTCTCTCTCTCTCTCTCCATGTTCTTCTTCTTCCCTTTCCTCTCTCTTCGCTCGCTCCGAAAACTGCTCTCTAGTCTCGGCTCGCAAGGTAAGATGCTCGCTACCCTTCTATTTATGTTCCCTTTCTCTCTCTGCATTTCTGCCTTTTCCTTTTTCTCTCTGTCGGGCTGTTCTGTGTTGTACTCAAAGTTAGATTTTTTGTTCATTACCAATCAAATATGTTCCCCTCCTCTCCCTGCTCAATCTTTTTGAACTTTCCAGAATTCTCTCTAACCGGCTGTGAACAGGTTATTTTAGGGTTATTTGCCTATGCCATTGTTTCCATTTTTTAAAAAACTTTTGTATTCAAAGTTTGATTTCCTGTCGAGTTGTATTGATTTTTTGTTGCTTTCAGATTCTAAGAATTTTCTGTCGGGCTGTATTCTAAGATATTTTTCAAAGTTTAATTTTGGTTCATTATGGTGATTAGCTTGGGAAAAGAAATTGATATGCAATTCGTTTTTCCATTGCCACCATCCAATCCTTGAGGCCAGAAAACCCCGTGTCTCTACATAATCGTTCAACACCAAACCTGAGGCAATTGAATTTGTGGTTTTATTCCCTCTTTGTTCAAGATTTCTTTGATTTCTCTTTCTCTCCCTTTCTCATCCCCCGGCGGTACCTCTCTCCTTTTCTCTCTTTCTCTCTATGGTTTAAATTGATGTTCTTTGTGGCTGTGTCTGTTCAAACCCCAAAACAGAAGATTAATCCCAGCAAAGAGGGTTTTATTCCCTCTTTGTTCCAGATTTCTTTGATTTCTCTTTCTCTTCCTTTCTCCCTTTGAGTAATTGAGTAATTCAAGTTCGCTGAATTTCTTTGTTCAATCTCATGATTTTTCTGTTTGAAGTGTTGGTATAGGGTTCGCTGAATTTACTATAAATTGGTGTATTCACTCCACACTCTTTGAAAAGAAAAAATATATATATATATATTCTTCGACCATAATGCATGTTTGTTCAAGGACTATTCTGTATGAACTACAAGGCCCCTTGGCACAGTAACGTGAATTGCAATGATTTCAAAATTTTAAATCCTCATCCATGTGCAGAAGATAAGAAGTTGAAAACTCTTGCGAAGAGGAATCTGTGGCGCCAGTGTGTGAATTGCAGCCATATGGTTGAACTTGCAGCAGGTTGCAACCACATTTATTGTAGGTACTGTATTACTTCATTTTGAATTGCCTTAATGCTTTTAATATTTTTATAGTGATGTTTAAATCGTGTTGTTCACTCCATAATGGTAAGTTGCCACTTGGCTAGGATACCAGTTGACTTGCCTTATGGAAGTCAAATTTTGAAATGGAAGAAAAATTTTAACTGTTGAAGCAAGTTGATTGCTTTTATATGCATTATAAATGAGTTTGTATCTCTCTATCTGGGTTTAGATTTTGAATCTATTGGGTTAAGATTCTAGGATTTTTTTGAACTCCTAATAGTTGTTCCATTGAGTTGTTTTTTTTTAACCATTTCCATACTCTGTTTTTTTTTTTTTTTTTTTTTTTTTAAGAGACAATTTTGTCTTCAAAGTTAGATTTTTTGTAATGGAAAAGTATTTGATTGTTAATGAAACTTAGAATCTATTGGGTTCAGATTCTAAGAAGGCCAAGATTCAAAACATCCCCTAAATCGAAAAATATATTTTTAGCTCCCAAAACTCTCATCTATCTCTTTCTAATTGTTGCCCTTTTCTTGCAATCTATTTGCAATACATTATGTTTTGTGTTCCATTGAGAAACCTGCATGTTTTTCTTCGATATTTTCTGAGTTTATATCTCTCCATTTGGTGTTTTTGTATTATGTTTTTGTGTTCCATTGAGAAACCTGCCAGTTTTTCACTAGTTTACCCCAGAAAAAGCCCTTAATCGACTGTTAACTTCCAAAATAGTCCCTTTTTCCATTTAAAAAAAAATTTGAACTGCTAATCAAACAGTTTCTGGGTTGCTAATTTTTTGGCTTGCTAATTGATTGTCAACTGCTAATTTTTTAGAACCTATTTTTGGTTTGAACTGCTAATTTTCTGGGGTAAACTGCTAATTTTTTGGTTTGAGATCCTCACTGTGATCAAGCCCTCTATCAACTGGATATGCACCATTTTAGAAGTCATCTTGGGCATGTAATTGATCGTATATATGTATATATGTAATAAATTTATATATATATATCTAAGCTTGGTGGTGAGAAGAGATATGTATATATCTAAGCTTGGTGGCAGGTTGTTGATTTTGCTAAGATAAGAGGATTTTTTTTCCATAATTTTATCCTCTTATCCTTTTACCCTCACTAGATTCATTAGCCTAGAGAAAACAAAAATTGTCATGGGGTGTCAAGGTTGAGGCCTAACCCGTTGGTCATGTAATGAAATCTTCATTGCATTTTGCATTTGTTTTGATTTCATTGAAAAGTTCTGACCAACTTCACTGTATTTTGCATACAAAAGTTCTAAAAGTTCTCATCTGAAAGTTCACTGGATTTGGTAAGTTCTCTTTTGTATTTGGTTGTATGTTGACATTTCCCAGTACTTTCTACTCTCACCACTCGTCTCCCAGCAAAACAATTTCAATTGCACATGTTATGTTATGTGTAGATATTCTAGACAAAGGATCAAAACTTAAGTGTTGAATTTAAAAGCAGTACTAGAGTGGTTAATATTAATATGAGCATTTAAAAAGAAAAAAACTTGAATAAAAAAGGAGAAATACAATACAGTGCAAGTTTGAGAAAAAAATTTACAGAAGCTACCACTGAATTGTAATTTCCCTAATAACAAAAATACATACAATCACATGCCTAGTCAGCATGCATGCACATGGCAGTGTACACACACTGACAAAGAAAATGGAAAAAAAAAAAAAAAAGGTATATCAAGACATACCTGTTTCTTGCACAATTCTTGGCTCTCCTTTCCCGGATTTCTAAAGCCTAGCTATGTGTTCCAGCCACAACCGCATCATCGCTGTACCGCTGGAAGTGGTCACCACCAGGTAATTTGATTTCTAAAGCCTAGCTATGTTTACATTTTAGAAAAAGAGTAATTGAGTTTGGTATGTATTTTAATCGTTGTGTATGGTTTTCTTTGTTCAATTTCATGAATATATATATATACATTTTTTGGGAATGTTTGGTGCTGTGAAATGTGTGAATTGTTTTGTTAAAGGAGGCTATACTGAAGGTTTTGCTTCATGTGTTCTATTTTGTTGATATCATATTTGCCAATGGATCACAATGTTTTATTGGTTTTCCAATGTTTGTTTTAATGATAAAAGAGTTTTCTTTTTCAATGACATATTGTTTGATTGTTTTACCTGCTTTAATGATAGAGGTTTATTTATTTTCTATTTTTTTAATTAAGGTGTGAATTGTTTTGTTAATGTAATGTAAATAGAAATGAGGGTTTCTTAAGTGAGATATTAGCCACAACTGCATCATCGCTGTACCGCTGGAAGTGGCCACCACCACGTAATTTGATTTCTAGAGCCTAGCCATGTTTACATTTTAGAAAAAGAGTAATTGAGTAGTAATTGATCGTTGAGCTTGGTATGTATTTTAATCGTTGTGTATGGTTTTCTTTATTTAATTTCATGCTCTTTTTTTTTTTTTTTTTTTTTTTTGTGGGGGGTGTAACAAGTCCGCGAGGGACCTCGCTACAGTTTGGACTCGATTTTGTCACGGTTCTTAATCTGAACCAAAGAGTCCAAATCCAGCAAATCGTTTTGAGAAAATAGATTTTTGAAAGAAGTGCCAAACATGGACTGCTTTGCCAGATACAGAGTCGCCACCTAAATATTTTATTTTGGGAAATTTAGGAAACCCTGACTCGTGCCTAAGGCCACGTGTCCGTCATCACCAAAGTTGCCTCGGCTCGGGAACTTGGGTACGATTGGGGAAGGTCACTTCGTGAGCACCCCCGCTCGGCCGATCAAAGATCGGCCTCTACTAACCCTGATATCTAGTTTTGAAAACATTATGCATTCTTATTCCGGTTATTAGCCTAGATTTACTATGTGATGCGCACAACATACAAGTATAGACTGGATCGCCTGAATTGGAACAAAACATTTCATGTTTTTTTTTGAAAGATGGTTTCCTACTCGCAAGTAGGCTTAAAATGCAGATTTTGCCACCCTCGGGTGGGCTTAGAAAAGATGGCTTTGCCACTATCTAGTGGGCTTAAAACTCATAGTCAATGCATTGTTCCAATCCGAATAACCCAACCTTCACCCACAGGCATTCAGGCAGTTATATCACATAAGCAGTTAGCCTTATGGTAAGCATGCTATTCATGGCAGTCACTCACACGCATGCAAGGATGCTAAAGCATAAAAACTCACCGAGTACTCCAAGCCAAAACAGAAGCTAATTAGAAATCCAGGCATGAATGCTAAATATGCTGAAATGCCTAATGCAACACATGCAAGAATGCAACTATAGCAGGCTCGGCTATTCTAGACATGGCATATGAGATGCAACAGCTAACAAGTATTCAACTTGGAATTGAAATACAATGCAGTGAGTTATGATGCGCCGAGCCTGGTGCATGCAAAACAGATGAATGAGTGCAAACATGCTATCATACTGTATGCTAATTGAAACATGCCCTAATCTAACCATCATAAGCAGGTAAATAAAAGGGAGAAAGACATGGGGTTGGAAGACATACATCACACGCACGCACACTTATTACAATTGTGCCCTTGCTCAGAGGGTCCAAATAAATAATATACAGTCCCAAATAAATAATACAGTCCCAATAAATACAAAAATCCTAATTAATTAACAAATTAACTAAGGAAAGCGGTAATTAAGCATGCAGGCTAGGGACTGCCTCAACTCTGCTCCGGATGATGAATGATGCATGTTCGGGTTGCTTGGCTCGGAAATCCACTGCGATGCCCCAATTAGCCTTTGTTTGCAATTGATGCCGAAATGCTGTGCAAGGCTTTTGAAAGCTGCTGAATTCTAATTTGCTGCAACAGAGAGCAGGAAAGGGGCATAGCAATGTATTTTCACATATGTATGCATGCCTCGATTCTCGTACCACAAATCACGCATCTTGATGCATGATGGCCGAGGAGTCGAATTGCACAATTCAATATGGAATGAATGCACATGAAAACACAACGAGACCAAGACTCCATCATGGGTAATCCGGAGTGTCGGATCGAATTGAGACACGTCCGTCACTCAAGTCTGAACGCCCTCGTTTCCCGTGCTCGGGCTAACTCCTATCCCAAACACAATGCAATATGCATGACATGCATGAATGCAACTAAGATACAACCTAACATGCACAATGCTATGAAATAGCATACACGATGCACGAGGTAACATAGCATACACAATGCGCTAATCATACAACCTAGCATACACAATGCTATGAAATGAAATGGCATACACAATGCATAATGGACTTAAACCAACACAAGTGGACCTCAGCCACACTCACATAGGAGGCCATAAGATGAAAATGAGACACTCGAGATGCGTGCACACATGCACGCAAACCGAGGACCAATCCTAAGGCACGAATGCCACTCTACCAAAGCATGGCAAGGCACAAAATATGGCATGCAAACATGTAAATTTCAGCGCTAAAATATGATGCTAAACAGCCCCGAAACATGGCAATATGGCAATCGATGCATGAGATGGACCCCAAAACTCAAAATTAGGCACATGGAATGACTTATAGCTATACAAAGCATGCATTATTTGAACATGAAGTATGAAGACAGAGTCAAGGTAGTCCCAAAACATGAACTTTTCCAGTTTAAAGTGTGGCCAAAAGGTGCTAGCAAGATGGCTTAAATTAGCATGCAATTTTGACTAGTAAACAAGATTTACATGGCAAGTGCATGAAGCAGGTAAGAACTCATTGAACCACCAAAAATCAGTGAACAAAACATGCTAAAATATGCCTGAATAACCATGGAAATGCAGCCAACACATGCACAAATGAGGAGTTCTTTTAGAGGGCATACAAAGAGATTCTTAAGCACATACAAGATAGACATGTGGCAGCCCCAAACCAACCTTGAAAATCAAATATGGTAGTCCCAAAACCCAACAAATTGACCCTAGAATGTGACTAGGAAGCATGCAAGATGGGGTCGCTTTGAAAGGCCAAGATGCCCTTCAAACAAGCCAAGGTGAGAGGAGGTCACCCCCCTCTAATTTGGAGGCTCAAAACAGCATCAAAGCCACTGGAAATCCACTGGATTCTAGTGGCTAAAAGGTCAAATAAGGCATGCAACCAGGGCTAGGATGTAAGGCTCAAAATGGGAGACAACCAAGCATATAAGATAGCATATGACCTCAAAAAAAAAAATGTAACCTTAATAAAACATGAAGACGATGTCAAAACAAGCCTTTTTCCAGTTTATAACAAGTTCCAAAAATGATCATAAATAGGGTTAATCTATCATGCAAAAATGACCCTAAAAGAGGGTTAAAGAGGCAAGGGACAACAGCTGACCCCAAATGGCAAAGAGCCTTTCAACAACATTGAATAAGGGCTCAAAATATGGCTATTTACAGTTTACATCAAGCCACTAAAATAAACATAAGTGAGGCTAAACTATCATGCAAGAAAAAGGCCTAAAAGAGGGATAAAGAAGCAAGTGATAGCTTCTGGCCTCAAACAGAGGAGAGCCCTTCAACAATATTGAAGAGGGGCTCAAAAAAAGATATTTTACAGTTTATGACCAAGTCCAAAACAGCTCAGAAATAAGCCTAAAATACTATGCAAAAAAAGGCCTAAAAGAGAGTTAAAGAGGCAAGTAATAGTAGGAGACCTCAAAAAGCAAAAGGTCCTTAGTAAAACATGAAAAGGGGCTCAAAATATGACTATTTACAGTTTGGGTCGGAGCCCAAAAATGCTAGCAACAAAGGCTAAGAAATCATGCAAAAATAAGCTTAAAAGAGGGATAAAGAGGCTCACCCTTGTAGAACCAAGCTTCAACAACTCTTGGACTAGGTTTGGGAGCTCTTGACCTCTAGAAGACAGCCTCAAGTTGCTGGAATGGATGTTGGAGATGTGGTGCTATAGGTTGTAGTGTAAAATAGTGTAGGACTTGAGGGGTTTTGATGGTTGGAATATAGGGAGAGAGGGAGATTGGATGCAAGAGGCTTAAAAAAAATTTTGTAACCTCTCAAAATACAGCTGAGGGTGCTGGTTTTATAGGCAAAGGAGTGGAGGAAAGGGGGGGAAAATCAAATTCAAATTTCCCACCCAAAAGGTGGATCCTCGGGTACAGGGCCTGGAGGAAAACAAATTACACAACCAGAACACCCTTGGGGAGGGGATCATGGCCGGCCAGCTCAAAAGGGCCAAAGTGGTCATCCAACCAGGTAGGTGGCCGGCCTGCCACCTTTTCTGGCCGGCATGCTACTTTTCAGGACAAAAAAAGGGTCTGCCGGAAAGAAAGGTGGGCGGCCAGTGGCAGGGAAGTCCAATGGTGGCCGTTCAAGTTTCCAAATTGAAGCCCTGGAAGTTCTCTTTCGAATGGCGCAAACCTTGCATTAAAATTCCTCCTGTGGAAAAAGTTATGCCCTTTTTGGTGAAGCCGCGCAGATTCGGTCCAACCGGAGTGATGCCCTACTTCAATCAACTATATCTCCCCCGTCCGAAATTGGCTTTAGGAGATTCTTGAGTGCAAAATGAAGCCCCGGAAGTCTTCTTTCCAACGGTGGTGGCCTCATAGCTTGATTCCAAGTATGCAAATGAATAGGCCCGATTTGGCGAGGGCTGCTCGACTCTTTTTTAACGGTTCATGCCCATTTTCTCCCCTAATTGGATTTCTTCCCTCTTCTCCTCTTTTCTTCAACTTCAAACCCCTAAGTAAGGTGTTTTGAAATATTTTTCAAAGATTTCATCTCTCTTTTATTCATTTCTACTTTGTCCTTGCTCGGCTTACCAAAAAGCGCAACATTTAACAAAATGCGAGCCTCGGAACATTGTAAAAACTTTATTTCAAAAACGTTTTGAAAGAGAGGGTTTTAAGGTCTAAAATCTTTTGATCAAGATTGTTTTGGTCCAAAAAGGGGTATGAAGTTGAGCTTTGACTCTCTCCTTGCCGAAGAAACTGAACTTTTTCGTTGCACACCTTCTGAAACCATCAGTCGCATCCAAGTCTTAAAGGTGGTCAAAAATAGAGTGTCTACAGTTGCCCCTCTTTAATAGAACTCAAAAATGAAGAAGTGACGGGAGTGAATGTCAAAGTCCAGAGATGACCCATTTTTGACAAGGCCGAAGACTTGGACAAACAAACAAAATATAGATAAATAAATGGTTGTGCCTGCAGGCTGCCTACGTATCCTTTTGCAAGGAATCAAACCAGCGTAGTTCAGGGGCAGGATGCAAAATGATATGCAGAAATATTTTGATAATTGGACTTTTACGCCACACGAAGCCAGTTTGAAGATTGGACTTATACGCTACGCGAAGCCGGTTTGAAGATTGGATTTATACGCTACGCGAAGCCGGTTTGAAAATTGGACTTATACGCTACGCGAAGCCGGTTTGAAAATTGGACTTATACGCTACGCGAAGCCGGTTTGAAAATTGAGGATTCATGTAATGCACTGCAATGTAGTGGCTAAAATGCAATGTGATAGCTTGGAAAAATGGAGGTACCTTACAGGGCAATTGGCAATGACTTACCTCGGCAATGTCCTACCTCATGCTGATGTGGGAATCTTCCTCTTCTTCTCAGTTGAACCACATGTACTACTTTTCTCCCTGACTATGGTCGCAGCTTTCCCTATTCTCCAACAGGGTGACAGACTAGGTTGGATCAGTATCCAGAATTGAGGTGCATACAGATGCTATCTCAATCTATGGGGCTGCCATACAGATTTCAAGCCGAGGATATACCCCTGGGTATTTAAACCAGACTTTAGTTTCGAAAATCCTGAACCTTTGTGTTCTAGGCATGAGCCATTCGAACTCTAGTTTTCACCGTCTTAGTTGGTCTCCTAGGAACTCACTGCTAACACAGGCAGGTGGCTATACCAGACCACTAGAAGTCATTCGGGCACAACAAACACCAAAGGAATTGCACCTTTAGAGGATTTAAGGTCTCCTAGACCGGGGAGTACACGAGACAGTGCAATGAAATGCAAGTAAAATGCAAGTATGATGCGCAAAGCAGCGCGAATGATGATGCAGGATTTAAGGTCTCCTTAGACCGGACAATAAAACAGATACGATGCAATGGATGTAATAGATGTGATGCAATAGGTAATAGATGCGATGCAACAGAGAGTACAATAGATGCAAAATGGTGACATACGCCAACCACGCTGGACTCGTGAGTGGAGGAAGAACAAAGAAAATCAATCAGGAGCGCGTTCCACGCAACCAAAGATAAATTCCAAACACGCTGAAATCGTGTGAGGAAGGGACAAAGAGAGAAACATAGGGACTTATCCCAGTGTTTCGGAATGGTATAAGCATTGGAACATATTCCGAACGCTTTTAACCAAATGAGGAGAAACATAGGGACGTATCCCGGTGTTTCAGAATGGTGTGAGCATTGGAACGTATTCCGAACACTTTTAACCAAAGAGGGAGAAACCTAGGGACGTATCCCAGTGTTTCGGAATGGTGTGAGCATTGGAACATATTCCGAATGCTTTTAACCGAAGAGGGAGAAACCTAGGGACGTATCCCGGTGTTTCGGAATGGTGTGAGCATTGGAACGTATTCCGAACGCTTTTAACTGAAGAGGGAGAAACATAGGGACGTATCCCGGCGTTTCGGAATGGTGTGAGCATTGGAACGTATTCCGAACGCTTTTAACCGAAGAGGGAGAAACATAGGGACGTATCCCGGCGTTTTAGAATGGTGTGAGCATTGGAACGTATTCTGAACGCTTTTAACCAAAGGGGGAGAAACATAGGTACGTATCCCGGTGTTTCGGAATGGAGTGAGCATTGGACCGTATTCTGAACGCTTTTAACCGAAGAGGGAGAAACATAGGGACGTATCCCGGTGTTTTAGAATGGTGTGAGCATTGGAACGTATTCCGAATGCTTTTAACCGAAGAGGGAGAAACATAGGGACGTATCCCGGCGTTTCAGAATGGTGTGAGCATTGGAACGTATTCCGAACGCTTTTAACCAAAGAGGGAGAAACATAGGGACGTATCCCGGTGTTTCGGAATGGTGTGAGCATTGGAACGTATTCCGAACGCTTTTAACCGAAGAGGGAGAAACATAGGGACGTAGCCCGGTGTTTCAGAATGGTGTGAGCATTGGAACGTATTCCGAACGCTTTTAACCGAAGAGGGAGAAACATAGGGACGTATCCCGGTGTTTCAGAATGGTGTGAGCATTGGAACGTATTCCAAACGCTTTTAACCGAAGAGGGAGAAACGTAGAGACGTATCCCGGCGTTTCAGAATAAAAGATGAGGGCATTGGAACGTGTTCCAAATGCTGTAAACCAAAGGAGCTCTAACTCGTCGCACGCGCGAGGAGAAAGAATGATAATTGAAAGTGAAAAGGTGCATAACAATGCAAGTAATGAGCATAACAATGCTAGATAGATGTGCATAATCAATGCAATGAATGAGCATAACAATGCTAGTGAAGTGGGTGCATAACAATGCAATTGGAACGTGCATCACAATGCAAGTGAAGTGGGTGCATAACAATGCAGGTGGAAGTGCATCGCAATGCAAGCGAAATGGGTGCATAACAATACAAGTAAAGAGTGTTTATGACGATGCAATATAGGTGCACAAGGCAGTGCGAGTGAGGTGCACAAGAGAAGTGCAATAAAATGCACTTTCTATGCGAGTATGGGGGCATTTTCTATGCAACATGGAAAGCATATTCTATGCGATATTGAAGACAAGCATATTCTATGCAGAACCGAAAGCAAGCATATTCTATGCATGAATCATAACGATGCGCGGCACGCATGCAACAAAAGTGTATATGAAAGTTCACATGCTATGCAATAGAGGGGCATCAAACATGTACTCTGGTGCCTCCGATTTACCTCTCAGAGGACTTGGCAACACGCTCAGCTCAAAAGGGGACACCCTGTCTATATTTGCGAGAGATAACATCTGCAGTTGCTTTAATCGCTGTTTTGACTTGAAGCAGGCTTAAGCTTGGGGTCGAGATACACTCATACTCCAGAGAAATGGCGAGGCCTGAAAAGGTATATCCGGAATACAATCACGGAATTTTCTGAAGTTGAAGCACACTCAGATGCTTCCATTTTCCCTCTTTTCTTTTGCTTTGCAGTCCGGAACCCATGTAGCCGAGATAGGTCTGGTTTCTTGTTCTCACATGACCTGGGTTGAACCGTGCGGTTTTATGAAAGAACGAAACTTGTTTTGCATAAACGTGAAGAATGGCACAGCACTTTGAGCACAAAACGATTTTATTTTTGAAATTGAGAGATGAGTTTTCGACCAGGTATTGGGCCTCTGTTGAACACAAAGAAATGACTCAACAAGGAAATAAAAGGCACACAACCTAGACACATCGAGTAACACTCGAAACGACTCAAAACAAGAATCGAGATAAAACAAAAAGACACGACACTCAGATGTGCACAGGGAGCCTGTTTCACCGGGTAGTGTTTCCCACCCTTTCTCGTTTGTGATTCTCACATCACTCGGCCCTCAGGCTCTGTTTTTCTGAAAAAGCCCTTTTCTCAATTTTTCTCTCAGCGCACATCTCTCTATTCTTCAATCTCTCATTTTTTTTATCCCTCCCCTGGGTGGTTGATCGATAAACAGGAAGTTGCGGGCTCTTGCCCCTAGCATTCTGCTAGATTCTCTTTCTTCTGCTCACAACAGTGAACTTCCCCCACAGAGGGGCTACACTACAACTGGGTGAGTAGCAAATTTGCAGCTGATATTGGTTGACGATGCTCTGCTAGGGAGTTTGAACGTGGTTAGATTTGTCTAGACAAAGGAGTGGAATATCTTGATCCGTTCCCGTTCGTGCTTCGCACTTGGCTTGATACCTCGTTGCTTGGAGGATGAAAGAGCTTTCTGCATTTTGCTGTTAACTTCAGCTGTGCCCTTTCTGGCAAGTAGAGTGCCCTTCTTGGCGAGTATGGTGAAAATGGGGGAAAGACTGGAAGCCTAACTTAATTGTGCCCCTAGTTCATCATTTCGACCATTTTTGTTTTTGCTTTCTACTAAAACAGTTTTGACCAACATGAGAGTTAGATTAACATGCTTGTTCAACTTTTTGATTTGAAATCACGCAAGTCAAGCTATGAGCATTGAAAATTTTCCTTTTTTTGGGTCCAGGAAATGGTCCAGTTTTTTTTAGAAAAGATGGAACAATTTTCGAGAAAATTAGTCAACCTTAGTAAAAATTTTCAAAAACTATTTTTGCAAAAGGCCACTTACTCAACGAGTATGAAACCTACTCCTGAGATGCACAACCTTGGATCCAAAGGAAAACTGCCCCGTGCTTGAAGAGAGCTGCATGGCAACGGAAAGTTGCCCCTTGTTTGAACGACATCGCTGCGCATTGAATGGCAACGAAAAGTTGCCCCTTGTTTGGATGGCACCGCAGTGCATTGTAGTCAGTCCTTAGAGTGACGAACACAACCAAATCCTCAGATACAGAGAAGACAAAGATGACCAAAACCATTACATGGACACAGCCGAATTTTGAAGTGTTTTACGACTGGACTTCAGGATGAAGTTGCCTACGTATCCCAAAGATGGGAATCAAGCCTCACGTAGTTCGGGGTGAAGGTACACTCGGGTATTAACCTCTCCTTTTCAGGCTCTAACTTTTGCCAAGGGGCCCGTCGCGGGTTTTCGACCTTGCGAGCTTTGTTCTTCTTTCTTTTTCATTTCTTTTCTTCTCTTTTTTTTTTTCTTTTTTTTTCTCTTTTCTTCTTTTTTCTTTTTTTGCTTTTCTTCTTTTTTTTCTTTTTGTTTTTTGTATATATCTTTTCTTGCTCTAACTTTTGCCTGGGTCACCCTTTCCGAGTTTTCGGCCCAGCGAGCCTCTCAAAGGGTAAAAGTGTAACAAGTCCATGCCAAATGGTTTTAGGATCTCGAAGCCATCCGTATCCAAGAGAGTGGCTGTTGTATCGATTTGCAGAAGGATCCATCTTCGGCTCTTCGAGCACATCGGACATTTACGTCCCTAGTTCGAGGGGTGTTTCTGTTCTAGCTTCGCAAGCTTCTTCTGATGAGGTCTGATCTTCTTGATCTGACTTTGGTGCCTCTTGCTCGAGGGCTGTTTCAAATCTGGCCACACAGGCCTCATATCGCGGTTGATTGTTGAACACTCTGAATCCAAGGTCAAGGTTTGAAAGCAAGGGCTCAAGTCTCGAGGCTGAGAGCGATCCTAAGCTGCACAATCTCAAGAGCGATTCCACACAGGTCTTCGCAGGACTGCGCAAAACATTTTGTTTTTGAAAATTTTTAAGAAAGCGACAAATCGCTCGCGCTGAAGATAGTGTGAAACTAGTCTGGATCAAACCAGGGTCCTTCTCAGTACTCATGCTAACAAGCATGATTTCATTCATTAAGGGGCTTAGCACGCCTCTCTTTCTCTCAATTGATCAAAATTTTGCAAAACCCGAGGAATTCCTTCCTCTTCATTTTCACCGCAATGTTCAAAAAGTTTTGGAAAACTTAGGTTGATGCAATGAATTCAAGGCACAGAAAAAACACAGCTTCTAGTCAAATACTGCCATCTCATTTGGAATTTCTGGTACAACTGGCACACGGTAGAAGCAAACACAAAAACATGAAAAACCACTGCTGTTCATTCAAATATGTTGGCGTTACTGGCTCCAAGGCAGAAATAGACTCAAAACAAAACGAAAAGACAAACACAAAATAAAATGGTGACGCTTGAGGTAACACCCCCCGAAATCACCCGACTTCTATACAACAGGACTGACTCGATACAACAAGACAGACCCAAAACAAAAGAGACTGACTCAAAATAAAAAGATAGACTCAAAAACAAAACAACAAGACTGACCCAATACCTAAGTCAGAATGTACAAAAACCAGCATTCACAAATGCTCAAAACAGTGCGTGCACATACACCATATCTGAAATAAACTGAACGCCGCCCGCAGGTGGTTCATCCCTCGATCACATCACATTATCCCCCACAAGTTCACTGATCAAGTGTCGATAGACTTTGCAGGACCTGGTGCGGGGATGACCCCGTTGTCAATCAAATTTTGTATCTCATGGCGGAGACGGGCGTAACTGTGGGTGTCATGACCGGTTTGTTGATGAAAAGCACAGTACTTAGTCGGGTCATGCTTTAGAGGGAGAGGATCGGGTAGAGGCCGTTGCTCTAATGGTTTCAGATGTCCTTTCCTGAGTAGGACCCCCAGGGCTTTAGACAAAGACATATAAAGTGGGGTGAAAACCCTCTTGCCTCGGGGTAGATAGTCTGAAGTTCGAGGGTTTGAAGTGGATGCACCAACAAAGGGGGTGGCTGCTCTTGGTGTGGTGGTGGCGACCATGCCCACTTCAGAAGATCTTGCAGCTGCGTCACCGCTGGTGGTCGCATTCGAACTGCGGGTAAACGCCCTCCTGGGCTGCTCTTTCTCCTGGTCAATAAGGCCCTACTTCATAGCATCCTCGATCTGTACTCCCATCTCATGCAAATCTGAAAAGGTAGGAAAGGGGAGCACGATCATTTTCTGCATTAGTTTCGGCTGGAGGTTGCGTACAACCATCCGTATTTGATCCTTATTTGTTGGCCTAATGGTCATCATTGAGGCTTTGTCCCTCCAGCGGGCCACGAATTCTGAGAAGCTCTCCTTAGGCTCCTGCCTCGTCATCTCAAGATCACGGGTCGTAATCTCGATTTGGGTATTGTATGAATATTGTGCGACGAAGGCCTCGGCCATCTCCTCCTCGCTTTCTTTGAATCCTCCAATTTGGCGTGCACGGATGGCGCAATACCGACAGGTCCCGCCAAAGGGAAAGCTTCTGTAATCTAGTCAAGCCCATCGGGCGTAGAACATCTGAAAACAAATCAGGTGGACCATGGGATCTCCTGACCCGTCAAAACGGTCGATGTGAGGCATCTTGAACCTGTCCAGCAGTGTCACAGCTGCATCAGTGTACCCGTCCTCAATGTCTGGGATGGACTTTACCCCCTGGGATTTCTTGAACAACTTTTCAAGCTTGCTCAACTTCAACGCTGTATGGTCTACCTCGAACTCAAAGGGAGAGTCTGGTGGGTTGATTGGTGCTTTAGACAGTTGGGGTAAGGTTGGGGGCGGAGCCGGCCCTGTCGGAATGTCCGTACCTTCCTGGACATTTGGCGTCTCCCTGGGTATTGGATCTACTGGTGGGGGGGAGCTTGATGCGAAGCAGATGCTCCGTTTTGCTGTTGCAATCTGGTGATTAGCTCTGCCTGTTGGGCCATGACCGCAGCCTGCTGTTTGGCAAATTTAGCTTGGCGGACAGCATCTTGCTGCATGAGTTTCATACTTTCTTGTATCTGGCGCATCATTGCCTCCATCCCTGATGTGTTCTGCTGATCCATCTAACTAACTGGTATCTATCCCTGCAGTAGAAACTGAGACCTCAGCCTGACTGTTCACTGGTGGGGTAGATAAGGGCCCCTGATCCGTAATCGCCGAATCGGTGATTTGTGCTCGCCCTTTTACCTCCTCGGCAAAGGAACACTGATTGCCCTTGAACTGAACCTCTGTCCTGACAAAGTCTATCAGCACAAGTTCGATGAACCTCGGGGGATATCGGAGCCTTCTGAAGCTATGGTTCCAGGACTACCTAGCAAAAGAGAAAACAGACAGCACCTCAGCTCAACTTCACCAAAATAGATACGAGTGTATCAGGATCAATTTCTGCCCCCAAAATTCAGCCTCAAATCTGATACCCTCAGGTAAACTGAATCCCAAAATACTGAACTGGTGCCCACAGGCCTGATGCCCAAACTTGTAAACTGATACATACATTCCTGTAGAGACGCACTCTAAAAGCACAAAACAGGTAAGTGAGAGCCAAAACACCCCTATGTTGGGGGAGGGTTTTCCCTGTCCTATTTTGTCAGGAGCTAGGGTTTTACTATGCATGCAGCGGTTTCAAACAACCTATATCGGGTAAGCAACCTGTCCTAGTTTGGAATGGTCACTACGGATTCCGAATATGCACTAGGTCGAATGGTCAAAAGGGTGCCCCGGTAAAACCGGGGTTTGTGTTCCCATACTGGCAGAGCCTGCAACCGGTCAGCCTTATGGTCATGCCTTGACAAGACAAGCCTCCGGCAAACCGTTCCGGAATAGCAGATGGCAAACATGGTGTCCTAGGCGCACCAATGCACATGCAATGCAAAGAAACACATAAGTGTAGTCAAAACCAGATATTATGAGTTCGAGTCAAGTTCTCTAAATCCCCAGCAAAGTCGCCAGAAACTGTAACAAGTCCGTGAGGGACCTCGGTACAGTTCGGACTCGATTTTGTCACGGTTCTTAATCTGAACCAAAGAGTCCAAATCCGGCAAATCGTTTTGAGAAAATAGATTTTTGAAAGAAGTGCGAAACATGGACTGCTTTGCCAGATACAGAGTCACCACCTAAATATTTTATTTTGGGAAATTTAGGAAACCCTGACTCGTGCCTGAGGCCACGTGTCCGTCATCACCAAAGTTGCCTCGGCTCGGGAACTTGGGTACGATTGGGGAAGGTCACTTCGTGAGCACCCCCGCTCGCCCGATCAAAGATCGGCCTCTACTAACCATGATATCTAGTTTTGAAAACATTATGCATTCTTATTCCGGTTATTAGCCTAGATTTATTATGTGATGCGCACAGCATACAAGTATAGACTGGATCGCCTGAATTGGAACAAAACATTTCATGTTTTTTTTTGAAAGATAGTTTGCTACTCGCAAGTAGGCTTAAAATGTAGATTTTGCCACCCTCGGGTGGGCTTAGAAAAGATGGCTTTGCCACTATCTAGTGGGCTTAAAACTCACAGTCAATGCATTGTTCCAATCCAAATAACCCAACCTTCACCCACAGGCATTCAGGCAGTTATATCACATAAGCAGTTAGCCTCATGGCAAGCATGCTATTCATGGCAAGCATGCTATTCATGGCAGTCACTCACACGCATGCAAGGATGCTAAAGAATAAAAACTCACCGAGTACTCTAAGCCAAAACAGAAGCTAATTAGAAATCCAGGCATGAATCCTAAATATGCTGAAATGCCTAATGCAACACATGCAAGAATGCAACTATAGCAGGCTCGGCTATTCTAGACATGGCATATGAGATGCAACAGCTAACAAGTATTCAACTTGGAATTGAAATACAATGCAGTGAGTTATGATGCGCCGAGCTCGGTGCATGCAAAACAGATGAATGATTGCAAACATGCTATCATACTGTATGCTAATTAAAACATGCCCTAATCTAACCATCATACGCAGGTTAATAAAAGGGAGAAAGACGTGGGGTTGGAAGACATACATCACACGCACGCACACTTATTACAATTGTGCCCTCACTCAGAGGGTCCAAATAAATAATATACAGTCCCAAATAAATAATATAGTCCCAATAAATACAAAAATCCTAATTAATTAACAAATTAACTAAGGAAAGCGGTAATTAAGCATGCAGCCTAGGGATTGCCTCAACTCTGCTTCGGATGATGAATGATGCATGTTCGGGTTGCTTGGCACGAAAATCCACTGTGATGCCCCAATTAGCCTCTGTTTGCAATTGATGCCGGAATGCTATGCAAGGCTTTTGAAAGCTGCTGACTTCTGAATTGCTGCAACAGAGAGCAGGAAAGGGGCATAGCAATGTATTTTCACATATGTATGCATGCCTCGATTCTCGTGCCACCAATCACGCATCTTGATGCATGATGGCCGAGGACTCGAATTGCACAATTCAATATGGAATGAATGCACATGAAAACACAACGAGACCAAGACTCCATCATGGGTAATCTGGAGTGTCGGTGACTGGGTATTGAGACACCTCCCGTCACTCGAAGTACAAAACGTCTCTCGTTTCCCGTGCTCGGGCTAACTCCTATCCCAAACACAATGCAATATGCATGACATGCATGAATGCAACTCATATACAACCTAACATGCACAATGCTATGAAATAGCATACACGATACACGATGCACGAGGTAACATGGCATACACAATGCACTAATCATACAACCTAGCATACACAATGCTATGAAATGAAATGTCATACACAATGCATAATGGACTTACACCAACACAAGTAGACCTCAGCCACACTCACATAGGAGGCCATAAGATGAAAAATGAGACACTCGAGATGCGTGCACACATGTACGCAAACCAAGGACCGATCTGTAGACACCCCATTTTTGACCGTCCTCAAGACTTGGACGTCACCGTTTGAACACTCGGTGATTATCCATGTTTACGTTCGTTTGGAGTTCCCGGAGGTCTTGGCTACGCGCCTTGCCTCAGCATCTCCGAACTCGATCGTTTTGTGTCTGGTTTTGCACCAAACACTTGTGTCTTGCCTTGGAGGGGCAGGGAATGCCTTGTGAGGCATCCCCACACATCACCGGCCATGGCTAGAGGCCACCGGCTGTTTTTTGTGTCCACCGGCAATGTATATTGCCGGGCGGCACTCTTTTTGGCCGACCGGCCATCAATTTTGTCAAAATGGCAATTTTGAGCGGCCGACCACTGTTCATCTACTTTTTGTAGATATTTTGTGCCAGCTGTGATAGTGGCACTCCACCCATTCCCTCCATACACGTGTATGGGGGGATTTCCCTCTTGAATGGCTTGTTTTGTAAGCCTCACAAGAGGGAATTGCCTATATAGGAGAGCTTCTTCTCTTTGGCCAAGAGTTAGACTCTTTTTAGACATTTTAGACAGCTTTTGTAAAGCTTGAGTTCTAGGGTTAGGGTTAGATATATATTCTATCTCTATAAGTGTGTGTTTTGTCCTACATTTGCTCACAAACACACACCAACACACCATCTCTTGGACTTGAGACCTTCGGAGGGTTTTTTTAGTGTTTCAGAGCTGGATTAAAGCCAAAGAAGGCTATTGGAGCATTGCTTGTGAAGGTGGTCTTCAAGGGTAAGAAACTTCCCTTTTATTCCCCATTTTTGCATTGCTTTTCTACCTATCTTAGAACTGTTTTTGTGTTTAGTGTATAATACAAAAAAGCTCTATTTTTAAGCTCTCTTGATTGTTTGTAAAGGGTGTTTTGTGGTTTGGAGGAGTTTGACCCCTCTTAAGCCTTGTAAGGCTCCTTTTTTGTACTATTTTGTGCAAGTTTCGGGACTTTGGTGTTTGGGCCTCTTCACCACTGAAATCTTGAGGGATTTCAGTGGTGAAGATGGTGCCTTAAAGTCTCAAAAAGGAGAGGGCCACCCCCCTCCTTGTTGTCCTTGAAAAGGACCATTTTTGGCCTCTTAAGGGAGCATCTAGCTTAGGCTTTTGTTGATCATGTCTTGGCTGTTTTTCATGCTTATATTGTCATGATTTAACTTTGTATTAAGTTGGTTTTGCACGCCATGCATGCTTAGCATACCTACCATGTAATGCCTTGTTATTGCCTTAATATGCCTTAGGTTGTTAGCCTTTGTTCTAGCATATTTTAGGTTCAGCCTTGTGAAGGTTTTGTGCTTATTTTTCCATGTTTTAGGTCTGTCCATGTTTGTTTGAGTCGATCTTGGCATGCATTATATAGCTCCTTTGTATTATGGCTTGTATGCTTCAAGTAGGTGAATGTGTAGCATGCATTGCTTGCATTAATTTAGTGGTTTAGGACCATCCTACATGTCATTTCAGTCCCTTTGTTGTGCTTGTATGCTTGCCTTGGACACCTCTTTGATGCTTCAAAAGCTTGTGTTGTATGCTCCATGTTTTAGCATTTGTGCATGCCTTTGAATTGGAACCATTTAGATGCCATCTAGGTGGTCTTTTGGGCTTTGTTTTGTGTGCTAAAACTCTGTTTATGGTCGCTTAAGTCTTGCCATGTGTGGTTATACTAAGTGTAGTCCATTGCCTCTTTAGCTTGCCTTAGTACTTGGGCCATTTTTGCATGCTTATGTTTGTCTTGTTTAAGTTGGTTTGGCACCTCTTATAACATGATTTTCAGGACTTATGTTGCATGCTATATGTCCATGATAGCCTCTTTTAAGGGTGCTTGAAAGTTTCTTGTTTAAGGCTTAAGGTTTGGACCACAACATGTCCATAAGTGCATGTGTGTTTAGCCTTCATTTTTGGGCATTTTGGCCACTGTTTTAGGCTTATTTAGAGCTGCCTAAATCATGTTTAAGTTCACATTTTCATTAGTTTGCATTGCCTCATGTTTGCTTGTATGCTTGCATAAGCGTCTTGCCATGCCATGTTGCATCCTTAGCTTGCATGCCTAGGTTGCATTGCATCTCGCATGCATGCCTTGTTCCTTGATTTGGTGATAGGAATTGGGTCTTGGTTTGTTTGTTTAATTTGCATTTCATTTGACATGAAAATGCACGCTTGATTCTTTGGGCCATCATACATGGAAATGCGTGATTGATGGTCCGAGAATCGAGGCACATGCCCTTTTGAGTCACAAACATGATAAGGGGCATGATTAGTGCATACATTGCTTGAATTGTGTTGCCATGCAAGTTCTGCCCTCTGCTGCTGTGAGTTGCAGGTTCTGCAGGCATTCTTTGCCGACCGGCAGTATTCAGTGCCGACCGGCAGTACATTATCAGCCGATGGATGCATCTTGTGCCGATGACCACAATTCACTGCCGGTGGCTATTCTACTCAGCCAGTGGTGATCCCCAATATCTGAAGAAGCATTCTTGAGACTTTGGCAATCTCCAGAGGGGAATAGCAGGGAAATTAGAGGCAGTCTATGTATGGTAGCGCAATTCCGAGCAGGACCCGAGCATGCGTTGCATTCAGGCTCTCCTCCTGAGGCGGTTTACTATTTTTCCTAGTTTAGTTAGTTGTTAACTAATTAGGCAATTTGTAATATTTAATTAGCTTGCGTAGTTAATTAATTTGTATTATTCTTTTGGTCCCTCCGGGCGAGGGCGAATCTGTAATAAGTGTGGGTGCGTGTGCGTGCATGTCTTCTAACCTCCACTTCTTTCTCCCTTTACTTACCTGCTTTGATGGTTAGTATTAGGGCACGTTTAAATTAGCATACCTCACGCAATGCATGTGTGCATCCATGCATTTGTCTTGCATGCACCGGGCTCGGTACATCATACAAACTGCATTGTATTTTCAATTCCAAATTGAATGTGTGACAATTGTAGCATTTCACATGCCACTTTAGGGTTTGCCGAGCCCGTACTAATCACATCCTGTATGTGTAGCATTAGCCACTTAACATGAACTAGGACATGCATGTTTGTTAACCAGTTTATTGTTTCAGCACGGAGTACGATGTAAGTATTTATGCTTTAGCATCTCGCATGCGTGTGAATGTTAACATGACAGTATGCTTACCATGCGGCTAAGTGCTTATATGAGATAAAATGTTTGAATGCCTGTGGGTGGAGGTTGGATTGTTTGAGTTGGAAAAACTCGTTGAAATCCGTGTTTTAGCCTACTTGCGAGTAGCAAATTCCAAAGCATTTTCAAAACAAACGGATATGCAATGCTTGTTTCCAAATTAGGCGATCTAGTCTATACTTGTTTGCTGTGCGCATAACATAGTAATTCTAGGCTAATAACCGGAACAAGAACACATAATGTTTTAAAAAATCGGATATCATGGTTAGTAGAGGCCAGTTTTCGGACCGGGCGAAAGGGGGTGCTCATAGCTGACCTTCCCCGATCGTACCCAAACTCCTGAGCCGAGGCAACTTTGGTGATGACTGACGCGTGGCCTTTGGTACCGAGTCAGGGTTTCGTAAATTTCCCAAAATAAAATATTTAGGTGGCGACTTTGTATCTGGCAAAGCAGTCCATGTTTGGCACTTGTTTTCAAAATCTGTTTGTTTTCTCAAAACGATTTGCCAGAGTTGGACTCTTTGGTTCAGATTAAGAACCGCAAAAAACACAAAAGGGGAGTCCGAACTGTAGCATGAGGTCCCTCGCAGGCTTGTTACACGATCCTAAGGCACGAATGCCACTCTACCAAAGCATGGCAAGGCACAAAATATGGCATGCAAACATGCAAATTTCAGCACTAAAATATGATGCAAGGCATGACCATAAGGCTGACTGGTTCTGGGCTCTGACAGCAGGGGAACACAAACCCCGGTTTTACCGGGGCACCCTTTTTGACCATTCGACCTAGTGCATATTCGGAATCCATAGTGACCATTCCAAACTAGGACAGGTCGCTTACCCGATGTTAGGTTGTTTGAAACCGCTGTGTGCATAGTGAAACCTTAGCTCCTGACAAAATAGGACAAGGAAACCTTACCCCAACATAGGGGTGTTTTTACTCTCTCTACTTGTTATGTGCTTTTAGAGTGTATCTCTGCAGGAACGCATATATCAGTTTGCAAAGTTTGAGCATCAGGCCCGACGGCACCGATATCAGTGTTGTTGAGAATTAGTTATGTCTGCGGGTATTAGTTAGTTTTGAACAGTGATTCTGGGGAACAGTGGTCGGTAGTAGAGTGCAGTTGTTCGGCTACACCCGTGTTTGATCTGTTTGGGACTGAAATACTGCTTGTTTTCCGTTTCAGTTCAGAGATTCAGAGAGTTGATCCAGAACAGCTAGTGTCTTCTCCTTGCTGAGGCAGGACTTAGCATGACGCAGAATTCAGAAGAGATCGTGGTCATGACGGCCGCGTTGGGTCAAGGAATCACCCCGCAAGGTGAGGCTAACATTGATATGCCGCATCCACCCAGGTCACCTGCCACACACCCAGTTTGAACCCCTCAACTATATCAGGCTCGCGAGCCTACTACATTTGAACTAATGGGAATGATAGGTGATCTTCAAAGATCCGTGGCGGATCTCGCCTATGGGATGTCTGCTTCACCACCAGCCGTACCATATGCTGGAGGCTTTATACCCTAGGAGCCCCCCCTATTGGGACGGATAGTAATTGAACTCAGCCAACCAGAGATGCCCTCCAGCTATGGCAACGACGTATCAACCCAAATTCTAGATCAGGCTGAGGCCAGAGACAAAGGCAAAACAAAGGCAGATGCCGATCCTATTGAACAACTGCTGTGGGCAGTAAAGGCTTTGAAAGCCGGGGGAATGAACAAGCAACAGATATCCGCAGTTGTATCAAAAGTTGTGGAGGATGCTTTCCCCACTCCGCCTGAGGGCAGTTCCAGTCAATCAGAGAACCGGGATAGGCCCCGTCATGCCAAGACAGTTCTTCCTGCTCCCAAACCTGCATCCGGGAAGGATCAGAAATCTAAGGCCGCACCCGCCGATCCGTTCGCTAGTGCATCTAGCAAGAGTGCTCAGGCTCCAAAGTACCTGCCCCGAGGGCGCAGGGTCTTCCATGCTCTCTACATGCCATTGTCCAAAGCACTTCAGATCCTTGCCGAGAGAGGACACCTTAAACCCCTGGAGCCTCGGCCTCTCCCGAAGAATCTCCCTGCTACTCATGACCCTGCTCAGTACTGTGCGTACCACCAGCAGACAGGCCATGCTACCGACAATTCTTTCCGCCTCTGTCATGAGGTGCAAGATTTGATTGACAACGAGGTTATCCTCCCGCCCACCTCAGCCAAGTCCGTTACTACCCAGCTATTAGATTTTAAGGATGTGGATATTGTGAGTATGTGATCAGGGTAGGACCACTTGTGAGCGGCGCCCAGTGTTTTTGATGTGGCGTCTGGCACGCATTTTTGAGCATCTGCGAATGCTAGTTTTGTAAATTCTGGCTTGGGTGTCGAGTCAGTTTTTTGTTTTGTTTTGTTTTGAGTCTGTCTCATTGTCTTGAGTCAGTCCTTTTGCTTACGGGTCTGTCTTGTTGTAGCGAGTCAGTCCCCTTTGTATAGAATACCAGGTGATTCCGGGGTTGTTGCCTCGAACGCCGTTTTGTAATTATCCTTTTGTTTTTCCTATTGAGTCTGTCTCGGTTGAGGAGCCAATCGAGAATCAATGAAACAATTTGCGGCTATCACGTTTCAAGATTTATCATTGCTAAGCTAGTTGTGCCAGAGGATGTGAATGGAATGACAGTACATACCACCTACTCTCTTGTGCCTTAAACATCGTTGTAATGACCTAAGCTTTTCACAAAAACCCTTTTCGAACACTGCGGTGATGAAAACGAAGAGGAAGCAATTCCTCGGGTTTTGCAAAACTTTGATCATTTTTGAGAGAAAGAGAGGCATGCTGAGCTTTTTTACGAATGAAATCATGCTTGCTAGCGTGAGTACTGAGGACCCTGGCTTGATCCAGACTGGTTCCACACTATCTTCTGCACGAGCGATTTGTCGTTTTCTTAAAAACTTTCAAAAACAAAATGTTTGCGTGGTCTTGTGAAGACTTGTGTGGAATCGCTCTTGAGATTTTGCAGCCTAGGATCGCTCTCAGCCTCAAGATTCAACCTATCTGTTTCGAACCTGGAATCCGTTCAAAGCGGTCAATTGTGCCATGAAAGACTCATGTGGCCAGATTTGAAAGCAGGAAGAGGCACCAAAGCCAGATTAAGAAGATCAGATCTCACCGGAAGAGGCTCGTGAAGCGACCGTGATGGACTTTTCTGCAAATCAACACAACCGTCACTCTCCTGGATACAGAGATGCTTCAATGTCAAAACCATTTGGCATGGGCTTGCTATACTTTTACCCTTTGAGAGGCTCGCTGGGCCGAAAACCTGGAAGGGCGACCCAGGCAAAAGTTAGAGCAAGGCAAAATAAAACAAAAAAAAGAAAAAATGCAAAAAGAAAGAAGAAAGAAAAATGCAAAAAAATTTGAAGAAAAAGAAAAAGAAGGAAGAAAAGAAATAAAAAATGAAGAGAAAAAAGAAAAGAAGCTCGCAAGGTCGAAAACCCGCATTGGACACCTTGACAAAAGTTAGAGCCTAAACAGTGAAGGTTAAAATACCCGAGTGTACCTTAACCGGAACTACGTAAGGCTTGATTCCCATGTTTGGGATACGTAGGCAACTTCATCTTGAAGTCCAGCCCCCAACGCTTCCATAGCGTCTCAGTCCATGTCATGGTTTTGATCACTTGTGCCTCCTCCGAATCCGATGTCTCGGTCACAGCGGCTGGAACTACGTAATCAACTTCCTCCTGAAGTCTAACCACCAACACCTTCCAGGTGACTGTGTCCATATATTGGTTTAGACCGTCGCTTTTGGAGTTCAGTCGTTATCGATAAAGACCGTTTACAAAAAAATGCTGCGGTGTCATCCAGACAAGGGCCAACTTTCCGTTGCCATGCAGTGCCATAAGTTGCCCTGAGATGCCGTCCAAACCAGGGGCAACTTTCCATTGCCTTATCCCCCCCTTTATGCCAGGGGCAATTTTCCATTGTCCCCGATCTGAGGTTGCGCATCCCGAGGGTAAGTTCCGTGCTCGTTGAGCATTGACTGTTTGCAAAATTAGTTTTTGAAAATTTTTACTGAAGTTGACTATTTTCTCGAAAACTATTTCATTTTCCAAGACCGGACCATTTGTTTGGACCCGAAAGGAAAATTTTCAATGCTCACAGCCTGACTTGCATGATTTTCAAATCAAAAATCGAACAAGTGTGTTAATCCGACTCGCATTTTCATCAAAGCTGTTTTAAGAAGAAAACAAAAAAATGGTCAAAGTGATGAATTAGGGGCACAGTTGAGTCGAGTGTTCTGTTTCCCCCCTCATCGTCAACGCACTTGCCAGAAAGGCACTCTATCTACCAAAAGAAGTGGCTGCAAGGTAGCTACATCGGGCGTGAACCCACAACCTCTCGTTTACCCATCAACCACTCTGAGGAGGGATGAAAAATGAGAGAATAAAGAATAGAGAGGAGTAAGTTGAGAGAAAAGTAAGAAAAGGGTTTTCAGAGAAAAACCGAGCATGAGGGCCGAGCGATGTGAGAATCACAAATCAGAAAGGGTGGGAATAATACCCGGAGGAACTGGCTCCTCGAGATTTGAGGTCTCTCCTTGTGTAAACACGTCCGTGTGTCGTGTCTTTTGATTTGTCGGTCTCAATTTTAGCTTCGAGTCTTTTCTGAGCGTGCCTTGTTGTGTTCAGGTCGTGTGCCTTTTGTTCCTCCGATGTGTTCTGTTGTAGGCTCGATACCCCGGTTGTGAAACCCCTTTTCCAAAGTTAATCGTTTGTGCTCAGAATGCTGTGCCATTCTCTACATTCATGCGAAGCAAGAGAAGAAAGGGAAATTTGGGACATTCGAGCTTGTTTCAACTCCAACCATTTCAATTTTGTGGTCCGTCTTGTCAGATTGGGCTATTTTGTTCAGGGTTTGCTGTGTGCAGAATGAACCAAGTGGTGTATTATGGGCTGTATGCAGATCAATCCCCAGTAGAGTATGGGCTGTATATTCAGTTTGAGTAGTGGTTTGTATGAGTTGTTTGCTGTTAGTTGGTTGGTTACCCGATTATCATAGTGCAAGTGCTCAATTTTCAGACAACAGATCAATATCATTTACATTTGAGGTGTAATATGATGCAATGCAGTGCAAGGTATGAAATGCGCAAATGTAAACACTTTTTCAGACAAAAAGTTTGTTTCATTTCATAATCTTTTCAAGTATGTAAGTTTTGGAAACAAAATCTGCCTGCGGCAGTACAAAGTACCCTAACTACTAACAAAAGAGAAAAATGCATAAAAGAAGAAAAATGGCAAAATCTGTATCAAATGTCAAGAGTGACTCCGGGGCTGTCAGTCTGTCCTAGTCCTCTTCCTGGACGAAGGTCTAGGAGCGTCATCACCAGGAGCACCACCAGGAGCATCACCGTCTCAGTCCGAGTCCGAGCCATTACCGGTCTCCTCCGCCTCTATCTCTGCCTCAGACTCGTCATCTGGAACTGGAGCCCGCGAGCTGCTCCCGACATGAGTGCGCCCCCCTCTGGTGCGGGGATATACTCTGCCATCCCGGGTAGAAATGGGAGGCCAATGAGGCGCCACCCATCGGAGGAATCTGGAAGGAGGTGAAAAAAGCATGAAAGGCGAATGCATCGAATCATCGTGTATGAGTCTGCAGGTGTGAGTGCCGTGGAGCGCGAATCAAGAATCACGGTGCATGAGTCTGAGGTATGTATGCCGTGAGTAGTGAATCAGTACAGAATGTAGTGTATGAGTACAGTGTATGTATGCTGTGAACAGTGAATCAATGCAGGGTGCAATATGTGAGTATCGTGTATCAGGTGCCGTGAGGGCTGGGTGTCCAGTGTTGTGTTGTGCATCAGATTATGTAAAGCAGTTTGTGTATGGTTTGAGACTGTGGTCAGGAAGAACATACCAGAATGCTGTAAAGGGCTAGGAGGTCAAAGGTCCGCTGTAGCATCCCCATCATGGAGGCATTCATCTCCAATGACTGCCGGGTGTACTCGGAAGACGCCTGCAAAAGTATCAGATACATTAGTATTCTGCGGAATATTAAATAAACTGAAATGAAATAACTGTACAAGAATGAAGTAATAAATACCGGAGGCAAGTCGGGGACACCGACAAACTCGTGATCAGCCGGCGGAGGAGCAAAGGGGATCTGATAGGTCGCCCCACCCTGCCCTCTGAAAGTCAGTGAAGCAGGCAGAGCAGGCCAACCGGTCCCTCACCCTCGCTGGACTCCGCCCCTGCCACGGACTTGAGCTCTCCTCGACACTCCCCCTCCAGCTCCCGCTCCAGCCGCTGGTCTCTCTCTCTCTGCTCGGTAGCCGCCGCTCAGAGGTCGCATGATGAAGGTCCGGACGTACTCCGAGTAATCGCCCTCGCCCCTGAAATCGTCTGCCTCCTAGCCAATGGTGTAGTCCGCCATCTGCTCAGCGGTGAATCTCTCGGTATCCCTCATATGCTTAGGAGGGTGGACCAGGACTATCTGCTCCGGTAAACCCAGGGTCTGACGTAAGAAACGCTCGCCCAGGTACCAAGCCCGACAGACCTGGCCCTCCAGCAGAATCCAGAAATGCGAGGTCTCATCGGCACCGGCAAACCGATCCCGCATCATGGCTGGCAAAGGAGCCCAAGGCTGCCAGGTGATCTGAAAATGAAATACAGTTTGTTATCTACTGTTATTGAAACATGCAGTGGAAAAACGAAGCTTAAATGAACTGCTAGTAAAACATACCTCGGCGGGGGTGATGGTGTCAAAGTAGCGGCGGAAGAAGATGAATGTCTCTCGGGGCCTCCGCACGCACCTCCCATCGAAGCAGCGTGAGAATGGGACGACGAGAGGGGTCTCTGCGTCGGGTACAGGAGCAAGCCTAGGAAAGTAGGCATAAACCCACAACTGCAAGGTAAATACCAGTGCATTTATTAGATAAAGCAGAATATAGAATTAAAAGCAGAAATAGCAGAACCGTGTGTTGTGCAGTGTATTGTGCAGAGTGTACAAGCAGAGCGGTGTACAATCGATTAAAGCAGTATGTGTGTGTGGTGTAATGCATACAAAGAAGTACAAAGCGACTACAAGCAGGTGCAGTGTACAGAGTACAGAAAGTATAGAACAGAAATGAAAGGCAGAAAAAGAAATGTACCTCCCAAGCACGCCAGTAGCCCCCGAGCAACTGTCCGCTGCCGCGGGAAGCTGAGCTCATATATCCATAGAGAGTGGCCAGAGCGGCGCCACCCCAGTCGTAATGCAAGATATCCCTGACGTCCACCAGTGCGCTGAGCAGGCAGAGAGGCACGGTGTTCGCCCAGTCGGCGAAAATGGTCGTCCCAAACAAGAACATGAGGAAGCCGCGTGCGTATCTCTCCACGGCCTCCTGAGTCATCGGGGCTACATCAACAAGGGTGGGCTGGACCCTGAATTGCACCTCGAACCAGGAATATCGGATGAAGCTAGGACGTGCCAGAGGCGGCAGCTCACCGAGCAAGTGGATCTGAGCGGCCTCCCACTCATCCATATCAGTATCGAAGGGGATCGGATCACCCCCTACCTCGATGCCTGTAAGCATCGAGAAATCGTAAGGGGTCATCGTCATGTCCCCTGCCGCAGAGAAATGGAATGAATCGGTGGTGTCCCACCACCTCTCCACCAGAGCGGCAAGGAGAGGTCTGCATGTAGTAAGCCTGGAGAGTCCTCTGCAGAATACACCAAAGCCGGCCTGGTCTACAATATGGCGAACTGCGTCGGGAAGCTCGACGTACCACTCACGAGCGACAGTGTTCCCATACCCGCGGATGGTATGGGAATCTCCCTGTTTTCAAACAAATAGTTGCGAAGCAATATAAAATGTATAGTTTTGAAGAAACAGTCAAAATCAGTGCAAATTTGGCATGCATGCGTATTTTTAAGTTCAGATAGATACCGAGTGCCAGTGTGCTTACAGTGAACTACAACGTGTGATGCGTCAGCGTGTTTGAGTGGTTCAGTGCAAATTTGGCATGCGTGCGTATTTTCAAGTTCAGATAGGTACCGAGTGCCAGTGTGCTTACAGTGAACTACAACGTGTGATGCGTCAGCGTGTTTGAGTGGTTCAGTGCAAATGTGGCATGCGTGCATATTTTTAGATTCAAACAGGTATCGGGTGCCGGTGTTTGCAGTAAAATACGGTGTGTGCTGTGTGTTGAGCGGTTCAAGGCTAGTGCAGTGTGTGTGCACGTGTGAGTCTTGAGCAGATAATTAGTTGCAAGTGCGTTTGCAATCAACTACGATATATAGTGTATCAGTGTATTGGAACTAAGCAGTTAAAGACTGTAATCAGTTATGGCAGTTGACAGTTAACACATTCTACATGGCAGAAAGTAAAATAGGAAAAGAAAGTTACCTCGGAAGCGCCGAAGGATAGGTGAGAGGCAGGCTCACGTAGCAGAAGCTCGGGATCCAGCGCCATGTCGAAACTCCTGAACTGGCGTAGTCCGTCGGGGGGCAGAACATGAATCGCCGGCCGGTACGTCGCTGGGTCGAACGGGCACTCGCTCAAAGGTAGGAGCTCAACCCCGAGATCCATCTCGTGATCTGAGGGAGTCCCACCGCGTGGAATATCGTCGGCCATGTCAAGAATGATGAGAAAATAGCCGGAGGGAGGAAAATCGGGCTAGAATATGGAAAGTCAATCGAAAAGTCAACCCCCGGGAGGGTGGAAAATGGCCAGAAAAGCCGGGAGGTGGAAAAGGCACGGAAATCAAGAGGAAAGTGAGGGGAACAAACCCCGAAAAGGTGGAAATGGCAAAAGAGGCACCGAAACAAAGATTTGTTTGGTTGAAAATGTCCAAAACGCGAAGGAAATCGCGAATTCGACGACGAAACGGGCGTAGAACGCGACGAAAGCGAGGAAATGAGGAAGGAAAAGGGCTCTAGAGAGAGAGCGGAGTGTTTTTCGGCTAAGGCGGAAGTGAGAAATATGGTTTAGAAACCCTATTTTAAAAGACCCTTGGTGAAATGTCGAATCTGCCCCGACTCAGGGACTTTTTGCCGGTCGGCAACATTTTGTGCCGGCCAGCATAATATTGTGCCGATGAAAGTATTTTGCAGCCAATGGACAGCCAGTGGCTTCCCCTTTCGGCCGGTGGTGTTCCCAAAGCCTTGTTTAGGCTATATGAGTAGTTTTTGGTCTTCATAGCTCAAGAAAGTGCAAGAAAGAGCATCTCCGACGCTCAACCAGCCTCCGTTTTGACCTCGGACTGCGTCTGATGTGCGTGGCACTCGAATTCGTGCAAGGTGTATCCTTTTGTATCCTTTTGCCTTTTTATAAGATTCAAAAAATTGCCCTCGTGTGCATCGCACGCATTCATCGCACTATTTTGGTGCATTGCATCGCGCCATCGTGCGCCTCACAGTTGCATTGCTATGCACGTACTACACGCGTTGTAACACGCACCCCCTTATGCATTGTCATGCATTTCATTACGAGCATTGTCGTGCATTTCAAAAGACGTGCGTTGTCACGCACTTTAGTTCACTCGCATTGTCATGCATCTTTCGATCTACATTTCAGTTCAAGCCTTGTGGCATGCGTGCCTCCATTTCTTCGTGGCATGCGTGTCTCATTTGCATCATTTTCCATTCCTTTGAGGCATGCGTGTCTCATGTGCATTGTCTTGCACCTTTGAGGCATGCGTGTCTCATTCGCATCATTTTACATTGTCCTTGAGGCACGCGTGTCTCATGTGCATTGTCTTGCACCTTTGAGGCATGCGTGTCTCATTCGCATCATTTTACATTGTCCTTGAGGCACGCGTGTCTCATTTGCATCATTTTCCATTCCTTTGAGGCACGCGTGTCTCATGTGCATTGTCTTGCACCTTTGAGGCATGTGTGTCTCATTCGCATCATTTTACATTGTCCTTGAGGCACGCGTGTCTCATTTGCATCATTTTACATTTCTTTGAGGCATGCGTGTCTCATTTGCACTTCATTTTATATCCTTGTGGCATGCGTGCCTCATTTCCATTGGCATGCGTGCCTCATTTCCATTGGCATGCGTGTCACATTTCCATTGGCATGCGTGCCTCATTTATTGTTGTGCATCCCTCATCACGGTCTAGGAGACCTTAAATCCTTTGAAGGTGCAAAACCTTTATTGTTGTGCGTCCCTCATCACGGTCTAGGAGACCTTAAATCCTTCGAAGGTGCAAAACCTTTATTGTTGTGCGTCCCTCATCACGGTCTAGGAGACCTTAAATCCTTCGAAGGTGCAAAACCTTTATTGTTGTGCATCCCTCATCACGGTCTAGGAGACCTTAAATCCTTCGAAGGTGCAAAACCTTTATTGTTGTGCATCACTTCATCACAGTCTAGGAGACCTTAAATCCTTCGAAGGTGCAAAACCTTTATTGTTGTGCATCCTTCATCACGGTCTAGGAGACCTTAAATCCTTCGAAGGTGCAAAACCTTTATTGTTACGCATGACCGCGTGTGGTGTAGTACACATCATCACTTGCATCGTTTTGCATGACTGCACGCGTTGTAACGCGCACATTTTGCATCATCATGCACTTTTCCCGCATCACGGTCCAGGAGACCTAAAATCCTTGGGAGGTGCAAGACCTTCATTCGCGTTGTCTGAACGCACCGCGCTGTTTTGCGCATCTCATTGCATTTGGCATGCATTCCATCGCGCGATCTTGCGCATCGCACTGTCTTGTGCACCGCATCTCAATTCATACATTGCCTCAAATGGGTCTGGCGAGACCTTAAACACGCACGGTCTAGGAGACCTTAAATCCTTCGAAGGTGCAAGACCTTCGGTGCATTGGTGTGCACAATACCGCATATGTCATGCATCACATTGTAAATACCGCATTGTCATGCATTTCATTGTAGATAATTCATATGTCATGCATTTCATTGTAAATACTGCATATGTCATGCATTTCCACTGTAAATATTGCATTTACATTCCATTGCATATTTTTAGATATTGCATTGTAGCTTGCATGCATTCACTGCATCACCTCTATCTATGGCTTGTGCCTTTCCTTGTTGAGCCTGGTCTGGTATGTGTTCATACTTTTCACGTCAAAACACAGTTTTGCATGTGTACGCGCCTATTCCACGTTGGTATGTTGGTTTGAGGGTTGCGGCACCTTTTCTGTGCTAGACATGGCTTGTACGTGTACATGCCTTTCCTAGGCAAGATTTGGTTTGGCCTGCGTGCCATATCCGTGGTATCCATCTCCATTGCATATTTGTAGATATTGCATTGTAGTCGCATGCATTCACTGCATCACCTCCATCTATGGCTTGCGCCTTTCCTTGTTGAGCTTGGTCTGGTATGTGCCCTTACTTTTCACGTCAAAACACAGTTCTGCATGTGTACGCGCCTATTCCATGTTGGTATGTTGGTTTGAGGGTTGCGGCACCTTTTCTGTGTCAGACATGGCTTGTATGCGTACATGCCTTTCCTAGGCAAGATACGGTTTTGGCTACACGCCATATCCACTGTAGATATTACATTGTAGTATAAGTTTTGCATCTGGCATTAGGATCATTATTCTTTCCCCAGCGGGTTATCACCCCACTTATGTCATTCCACCCAATACTCGTTCTTATGTCTGTCCACATTACTCATAGTTCTACATGTGTACGCGCCTATTCCATGCTGGTATGTTGGTTTGAGGGTTGCGGCACCTTTTCTATGGTAGACAGACTTGTTACTTCCATCAATCTATTTGACATTTGTGTGGTTTCGAACCGCTCATGATTGAATCATGATTCGATTGCATTGCATATCATTTGTATTGTTCATACGTAGTTTTGTATATATTGCATATCATTTTGCATTCATTCTTGCATTGTCATGCATATTGCTAACAATATCATTGTCCCTGTTAAGTTTGTTTTCTTTACAGGCACGATATTGTATGTACGGCTCATTTGAGGCCGGTGCAACCGGACGAACCGGACAGGTATTGTATCCTCCGTGTGAGACGTATCGAGAATTACATAATTCTCTTACATCCTTTCTGCATTGTAGTGTAGTTTGGTGTATACTAGCTTAAAACTGTCGCATGCATGTTTCGTTACAGCTTTCTTTGCATGATCATAAGTTATGCTCGGCTTCTTGCATTGTCTTGCATTTTGCCCATGCCTTCGGGCGCATACCTTGTTTGTCTTGCATGATTGTCCAAGTCTTCGGCCTTGTCAAAAATGGGTTGTCTCTGGGCTTTGACAGTCACTCCCATCATTGTTATGACTTCCGAGTTCTGTCAAAGAGGGGCAACTGTAGACACCCCATTTTTGATCGTCCTCAAGACTTGGACGTCACCGTTTGAACACTCGGTGATTATCCATGTTTGCGTTCGTTTGGAGTTCCCGGAGGTCTTAGCTACGCGCCTTGCCTCAGGATCTCCGAACTAGACCGTTTTGTGTCTGGTTTTGCACCAAACACTTGTGTCTTGCCTTGGAGGGGCAGGGAATGCCTTGTGAGGCATCCCCACACATCACCGGCCATGGCTAGAGGCCACCGGCTGTTGTTTGTGTCCACCGGCAATGTATATTGCCGGCTGGCACTCTTTTTGGCCGACCGGCCATCAATTTTGTCAAAATGGCAATTTTGAGCGGCCGACCACTGTTCATCTACTTTTTGTAGATATTTTGTGCCAGCTGTGATAGCTGGCACCCACCCCATTCCCCTCCATACACGTGTATGGGGGGATTTCCCTCTTGAATGGCTTGTTTTGTAAGCCTCACAAGAGGGAATTGCCTATATAGGAGAGCTTCTTCTCTTTGGCCAAGAGTTAGACTCTTTTTAGACATTTTAGACAGCTTTTGTAAAGCTTGAGTTCTAGGGTTAGGGTTAGATATATATTCTATCTCTATAAGTGTGTGTTTTGTCCTACATTTGCTCACAAACACACACCAACACACCATCTCTTGGACTTGAGACCTTCGGAGGGTTTTTTTAGTGTTTCAGAGCTGGATTAAAGCCAAAGAAGGCTATTGGAGCATTGCTTGTGAAGGTGGTCTTCAAGGGTAAGAAACTTCCCTTTTATTCCCCATTTTTGCATTGCTTTTCTACCTATCTTAGAACTGTTTTTGTGTTTAGTGTATAATACAAAAAAGCTCTATTTTTAAGCTCTCTTGATTGTTTGTAAAGGGTGTTTTGTGGTTTGGAGGAGTTTGACCCCTCTTAAGCCTTGTAAGGCTCCTTTTTTGTACTATTTTGTGCAAGTTTCGGGACTTTGGTGTTTGGGCCTCTTCACCACTGAAATCTTGAGGGATTTCAGTGGTGAAGATGGTGCCTTAAAGTCTCAAAAAGGAGAGGGCCACCCCCCCTCCTTGTTGTCCTTGAAAAGGACCATTTTTGGCCTCTTAAGGGAGCATCTAGCTTAGGCTTTTGTTGATCATGTCTTGGCTGTTTTTCATGCTTATATTGTCATGATTTAACTTTGTATTAAGTTGGTTTTGGTACGCCATGCATGCTTAGCATACCTACCATGTAATGCCTTGTTATTGCCTTAATATGCCTTAGGTTGTTAGCCTTTGTTCTAGCATATTTTAGGTTCAGCCTTGTGAAGGTTTTGTGCTTATTTTGCCATGTTTTAGGTCTGTCCATGTTTGTTTGAGTCGATCTTGGCATGCATTATATAGCTCCTTTGTATTATGGCTTGTATGCTTCAAGTAGGTGAATGTGTAGCATGCATTGCTTGCATTAATTTAGTGGTTTAGGACCATCCTACATGTCATTTCAGTCCCTTTGGTGTGCTTGTATGCTTGCCTTGGACACCTCTTTGATGCTTCAAAAGCTTGTGTTGTATGCTCCATGTTTTAGCATTTGTGCATGCCTTTGAATTGGAACCATTTAGATGCCATCTAGGTGGTCTTTTGGGCTTTGTTTTGTGTGCTAAAACTCTGTTTATGGTCGCTTAAGTCTTGCCATGTGTGGTTATACTAAGTGTAGTCCATTGCCTCTTTAGCTTGCCTTAGTACTTGGGCCATTTTTGCATGCTTATGTTTGTCTTGTTTAAGTTGGTTTGGCACCTCTTATAACATGATTTTCAGGACTTATGTTGCATGCTAATTGTCCATGATAGCCTCTTTTAAGTGTGCTTGAAAGTTGCTTGTTTAAGGCTTAAGGTTTGGACCACAACATGTGCATATGTGCATGTGTGTTTAGCCTTCATTTTTGGGCATTTTGGCCACTGTTTTAGGCTTATTTAGAGCTGCCTAAATCATGTTTAAGTTCACCTTTTCATTAGTTTGCATTGCCTCATGTTTGCTTGTATGCTTGCATAAGCGTCTTGCCATGCCATGTTGCATCCTTAGCTTGCATGCCTAGGTTGCATTACATCTCGCATGCATGCCTTGTTCCTTGATTTGGTGATAGGAATTGGGTCTTGGTTTGTTTGTTTGATTTGCATTTCATTTGGCATGAAAATGCACGCTTGATTCTTTGGGCCATCATGCATGGAAATGCGTGATTGATGGTCCGAGAATCGAGGCACATGCGCTTTTGAGTCACAAACATGATAAAGGGCATGATTAGTGCGTACATTGCTTGAATTGTGTTGCCATGCAAGTTCGCCTCTAACTGCGTGAGTTGCGTGTTCTCGCAGTATTCTTGCTTGACCGGCGAGATTCAAAGGCCAAGCGAAGACATTATCAGCCGATGGATGCATCTTGTGCCGATGACCACAATTCACTGCCGGTGGCTATTCTACTCAGCCGGTGGTGATCCCCAGTATCTGAAGAAGCATTCCTGAGACTTTGGCAATCTCCAGAGGGAAATAGCAGGGAAAACAGAGGCAGTCTATGTATGGTAATGCAATTCCGAGCAGGACCCGAGCATGTGTTGCATTCAGGCTCTCCTCCCGAGGCGGTTTACTGTTTTTCCTAGTTTAGTTAGTTGTTAACTAATTAGGCAATTTGTAATATTTAATTAGCTTGCGTAGTTAATTAATTTGTATTATTCTTTTGGTCCCTCCGGGCGAGGGCGAATCTGTAATAAGTGTGGGTGCGTGTGCGTGCATGTCTTCCAACCTCCACTTCTTTCTCCCTTTTACTTACCTGCTTTGATGGTTAGTATTAGGGCACGTTTAAATTAGCATACCTCAGGCAATGCATGCGTGCATCCATGCATTTGTCTTGCATGCACCGGGCTCGGTACATCATACAAACTGAATTGTGTTTTTAATTCCAAATTGAATACGTGATAATTGTAGCATTTCACATGCCACTTTAGGGTTTGCCGAGCCCGTCCTAATCACATCCTGTATGTGTAGCATTAGCCACTTAACATGAACTAGGACATGCATGTTTGTTAACCAGTTTATTGTTTCGGCACGGAGTACGATGTAAGTATTTATGCTTTAGCATCTCGCATGCGTGTGAATGTTAACATGACAGTATGCTTACCATGCGGCTAAGTGCTTATATGAGATAAAATGTTTGAATACCTGTGGGTGGAGGTTGGATTGTTTGAGTTGGAAAAACTCGTTGAAATCCGTGTTTTAGCCTACTTGCGAGTAGCAAATTCCAAAGCATTTTCAAAACAAACGGATATGCAATGCTTGTTTCCAAATTAGGCGATCTAGTCTATACTTGTTTGCTGTGCGCATAACATAGTAATTCTAGGCTAATAACCGGAACAAGAACACATAATGTTTTAAAAAATCGAATATCATGGTTAGTAGAGGCCGGTTTTCGGACCGGGCGAAAGGGGGTGCTCATAGCTGACCTTCCCCGATCGTACCCAAGCTCCCGAGCCGAGGCAACTTTGGTGATGACGGACGCGTGGCCTTTGGCACCGAGTCAGGGTTTCCTAAATTTTCCAAAATAAAATATTTAGGTGGCGACTCTGTATCTGGCCAAGTAGTCCATGTTTGGCACTTCTTTTCAAAATATGTTTTTTTTCTCAAAACGATTTGCCAGAGTTGGACTCTTTGGTTCAGATTAAGAACCGCAACAAACACAAAAGGGGAGTCCGAACTGTAGCATGAGGTCCCTCGCGGGCTTGTTACACGATCCTAAGACACGAATGCCACTCTACCAAAGCATGGCAAGGCACAAAATATGGCATGCAAACATGCAAATTTCAGCACTAAAATATGATGCTAAACCGCCCCGAAATATGGCAATATGGCAACCGATGCATGAGATGGACCCCGAAACTGAAAATTAGGCACATGGAATGACTTATAGCTATACAAAGCATGTATTATTTGAACATGAAGTATGAAGACAGAGTCAAGGTAGTCCCAAAACATGAACTTTTCCAGTTTAAAGTGTGGCCAAAAGGTGCTAGCAAGATGGCTTAAATTAGCATGCAATTTTGACTAGTAAACAAGAGTTACATGGCAAGTGGATGAAGTAGGTAAGAACTCATCGAACCACTAAAAATCAGTGAACAAAATATGCTAAAATATGCCCGAATAACCATGGAAATGGAGCCAACACATGCACAAATGAGGAGTTCTTTTAGAGGGCATACAAAGAGATTCTTAAGCACATACAAGATAGACATGTGGCAGCCCCAAACCAACTTTGAAAATCAAATATGGTAGTCCCAAAACCCATCAAATTGACCCTATAATGTTACTAGGAAGCATGCAAGATGGGGTCGCTTTGAAAGGCCAAGATGGCCATCAAACAAGCCAAGGTGAGAGAGGATCACCCCCCTTTAATTTGGAGGCTCAAAATAGCATCAAAGCCACTGGAAATCCACTGGATTCCAGTGGCTAGAAGGTCAAATAAGGCATGCAACCAGGGCTAGGATGTAAGGCTCAAAATGGGAGACAACAAAGCATATAAGATAGCATATGACCTCAAAAACAAATGGAACCTTAATAAAACATGAAGATGATGTCAAAACAAGCCTTTTTCCAGTTTATAACAAGTTCCAAAAATGATCATAAATAGGGTTAATCTATCATGCAAAAATGACCCTAAAAGAGGGTTAAAGAGGCAAGGGACAGCATCTGGCCCCAAATGGCAAAGATCCCTTCAACAACATTGAATAGGGACTCAAAATATGGCTATTTACAGTTTACATCAAGCCACTAAAATAAACATAAGTGAGGCTAAACTATCATGCAAGAAAAAGGCCTAAAAGAGGGATAAAGAAGCAAGTGATAGCTTCTGGCCTCAAACAGAGGAGAGCCCTTCAACAATGTTGAAGAGGGGCTCAAAAAAAGATATTTTACAGTTTATGACCAAGTCCAAAACAGCTCACAAATAAGCCTAAAATACTATGCAAAAAAAGGCCTAAAAGAGAGTTAAAGAGGCAAATAATAGTAGGAGACCTCAAACAGCAAAAGGTCCTTGGTCAAACATGAAAAGGGGCTCAAAATATGACTATTTATAGTTTGGGTTGGAGCCCAAAAATGCTAGCAACAAAGGCTAAGAAATCATGCAAAAATAAGCTTAAAAGAGGGATAAAGAGGCTCACCCTTGTAGAACCAAGCTTCAACAACTCTTGGACCAGGTTTGGGAGCTCTTGACCTCTAGAAGACAGCCTCAAGTTGCTAGAATGGATGTTGGAGATGTGATGCTATAGGTTGTAGTGTAAAATGGTGTAGGACTTGAGAGGTTTTGATGGTTGGCATATAGAGAGAGAGAGAGATTGGATGCAAGAGGCTTAAAACAAAATTTGTAACCTCTCAAAATGCAGCTGAGGGTGCTGGTTTTATAGGCAAAGGAGTGGAGGAAAGGGGGGGAAAATCAAATTCAAATTTCCCCCCCAAAAGGTTGACCCTCGGGTACAGGGCCTGAAGGAAAACAAATTGCACAACCGGAACACCCTTGGGGAGGGGATCATGGCTGGCCAGCTCGAAAGGGCCAAAGTGGTCATCCAACTAGGTAGGTGGCCGGCCTGCCACCTTTTCTGGCCGGCCTGCTACTTTTCTGGACAAAAAATGGGTCTGCCAGAAAGAAAGGTGGCCGGCCAGTGACAGGGAAGTCTAATGGTGGCCGTTCAAGTGTCCAAATTGAAACCCCGAAAGTTATCTTTTCAATGGCGCAAACCTCGCATTAAAATTCCTTTTGTGAAAAAAGTTATGCCCTTTTTAGTGAAGCCGCGCAGATTCGGTCCAACTGGAGTGATGCCCTACTTCAATCAACTATATCTCCCTCGTCCGGAATTGGCTTTAGGAGATTCTTGAGTGCAAAATGAAGCCCTGGAGGTCTTCTTTCCAACGGTGGTGGCCTCATAGCTTGATTCCAAGTATGCAAATGAATAGGTCCGATTCGGCGAGGGCTGCTCGACTCTTTCTTAACGGTTCATGCCCATTTTCTCCCCCAACTGGATTTCTACCCTCTTCTCCTCTTTTCTTCAACTTCAAACCCCTAAGTAAGGTGTTTTGAAAGATTTTTCAAAGATTTCATCTCTCTTTTATTCATTTCTACTTTATCCTTGCTCGGTTTACTGAAAAGCGCAACATTTAACAAAATGCGAGCCTCGGAACATCGTAAAAAATTTGTTTCAAAAACGTTTTGAAAGAGAGGGTTTTAAGATCTAAAATCTTTTGATCAAGATTGTTTTGGTCCAAAAAGGGGTATGAAGTTGAGCTTTGACTCTCTCCTTGCCGAAGAAACTGAACTTTTTCCCTGCACACCTTTCGAAACCATCAGTCGCATCCAAGTCTTAAGGGTGGTCAAAAATGGGGTGTCTACAGGGCGGGGGGAATCTTTGAAGTGTTAGTGCTGTGAAATGTGTGAATTGTTTTGTTAATGTAATGTAAATAGAAAGGAGGCTATACTGTGGGTTTTGCTTTATGTGTTTTGTTTTGTTGATATCATATTTGTCAATGGATCACAATGTTTTATTGATTTTGCAATGTTTTAATGATAGAAAAGTTTTCTTTTTCAATGACTTATTCTTTGATTGATTTTGAAGGATATACATTAGGAAATGGATTACTCTCTGTTTTACTTGTTTTGTACATTTTATGAAACACAAACAAAAAAATAGTAGTAGTCTGTCTTAATAGTTAACATGGACAACAAAATTTTAGTGTCCAATAATCAATCAAATTTCACCAATTCCAGAAGAAGTAGGAGGTCATTACTGCCACAACACATAGAGAAGATGAATAAGAAGAACTATAGGTTGAATACTTGGTATCAAAGCTGCCGGGTTTGAATACTTGGAGCTTGTGAGAAGTAGTTGTTTAACCACAATGGGTTCATTTAGCATACTTAGGAAGTGTTATGCATTTTGTGACTATGTGATAACATGCTTATGTGACTAAATAGGTAGGGGATTGGACTTTTGGGATGTTGTTTGCGCCTGTTAAATTCCTTGAGGTCTTATTAGAAGGGTACTTGATCAATACTCATTCTACTAAGAATTCTTGGTTTTTCGTGGGACGAATTTCATCGTAAAAGAATAGTTCGTATGTATTTACATGACTAAGTGTTTATGTGGAGTGAAATTGAATTGTGTATATGGTAGAGAAATATATGGAATTGTTGTAGTCGAACGTGTGAGTCAAGTTACGAGCACATATGAGTTAATGTGCTAAATTATTTCTCTTATGTCCTTTATTAGGATGTTAGGAAGGGGTCAAGTCCGTGGTGGTAGAGGTAGAGGCGTGGTAAGGTTCGCCAAGGTGTACACGAGGTACCGGTCCATAGGGTTCCGGTACAAGAAGAAGGGTTCGGTCAAGCTAATATGGCCGAGCAAGCAGGCCAAGCTAATGTGGCCGAGCAGATGGGACAAGTGGGTCAAATCGCAATGGGGGCCCTAGCTCGAGAAATGACAAGGGCTTTAAGAGAGTCTATGAACTTGTTGAGGGTGGAGAATCAAGCCCGAGAGAACACCATGGAGTAAAGGGCGAGTTTCCATACTAGAGAGTTCTTACGGGCCAAACCGAATAAGTTCTATGGTGGCCCCGAGCCCAAGAAAGCGAATGAGTGGCTCGAACAAACTGTGAAGACATTTGAAATGCTTCACATCGAAGATAGTGAACTAAGAGTGACTCTAGCGAGTTACTACCTTAAGGGAGACGCGGTCAATGATGGAAATATGCCAAGGGTAGAGTTGAGCCGACATGGGAAGCCAAGATAAGTACATACCTCCCACTACTAGGGACAGATTGAGGCAAGAGTTTAAAGACCTCAAACAACTCGATATGCCCATGGCCGAGTTTGAGGCGGTCTTCTCTAGTTTGTCCAGATTTGCACCAGAGTTGGTGGCAACAGAAGAGCGTCGTTGCATTGAATTTGAAAGGAAATTGAAAACAAAAATTATGTTCAAGCTTGTCGGAAATATGATTCAGGAATATGACCGTCTTGTGGAGACGGTGACACATGTAGAAATTTCCATACAAGCCGAGGAGGAGAGGCTTTGGAGTTTGAGGTCTAGGGGCCAAGAGTCTTAAGGAGACTATAGGCAGAACAAGAAGAACAGGAACACCTATCAATCCCAGTCCCAACCACAGCAGTCTAGATCCACTTTTTATTTGCCTAGTGCGGGTCCAGGAAAAAGTGCATCGAGTAGTTTCTCGTGTTTCAAGTGTGGCCAACCGGGTCACAAAGCCTTCTCATGCCCACAGAAGGGAGGAGAGCAGTTAATGTTACCACAACCTAACTGATCTCAAAGTCAGTCTTAGTCCCAAAGTAAAGGTCAAGGGTTTAATTGTTATCAGTGTGGTCAGCCGGGCATATGAAGAGAACTTGCCCACAATTGGAAGGCGCATTTGGCACATCATGGTTGAGGCAGACTCAGAGCCACCAACAGGCTCAATTAGTCCAAGCTTCGTGAGTTAATCAGGGAGCCACTTGCTCGGCCAAGACATGTGCCTATGCTCCGAGAGGAGCAAGTTAATCGAGGCCACAGGCGCGTGTATCTTTGTTATCGTGCTGAGGCGATTGCAGAATCCTCAGTTGTGAGAGCTATTTTTGTTGTGTGTAATTCTTTGGCTAATGTATTGATAGACACGGGTGCGTCTCATTCATTTATATCTACTGCATTTGCTTCTGCATTGCGGTTAGAGGTAGCATGGTTAGTGCCTCCACTCAGAGTAGAGTCACATGTTAGGGGTACAGTTGATTTAGACCGGGGTTGTCGTGATTGTGAAATAGAAGTTGTCGAGCGTCGACTTCTGCTTACTTTTGTGTTGCTAGATAAGCCGAGTTTTGATGTCATTTTAGGCATGGACTTGTTGTGTTCTTATCAAGCTATGATTGATTGTTACCATCAGAAAGTTATAGTGTGCACTTCAGGTGGTGATCGTTTTTATTTTCTAGGGAACTGAGTTGATAGAGCCTTATCGCTAGTTGTTGACCCTCGTAGTAGGAGCAAGCTTAGTGGCCTTCTTGCAACTCTCTTGGATAGCGAGAGTGACGGGACTCATGTTTAGTTACCAAGGGTAGTTTGTGAATACCCATGTCTTTCCAGAAGATCTTACTAGTTTACCACCTCACCGGGAGATCGAGTTCTCGATTGAATTAGTGTTTGGCACGGCACCGATTTCCATATCACCGTATAGATTTGGACCTGCCGAATTGCATGAGTTGAAGATTCAACTCTAAGAACTTTTAGACAAGGGCTTCTTTCGCCGTAGTACATCGCCTTGGGGAGCGCCGGCTCTCTTTGCGAAGAAGAAGGATGGGTCATTGCGGTTGTGTATTGATTACCGCAAGTTGAATAGAGTTATAGTTAAGAACAAGTATCCTCTACCCAGAATGGATGATTTGTTTGACCAACTTAGAGGGTCTTGTTGCTTCTCAAAAATACATTTGAGGTCGGGGTACCATCAGTTGAGAGTCCGGGAGGAGGACATTCAGAAAACGGCCTTTCATACCCGTTATGGCCACTATGAATTCCTTGTAATGCCTTTTGGGTTAACCAATGCGCCTACTTTCTTTATGGATTTGATGAACAGAATTTTTCGAGAATACTTGGACCGTTTTGTGGTCGTCTTTGTGGACGACATCTTGATTTATTCAACCTCTACAGAGGAACACGAGACTTACTTGCAGGTAGTGCTGGGTTTACTTAGTGAGCACTAATTGTATGCCAAATTTGAAAGAAGCGAGTTTTGGTTAACAAATGTGAAGTTTTTGGGGCATGTAGTGTCTAGAGAGGGAGTGACTGTGGACTCCTCAAAGATAGATGCTGTACAGGATTGGGAACAACCCAAGAATGTTTTCGAGATCTGGAGTTTCTTGGGATTAGTGAGGTATTATCGACGTTTTGTAAGGGACTTCTCTAGACTAGCTGCACCTTTGACTAGGTTGACTTGAAAGGGTATCAAATTTGTGTGGAGTGAGACTTGTAAAAAGTCATTCCAAGAGCTTCAGACTAGATTGACTACCGCACCGATTTTGATAATTCCGAAAAGGGGTTTGAATTACACTGTCTATTGTGATGCATTCGGGGATGGACTTGGTTGTGTCTTGATGCAAGAGGGAAAAGTTGTGGACTACGGATCACAACAATTGAAAACTCACGAGAAGAATTACCCCACCAATGATTTAGAATTAGCGGCGGTGATTTTTGCCTTGAAAATTTGGAGGCATTACTTGTATGGTGAGAAGTTTGAGGTTTTCACCGATCATAAGAGTCTAAAGTATTTGTTTTCTCAAAAAGACTTGAATTTATGACAACGGAGGTGGATGGAATTTATGGAGGATTATGATTTTGAGTTACACTATCATCCAGGGAAAGCTAATGCGGTGGTCGATGCTTTGAGTCGAAAATCTATGAGTAGTTTGGCAAGTGTGGCCATTCGGGAATGGGATATGCTAGGTGTTATTGGCAAGTTTGATTTGCACTTGGGTGAGTCCGGAGAGAGTGCTACCTTGTTTACTTTGAATGCTCAACCTACCTTGGTTAGTAAGGTCATAGAGGCACAACGAGGAGACCGTGATGTGGAATCAATCCGTGTTAAGATTTCCAATAGAAAGGAAGATTTCCAATGGCAAGTGTGGCCATTCGGTAATGGGATATGCTAGGTGTTATTGGCAAGTTTGATTTGCACTTGGGTGAGTCCGGAGAGAGTGCTACCTTGTTTACTTTGAATGCTCAACCTACCTTGGTTAGTAAGGTCATAGAGGCACAACGAGGAGACCGTGATGTGGAATCAATCTGTGTTAAGATTTCCAATAGGAAGGAAGAGAAAGGTTTGAATGTTCACTCGGATCTGAGTGTACGTTACCTAGACCGTTTGTTTGCACCAGAATCTTGTAGAGAGGAAATACTTCGGGGAGTTCCATCACTCACACCTTGCGGTACACCCGGGAGGCACTAAAATGTATCATGATCTTAGTCGTCAGTTTTGGTGGAGGGATATGAAGCGGGATGTCGCTTTATTTGTATCGAAGTGCCTTACTTGTCAACAAGTGAAGGCCGAACACCAAAGACCAGTGGGTTTGTTACAACCCTTACCAATAGCTGAGTGGAAATGGGAGCATGTTACCATGGATTTTGTATTTGGGCTTCCTAGAACACAACGAGGCAATGGCGCAGTTTGAGCGATTGTTGATAGGTTGACTAAGTCTATCGATTTCATTCCGATGTCCACCAGCGACTCAGTTGAACTCTTGGCAGAGATTTACATTAGAGAGATAGTTCAACTTCATGGAGTCCCTGTGACTATTGTGTCGGATAGGGATCCTCGTTTTACCGCTTGGTTATGGCAAAGCCTTCAAGAGGCGTTGGGAACTAAGTTGACTCTTAGCACCGCTTATCATCCTCAAACCGATGGACAGTCGGAACGTACCATTCAGATTTTGGAGGACATGCTTAGAGCCTGTGTCCTTGATTTTAAGGGGCCTTGGGAAAGGCACTTACCATTGATTGAGTTTGCTTACAACAATAGTTACCAAGCTAGTATTGGGATGGCACCATTTGAGGCCTTGTATGGCCGACCTTGTAGATCACCGGTTTGTTGGGCTGAAGTGGGTGATGCATCGTTACTGGGTCCGAAAATTGTTAGAGAGACAACCGAGAAAGTTATTCTCATTTGGAAGAGGTTAGTTACGGCCCAAAGCAGACAAAAGAGTTATGCTGATAAAAGGAGATGACCTTTATCTTTTGAAGTTGGTGACCATGTGTTTCTAAAAATCTCACCAAAGCGGGGTTTGATGAGACTTAGTAAGAGTGGTAAATTATCTCCAAGGTTCATTAGGCCTTTTGAGATCTTAGAGTGAATTGGGGAAGTGCCATACTGGTTAGCTTTACCGCCATAACTTTCGGGAGTTCACAATGTATTTCATGTATCTATGCTCAGGAAGTATAAACCCGATCCTTCTCATGTTCTTGATTGGGTTGACTTGGAGGTAGATGAGGATGCCTCTTATGAAGAACGACCGGTTCAAATATTAGATACCTGGGAGCAAGTGCTACAGGGCAAAATTATACCATTGGTAAAGGTGTTGTGGAGACACCATGGGGTTGAAGAAGCGACGTGGGAACGAGAGGCAGAAGTCCGCTCCAAATATCTAGATTTGTTTGAAAATGCTTAAGTTGCTTTTCTTTGTAATATTCCCTAGTGTTGAGGGAAACGTATTTAAAGTTGTTAACCTTATGTTGATATATGCATTGTTGTTTTAAGCATAAGATTGTTGAGAGTAGCCATTACTTTTTAGGAAATTTCATGTTTATGCATATTTGGGAGGTTGTTGTTAATGAGATAACCATGGTGGAAATGGTGGAATTTGGTTGAGAGTTAGTATTGTGATTTGAAAATGAAATAGCGTGGCTTTGATCCCTAGAAACCCCTTTGTTTGGGTAGTTTTATTTGAAATTTCGGTGACGAAATTCTGTAAGGGGAGAAGGTTGTAGCGATTCCAATTTCGATCCTTCTTTCATGTTTTGCCACTTCGACTGGGCCGGTCGGGGATCAAGCTATCTGCAAAAGTACTGGGTTAGTGTATTTGTCTGCTCGAGCAGAGAATGTTTGGTTTCAGAAGTTTGACCTATCTACAAAAGTACTGGCTTAGTGCATTTGACACTTGAGCGGGGCTTTCTACGCTCAAGTGGACCATGTTATATCAGTTCGTGAATCTGATATTTCAGATCACTTTTTCAGTCCTCTCTCTCTCAAAATCTCAAGAATTCCAGATCAGGAGCTTCTCTCTCTAGAAGTCATCTTCTCTCTTTGATTTCTCCAAATCCATTGGGATTTAGACCTAAGTTCTTCACCAAAGTTAGTTATCAGCTCGAGGGCTTTGTTGTGTGCGGTGAAGATCGAGTTTCGATACTGTTGATTTTGGGGGTTTCATCTCAATTTTTCTTCAAAACTTGAGATAGGGATTTTCTTAGAGTTATATATATATATTTGCAAGGTCTATACAATTTTTGAAATCATCTTTCAATAGCTTTGAAAATTGATTGTTGATTCAAAAAGTTGAGCGATTTTGAAAGTGGGTTTGTCTCTTGTTCTTTTAAAATGATTTTAGGGGTTTTCATCTTCGTTGATTGAAGAATAGATGATTTTAGAAATTTTTCTTTCAAAAGATTTGAGTTATATAGTTTGGTGAGAAAACCTAGAATTTGGGGATTTTTTTTAAAAGAGACTGAAAATCCATGAATGATGTTGTTATATTTATTTTTGTGTCAAAATAAATGGATATTTGAAAAGTTTCTTATTTATATTTATATAAATGTTGAATTTCAGGAAATATGAGAATTGTTGTTCATTTTGGAAACTATTGTTTAAAATGTTGAAATAGTCTTGAAATGACTAATTGTTAAGGATACTTGAGAAGAGGGAATTGTGTTATTCCTTGGATGATGAATTAGAATAAAAGTATTTATATTCATCTTATGTTATTGGCATATCAATTCATTTGATTGCATTAAACTTTGAAAGTTGATTTGAAAAATTGCATTGAGAAAAACAAGTTTCCATGAATTGGTTTTGGGGTAAATATGGTGGTAGACAGGTGGTGTAGATGAAATTGAATAGGTGTCGAGCCTTCCAGTTAATACTGGTAAAAATGAAAGATTATAAGTGCCGAGCCTTCCAGTCAATGCTGGTAAAAATGACAAATTGGTAGTACTTGTATAGTCTATTTGTAGACACCAACCTAGGGATTACCAGAGTCGTATTGACCGCCCTTGAAATAAATTTTTAAGTTTTGAACAATTGAAATTGCATGATATCATTGAGCATGATGGTTTTCAAAAGATGAAAGTGTGATCTATCTTCAAAATGGGCATAGCATGGCATGTGCATTTCATCTCTTGAGACTTGTATAAAATGTATATACTTTGTTAAGAATTTCCTACTGGGCTTTGTGCTCACCCTACGGGATTTTTGTGCAGGAAAAGATGTGGTGATCTCACCCAACTAGGGGTGTGGAAGTATATGTGTTGGGAGTACAATGCTCTCATTTTGCTGTGACTCTATGTGTAAGCCAAGGGCTGTGTTTGTGTGGGTTTGAATAATCATTTTGTGTAACCAAGCTCAAACCTTGGAAACTTGTAAACCCTTGGGGGTATTTATTTGTTTATTTACTTGTTGTTGGATTAATGTATTGTTGCATGAAGAACTATTGTCTCATGTAATGTAAGTTTGGAGATTTATATTCGGTTTTCCTTGAAAGAGCCATGATTGTTATCTTATCATTTGGGCTAAAAATTTGGGGCGTTACAACTATAGTCTATAACTGCCACAACACATAGAGAAGATGAATAAGAAGACTCGCTTGAGCAAAATTGAAAGACCACGTCCTCTGCAAATTGAATTGAAAGGTTGCTTAAAGCTTAAGAAATAAAATTTGCTTAATTAGCAAAGCATCCTTTCTCCTAACCAAAACAACACCCCTATCCCCAAATTTTAAAATAAAGAAACGGTGCATGTACATCAGAAAATTTGATTGTACCTTCTATCATTAGTTTTGTCAACCTCAGTGACCCGAGGAGCAGGTACATAATGAATTTGGTAATCACCTTTTCCCCTTGTTGCAACATAAGAGATGTTATACAACAATATTTATCCCAAAACAATATATAGATGTTATGTAATGACCCAATTTTTTTTTTTTTATATACATTCAGTGCATAATTTAATTGAGCAAATTTTTGAATTTGTATTTTTTAAAAATAGTTTCCGATCTCAGAAAATTATGAAAGTTTTATAGGTTGTTCCCATATGAGTCTAGCACGTTGGATAAAAATTTCAGAATTTAATGATGAGTATTTATTTTATGAAAATTCATGAACTGATTGGTGTTCAGTTTAATTTATAGCAGAATTTGAAATTGAGTTTTTGGTGTTCGGACCATGATTTGAGATAAATTTGTTAGGCCTATTTTGGTATATAATTGGACCATGTTTGACTTATGGGTGAGACCTATGATTTAGATTCAATTTAATTTGAATTTGTTTGTGACTCATGTTTAACTGTTTGGTTCTTTTTAATTATATGATTGGTAGTAACCACCTTAGGAGTTGTTATTATTTATTATATAGGGTTATAATAAATATTTAAAAGTTGAATTTATAGTTTGTACCATACAGTAAAAAATTATATATTTTATAAAGAATGAAATATGTATGTATTGTGTAATGAGCAAAATATTATATTTTGTGGTGTACAAAAATGTTATATTTTGTGGTGAGAAAAATTATATTATTTTATAATTTATATTATAAAATTCTGAGATATTATTACAAAAATTAAATTATTTTTTTTGAAAAACCCATCATTGAGAAAGCAAACCCACGTGGGGTTGTTTTCCTCCTTTTTCCTTGTCCCTTTATTCTTTTCCTTGGGTTTTCTTTTCATTTGTTTAGTTTTGAATTGGCAGAGGGTTCTGCCTCTCTCTCTCTCTCTCTATTTCTCTATTGATGCTCAATCTTTGAGCTTGAAATGGGAGTCTTTAGAGTGAGATTTTGCCAAAGTGTTGTACATGAAAGTTAGAGAGCTCGTCGTGATCTTCGCAATGGTAGTCTCGGATTCATGATTAGGCATGAGGTGCTTTCCAGATCTGCTCTTCTTTATTATTTGAGGTAGGGACTTTCTTCATATTTTTACATTAAAGCTATGTTAAAGTTATTTTGAGAAAATATATCATTATAAGAGGTATTGCATATAGATATATTTTCAGATTTTTGTTTGGTAATTTTTGTAAGAAAAATTATGTTAACATGTTAAGAATGTTGGTATTTTGAGATTGATTTTGGAAAAATCATTTTGTGTTGTTAATTTTGTAAAAGAAATCCAAAAATAGAATTTAATAGTTGTATGGATTGTATTTACTTCATATTATGATTAGATGATTTATTTTGAGAAATATAAAGTTGATTTTTTTTTTTTTTTTTTATCTTTGGTTTGGAATTTATTTTTGAGAAAAATAAATTAATGTTGAGGAATATGGAGTAAATGCTTAAGTAGGAATTATAGAGTTGTTTAGGGATTAAAAACTCTAAAAGTGCAATATTCATGATATTTTATAAAAGATGATATGTTGATGATTAAGTTGTGTTTATTTTTATGAAAATAAAAATGTGAAATGTGGACTTTCAAACTCATAACCTTGAAAATGTTACTATTGGGCATATTTCATAATTTTTTTTATGTAATATCATGTTGGTTAAGTAATTTTAGAAAAAAGTTGTGAAATTTTTATTGGTAGAGAATTTGGTAAAAATATTACCTCTTTAAATAGCTTGGCATGAAAAATGGTTATGTTGAAATATTGTTTCGTTTGAGGGATGAGGCATGTGAAGTTATGTTTGATATTATTAATTTGAAATTTTTTGAATATAATAAACTTACTAATTTAGTGGATTAAATTAGTTTTGGTTAAAAGGTTATATCCGTTATGGTTAAAAGTGTGTTATTAAGATTATACCATAACTTTTGACATAGTAGGATAGAAATTGTAATATTTAATAAGTAGGGATTCCCTTTGAGTTACAAGATCTAGATGATTTTTGAAATCATCATTTGATTTGTTTTGAAAATTGATTGTTGATTCAAGAAGATGAGATATTTTTTTAAAGTGGGTTTACTTTCTTGTTTCTTTTAAAATAGAAATTGAGAGTTTTGAACTATGAAATTGAAGAGAAATGTTTTTGGTGACTTTCTTTCAATAAATGAAGATGAGTGGTTTTTGTGAGAAAATCTAGAAATTGGGAGTTTTTAAGAAAGATGTTGGCATTCTTTGAAGATGTTGTTATATTTATTTTGTGTGCCAAAATAAATGATGTTTGAAAAATTGTTTATTTTCTTACATATAAATGATGGTTTTCATGAAATATGAGAATTGTTGAAGTTTTGGAAATTGTTGTTCAAAATGTTGATGTAGTCTTGAAGTGACTAAATGGTTAAGATTACTCTAAGTGTCATGGATGAATTGGAATAAAAGTATTTATATTCATCTTGAGAAATTATATTGAAATGAGAAATGAGAATTTTGATCATAATGGGAATATTGTGTGGAAGTATTGAAAGTGGAAGAAATATTGCATTGTATTATTAATCATTGCATTGGCATATCAATTCATTTAATAATGATGAGCTTTGAAATTTGATTTGAAAACCTTGCATTGAGAAAGGAATATTGGGAAACAAATTTTCATGAAATGATTTTGGGTAAATACGGTGGTAAGTCTTGAAAGGTGGTGTAGATGATAGGTGTTGAGCCTTCCAGTTAATACTGGTAAAAATGACAGATTATAGGTGTCGAGCTTTCCAGTTAATACTGGTAAAAATGACAGATTATAGGTGTCGAGCCTTCCAATTAATACTGGTAAAAATGACAAATTGGTAGTACTTGTATAGTCTACTTGCAGACACCAGCCTAGGGATTATCTGAGTTGTATTTACCATCTTGAAATTTTATTGAAATTGTTGAATTAATGTGTTTTCAAAATGGCATTGTGTGTAAGATTTTCAAAAGATGAGAAAAATATTTTGAGCATGACATGGCATATGCATTCATCTCATAAGACTGTATAAAATGGATTTGATGAATTGTTTAATTATTTGATTCAATTGATAATGAGGTAATTGAATGAATTGAAAAGGATGTCCTGTTGCTATTGAAACATGTTTATTTATTTAAGTTAACTTGTTGTAGTTAATTAAATAAATTGGATTTAAGAGATTATGTAATAAAATCATATGGTTTTGACATGATATGATTTCACGTATATGTATGAGTATTTTGGTACTTGCATATTTTAATGTTTTAATATGAGATTGTTTGGTGAGCTAGTGGTTGCTCACCCCCTGCCTGTACATGTGCACAGGGAATGCTTTTCGGATTTGAAGATCAAACAATGGGTTTTACCATTTCATAAGTGTAATGTAGTGATGGATTGTACTACTTCATTTGTTGTTTGGCTGAGTGTTATTTTTATTTTTTTTTATAAAGAGTAGTGTCCTCTATTTTATTGTAAGTCTCAGGGCATTTCTTTTATTTGTATGTAAATGTCATTGTTGTATAACGAGAGGGAATATGTATATTTAATTATTCATCATTTCATCCAAGGATGAAATGTTATTTGTAAATGGACTTAATTAATGAATATTGGTAATGTTATCCGAGTAATAAAATACGGGGCGTGATATGTTATACAATAATAGTTGAATGAATGAGATCTAAAATTATCAAATTTACATTTGTCTTTCACACGCACGTATGAGCGAGTCTTGGATTCACAATAGTTGGATGTTTTTTTTTTTTACACTAATTAACAATTATAGGTCACCATTTCTAACACTGCCAGTCTGTCATCATAAGCATTACTTGAACACACCATCTCTATTACAATCCTATAACAATATTACATACAAGAGAGCTAATAATGAAATACAATATTACATGTGTGTGTGTATTGAAGAAGAAAACTAAAATTTCAACATCTTAAGTTCTTAACCACAAAACTATGTAACTGAATTTTTGAAAGATTAAAAAGAAATAGCAATAGAATTGCTCTACTTATATAAAATACCAAAAGATTTAGAGAATTGCTGATGTATAATACCAAAATATACTAATGCAAACTTTTAACTTGAAAAAAAAAAAAAACGTAGATAATGAAGAAATCAAAAGGATTTCATAAATTTATCACTTAAGAATCGCTGTTACATTCATCAAATTCAATAAAATTTATCTTACTAAAATCAGACCTAAGGAAAACTGATGGCACAGGAAACAATCTGATAGCAAAAGCATCAATGAGGAAATTAATTATTGTAACAAAGTTTACCCAGCATGTGTTCTGTCTTATTATATAGATAGAGAAAGAAGAGTTTGTCAATGGATCACAATGTTTTATAGATAGAGAAAGAAGGTGAGAGAGAGTTTGTCAATGGATCACAATGTTTTATTGATTTTGCAATGAAAATTTGAGGAGAAACAAATTGTTTTTAAAGGAGAGTTTTCTTTTTCAATGACTTATTGTTTGATTGATTTTGAAGGGTATACATCTTGAATTGGCTCTACTTCCTCTAATTTTTTGAAGAATGCCCCATGAAATTCTAAACAAACCCCAAGAAAAAGTAATTGTGTATGGTTTTCTTTGTTCAATTTCATGGTTTTCTTTGTTCAATTCCATGGTTTTTTTTTTTTTTGGTGGAATGTTTGAAGTGTTCGTGTTGTGAAATGTTCAATTTCATGATTCTCCCTGTTTTTTTTTTTTTTTTTTTTGGCTGCGTCTGTTTTTGGCTGATGACTGTGTCTGTTATCCATTTTACCAAAGCACTGCTTATACTCTTTTCACTAACAATGCACTACTGGTACTACTATATCCATTTGGCTTGCATAGGCAAATACAATGCTCACATGTTTGTGAACTCCCTTATCTTCTGCCCATCAAGTTTCTGTAAATTTCTGTAGAATGTCTAAATTGTGTTCACATTTGTGCAAATTTGGTTCTAAAGCATTCTGCTATCTATTTTACCAAGGCATCACTTATTTATTATTATATGTGGAACTCACTACTCTTTTTACTGCCAATGCACCACTACAGCTTTGTCCACTAACCTCCATCAAACACATTAAAAACAGTAGGTATGGTTAGTGTAATGATCATAACACTGGATGCTCAAATAGCTTTGTCTCAGGCCTCATTTTCATGAATGCTCAAACATAATGAGTTCCCAAACGGTGAACCACCATCTTCTTAAGCAAGATTGTGTTTGCCTTTTAGTTCTCAAATTTATTAAAGTCATGCCATCATAACTGCATCTTTTTCACTTAAGCTTCGAGTAACTCACTTATAGACCAATTAAGTTGAAAAACTAATGATATATATTAAAAATTGAAACAGATAGTTCATGGAAAATTGAGACCAATTTGTTTTGTAATAATTGTTTATGTTGGTTGTTGATTTATATATATATAGATTTTTTCTTATTAGTCGGTGTGCTTTTTTTTTTTTTTTTTTTTGGAAGTACATTAGTTAGTGTCGTTTCATTTTATCAGTTGACACTCCTAATACTACAATTTGTTATTGCTTTGTACCTTGATATTGTAACGCCCTCAAAATAAACCCATAAATCACACAATCTTGACATGCTTAGACACAAGAGAATAAAGCATAATTTCATTCATCAGAGTATTCATTACAAAAGTATTACATGTTGACATCAAAAGTAAATGCCCTTAGGCTTACAACTTTCCAAGTCAACACTTGGTTACAAAAGGGAGAGTACTAACTCTACACAAAATAAGCTCTTGGCTTGATAGACATGTGATACACCAAAGAAAATAACAAAAGGAGTCTAACAGCCTCAAGCCTCCCAAGCTATGTCCTTGGAGGTGGCATAACACCTGTACCTGAAAAGGATGTCCCATATAGGGTGAGCCAACGCCCAGTAGAGATATGCTAAACAGAATATGAGCAGTAACTAAAACATTAACATTCGATAAATGTTTAACCCACATAAATCATTTCATATTCCATTTTAATTACATGACAAATATGTCCATGTTTTATTCCTCTTTCCTTTACTTAACCGGTTTTCGATTCATAAATATGGCTCAGAACCTGGCCAAACGATTCCCATGAGACCACAGCTCATATCAACAATACTACCATACTCTACAATAGATACACATATTTGTTGTATCAATGTCACATGAAACACTTCCATACTTCACAATAGAAACACATATTGGCTGTATCAGTGGAGTCCATCCCCTATCTCCTTCCAAATAATATCCGGTTTAGGAGTCCATCCCCTATCTCCTCCCAAACCGTGGAGTACATCCCCTATCTCCTCTCACACAACACAATGCATATAAACGTTTATCATATACATGTTCAATTAATACACAAATTCGATGTATTATCCTAACTGTCATATTCGATGACATATTCAATTGATTAGTTTTAGTTTGCCTAATCATCATGCAGTGTCTACAACAATCAAAACGATCCTTCACCGATAGTCCAAAGTAATTATTTCTAAACAGATAATAATTATATCCAACAGATAAATTATCAACAATTTTCATAGGTGAGTGATTAACAATTTCAACTCCACCATTCTATCTCATAATGAGCCAATTTCATTATTCCCAACTCAATTTCACATATGCACAATTTTTCAAATTAATTATACCAATTAATTTGTACAACAAATTAGGGGTTTCTCCCCCATTTCTCAATATTGACCCAAAGGTCTGAATATTATCAACAACACTCAATAAACTCCGTTTTAGACCCAAAACACATTTGTTTGAATCAAAGAACAAAACCCCTATTTTCCAATATAACACATCTCAAACCCTAAATTCCCAAATCAAACCATTCATACAAAAACGCTCAACATCTAGGTCAAAGCTCATAAAAATGAGTAGTTATCCCTACCTCAAATTCGGAGCTCAAATGAGGAAGATGAAGAAATTCGAAATACTCCAAACCCCAATATTTTTGGATCAAAATGTAGCCCTCACCGATCTCCACACTTTTTACAAAGGCCCAAGGATAGAAGATCACTCCTATTAGATCAAACCCTAGAGAGAAGTGGTGTTTTTAGAGAAAGGAGCTCTCCAATGGAGGTTTTGAAAAGTAAGAGAGAGAAAAAAAAGTGTGAAAAGTGATTTAAAATCACCCAGTTGCCATCTGATATATGACTAGTCCGCTTGAGCGGATAATAGGACGCTCAAGTGTTAAGCACTAAAACTGGACCCGCTCGAGCGCCAAGACACAACTGCAAAACACACCCGCTCGAGCGCAAAGGGAAACCCGCTCGAGCGTAGGTTACCCTCCTCCAATATTTTTACAGACATTGAACACCTACTCGAGCGCAAAAAGGCCCGCTCGAGCGCAACCCACTCGAGCGTAAGGAACTCCGCTCAAGTGTGAAAAACGAACCTGCAGTACTTTTGCAGGGACACAAAATGCTGGAAATGTGTAAACTCCGCTCGAGCGCGAAGGGATCCGCTCGAGCGGACCACCAAAAATCTGGGCAACAAGAAATGCAACCAAGGCTCAACCAACCTGTTCGAAACACGCCCAACACATCCTAAAACCCAAATATGTGAAATTAAAGGATGACAACAAGACATATGCAACAACAAACTCCACGGAACCTAATTCTGGATACAACAATCGAAGGAGAAAGAACCAGGATCGCTATAACCTCCCCCCTTAAGGAATTTCGTCCTCGAAATTAAGTACAAATTTTTCAAAAACAAGTTTTCCTCAATTCTCAACAACACTACCAACCAACATTCCATAACTTGACCATTACCGGTCATCACATCTCTATTCAAGAGGCAATTTACAACATATTACTCAATATGCATTAATAGCATGATTTCCTTTGAAATTTATCAATTTCAACACATTTTCCATAACTCAATTATATATTCAATGCCAACGATATACTTGCATTTCTAAAACATCATTAACATATTCAATGTTAAAATAAACTTCCATTTCAAGGCAAGTTTCACAATACTTCCATAAACCAAAACATTTACAATGTTTTACAACTTAAGACATATTTAATGCTCTTAAAGTTTATCAATATTACATAATTCCCAATACATGATTATGCATTAACAAACAAATTAGGATATTTCTTGCGGACCTCCAACTCACGTTCCCAAGAGGCTTCCTCCACTCTGTGATGTTTCCACAAAACCTTTACCAAGGGAATGGTCTTGCCTCGCAAGACTTGATCCTGCCAATCCAAGACACGAACCGGTCTCTCCTCATACGAGGCATCCTCATCAACCTCTAAGTCGGTCCAATCCAATACATGTGATGGATCCGGCTCGTACTTCCGAGGCATACTAACATGAAACACGTCATGCACCCCGGACAACTGCGGCAGCAAAGGTAAATGGTATGCAACCTCCCCAATCCTTTCAAGGATCTCAAAGGGACCAATAAACCGAGGGGATAACTTCCTACTCTTTCCAAACCTCATCAAACCCTATCTATGCGATATTTTCAGAAAGACGTGATCACTCGTCTCAAATGCCAAAGGCCTCCTCCTACGGTCGGCATAACTCTTTTGGCGACTCTGGGCTGTAACAAGCCTCTTACGGATAAGCTCAACTTTCTCCATCGTTTTCCTCACCAACTCTGGGCCCAACAAAGGTGCATCACCCACCTCGGCCCAACACACTGGAGACCTACAAGGTCGGCCATACAAGGCCTCAAACGGTGCCATACCGATACTCGACTGAAAACTGTTGTTGTAGGCAAACTCCACCAAGGGCAAGTGCCTCTCTCACGACCCACTAAGGTTAAGGGCAAAAACTCGAAGCATATCCTCAAGGATCTGAATAGTACGCTCGGACTACCTATCAGTCTGAGGATGATAAGCCATGCTAAAGGTCAACTTAGTGCCCAAGGCACTCTGCAAACTCTGCCACAACCTAGCAGTAAAATGTGGATCTCTATCTGAGACGATCGACACTGGGACCCCATGCAACCTCACTATGTCTCGAATATACAAGTCGACAAGATGATCTACCGAATCTCTCACGCGTATAGAGATAAAGTGTGCCGACAACCGGTCTACAACCACCCAAACCGCATCACTACCCCGCTGAGTCCTCAGAAGACCTACAACGAAGTCCATAGTGACATGCTCCCACTTCTACTCGGCAATAGGCAAGGGTTGTGACAAACCCACTAGTATCTGATGCTCGGCCTTCACTTGCTGACAAGTAAGGCACTTCGATATGAAGACTGCGACATCCTTTTTCATACCGCGCCACCAAAACTGGAGATCAAAATTATGATACATCTTGGTGCCTCCCGGATGCACCGCAAGGCGTGAATGATGAAACTCTCGGAGTACCTCCTCTCGGCAAGACTCTGGCACAAACAAACGGTCTCGGTATCTCACACTCAGGTTGGGATACACCGTCAAACCATTCTCAACCTTCTCACTGGAGATCTTCTCTCGGAGGGATTCTACCTCAAGGTCACCCTGTGCCTCTAACACTCAAGTCACAAGTGTAGGCTGTGCAATAACAGAAAACAAGGCCGCAGCCTCAACGGATTAGCCCAGAAGCAAATCGAACTCACCAAGTGCACCTAACATCTCCCACTCCTGGATGGCTATACAAGCAACATCACTAATGGATTTCCTACTAAGGGCATCGACCAAAACATTGGCCTTTCCCAGGTGATAGTGCAACTTGAAATCGTAGTCCTCAATGAACTCCATCCATCTCCTCTGCCTCAAATTCAAGTCTCTCTGTGTAAACAAGTACTTCAAACTCTTATGATCCGAGAATACCTTGAATCTCTCACCATAAAGGTAGTGCCTCCAAATCTTCAAGGCAAAGATCACTGCTGCTAATTCTAGGTCATGTGTAGGGTAATTCCTCTCGTTTATTTTCAATTGACGTGAGCCATAGGCTACCACTTTCCCCTCTTGCATCAACACACAACCCAAACCCTCTTGTGAGGCATCACAGTAAACCGCGTAACCCAACCCTCTCTCTGGAATAATCAAAACCGAAGCGATGGTCAATCTAATTTTCAACTCTTGGAACGACTTTTCACAAGTCTCACTACATACAAACTTGACCCCTTTCCGTGTCAATCTAGTCAACGGCGAAGCTAGCCTAGAGAAATCTTTCACAACCCGACGGTAATACCCGGCTAATCCCAGAAAATTGCGGATCTCAAAAACACTCTTAGGCTGTGCCCAGTCCTGCACTGCCTCAATCTTGGATGTATCAACGGACACCCCTTCTCTAGAAACTACATGGCCCAAGAACTTGACCTCTCTTAGCCAGAACTCACGCTTCCCAAACTTGGCATACATCCTATGGGCTCTAAGCAACTCAAGCACCATTCTCAAGTGTTCCTCGTGCTCCTCCTTAGACGGTGAGTAAATCAGAATGTCGTCCACGAAAACGACTACAAAACGATCTAAGAATTCCCAGAATATCTGATTCATCAAATCCATAAACACTGCCGGTGCATTGGTGAGCCCAAAAGGCATCACCAGAAACTCATAGTGGCCATACTGCGTACGGAATGCCATCTTCAAGATATCCTCCTCCCTGGCCCTCAACTGGTGGTAACTCGATCTCAAGTCTATCTTAGAGAAACAACGGGACCCCTTTAACTGGTCAAACAGATCATCAATACGGGGCATAGGGTACTTATTCTTAACCGTAGCCCGATTTAATTTCCGGTAATTGATACAAAGTCTCAAGGCACCATCTTTCTTTTTAGCGAAGAGAGCCGGTGCTGCCCACGGCGAAACACTAAGGTGAATGAAGCCCTTATCCAGCAACTCCTGGAGTTGAATCTTTAACTCACTCAACTCGGCTGGGGCAAAATGGTAAGGTACCATAGAAATCGGCGCCGTGCCGAGCACTAAGTCAATAGAGAACTCGATATCTCGATGTGGTGGCAAACTCACAAGGTCCTCAGGAAAAATGTCTGAGTACTCACAAACTACTCTTGGCAATACAGTCTGGGTCTCATCATACTCAACACTCGAAAAGCTAGCGAGAAGACCACTAAGCTCACTCCGCCCTCGTGGATCATACATCGGAGGCAATATACTACCAACCCGATCCCCCAAGAAATGGAAACAATCCCCGCTCAAGGTACATACTGTGACCCTCTGGCGATAACAATCAATAACTGCCCGGTATGACGATAGTTAATCCATACCCAAAATAACATCAAAACCCGACATAGCCATAACTACAAAAGAAAATGGAAGTCGGCGGTCGGCGACCTCTATATCGCAGCCCTGACATCCTTGTTTCAAAATCAGCTCACCCCCAACAGGTGACACAACACAAATAGGAGATGCTAACTGCGCCAACTCTAAACCCAAAATAGATGCAAATGCAGCAGATTTAAAGGAATGGGATGCACCCGTATCAATCAACACATTAGCAACCGAGTTGCAAAACAAAAAGGTACCTCTCACAACAAATGGAGCCAGTACTAAATCCTGCGCGGTAACAGTATACACACGCCTTGTAGGCCCCTGATCTACCTGTTCACCTCTAGGAGCAAAAGACTGCTGCACAGACTAGGATGATGAAGCCCCCTGATTGGCCCTCAGGCCCGAACTGACTAAGCTGGCTAAAAACTCTGCCTCGGCCCAGATGCACCAGATGTGCCACTCAACTGCGGGCAAAATCTCTTCAAGTGCCCTGCCTGACCACACTGGTAACAAGAGAGCGGTTGGCCTCTGCCCTGACTCTGGCTTTGTGGTCGAGCCAAAGATGAAGCTGCTCTCTAACCTCCTCCCTTCTGCAGGCAAGCTGGAGACTTGTGGCCCAGCTAACCACACTTGTAACAGGTAATGTCTCCCTGACTGCCTCTCCCAGAGCCTGCACTCGGCACTGGAAAGGTCGATCTAGCAAAAGCACCCTGGGACTGCTGAGGGTTAGGACCCCTCTGCCTCCTACCGTCCCCCTGACCATCCTGACTCCTCTTGGAGCCTCTCTGCCTCTCCTCCTCCTCCTGCGTCATAATCTCCATATGGGCTACAGCATCCACCAGGCATCCATAATCCCGGGTCATAGACCCCCCAACTCTCATCTTGAGACCGTGTCTTAACTTCTTCTCAAATTCCAGACAACGGCGTTCTTCAGATGCCACAAGCTCATGTGCAAACCTGGATAAACTAGTAAATGCGGCCTCAAACTCGGCCACTGATAAACTCAGCTGCTTATGCTGGCAGAACTGATCCCTCAACTTCTCCCTGACAGCTGGAGACAGGAACTTCTCTTGGAAAGCATCTACAAAGGCCTCCCAAGTCCCCCCTACACGACCTCTCATGAACTTCCACCACTGACCCGCATCTCCCTTCAACTAGAAAGATGCCAAGGTCACCTTCAAAGCCCCGTCCTCGATGCCAAGCATCTCAAACGTCTTCGTCATCTGTTCGAGCCATTCATTCGCCTTAAGTGGCTCCTTTGGATCACCCACAAACTCGTCCAAGTTAGACCGGAAGAACTCCCACTTCAGAAATGAAGGCCCTGCCTCAGCAACATGGGCCTGGACCTGATTCTCAGCTATGGGAATGCCCAAGGATTCCCTCAAAGCTTCTGCCGTCTCGCGGGCTAAGGCGCCCATGGCCTGCTGACCTACTGGCTCAGCCACATTGGCCTGACCAACACCCTCCTGCTGCTCCAGAATCTCATCTGGTATAGACATCTCCTGCCTCCTAGGCCTACCTCGCCTACCACCGCATCCTCGTCTTGACATCCTAATAAAGGTAACGAAGAACATTAGCACATTCACAAATGTGCCAAACTATAACACTCGCGTCCTAATGCATGGACAACAGTAATTCACTCCACGTAAGCACATAATCACATAAGCACTTACGAATTTCATTTCCAGATAATGATAGTCCCATGGCGTTACCAGAGTTCCAGTTAGAAACAGCATTGATCAAGTGCTTTTCCAACAAGACTCACAGAAACCCAAGGATCCAATCAACATCCTAGAAACTAAATCCCATACCCAAGTAGTCACATAAACATGTTATCACATAAGCATATAACACTACATCTAAGTCTCTAACAAGCGAGACGAACCCATTGTGGTACTAACCACTTCCCGAGTACCCAAAGTATTCGAACCCGGTACGCTCTGATACCAAGTTGTAACGCCCTCAAAATAAACCCATAAATCACACAATCTTGACATGCTTAGACACAAGAGAATAAAGAATAATTTCATTCATTAGAGTATTCATTACAAAAGTATTACATGTTGACATCAAAAGTAAATGCCCTTAGGCTTATAACTTTCCAAGTCAACACTTGGTTACAAAAGGGAGAGTACTAGCTCTACACAAAATAAGCCCTTGGCTTGATATACATGTGATACACCAAAGAAAACAACAAAAGGAGTCTAACAGCCTCAAGCCTCCCAAGCTATGTCCTTGGAGGTGGCATAACACCTGTACCTGAAAAGGATGTCCCATATAGGGTGAGCCAACGACCAGTAGAGATATGCTAAACAGAATATGAGTAGTAACTAAAACATTAACATTCGATAAATGTTTAACCCACATAAATCATTTCATATTCCATTTCAATTACATGACAAATATGTCCATGTTTCATTCCTCTTTCCTTTACTTAACCGGTTTTCGATTTATAAATATGGCTCAGAACCTGGCCAAACAATTCCCATGAGACCACAGCTCATATCAACAATACTACCATACTCTACAATAGATATACATATTTGTTGTATCAATGTCACATGAAACACTTCCATACTTCACAATAGATACACATATTTGCTGTATCAATACTTTAATAGATACACATATTTGCTGTATCAGTGGAGTCCATCCCTTATCTCCTCCCAAATAATATCCGGTTTAGAAGTCTATCCCCTATCTCCTCCCAAACTGTGGAGTACATCCCCTATCTCCTCCCACACAACACAATGCATATGAACGTTTATCATATACATGTTCAATTAATACACAAATTCAATGTATTATCCCAACCGTCATATTCGATGACATATTCAATTGATTACTTTTAGTTTGCCTAATCATCATGCAGTGCCTACAACAATCAAAACTATCATTCACCGATAGTCCAAAGCAATTATTTCTAAATAGATAATAATTACATCCACAGATAAATTATCCGCAATTTTCACAAGTGAGTGATTAACAATTTCAACTCCACCATTCTATCTCATAATGGGCCAATTTCATTATTCCCAACTTAATTTCACATATCCACAATTTTTCAAATTAATTATACCAATTAATTTGTACAACAAATTAGGGCTTTCTCCCCTATTTCTCAATATTGACCCAAAGGTCTGAATATTATCAACAACAATCAATAACCTCCTTTTTAGACCCAAAACACATTTGTTTGAATCAAAGAACAAAACCCCTCTTTTCCATTATAACGCATCTCAAACCCTAACTTCCCAAATCAAACCATTTATACAAAAAAGCTCAACATCTAGGTCAAAGCTCATAAAAATGAGTAGTTATCTCTATCTCAAATTCGGAGCTCAAATGAAGAAGATGAAGAAATTCGAAATGCTCCAAACCCCAATATTTTCAGATCAAAATGTAGCCCTCAACGATCTCCACACTTTTTACAAAGGCCCAAGGATAGAAGATCACTCCTATTAGATCAAACCCTAGAGAGAAGTGGTGTTTTTAGAGAGATGAGCTCTCCAATGGAGGTTTTGAAAAGTAAGAGAGAGAAAGAAAGTGTGAAAAGTGATTTAAAATCACCCAGCTGCCATCTGATATACGACTAGTCCGCTCGAGCGGATAACAGGACGCTCGAGAGCGAAGCACAAAAACTAGACCCGTTCGAGCACCAAGACACAACTGCAAAATACACCCGCTCGAGCGCAAAGGGAAACCCGCTCGAGCGTAGATTACCCTCCTCTAGTATTTTTACAGACATTGAACACCCGCTCGAGCGCAAAAGGGCCCGCTCAAGCGTGAAAAACAAACCTGCAGTACTTTTGCAGGGACACAAAATGTTGGAAATGTGTAAACTCCGCTCGAGCGCGAAGGGATCCGCTCGAGTGGACCACCAAAAATCTGGGCAACAAGAAATAGAGCCAAGGCTCAACCAACTTGTTCGAAACACGCCCAACACATCCTAAAACCCAAATAGGTGAAATTACAGGATGACAACAAGACATATGCAACAACCAACTCCACGGAACCTAAGTCCAGATACAATAATCAAAGGAGGAAGAATCAGGATCGGTATAGATATAGTGACTTATTAATGTTTCATATCACTATTACTAATTAATTTTTGAAGTGATTAACAATTTTAGTTGTGTTTTTATTCCCTTGCTGCAATTCAAAACAGTAGGTATGGTTTAGCCAATATGTGTTTTTTTTTTTTTTTTCAGTATAGTTTGTTCTATTGTATTTTCCATTGTTTGTTCCATTCTCTGTTTGTTCAACTGTATTTTTTCCATTTTTAATTATGAAATTGGGGTTGTTTGTTCCATTGTTTTTGGGGATGAAAAATTGTATTTTCATTGTGTTGGGTTAGTTTTACTTGATAATTAATATAAATTGCTGATGAAATAGTTTTTTTTTGGCATAAATTTATGTTTGGATTTTCTCAATGATAAATGGTGAACTTCAAAATAATTCTGATTATAACGGATTTAGATTTTGGTTTTTAATTTCATCTCTATAAAATTGAAGTCAATTGGGAAAGAGAAGAGTTTAAATAGCTTTGGGGAGTTGGTCTAACCAATTTGTTATGTTTACACTTGAAATTGGAATTACTCTTGTTGTTCTTATTGCAATAATGCTCTACAAATTTTTTTGCATTTTAGGAATAGCAAAGAACTCCAAAGAAGCATTTAGAACCAGTTTTTGAGGTTTGAGATCCTTGGGTTTCATTACTTTGGTTCTTCTATGTTGTGTGCTTTTGAATGATTCATGTAACATTTTTTAAATCAAGTTAAGGCTCAATTTTACCATCAATTGCTCAACTCACTTGACAAGATCAGATGAAAAAAAAAAAACTCACCCGATTCTAATCGGATTATGATTTGAAACCCGTTTGGGAATTATGGTTTGAATGAAAGTGAAAAAAAATTCAGTCGACTCGACCCTTTAGCTCTTTGTGGTCAGTGTGTGAATGAACTCTTTGGGGTGGGTGTGTAACAAATAAAATTTTAAAGTCCGTTTCAGAATTATAATTTTTAATTAAAAATTTAAAAATCACTATAAAATATTGTATCATTTTGTTATAGAATTTTTTTTGTAAAAAATTAGAAAATTAACTAAGTTAGCAATTTTCAAATAGAGCCTAAATACAGTTGAGAAGAGTTTTATTGGGAAAATTCTTACAACTTGAAATGCGTACCTGTTCCATTTATTAATTATTGTTTAGGGTGAGCATATTTTTTAATTATTGTTTTACAAATGTCATAATTTTAGGGGGAATGTAGAAATCCGGATTACTTGAAGAACCGACCCGATCAGCAGAATACGATGGGGGCGGTTTCGACCACTCGGTTGTGGTTAAGATTGATGAATTTAATTCTTATTTCGGACAGATATTGAATTTAATATGTAACAATCCATTTAATTGACCCAATCAACTTATTCATATGCGTACAACTTGAAACATGTGTGTTTATTTTCTTAATTAATAACTTGAATTCATCTCTAAAAAATTGTCACTAAAGGACTCCAAAGAAGCAATTGTAATGAACCAAAATTTTTCTTTTTAAATAGCCAGCGCATAATTTAATTGAGCAAATTTTTGAATTTTATTGCTTTGTAAATTATGTATGAAAACAGTTCAGTTTTGTATTTTTTTAAAATAGTTCCCGATCTTGGAAAATTATGAACTTTTTATATGTTGTTCCCATATGAGTCTAGCACGTTGGATAAAAATTTCAGAATTAAGTGAAGAGCATTTATTTTATGAAAATTCACGGACTGATTGGTGTTCAGTTTAATTTATAGCAGAATTTGAAATTGAGTTTTGGGTGTTCGGATCATGACTTGAGATAAATTTGTTGGGTCTATTTTGGTATAAAATTGGGCCATGTTTGGCTTATGGGTGAGAATTTGATTCAAGACCCATGACTTAGATTTAATTTAAATTGAGTTTGTTTAATGACTCATATTTAACTGTTTAGTCTTTTTTAATTATGTGATTGGTAGTAACCATCTTGGGAGTTGTTATTATTTATTATATAGAATTATAATAAATATTTGATAGTTAATTTTATGGTGTGTACCATATGATGAAAAATTATATATTTTTATAAAGAATGAAAATATGTATATTTCGTAGTGAACAAAATATTATATTTTATGGTATACAAAAATGTTATATTTTGTGATGAGAAAAATTATATCATTTTATAATTTATATTATACAATTTTGAGATATTATTACAAAAATTATATTGTATTTTTTTGGAAAAAAAAAACATTTTTGGAAAGTGAACCCATGTGGGGTTGTCCCCATGTTCCTCCCCCTCTCTCTCTCTCTTGTCCCTTCTTTCTTTTCCTTAGCTTTTCTTTTCTTTAGCTTTTCTTTTCTTTTGTTTTGGTTAGAATTGGTAGAGAGCTGAGTGCTCTCTCTCTCTCTCCCTCTCTCTGACAACGTCTCTTTGTCTCTCTCTCTCTCTCTCTCTCTCTCTCTCTCTCTCTCTCTTTTCCCTCCATTGATGCTCAATCTTTGAGCTTAGAGTGGGAGTCGTTAGAACGAGATTTTGCAGAAGTGTTATAAATGAAAATCGGAGAGCTTGTCGTGATTTTCGCAATGGTGATCTCGGATTCATGATCGGGTGATGTTTGTTTTCCAGATTTGCTCATCTTCATTATTTGAGGTAGGGACTTTCTTCATATTATTACATTAAAGCTATGTTAGGGTTATTTTGAGAAAATATATCATTATAAGAGGTATTACACACACATATATATATATATATATATTTTTTTTTTTTCAAATTTTTGTTTGGTAATTTTTTGAAGAAAAATTATGTTGAAATGTTAAGAATGTTGGCATTTTGAGATTGATTTGGAAAAATCATTTTGTGTTGATAATTTTGCAAAGAAATCCGAGAATAAAATTTAATAGTTGTATGGATTGTATCTACATCATATTATGATTAGATGATTTATTTTGAGAAATATAAAGTTAATTTTTTTTTAATCTTTGATTTAGAATTTATTTTTGACAAAAATAAATAAATGTTAAGGAATATGGAGTAAATGCTTAAGTAGGGATTTTTCTTACACTTCTTTATGCACTTTTACTTGATTATATAGAGCTTAGAGTTGTATATAATTTGATTAGAATTTTTAGAAACTTTGTGATTTATTTGCTTATAAAAGAAATTTCGAGAAAAATAAAGAGTTGATGCCCAAATTGCGAAAGTGTAAACTTGGAATATGTTTGTAAGGTTATGAAAGAGATATGTTTTAAATTTGAACAAAAACAGACTTCGACTCGACCGGTTTTGAAATTTTACCGGTTTGCGACCAAAAGAGCATTTTTAAATAAAACAAAGGAATTATGTTTAACTTTTGGTATAGCGATCCCGGTTTCCCTTTCTTTAACTGTTGTATCCGGACTTAGGTTCCGTAGAGTTAGCTATGGTGTATATCCTGTTTTCATCCTTTACTCTTTATATTTGAGTCTTGGGTTGTGTTGGGCAGGTTTGGAACAAGTTGGTTGAGCTTAGAGACCAAAAACAGTTGTCCAGATTTTGGCCTCTCCGCTCGAGCGAGAGTTTGGCCGCTCGAGCGGAGAATACACCCATCCAGTATTTCTTGTGTAGTGTTGTTCACTCAAGCGAGAGTTTGGCCGCTCGAGCGGGAGGTTGTGAGTGACGATCGAGCGGGGAGTTGGACGCTCAAGCGGGGGACCTGTCTGCAAAAGTGCTGGGAGTGTGCATCCCCCGCTCGAGCGGGGGATTGGCCGCTCGAGTGGGAGTCTGTGAATGATGCTCGAGCGGGAAGTCTGGGTTAAAGCTCTGTGTTTTGACTTTTAAAATCACTTTTTCACATCTCTTCTCTCTCTTACTTTTCCAAAAACACCATTGTTGAGCTTTTCACTCTAGAGCTCTACCTTCTCTCTAAGTATTGATCTAGCTAGGGTGTTTTTCTCACCTTTGGCCTTTGTAAAAGTTGTGTGGATCGTCAAGGGCTATCTTCTACTCTGAAAATTTTGGAATTTGGAGCATCTTCATTTTCGTCATCTTCTTCCCTTGAGATGCGAATTTGAGATAGGGATTCCTACTCACTCTTATGGTCTTTGACATAGATTGTTGGTTGTTTTGATAAAGTGTTGAAGTTGGGTAATTTTGGGACTTAGGGTTTTGACAATGGTAAAGGAGGGTTTTGTTATTTTGATTCTAAATATGTGATTTGGGTTTCAAAATGGTGATAATGTTGTTGGTAGTTGATGTATAGACCTTTGGGCCAATATTGGGAAATGGGGCAGAAACCCTAATTTGTTGTATAAGTTAATTGTCATAATTAATTTGGGAAAGTTGTGACTATATGGAATTGAGTTGGGAATAATGAAATAGACTCATTATACTGCGAATTAGTGGAGTTGGATTTATTAATCACCCACTTTTGGAAATGTTGATATTTCATCTGTTGGAGCTTTTATTATCTGTTTAGAAATAATTACTTGGGCTACCGGTGGAGGGTAGTTTTGATTGTTGTAGACAATGCATGATGATTAGGTAAACTAAAACTAATCAATTGGATGTGTCATAGAGTATGACGGTTAATAGAATACATTAACGTTATGTATTGATTGATTGAGTATATGACCTATGTGTATATACGTTGTGTGTGTGTGTGTGTGTGGGAGGAGATAGGGGATGTACTCCACGGTTTAGGGAAAGATAGGGGATGGACCTCTAAACTGGATGTTGTTTGGGAGGAGATAGGGGATGGACTCCACTGATACAGCTCATATGCTTGTCAGTTAAAGTGTTGATATAGCTCATATGCTTATCTATGGAAGTGTTGATATAGCTCATATGCTTATCTGTTGAATTGATGATGTAGCTTCTATGCTTGTCTGTTGAGGTGTTGATACAGCTTGTATGCTTATCTAAAGTGAAATGGAAAACGCTTCATTTGAGTTATTACTTCGTTTGGAGTATGTGGCCAGGTTCTGAGCCACGACTATGAATTGGAAATGGAAATGAAATGAAATGAAACATGGACATAGTGGTCATGTAATGGAAATGAGTTATGAATTGAATTATGGAAATTAAGCATTTATCAATTGCTAATGTCTTAGTTATTGCCCATAATGTGTTTAGCATATCTCTACTGGGCGTTGGCTCACTCTATATGGGACATTATTTTCAGGTACAGGTAGCATGCCACCTCCAAGGACATAGCTTGGATGATGATAAGGGTTGAAGACTCTTTTTGTTTATTTTGTTTGTATTACATGTATATCCAACCAAGGGCTTATTTTGTATAGAGTTAGTACTCTTCTTTTGTGTAACCAAGTGTTGACTTGGAAAGTTGTAAGCCCATAGGGCACTTGCTTTTGTTGTTAACATGTAATACTGTTGTAAGAACCACTCTGATAAATAGAAATGGTTGGTTTCTCTTATATTAATTAATGTCTAATGTGATGGGTTTTATGTATTATTTTAAGGGCGTTACATTTGGGGCTTTTGATCAAAATAGTATGTCATTGTTGAATAATACTTGGAGAATGAGTTCCGAAAGAAAATGATGTTTTCTTGGGCATTAACGGTATTATTTTGTTTAATGTATCTGTTGGAATAAAACCGACACGGTTAGAAATAGACCTTGAGAGGTTATCGGACGTGATTGTGATATGAAAACTAGTGCAGTGGTTCATATTTGATGAGATGTGGAATAGATTGTATTTATCAGAATTTTGTTGAAATTTAAATTGTTTATTTGTTTACCTAAAAATGATGGTTTTCATGGAATATGAGAATTGTTGAAGTTTTGAAAATTGTTGTTCAAAATGTTGATATAGTCTTGAAGTGACTAAATGGTTGAGATTACTCTAAGTGTGGGAATTTTGTTGTCCCATGGATGAATTGGAATAAAAATATTTATATTAATCTTGAGAAATTATATTGAAATGAGAAATGAGAATTTTGATCACAATGGGAATATTGTATGGAAGTATTGAAAGTGGAAGAAAAATTGCATTGTATTATTAATCATTGTATTGGCATATCAATTCATTTGATAATGATGAGCTTTGAAACTTGATTTGAAAATTTTGCATTGAGAAAGGAATGTTAGGAAACAAGTTTTCATGAAATGATTTTGGGTAAATATAGTGGTAAGTCTTGAAAGGTGGTGTAGTTGATAGGTGTCGAGCCTTCCAGTTAATACTGGTAAAAATGACAGATTACAAGTGTCAAGCCTTCCAGTTAATACTGGTAAAAATGACAGATTACAAATGTCGAGCCTTCTAGTTAATACTGGTAAAAATGACAAATTGGTAGTACTTGTATAGTCTACGTGCAGACACCAGCTTAGGGATTACCTGAGTCGTATTTACCATCTTGAAATTTTATTGAAATTGTTGGATTAATGTGTTTTCAAATTGGCATTGTGCGTAAGATTTTCAAAAGATAAGAAAAATATTTTGAGTATGACATGGCATATGCATTCATCTTATAAGACTGAATAAAATGGATTTGATGAATTGTTTAATTAGTTGATTCAATTGATAATGAAATAATTGAATGAATTGAAAAGAATGTCATGTTGGTATTGAAACGTGTTTATTTATTTAAGTTAACTTGTTGTGGTTAATTAAATAAATTGAATTTAAGAGATTATATAATAAAATCATATGGTTTTGACATGATATGATTTCACGTATATGTATGAGTATTTTGGTACCCGCATATTTTAATGTTTTAATATGGGATTGTTTGGTGAGCTAATGGTTGCTCACTCCCTGCCTGTACATGTGTGCAAGGAATGCTTTTCGGATTTGAAGATCAAACAATGGGTTTTACCATTTGATAAGTGTAATGTAGTGATGGATTGTACTACTTCATTTGTTTGTTTGGCTGATTGCTATTTTTTTGTAAAGAGCAGTGTCTTCTCTTTCGTTGTAAGTCTTAGGGCATTCCTTTCATTCATATGTAAGTGTCTTTTTTGTATCACGAGGGGGAATATGTATATTTAATTATTCAATATTTCATCCAAGGATGAATTGTCATTTGTAAATGAACTTAAGTAATGAATATTGATAATGTTATCCGAATAATAAAATTTGGGGCGTGACAGCAATTAGAACCTGTTTTTGAGGTTTGAGATCCTTGGGTTTCATTATTTTGGTTTCAAGATCTGAAGGAATTTAATTGGGTGCAGGAATATTATATAGATATGGTTTGCGTGAACTCCTCATTATGGTCTTGTTTTGTAAGTTATTCATGTATAGGTATGGTTTGGCTGATGGTTGTTCATTATATATATAGGTATGGTTTGTCTATGACATTTTTTTGTTTCTTTTCTTTTTTTTTTTTTTTTTCATTACCATGTGTCTCATTTGTCTATAACATATATCAAGTTTTTCTGTATCATGATATAGTGACTTATTAATGCTTAATAATTAATTATTGAAGTGATTATCAGTTTCAATTGTGTTTTTAATTGAACTATAAGATAGGCGATAAGTTTATTTTATTCTCTTTCTCCAATTCAAAACAGTAGGTATGGTTTAACCAATGTGTTTTTTTAGTTTTTTTCCAGTTCGTATAGTTTGTTCCATTGTTTGTTTGTTTCATTTTTTATTATGAACTTGGGATTGTTTGTTCCATTTTTGTTGGGAATGTTCCATTGTATTTTCAATGTGTTGGGTTAGTTTTACTTGATAGTTAGTATAAATTGCTGATTAAACAGCTTTTTTTTCCTTTTTTTTTTTTGGGTCATAAATTTATATTTGGACTTTCTAAATGATAATCATAAATTTAATTTGAAGACTATAAAATTGAAGTCAGTTGGGGAAGAGAAGAGTTCAAATTTGGACAATTGTTGTGCTCTCATTTCATACCCTTTATGTTTCTAGGGTTGATTTTAATTTTATCATTTTAATGTGATTGTCAAAATACATCATTCAACAGTTATAATTATATAACCAAATATTTTCAGGTTGAAGTACAACAGTTATGGACAATATCACTATTTTTGGTCAAGTAAGTTTTTTTTTTTTTTTTTTTTTAAATTTAAGTACCTCTCTTATAATGTAAAGCCTATTTATTTAAAATAAAGCTTATTTATTTATTTATTTTAAACTTATCATATCTAATTTTCTTCTAATAAATACTTTAAACAACTCATACTTTATAGGTGGATGAAGACTTACACCAAACGGTAATTTCAAGAAAGAAATGATTTTTTTTCTTATTTATCTATACAAAGTTTTATTTATCACTCTAAAGTTTTTGTATTTATAGATTCAATTTCTTCAACAAAGAAATGTTAATGTTGTTGTTCGCGATGAGCGTGACCTTAATACTATTCACATTCATGAGGTAAGCCTAAAAGTAACTAATATGTGAATGCATTTTCTTATCATTTTATAAATTATTTATAAATAGATTCTACTTATTTTTTTACAAGCAAAGGCAAAGGAAAAACAAAAGTAATATCAAAGGAGATAGAAAAGGCTATCTCTTCTAGCAAAGGAAAGGAACATGCAAATCCCGTGGTATGGTTTTTTTAACATTTTTAAAAAGTTTGTTTTCCACATATTTATTAAATTTTTGTTTTTATATAGATTTTTTAAAGAATTGCATAGTGTCATATACTCTTTTTTTATGTACATTTTTATGAGTTATTGTTTTTTAAATATTTATTCAATTGTTTTGACTGAATGTGAAATATTTTTCTAAACCATGTTAAAGTAAGCATTTATACATGTTAATGCATTTGTTTGAACATTAATTTTGAGAGGGTAATTTTTATATGTAAAATTGGGCCGAGCTGAGTAAGGGCCGGTATGGGCCGAAGTACAAAAGGCAGAGTAAGAAGACCTCAAAATTAGTTCGGTCTTAGAAGTGCCTAATGTTATCTCAATCTAGAAGAGTACAACGGTAGTTCGGTCGTCAGATCTCAACCTTCAGAGATAGACCGGTCGGTCGGCATAGCGCGAATAGCTCGGCCGGACCAAGCTAGTTGTTAGCTCGGTCGAAGCAATACTGTGGTTAGCATGGTTTAAGCAGATGGGGCCGAGGTAAGAGCAGTGGAATGGGGAACCGAACTAAGCACAGTTCAGTCTACCCCCGTGGCTCAGCATAGCCATGCTTACTTCGGCACATTGGAATCCGTCCTTGGTAGAACCATCTCACTTAGTTTAAGCAGTGAGGGGGGTGTTGAAGGATAAGCATTATCCTTCAGGAGTATGAATCCTAGGAGGACTCTACATGGAGAGGTAGAAGTCCTATTAGGATTGTGCCACACGAAACCTATAAAAGCTCACAAACATCACCTATGGAGGGGTAACGCTACTTTGATTCCTGAATACACAGCTTTTGTCTATTTGTCTAGTTTACTGACTTAGGCATCGGAGAGGTTTCCGGCACACACCCGCAGGCTAGCTCACGTTTGTATTTTCAAGTATTAGAGCGACGTCGTACGGAGGAGCGCAGACTTGATCAACAGGATTATACGAGAAGGTTTATTTCTTTCCCGTAGAATTGGCGCCGTCTGTGGGAATTCAGACAAGAACAAAATCTCTTGATCAAGCTTTTCCTCTTAAAGAATCAATGGCGCACAATGAAGATTTGCCACAGTCCGCCATCGACGGACAAACCCCAGAAGGAGGTGCGAGGCGCGAGGGTCTACCTCTCATCCCTCCTATGCCATATTTAGAACCACAAAGACAGAATCCCAGGAGGGATACAAGGGGAAGAAGGCAGACTAACAGCCCACGTCACTCTCGTTCACAGAGTCCAGAGAGACAAAGGCGGAGGATTGATCCCCAGGCTTTGGAGGATCGCGTCAAGGAACAAGACGAGTTAATACATCGAATGGCGGCGGACATGGAATCTCTAAAGCGCCAGGTGAAGGGAAAATGAGTGACGACAGGGGAGGGGTGCACAAACAAGATGCCCCCTCGCCACTCGGAAGGTCGAAGTAGGAATACCACACCCTCTCAAGCAGAAAGTAGAAGCCCCAGGACAGGTGATACGCAATCTAGATCTTCCAGAAGTCGTCACTCCAGGTCTGAGAGGACCAGATCTGAGAGGTCATACACTGAGGGAAGCACATATTGGCCCTCACATACTCACCAAACAAGATCCAGGCAGACGGAGTTGCCCAGATCATCCGATTTACGAACTGTGCTCGAAGAAAAGGCACGATGGAAGGAGGATGCCAGGGCACGCGACCCATATAGAGTTTCTGCCTTACAGCAGTTGGCTCCTCGGATGCATGGTAGCGTCGAGGTTGGAATGCCAATTCCGCGCCGTGCCTACGAACCGACGGACAAGGCATTAGCGAGGCTGCAGACCTCACCGTTCGTTCCGGCAATTGAAAACGCGCCCCTACCATCAGGCTTCCTTCAGCCCAAATTTACTACATATAAGGGGAAGACGGACCCCTATTCACACTTGAGCCACTTTCTCCAGGTCATGGCGGTATACCGGCGAAACGAGGCTTTAATGTGCATGCTCTTCCATCTAGCCTTGGTGACCTAGGCCTGACTTGGTTCAAAAAACTTCCAGAAGGCAGCATAGCCTCCTGGGCGCAATTGGCAGAAGTGTTCGTCACAAGGTTTCGAACGAACACCAAAACCCCGGTGGAAATCGACCAGCTACTCTCCATCGACATGGGCGACAAAGAGACCCTAAGATCCTATAATAGTTGCTACTGGGAGACCTTCAATCAGATTGGGGACTGCCCCACCAATCTCGCCATTGCACAGTACAAAAGAGGCCTTCCAGTCGGGAACAGACTAAGGGACTCAATCACCATGACACCGCCCCTCACCATGGAAGCCCTGATGGAAAGAGTGCATCAGCACATCAGGGTAGAGGAGGATGGCGCACGTGCCAAAGCAAAATCTGGCACGACCACAGTACTAGATAAAAAGTCCTCAGCAAAGGTCAACGCAGTAGATCGTTCGAACAGAAACGGATGTGGCAGGCGAGACAACGGTGAGGACCATGATAAGAGATGGTTGAGAGTCCGCACTGCCATAACCACGGTCTTTAAGAAACCGATCTACCGAATTCTAAGTGAAATAAGAGACGAACCTTTCGTCAGATGGCCTGCCAAGCTAGGAGAGGCCCAGAAGGACTATGACGAGAGGTCGCGGTGCACCTTCCATAAAGAAAAGGGACACCGCACTGAAAATTGCACGCCATTGAGACAGCACCTGGAGGAGTTGGTTGCAGCAGGTCACCTGGATAAGTACATTGAAGGAGGAATGCAACTAGCCCCCCAGGACCATAATAATCCCAACGGGATGCCGATCGACGCCCCGCCTCAAGGCATTATCAACGTGATACATGGAGTCTTTGAACCTCAGCATGTATGCGAGCTCAGGAGATCAATCAAAAAGGCTGAACACTTAAGAGAGGTGCTAAGTGACCAACCTGCCATCAAAAGGGGGAAGACAGAGGCCACAAACGTCAAGTCTTTTTTGGACAAAGACTTGAAACGGATATATTGCCCTCACAATGATGCCTTGGTCGTCACTCTCCGAGTGAAAGATTTTGACGTCAAGCGGATTCTGATTGACCAGGGTAGTGCATGTGAAATCATGTACTACGAAACATTTAAACAATTGAAGCTACAAGACAAAGACTTGGCGCCCGCCGTATCTCCCCGAATTGGATTCAACTCCATGCCATAATGGCCCGTCGGCAAAATAATTCTTCCAGTCAGAGCAGGAAGCGTGATGAAACAAGTGGAGTTCTGGGTATTAAACGTCCCCTCCACTTACAACATCATCTTGGGCAGAACCTGGCTGCATGCCATGCGATCAGTGGCGTCATCCTACCACCAAGTAATGCGGTTTCCCAATGACACCAGGGTAATTGAAGAAGTCTATGGAGATCAGATCATGTCAAAGCAATGCTTCGTCACGGTGAATGGCAGCCGCGCTACCAAATGATACGTTCATTCGGTGGAAGAACCTGAGAGCAATGAACTATTCGCAGATGTCAGCAAAGCAGCTGATCAGAAGGCGGTGGAAGATTTGGTAGAGGTAAGAATAGATGAAAAGAACCCGGATAAGTTCTTTTTGCTCAGTTCGTCATTGTCCAGCACTGAGAGATTGGAGGTATTGGAATTTTTGACCTCTAACATCGAAGTGTTCGCCTGGACTCCATATGACATGCCAGGCATTGATCCCAACTTCATCTGTCACCAACTCAATGTTCGCCCATCCACCAGACCAATCATTCAACGCACACGTAGATCGGTACTCCACCACGCCGAGATAGTGGCGGAAGAAGTAGGAAACCTACTGGAGGCAGGAGCAATCAGAGAGGTGCACTACCCAAGATGGATCTCCAACACAGTCGTGGTGCTAAAGAAGAATGGCACATGGCGTGTCTGCGTCGACTACAAAACCGTCAACAAGGCGTGCCCAAAAGACAGCTTTCCTCTACCACAGATAGATCAACTAGTAGACCTAACGGCAGGGCACAACAGACTTAGCTTTCTGGATGCATACAGAGGCTACCACCAAATCACCATGCATGAACCAAACCAAGAGGTCACATCCTTTACAACTCCAAGAGGATTGTACTGTTACAAGGTCACGTCCTTTGGCCTAAAGAACACAAGGGCGACATTCCAACGAATGGTCACCAAGATGTTTGAACCATTGTTAGGCAGAACAATGGAGGCTTACATCGACGACATGGTAAACAAGAGCAAGGACGAGAATGACCATCTCAAGGACCTATGTGAGATGTTTGAGATCCTGAAGAAGCACAAGTTGCGCCTCAATGCATCTAAGTGTGCATTTGGAGTAGGATCTGTCAAATTCCTAGGCTTCCTGGTGACCAATCGAGGTAGCGAAGCTGACCCCTCCCAGATCAAAGCAATCCAGGAGTTGGAGAGACCAAACTCAGTAAAAGAAGTGCAACATCTCACCGGCATGGCAGCTGCACTCAATCGGTTCATAAGCAGGTCGTCAGACAGACTACGACCATTCTTCCATGCTTTGAAGGCTAAGTTTGAGTGGGACGAAGAATGCGACCATGCCCTGGAAAGCTTAAAAGAATACATGTCTTCTCCACCATTGCTTGTCACCCCAGTATCTGGCGAAGAACTCTTCCTATACCTAGTCGTCTCCCAGCACGTAATTAGCGCAGTGTTGGTCCGCGCAGAAGGAGTCCAACATCTACCCATCTATTATGTCAGCAAGACATTACTAAGCGCCGAAACAAGGTACTTGCCACTGGAAAAACTGGCATTGGCCTTGATGATGGCCTCAAGAAAGTTGTCGCACTACTTTCACGCCCACACCATAGTTGTCCTCACAGCCTTTCCATTAAAAGCTTTGTTTGAAAAGGCGAACTTTTCTGGGCGAATTCTGAAGTGGGCAGTAGAGTTGGGGCAATACGACATCAAATTCCAACCCAGGACCGCAATAAAAGCTCAAGCATTGGCGGATTTTGTCGCAGAATTCACACCAGGAAGTCATCACATCTGCCCAGTCGACCTGACTGAAACAACCGAACCAGGGATGGAAGTTGACGCTGGAATAGCGCAACCCTTGATACAGGATACTCAGCCAGACGCCAAGGCAGACCAAAACGAAGCAAGGAAGGAAGAAGCAGACCAAGCTACACCAAGTCAAGACTCACCAAAATCAGATTGCGAGGGGCAAACAGCCAGCATGGACCTTAAAGAAAACACCACCAACATGGGAGATCCCAAGGCATCATCCGATCCCTCCACTTGCTGGAAGTTGTTTGTTGGAGAGATGTGGAAGCTCTTCGTGGATGGAGCATCCAACCGGCATGGAGCAGGACTTGGCATAGTCCTCATCTCTCCAGACGGCCTAGTAGTAGAACAAGCAATCAACCTTGGCTTCCCAGCATCAAACAACGAAGCGGAGTATGAAGCGCTTCTTGCAGGTCTCAAGTCAGCATTCTACATGAAGGCCACCGAGCTAATGGTTTACAGCGACTCACAGCTGGTGGTAAACCAAATATCTGGTGACTACGAAGCAAAGGATGACAGGATGGCCAAATACCAAGAGTTGGTCAGAACTGAGATCAAGAAATTTGAAGTGGTCAGAATAGAACAAATCGGCAGGGAGGAAAACAGCAGAGCGGACGAGCTAGCAGGCTTTGCCTCAATGGCAGATACTTCCATCCCTCATCCATTACTGATCGACTACCTACCTAGACCAAGCATTGAACACCCCGAAGCAGAAGAGGTATGTTGCGCAGAGCTAGGCCCCTCTTGGATGGATCCCATCATACTGTTCCTAAAGGATGGCACCTTACTGGAAGAAAAGAAAGAGGCCAACAGAATAAGATCCAAGTCGCAGCGATTTTGGCTCTCCCCATCTTTAGCATTGTACAAAAAGTCATTCTCAGGGCCCTACCTAAAATGTGTTCATCCCAGCAAAGTGGAAGCATTCTTATTCGAAATACATGAGGGCGTATGCGGAAGCCATCAAGGAGGAAGATCAGTAGCATACAGAGCAATTTCGCAAGGATATTGGTGGCCATACATGCAAGCGGATTCAGAAAAGTGTGTCAAAAAGTGCAAGAAGTGTCAGAAGTTTGCACACCAAATACACCAACCCGCCAGAGAACTCCTACCTCTAACTAGCCTATGGCCCTTCGCAATGTGGGGATTGGACATAGTAGGACCACTTCCAACAGCACCAAGAAACAGGAAATTCTTTCTTGCAGCAACCGACTACTTCACAAAATGGGTGGAAGTAGAAGCCTTGGCGTCAATCAAGGAAAAAGATGTGAAAAAGTTTGTCTGGCAGAATATCATCACTCGATTTGGCATACCAAAGGCACTAATATTAGACAACGGCACTCAGTTTGACGGCAGAATTTTCAGAGACTTTTGTGAAGAGTACAAGATAGAGTTCTACAATTCTACACCGGCATATCCCCAAGCCAATGGCCAGGCAGAAGCATCAAACAAGGTCGTCTTGGATGGACTGAAGAAGAGGTTAGAGAAAGCAAAAGGCAGGTGGGCAGAAGAACTCCCTCATGTTTTATGGTCTTACTGCACCACACCTCGACGATCAACAGGAGAAACACCATTCTCCTTAGCTTATGGCATGGAAGCAGTAATCCCACTGGAAGTTGGCCTCCCCACAATTCGAAGCGAGAATTTTGATCCAGAATTAAATGGCGAAGCCATAACATTGGAGCTCGACCTTGCAGAAGAAAGAAGAGAAAGAGTGCTGGTTCATATTGCCTCATACCAACAAGAGTTATCCAGGAAATACAAAAAGACAGTCCATCCAAGGCAATTCAAGGTCGGAGATTGGGTACTGCGCAAAGTGATGGGAAACACCTTGGTGCCCGGAGATGGCAAGTTAGGGCCTAACTGGGAAAGACCTTACAAAGTGGTCGGATTAGCAGGCAAAGGGGCATACCACTTAGAAGATAAGGATGGCAAAGCAATTCCCAAACCATGGAACACTACCAATCTCAAGTTATTTTATTTTTAGCTATTTTCTTTTCAAGCATATGTAATTTTTTCTTTTCTCAATAAAACAAGACAATTCTTTTCAGCATAATTGTTTTCTGTAAAAGATAGTTTTAGAGAGTTAGGAGCACTGTAAACACTTTATTCTAAGTTGGCTGGAAAAACTAACTTAGAGGTTGGCTGGATTAAACCAACACGCCTCCCAAAGCCCAGGATAAGGATCCAGGCTACAGGACGTTTGGTCGGAATACCCAAACATTTATTCTAAGTTGGCTGGAAAAACTAACTTAGAGGTTGGCTGGATTAAACCAACACCTCTCCTAAGCCCAGGATAATGATCCAGGCTGCAGGACGTTTGGTCGGAATACCCAAACATTTATTCTAAGTTGGCTGGAAAAACTAACTTAGAGGTTGGCTGGATTAAACCAACACCCCTCCTAAGCCTGGGATAAGGATCCAGGCTGCAGGACATTTGGTCGGACTAACCAAACACTTTATTCTAAGTCAGCTGGAAAAACTAAACTTAGAGGTTGGTTGGATTAAACCAACACTTGTTACTCTTTAGCCGAAGTAAGTTTATGGCTGAAAAGTGGTTGGCTGGATTAAACCAACACTTATTACTCTTCAGCCGAAGTAAGTTTATGGCTGAAGAGTGATTGGCTGGATTAAACCAACTCTTGTTACTCCTCAGCCAAAGTAAGTTTATGGCTGAAGAGTGGTTGGCTGGATTAAACCAACTCTTGTTACTCCTCAACCGAAGTAAGTTTATGGCTGAAGAGTGGTTGGCTGGATTAAACCAACTTTTGTTACTCTTCAGCCGAAGTAAGGGTATGGCTGAAGAGTGGTTGGCCGGATTAAACCAACACTTGTTACTCTTCAGCCGAAGTAAGTTTATGACTGAAGAGTGGCTGGCTGGATTAAACCACACTTTTGTTAGTCTTCAGCCGAAGTTAGAGTACGGGCTGAAACGTGGTTTGCAGGATTAAGCTCTCTATACTCTTCAGCCGAAGTAAATTATATCGGCTAAAGAGTGGTTGGCTAAGTAAGCTTAGTCAGATTGATAAGCTAGGACCGGACTAAAGTATTTAAACCGAGATAATAGTTGGAGCAAAAAAGATCATACAAAAAACATTGCAAGTACAAGCATAACAACCAAACCGGAATAATAGTTGGAGCAACAAAAGATGATTTCCATTGATCTAGTTCAAAATGATTACAAGGGAGGGGCTCCCAGCCCGGTTACAAATCAAAGCAAACAAAAGAAAAAGAAAATTACAAAATCAATTAAAAAGGTCTTCAAGATCAACATCAACTTTAACACCGGTTGCAGATGGAAGATCAATCTCGGTAGCAACTGGCAGCACGGTATCAGTCAGCGGCTCAACAGTTAGGTCATCAATCATTGACTCCAACCGAGCTGATTGATCGTTGCCTTGCTCGTTGACTACCGGAGTAACAGTCGGCTCATTTTCTTCATCTTCATCATCTGAACCCTGCAAAAATTGTTGTTGGACAGAAGCAGCATACTCTGCTCATGAAGCCGGAATGAAATACTGTGGAGCATTGAAGACCTCAGTTTCAGGCCCACAACTGAGCTGCTCCACAGCGCTTCTTCAGCCGCACTTGAAAAATAAGTCCTTCGTTGCCTCACATTGTGGAATGTAAAGGGCCTCCGCCTCCTTAAAACCTTCGGCGTTGGCACCTTCCACCTTCTCTTTTAGTTCGGCAATTTCGGCGTCCTTTTTTCCTTCGAGCTTGACTAGCTCACGAAGGTACTTGTCTTTCATCACGGCCAACGCCTTCTATTTGTCAGCATCAGCCGAGGTAACTAGTCCGGTTAGACGAGTTACCTCAGCCTCTAGCTCGGCTGTCTTTTGTTGGGACTCTTTTAGCTCGGCGGTCTTGGCTTCGGCTTCTGCCATGGCCTGCCTTGCTGTCTTTCTGAGCTCCAGCACTTTTTGGTGGGCAATTTGGCTCTTTTGGAGAGACTGAAACGAATGGAAAAGAAATCAATGACCAAAATCGAACTGAAAGTTAGCAAAAATTGAGAGACAAGAGGGGCATCTTACCAGGATCATGGATTTGGTGGCCGATCGGATGGCCCTTAGTTCGGTCAGATGCTGGTGGTGTTCCATGTCTGCTGGAAGGCAAACACTCTTGGCAAGGTTGAATGCCATCAAGTGATCCTTCTCAGGAACCACAGAATCGGTATCTTGGATATCGTGGTTCTGAAATTTCAGCTTTGGTGCCCACATGGAGGAGCTAGCTCGGTCAGCAGGCTCCGGTTGAGGGCTTGGGTGAGGGCTAGGCGGAAGGATGGTCTCATCCTCGTCAACGAGGCACTGCTCGGTTTGGCTAGTCCGGGCGCGCTTGCTCGCCCGAGATGTTGAAGGCCGTTGAGTTGGGAGAGCCACCACGGTTTCTGTTGTCTGGGTTGCTGGAGTTACTTCGGGCCTGTTTGTTTTGGTCAGAAGAGCCCTCACTCTGTTTTTTTTTTGCCATCTCTTGTTCGGCGGTCAGAGGAACGAGGTTGATCTGGGGTAAAGTTGGGTCCGCTCAGCGTCCTCAGCAGAAGTCTCATTACTCTAGCTTTTCTACATCACCGACGGGTACGTCGGCTCAAAATTAAGAAGTTTGGTCCAACTTCTTTCTGGAAAATGTAGTGCGGCACGGAGTGTGTTCAAGTTAGGGTAACTATACAAGGATTGAAGATGGGCTGAATCTGTATAAAGAAAACAAACTGTTAGTTCGGTTCAGGAGCAGGTAACCGAAATAAAAGAAAAGCGTTAAAGGAAACCGAAGTAAGTTATACCGGGTATTCCTTTATTCCAGTTTATACTTCGGCCTGGGATCTGGGCTTGGTGGTCTTCAAAATTCCCAGATACCCAGAAGAAGTCGTCATCATTCAAGTCTTTATCCGGCGTATCTTTTATTATTTTTTCTCTGCGACGGCGTATCCTAAGGTAGTAGACCCAGCCGTCATCCTTGGAGCCAATGGAGTATTGGTGGAATATTTCGGCTAGACCAAGGTTAAGACCGGCTTGGTGGTTTAGTTCGGCTATTCCCATTATTATACAGTAAGAATTGATGGAAAGCTGGGTGGGGCACATTCTGGTTTGTTTGAGGAATTCACAAATTAAAGGTTGGACGGGGAATCTTAGTCCGGTTTCTATTATTGAAAGGAGGGTGAAAGGTACATAGCCTTCTTTCCCCCATGGAACGATATCTTGTTCGGCCAGAATAAGTTGGACGTCGTCAGGTATATTGTAATCTTTGCAAGATTCGGCTAGACCGCCAGGTGTGTTTACTACGAATCTGTACTTCCCCATTTATTTTGTAAGTTATGAATAAATTAGATCGGTGGACAATTTGTGCTCAGTAGCTCGGTTGAGTGCTCAGAGAAGTGCCTAGGCAACCTAAGTCTACAAAGTGGAAAACAGAGGTGTTAAGCACAGATCGTTGGACCGTGCTACAAAGTAAAAGCAAGATAAAAGGAGTCCTACTTTGGTTATAAGGGATGCTACAGGTTCTATCTCAGTTTCAACAGGATGCTTGGTAGCCCGGGTTGAGCAAGAGGTTTTGTTAGCTCGGTCTTGGCAAGCGATTCGTTATTTCGGTTGGTGTGAATGTTCTGTTAGACCGGTTGAGCCTCTAGGGGCAGCTTTCTGAGTTCAGTCTGAAAACTAAGAAAGCTGGCTCAGCCCCCAAGGCCTAGCTCGGTTGAAGGCTAAGGTTTCTAGTATACTAAGTTCAGACTTATTTCGGTTGGTGTATGTGGTGGTTGGTTACCTTGGCTAAAGTAAATACTTATCAGAACTATTGATATATTCAAGTCCTAGTTCAGTTACGATCAAGATAGATCTTTATATAGCACAAACGGTATCATAGTCCGGTTAGGACATGTTTATGGATTAAAATAGCGTTCTACGGATTATTGCATGAAGTTCATAGGTTTTTTATGAAGTTTTTTTTCCAGAAAAGTGCAACACAAAGCTAAACAGCAAAAGTGTTTTGCAAAAAACAGAAAAAAATAGTATGCCATGGATCGAAACAGATATGAAAAACAAGGAAAGTAGAACAGATGTTTGAAGCTTACTAGAGGAAGAGGGAGGAGCTGGATTTTGTAAGAGGCACTGGAAAAATTTACGAGCTTCGCAATTGCAAGGCTGAAGAACAGATGGAAGTTCGAAGAAAGGGAGAAGAAGATGAGCAGTATGAAGATGATTCGAAAATGGCAAGGGTTTGTTTTGTTTAGATAGAGAGATGGAAAAGCGCGGGACTGCTCGAAAATTGCGAAACACGAAGACGGCGCGACAGCTGCGTTGGGCCAATCAGAGGCTGCCACGTGTCATTGGAATGGGAAACGGTTCAGTTGCTGTGATTGAAGAGACGTTTTTGACCGAAACAAAGCAGAGCCCGGTGTGAAAATTAGTTCGGCTGGAAAGGCTTAAGAGCTGTAGCTCGGCTGGAAAGACTAATGGGGGTTTTAGTTCGGCTGGGGAGGCTTAAAGAACTTTAGCTCGGCTAATTACAGATAATCCCAATCATGTTTTGCAGATGGAATTAAAGGGCAATTGAGAGGGTAATTTTTATATGTAAAATTGGGCCGAGCTGAGAAAGGGCCAGTATGGGCCGAAGTACAAAAGGCAGAGTAAGAAGGCCTCAAAATTAGTCCGGTCTTAGAAGTGCCTAATGTTATCTCAATCTAGAAGAGTACAACGGTAGTTCGGTCGTCAGATCTCAACCTTCAGAGATAGACCGGTCGGTCGGCATAGCGCGAATAGCTCGGCCGGACCAAGCTAGTTGTTAGCTCGGTCGAAGCAATACTGTGGTTAGCATGGTTTTAAGTAGATGGGGTTGAGGTAAGAGCAGTGGAATGGGGAACCGAACTAAGCATAGTTCGGTCTAACCCCGTGGCTCAGCATGGCCATGCTTACTTTGGCCACGTTGGAATCCGTCCTTGGTAGAACCATCCCACTTGGTTTAAGCAGTGAGGGGGGTGTTGAAGGATAAACATTATCCTTCAGGAGTATGAATCCTAGGAGGACTCTACATGGAAGGGTAGAAGTCCTATTAGGATTGTGCCACACGAAACCTATAAAAGCTCACAAACATCACCTATGGAGGGGTAATGCTACTTTGATTCCCGAATACACAGCTTTTGTCTATTTGTCTAGTTTACTGACTTAGGCATCGGAGAGGTTTCCGGCACACACCCGCCGGCTAGCTCACGTTTGTATTTTTAGGTATTAGAGCGACGTCGTACGGAGGAGCGCAGACTTGATCAACTGGATTATACAAGAAGGTTTATTTCTTTCCCGTACAAATTTGAAATAGATTTTTAAAATTAATAAAATGAAGTTTTTAATTATATAAAATAGATTTTTAAATTTTTTATTTTAATTATAAGTTCTTATGGAAAGAAGAAAAAGACAACAATCAATTTGCAGGTTGCAGTTTGTAGTTTGCAGCTTTGTATGCGTAATGTGTTTTCAAATTGCTTTTTCCCTCCCTTTTTAAATTTCATCAATACATGCATTGGTTCTTATGTGACTAACAACTCAACCGAGCGAAGAACAAAAGTTAGTTAAACTTTTGAGAACAAATACATGATAAAATCAAAGCAAGAGAGGGGATAATCTTCACATTTTATGCATCTAATTATATAATATTCTCATTTTAGGCGCACAATGATAATGTGTTATCAAAAGCTGCATTGGCTCAACGTGCACGGCGAGAACGTGAAAAAAAATCAAAACCCATGTTTTACATACCAATTAGGACAACGCCTACGACGAGAACAAGAGAGATCAAAGAAATGTATTAACCCAAGACAACCTTCTTTAACACCCAATTGGTAAACAATTGTATAAAATTCTTGACATATATACTCTACTATTACCACTTTATTATACAGATTTTAATTTGTTTACAATCCATTTTTGTAGGCCTACTCCTACAACCCCATCTAGAAATGTTGGAATGGTCATTCGTGATGAGCATGACATTAATGTTATTCGTGTTCGTGCGGTAAGTACAAAATCAAATCAAACATTGTATGTATTTTATTTATATAAGTTTTTTTTTATATATATATTTTGAATATTTTATTTATATTTGTTAGGCAAAAGAAAAAGAAAAGGTCAACCCGATGTCTAAAGGAAAAGAGAAGGTGGCTCATTCTGACAAGAGAATGACAAATGCATGTCAAGTGGTATATAATTCTTTTAAAAAATATGAAGCAAAAGTATGTGAATTTGTTGCTTTATGTTGTTTTTGTAGAATGATTGTAATATATTCTCCTGTAACTTGCTATTATTTATATGTGTTTTTCAAATTTATTTATTTTTATTTTGCATGGATACATGTGCATTTATAATGTACCATATGAAGCGAATAGGAAAAAAAAACGAAGGAATAAAGACAAACTATTTAATGAAACGATAAACTAAATAAGATAGATTTTTATTTCTTCTTTATTTTTTTTAATAAAAAACAAAACGCATGAAGAAAGAAATAAATACAGATTACACTATTAAAGGTATAAAACAAATAAAATATAAAACTAAATTAAGAGAAACGAAAGAAACAAGAAGATATTTCATTTTAAGCACAAAATATTCACATATTTTGCACCAATGACAAAATATTTTCATTTTAGGCACAAAATGATAATGTAATATCAAAAGCTGCATTGGCCCAACGTGTACGGCGAGAGCGTGAAAAAAAATGAAAAGTCGTACTTTGAATTTCAATGCTTGCAACGAGAACAAGAGGGATCAGAAGAATGTATTCAACCAATACGACCTTCTTTAACACCAATTTGTCGCAATCGCACTTGCCTGGAATGGGAAACAATAACTGAAGATTCTCATTCGGTACAAAAACGAACAATGGTTGCCATCATTCTACATGTTCATTTTCTATGCCAAGCACATCTTTAGCTCTACAAAGGAATCGGTAAACTACTATGTCTAATCTTGAAATACATACATACTCTTATTCATACCATTTTGTTTTATAGAATTTTATTTATACACAAATATTCGTAGGTCTGCTCCTAAAAATCCATTTATTCAATAAGATCCATGTATTGATGATGAATTAGAAGATATGCCTATGAGTACATCAATTGACGCTCGAGCACACAAAGATTCTTGCCACCATTATCTTGGCAAGATGGATATATTATGTCCTTATTGTTCAGCCTTACACTAGATGGATGAAAAATTGACCAAATCATCTATAAAGTGTCCCTTATTCGAAACTTGCTATTTGGAAGGAAAGATTAGGCTACCTTTACTTATTACGCCCCCTCCATCACTTCAGGCGTTGTATGATGGGAATAATGATCAATCAAAATCCTTTCGAAGTTATACTCGATTGTACAATGTAGCCAATGCTTTTATGAGTTTTGGTGCTACATTGGATCCTAAAGTACTCAATGGAAAGGGCCCTACATCATTCACAATTCATGGGGAATTACGACATCGAACAGGATCACTACAACCACAACCAGGGCAGGATGCGAGTTATGCTCAAATGTATATCTATGACCTTGATTCAGCGTTAGAAATTCGAAATCGTAGAAATCCTAACTTGAGAAGGGATGTTCTCAAAACTATTCAGGATAGTTTGTTGCAAGTGAATGCATTTGTAGCTATATTTTGCCAAGCTCATGCCATTTTACATCAATTAGACTCGGCATGACACAATCTATTTGCTCATCTTCATTACAATTCAACAACTGATCGACGTCGGTATAACCTACCAACTGCAGATGAGATTGCAATTGTAATACCAAGTGATGGAATAGAGGTAAGTGGAATGAGAGATATTATCTTACATTTCCAAGGAAATAATGAGTTGATGCAAATTAATGAATGTCACCCAGCATACTTGCCATTATATTATGTTCTATTATTTCCATATGGTGAGCTTGGATGGGAACCTGAGTTGAAATTGTGGAATGTTTAGTATGATCGACCTTCAGCTAATCAACTTACTCTAATGGATTTTTATAGTTATCGTTTGTTTGAATGACCTATAGAGTATTCAACAATTTTGAGAGGTGGAAAATTATTTCAAGAGTTTTTGGTAGATACTTGGGCCACAATTGAGCAAAATCGATTGACATACTACAAGCTTAATTAAGGGAAACTTTGGGTTGAGCTCTACCAAGAGTTGTCAAATATTGATCTAGATTATGTGTGACCTGGTCAAATTGGTCAAATGTTTGTTTTGCCATCTTCATTTACTAGTAATCCTAGACATATGTTTGAAATTTTTCAAGATTCAAATGGCTATCACCCGATACAACTAACACCCAGATATTTTTCTTACCATGACTACAAATCCTAATTGGGCAGAAATTACTTCAACATTATTACCACATCAAAAACCAATTGATCATCTTGATTTAATTGCCTGTGTTTTTGAGTTGAACAGAAAATGTTTGATAAAGGAGATAGAAACAAATAAAGTGCTTGGAAATAAAATTGCACATATTTTTACAATTGAATTTCAAAAACAAGGCCTCCCCCATATGCATGCACTTTTATTTCTTAAGGGTCCAGACAAAATTCGGACATGTGCTCAAGTAGACAAATTGGTCTGTGCAGAATTTCCAGACCCAAAAGATGATCCTATGCTTTTTGAAACTATCAAATGTTGTATGGTACACGGACCATGTGGTGCTCGAAATCCACATCCATCATGTATGAAAAATGGTAGATGCAGTAAGAGATACCCTCGAGTTTTCACAGAAACAATAACTATGGATCAAGATAGATACCCTATCTATTGTCGTCACAATAATGGTCAAGTACATACTGTGAGGGGGCAAGAAGTTGATAACAGGGATGTCGTACCATACAATGCATATCTTTCTAAACTTTTCAACTGTCATAGAAATGTGGAAGTTTGTGCCGGAATGAGATGTGTCAAGTATATACATAAGTACATTTACAAGGGTTGTGATCGTACAACGATGGTGTTGGGATCGATAAATAAGATTCAATAATATCTTGATGTAAGGTATATTGGATCTCCAGAAGCTGCTTGGCGAATATTTGGTCATCCTTTGCGTGCAGAGATGCCAATAGTTGTACGATTAGCACTTCATTTACCTGGAATGCATAGCGTTGTTTTTAACCCAGAAGAGTCATTAGAAACGATTCAATCTAGAGCTAGTCAACAAATGTCAACTCTTACTGGCGTCTTTGCATATTGTACCGCCAGTGAAGATGAATGTCCATTCACTTATCAAGAATTTCCACAACTTTTTGTTTGGCTCAAGTCGGAAAAGAGATGGAAATCAAGAGAAAGGGGATATGCAATTGGTAGAATGTACTTTGCTAGCCCTAATTGTAGTGAAAGATTTTATCTGTGTTTGTTAGTAACATAAAATCACGTCGCAAGATTAACATATATTCACGGCACTTGACATTCACTATCACTTTAAGTCTGCGCCAGTGTAACCATGATCTGCTGTAGTCGTTAACCTCTTTACACAACTTGGAAAAATAGAAGTAATTAAAAACAACTCCATCACACATGCATTTGAAGAAATTCGTAACATCTTCACTCAAATCGTTTCTTATGATCCCATTTTTCTGAAGAAGCTCAACGTCTTGTGAGGAACGAAGGAGACTTCTCATGAGGAAGGCATACAATGTAATGTGATCAGAGCTGCCAAAGCTGCATTGCTCAAAAGCAATCAAATTATGGAAGATTGATTATGTAGCTTCTTGTATGCATAATGGTGGCATTTTCACTACTCCGCTAGTGAAATTTATGTCTAGTAAATTTTCTTTTGTGGTGTTGCTTTGGAATTGAATTCCTACCTTCAAAAATTCTGTAGCGCAAACTTTGAATTCACATTCTCGCAAGTTTATCGGGCTGCATTGCGATGTGTCGAGGTAAAATTTGTGCAAGATATCAAGCAAATGGTCACCAGCTAGGTTGGAGGATTTACTTTCAACTACTCATTCACTCAAAGTCAAACCCAAAGCGGACTTAAAAAAGAGTGTTGCTAAAGTGGCCACATTTTTCTTTGTAAAAGAGCATGTTAATGGCTTTGGCACATACTTTTTTATGATGTCGAACAAAGTCTCCAGAACGAAGAAAGGAATCTAGTTCTCAAGTAGTGCCAAATCATGTTGAAGAGTTGGAACAGTCCAAACATTATTGATAATGGGATCATAGATTATGTCTTCGAAAACCTCAACATGATCATCTGACTTATCTGACTCTGAATACCTCATAAAAAGTTCAAGTATGAAAAACCCATCAAAGAACAATATTTCAACAAGCTTGTGCTTGTCATAGCTTATATATTCTGAATAGCATCCACGAGCTTTGTGTTCCAAATCTAGTACGGTAGAGGCACACTCATGAAGGGTAGTTATTCCAGTTTCAAAAGTTCGATGAAGAAGATGTAGCATGTATCGTCATTTGTGCTCTTCAATGCCTAGCAACTCTTCGTTGCGATGGTGAAATGGTCCTATGGAGACAATAATAGGACTATAGGCTGCTTCCTTCAGTTTTCGGAATTTACTGGGAACTTTATGGATACTAAAGACCGACGGCTTTTCAATAATAGGACTATAGGCTGCTTCCATCCGTCTTCTTCAATATAATTTCCTTCCTCGTTGGCTCCCATTTCATACCACATACCACTACAAAAAATTAAGATTTTAGAAACTAAAATTTAGGGACAAAATTATTTTTTAAGGATCAAAAATTTTTGTTGCGAAAAGTGTTATTATTATATTTTTAGTAACGAAAATTGAATATTAGTGATGAATTATTATCCTTTTGGGATGAATTTTTTTTTTCTCAAAAAATAAACCATTTTGAGACCAAATTATTTTGCCCCTAAAAGTCTATTTATTAGTGACATTTTTAAAATTTTGTCGCTAAAAGCCTTGTTTTTTACTTTTCGGAACGTCCTTTTAGCGACTATCCTCACGACGATAGAAATTAGTCTCTAAATGTCTTTTGTAACAAAATTTTCACTTTTAGAGACTAAAAAATTTAATCTCTAAAATTCTTATATGTTGTAATATACCCTACAAAGTACTATGGCCATATTTTATTAGTAGGATTAATAGTTAGCGGATTAACAATTCATAAAATTAGTATAGAATTGGATATATATAATCTTCTCTTATTCACATTTACTTTGCAAAAGATATGGTAATATATATAATCTCAATTGTACGTTTGTTTTGCATTATTAGTTTTATAATTAAAAAGTCACCAATTTTATTGGACAAATGTCCATTGGAATCTAATTTGAATAAGATTAAATACTAGAATATGACTTTCATAGATCAATAATTTCAATCGCATATTATAATTCACCCTTAATGCTATAATAATCATCTACTTCTACCATTATAACTTATCAAATATGTCAATTTAGTTATCAGCACGGAATTGAAGATACACTAATTTTGTTTTGACAAATAAAATATTAAAGAAGAAGAGAGTAGGAAACAAAAGAAGTTACTATATATAGATAATATTTGATTCATGCATTTGATTTGAAATGAATGTGAAATAAAATGATTATTTTATCATGTCAATTCTCACGTTTGGTTGTTATTTAAAAAATAACAAAAAATATGTTACAAATAAAATTACTATTTATCATTATAATTATTTTTATTAACGAATTAAAAAAATATATTTTTTATACCAAAAAAAGAAAAAAGAAAAACAGTCATAGAGAAAGGAGTCAAAAAGCAGAGGAACAAGTAGCTTGCCTGGACAAACTGCACAGAATGGCTCCACAATAGTTATTTTATTTTATTTTTATTTTTATTTTTTTATCAACAAAAGGAAACTTTATTGACGATCAAAGAGCTCACATCAAAAAAAGAAGGGAGATGCAAAGAGTATCAAAGCTTGCAAATGAAACAAAACTAATTTTATTCGGTAAATTATAAACCCGCTGTTAAAATTTGTTTAAAATATGAATTATCTCATACAGTTATAAAATTACATATTGCCCCTTAAAGTTTTTAATTTAATAACATATGGTTCCTTTTGTCAATAGGGTTAAGCTTCTCCCCTGTCAGGTTTCCCAATTGGAGTGTGTTGTTGGGTTTTTGTGGGCTCATCACGGAGCCCACATCAATAATCTGAACCGTTTAATATATAAAACTCATCAAGTACTTTATCCCTGTAAAAAAATCAATTGATTATATATCAATAGTATCTGATTAGAACACATTTTTGTCAACAATTTATTTTTAAAATCATAGTTACCATTGATACAAATTTGATTTGATCAAGTGGCTATCAATATCCAATTAACATAATGTTTTGCAGCAATGAAGTACTCGACAAACTCTACATATTCACGGTTCGGATCATCAATACGAGCTCTGTAGTGGGCCCACAGAGCCTAACAACACGTTTCAATATGATTTTGGACTGGAGACAAACCTATGCCTTATCAATAAATCATTAAGTCAATTAATAGTTTTTAATGATGTCAAAAATTTATTTCAAATAATAATTTAGTTATTTTTATTTGTATAGAAGAACTGTTAAGAATTTTATTTTTTCAATTAATTTTTTTAAATAAAATTTTTTAATAAGGGGATATTTTTAAATTTTACAAATATTGTTCTTTTTTTTTTAGATTGGAAATTTTATAAATATTCATACACTCCAAGACAAGAGACTTCCCCTGTAAAATTAATCAGCTTGTTTGTTTTCATTTTTCAGAAAACACTTTTCAGAAAATTCTATTTTCTTATTTTTCGTGTTTTTTTTTATTTTTACTGAATTTTTTTATATTTTAAGCAATTTTTTTACTTTTTAGACACACCTAACATAAATACACATAAAAAGTAAAAAAATTGTAAAAAAAAAATCTTTTAAAAATTCACTAAATATCGAAAATACAAAAAAAAATAAATAGAAGAATTCAGTACATTTTTTGTATTTTTATGTATTTATTAATTTTTTAAAATATTTTTTCACAAATTTTTTACTTTTTAGATACATCTAACTAAGGTGCATCTAAAAAAGTAAAAAAAAAATGTTTAAAATTTAAAATATTCACTAAAAATAAAAGAATACGAAAACAAAAAAAACTCAGTTTTCAAAAAACTTAATCTATAAATTTCAAACCAAACACACTGATACTATTATTCATTCGATATTGAACACGAAATCCTCCACTGACATGAAGAATCCTTTGAATTCACCTTGGTCTTAATCCAAATTGCAGTTCTAATCACTACAACATATAAGAGTTTTAGAAATTAAATATTTTGGTCTCTAAATGTGAAAATTTTATTACGAAAGACATTTAGGGACCAATTTCTATCATCGTAAGGATAGTTGCTAAAAGGTCGCTCCGAAAAGTCAAAAATTAAGACTTCTAGCGACAAAATTTTAAAAATGTCACTAATAAATAGACTTTTAGGGACAAAATAATTTGGTCTCAAAATGATTTATTTTTTAAGACAACAAATTTGGTCCCAAATAGATAATAATTCATCACTAATGTCTAATTTTCGTTACTAAAAATATAATAACTACATTTTTTGCAACAAAAATATTTGGTCCCTAAAAGATAATTTGGTCCCTAAATTTTGGTACCCAAAATCTTATTTTTTTGTAGTGAATCTTAGCTTGATCTGTGACATCATTCCAAGAAACATCATCGTTCTTGAAAAAACTCAGTTGTCTCTGGTTGTCCATAAAGCTCAATAAAAAATAAAAAAATAAAAAATAAAACCCCTCAAAAATCAATATTGAACTATTATTCTTAAAATGAGGTTAAAGACTGACTATTTCATTCTATGCATGCGTGTAATTTACTGTTCAATTAATTATTTAACTGATTAATTAATTTAATAAGTGGACACATAATGATGGGTCATGAGAGTTATTACAGAGTTATCATATGAGAATATGCAGGGTTCCCACATTAATTAGATGAGAGGAGATATAATCATGTATCTTATTAGGCTTGGATATAATATAAGGATCTTGTTAACAGCAAAATGAAGTAAACAGGAACAAAATAAATAAATAAACTAACCTCAAAAGTGTTCTCCAAATATCTCGTTTGATCACAAAACTTCAAGAAGGTTGGAAATTTTATTGAATAAGGTGTGGAGAGAGAGAGAGAGAGAGAGAGAGAGAGAGAGAGAGAGAGGTGGCTACAACTTGGTTGGTATGGTGGCCTAATTGTGTTTTTTGTGCTCTCAAGAGTCTTCAATGCACTATATTGTAATGCAACTTTTATTACATTATTTATTTACCAGGAAGGTTAGGTATCATGAAAAATCTTTCATGAAAATAATCATGAAAGTTTTGTGACTCTTGGATTACACTTAGAATGAAGCACCACACACTAATCAAGATAATCCAAGGACCATAACTCTTTCATGATCATTTTCATAAAAAAAATTTCATGATCGCTAACTTTTCTCTTTATTTACGGATGACTTAAAGCCCAAGATGGGGAAGTTTTACGAAAATTTATCCATAAATCTCATTTTTAAGAATAGTGATCTGTTTATTTATAAAAAATTTATTCTAAATTAATTAGTCTCATTAATTTTGGAAATATAAATTTAATATATTCTTTGAAAATTGGGCTTACGATTATACCTTTATTTCCATTACATTTTTTTTTTTTTTTCTGTTTTTCTCTTGTGCTAGAAATGTAAGATACACAACATATGAGAATCAAATTTGGGGTGGATTTTGATATGATTTTTTTTTTTTTTTGGATTTAGAATGGCTTCAAATGTTAAATTCTTCAAATATTCCAAACGGAGTACAAAAATGACTTTAAATGTAGAATTTTTAAAGAACACCTTATGTAATGTCAAATTGAAACGTGAAATGACTTGAAATGTGTGATTTTTCAAACATTTCAAAAGGAGGGAAAAAAAAAAAAAATCCCTTAGTTAGATTTGGCAAATATATAATTTCAAATTGTGAGGTTTTAATTTGGAATGACTTGAAATGTGAGATTCTTCAAGCATTTCAAAAGTAGCACAAAAATTCTTTACTAAGTTTTGGATAAATGTGTAATTTCAAACTGTGGAGTTTTGATTTGGAATGACTTGAAATGTGGGATTCTTCAAACATTTTAAAATGAGTACAAAAATCCCCTTAGTAAGTTTTTGATAAATATATAATTTCAAACTGTGAAATCTTGATCTGAAATGACTTAAAATGTGAAATTCTTCAAATATTTTAAAAAGAGTACAAGAACTCTTTAATAAGTTTTGGATGAATCTGTAATTTTAAACTATAGGGTTTTGATTTGAAATTAGTTGAAATGTGGATTCTTCAAACGTTGCAAAAGAAGTACAAAAATCCCTTAGTAAGTTTTGGACAAATGTATAATTTCAAGCTGTGGATATTTTGATCATTTATGGGGTATGAACTAACTCAAGTGTAAACTGTAGGGTATACTGTTATTTCTACAAAAATAGGATTGTTGGATTCATTAAATTATTTTGAGACATTTTAATGTAAGCTGTATTATATAATTTTCTCTTTTTGGGAAATAAATACTTTTTAAAAAATTAAAAAATCTTTTTTTTTTTTTTTGTATTTATTTTTATCAAACTAGTTTTTAATTTTTTACCACCAAAAAAAAAAAATGTGAAAAGGTTACATGGAAGAAAAATAAAAGGTTAATTTGGCCTCATTATAAAAAGAATTATTGAGTTAAAATAGCTTTTAGAGTTTTTTTTTTTTTTTCCTATATAAGTGGGTGTAATTATCCTTATTTAATACAATCTTAATATATTTTTTAAGGCACATTTTTAGCAACAAAAAATTTAGAAAATAGAATGTAGACTAAATGTAATTGATCCTTGAATTGAAAATGAAAATAAAATTGTATTGATTTGGATCATTCATGATTGTTAATTATGAAATGAAAATGCAGACATCAAAATTTTGCCCAAAATAAGGTGAAATCATGAAGGAAACTACCCAATCAAGGAAATGTTATGGTACACACCTTCAAAAAGGTATGTACCATATGCAAATTATGATATGTGTGGGTTTTATACTCAAAGCAGAGCCAAAGCAGAGGAGAGTTACAAGTCAGCTCAGATCAGTTCCAAACAGCTCAGATCAGTTCCAAACAGAATTAGTTAGGCAGTTATGCCTTAATCAGAGTTAGGTAGCTTGGTTATATTTTAGTTACATGTAACTATAGTCAAATAGCAGTTACACTGTTATTTTCTATAAATATTCATATGCACTACTGTAATCAATAGTTCAAGAAATGAAACGGATTCAATTTCCTTTTATGGTATCAGAGCTACATTCAAGCTCTCACGAGTACAGTTCTTGAAAGATATATCAATGGCATCTTCACTGCCATCTCTAAATCTCTCTTCTTCTGCAACCACATCAACTCCACCTTCAACATTATCTTCCATTCCTCCAAACCTTGCTCTTCTCATCACAAATCTGAATTCATTTGTGAATGTCAAACTCGATTCTACAAATTTCATCATTTGGAAAAATCAAATTCAAAATATCTTGAAAGCTACACAGCTTTTCAAATTTGTTGATGGCACACAGGTGTGTCCATCATCTACTGTCACTGATGATCACAACAATGTGATTTTGAATCCAGAGTATACACAATGGATGATTATTGACTCTCATCTGCTCAGTTGCTTAACTGCAACTCTCTCTCCACCTATCTTCACTTCTGTTCTTCACTGTTCTACAAGTCATGAGGTGTGGAATGCTCTTATCAAACGTTTCACATCCTTATCCAGATCACATATTCACCAATTGAAGAACAAACTTAATCAAGTTGTCAAGAAAGGCCATACAATGGATGAATACTTGACTCAGATCAAATCCATTGCTGATCAGCTAGCTTTAGCTGCCTCACCTGTTGATGATGAGGATCTGGTTTTACTGATCCTTAATGGATTACCTGATGAGTACAATGCATTTAAAACTTCCATCCGAACTCGATCTGAATCCATTTCTATTGGAGAGCTATGTTCTTTGCTGAACTCTGAAGCTATTCATGTTGAATCCTCAGCTAAGCAAAGTCATACTGCAGAGATTCCATTTGCTTATCATACTTCCAGAACTTCTTCTCAAGGTGGTTATAAAGCAGGTCCTTACAGAGGTCGAGGAAGAGATAGTAGCAGATTTTTCAGAGGCAATTTCAGAGGCAATTCTTCTAATTCTCGAGGCAGAGGAGGTAGATCTTATGGCCAGAATTCACATCCAGGTTCTTCTCAAGGAGGAGGATATCAAGGATATCACTCACCTCATTCTTCTACTACTCAACATGTTTCTTCACAAGTGCTTTGTCAGATTTGTGGCAAACCAAATCACTCAGCATTAGAGTGTTGGTATAGATTGGATACTTCCTTTCAACCTGCCAGGTCTTCTACTTCTCAAGCATATGTTGCCTCCACATCTTCTCAGCCTGGTTCTGTCATTGATGACAGTTCTCATGTCAACACTAACACCAACTGGTTTCTGGACTCTGCTGCTACCAGCCATATGACAAATGATTTGAACAATCTGGTCTCATATCAACCATATCATGGTTCTGATCAGGTCACTGTTGGAAATGGTAATACATTGCCCATACATCACACTGGTCAAGGTCTCCTCCCTACACCCTCCTTTCCTTTTCATCTATCCCAAATGCTTCATGTTCCTTCCATATCTTCCAATTTACTTTCTTCATCAGCTTATTTCTGACAATCATTGCACTATTACTTTTGATAAAGATGTGTTTCTCATACAGGACAAGAGTACCAAGAAGGTGCTCTATAAAGGCTTTCATTCCCATGGTCTCTATCACCTTCCTAGTAGTTCTGTCCCTGCATCTGCTGCTACAGCTACTGCATCACATTCACCAGCAACATGTTTTCATTGTGCTGTTAATAGCTCTACTTCTCCTAATTGGCATTTTAGATTAGGACATCCATCTTCCAGAAAACTTCAGTATCTTGTTAAACATCACATGGTGTCTTCTTCATCTGTTGATATTAATAAAATGTGCTCCCATTGTTGTGTTTCCAAAAGTCATAGACTACCATTTAGTTTGTCAAATTCTACTATTAATAAACCTTTGGCTCTCATTCACACTGATGTGTGGGGCCCATTCACTTCCACTGTTGCTTCCTACAAGTATTATGTAATTTTCATTGATGATTACAGCAAATTTACCTGGTTATTTCCCCTTCATTACAAAAGTGAGGTGTTCTCTAAGTTCTTGGAATTCAAGGCGTTTGTTGAAAATCAGTTTTCTACTCACTTACAGGTTTTAAGAAGTGACAATGGGGGTGAATATCTTAGTAATAAATTTCTTGATTTTTTTAAAAAATAAAGGTATTCAGCATCAATTAAGTTGCCCTCATACTCCTGCTCAAAATGGTGTCGCTGAAAGGAAACATAGACATCTCATAGAGACTACTATTGCACTTATGCATCACTCTTCTTTACCACTTGCTTATTGGTTTGATGCCTTAGCCACATCTGTTTTTCTTATTAATAGGCTTCCTACTGCTAAGCTTAATTTTCTCACACCTTTTGAAGTCTTGTTCCAGCAGCCTCCTGATTATACATTTCTTAAGACCTTTGGTTGCAGATGTTATCCCTGGCTCAAACCTTATACCACTCATAAACTACAACCTAGATCTATACCTTGTGTGTTTCTTGGCTATATTCCATCTACTAAGGGCTATAGGTGTCTTGATCCTTCTACTGGCAAGGTGTATATCTCCAGACATGTTGTTTTTGATGAACATAATTTTCCTTTTGCTTCTTCCTCTGCAGTTCCATCTCTTTCATCTTCTTTGTCCCAGCTCAACTCCTTTTTCTGGTCTACACAACCTGCTTCTGCTGTCATTTCAGAATCTACACCTCCAGCTATACCTTCCAACAGTTCTACACCTGCAGCTTCTGCAACTATACCTTCTACAAGTTCTACACCTGCAGTTCTGCCTTCCACAGGTTCTTTTCCATCTGTTCCAATTGTATTTGGTCAATTCAATTCTGTTCCACCACAGAATTCTGTTCCACCACAGACTGTTCAGTCACCTGTCCTACAATCTGTCCAGCCTCAATCTGTTCAGTCACATGCATTACAATCTGTCCAGCCTCACTCTGTTCAGCCACCTGCACCATTTCAGTCTCCTACTCTGCCTTATCTTTCTCAGAATCCTTCCTCTATTCCCATTTCTTCTTTATCTGTTCTTCTTCCTCCTCTTCCTTCTACTAATACTCACCCTATGATTACTAGATCCAAATCTCAGCCACATTGTTTACTTACCACCACAGATCTTACTGAACCACAGTCCTATCAAGAGGCTTCTACATCAAGTGCCTGGACTGCTGCTATGAAGGATGAATATGATGCTTTAATCCGGCAAGGGACTTGGACTTTAGTCTCTCTTCCACCGACCAAAAAGGCTATTGGTTGCAAATGGGTATTTCGCCTCAAGAAAAATTCTGATGGCACTATTGCTCGGCATAAAGCTAGGTTGGTTGCAAAAGGTTTTCTTCAAACTGAAGGTATTGATTATTTTGAGACATTCAGTCCAGTAGCCAAGCAGCCTACTATTCGCATTCTTCTCTGTTTGGCTCTTCACTTTCAATGGTCTATCAAACAACTGGACATTTCAAATGCCTTCCTTCATGGTGTATTAGAGGAGGAGGTCTATATGCATCAGCCCATTGGTTTTGTTGACACCACACATCCTTCCATGGTTTGCAAACTCAATAAAGCCTTGTATGGCCTCAAACAAGCTCCTCGAGCTTGGTTTTCTACCTTTTCTTCCTTTCTTCTTACTCAAGGTTTTAAAGCTAGCCATTGTGATTCTTCTTTATTTGTTAGGAAGACTTCTCACTCCATTACCATTCTTTTAATCTATGTTGATGATATCCTCCTCACAGGGAGTGACTCCTCTTATATTTCTTCTCTCATTACCCACATGCACTCTCCTTTTTCCATGAAAGAATTGGGGCTTCTTAACTATTTTCTGGGCATTGCTGTTACCTCTTCCTCCTCAGGTTACTTCTTATCCCAAAAGAAATATGCTACTGAAATTTTAGTCAAGGCTGGTATGACAAACTGCAAGTCTTCTCCTTCTCTCATGATCCTTAAATCTTCTACTGATCCTAATCAAGAAGACTTGCCTTTCTCTCAGCCATCCCTCTATCGCAGCCTTGTTGGTGCCTTGCAATATCTGACTATAACTCGTCCTGACTTGGCTTTTGCTGTCAACCATGCTTGTCAATTTCTTCAAACCCCTCTCACCAGTCATTTTGCTTTGGTTAAGAGATTACTCAGGTATCTTAAGGGCACTCTCCATCTTGGTCTTCAATTTAGTCCTGGACCTCTCACTTTACATGCTTTTTCTGACTCGGATTGGGCTGGTTGTTCTCTTGATCGAAGATCTACCACTGGTTATTGTGTATTTCTTGGTCCAAATCTCATCTCTTGGTCCGCAAAGAAACAACCCTCATCTCCGTGTCTTCTCAAGGTGAATACTGAGCCCTTGCTCAAACGGTCTTGAAACTATTTGGATTGGTATGCTGCTCTCTGATTTGTCCATCTCTGTGCCAGCTCCTACCCTTTGGTGTGACAACATGTCTGCTATCTCCTTGTCCAATAATCCTGTCTTTCATGCCAGATCCAAGCATATTGAAGTCGATTATCATTATGTTCGTGAACGGGTTGCAGCCAAGAAGTTGCACATCAGTCACATCTCCTCCATGGATCAACTTGCTGATTTGTTTACTAAACCTCTTGCCTCCCCTCATTTTCTTTATCTTCAGACCAAGCTTCTGGGCTATTCCTCTCCCATTAGCTTGCGGGGGCATGTTAAGGAGAAGCCAAACAGCAGCAAATCAAAGCAGCAAATCAAAGCAGCAACTCAAAGCAGAGCCAAAGCAGAGGAGAGTTACAAGTCAGCTCAGATCAGTTCCAAACAGAATTAGTTAGGCAGTTATGCCTTAATCAGAGTTAGGTAGCTTGGTTATATTTTAGTTACATGTAACTATAGTCAAATAGCAGTTACACTGTTATTTTCTATAAATATTCATATGCACTACTGTAATCAATAGTTCAAGAAATGAAACGGATTCAATTTCCTTTTATTTATTACCACAAATGTCCCATAAATGCACTAACTGAATCTTTTACAAGTTATAATTATAAAAAAATAGAATATGAGTTATAACTGAAGACCTTTTGGATCATAACTAAAATAATGACATAACCAACATAAATCATAACTAATGACACATTGTATATAATCAAATCATAACTAACACCTCAATAACACATAACTAAATGCCACTACAAAAATTTCAGTTTTTTGCAACGGCAAATGACTTTTAGCGACGATAAAGGATTATGGCGATTTCGGTTTTGACCTGTCTCTTGTTGTATTCCGGACTCGGGTTGTTATGGTTTTGAGTGGTTATTCATGTCATGTTTCCCTTGTCTTCCCCTTTATTTTTGGTTATTGGGTTGTAATTATGCGTTTGGGACAGGTTGGTTGATTGCTTTTTAAAACCTGTGTTGCCCAGAATTTGGTCTCTCCACTCGAGCGGGAATTCTTGTACTCGAGCGGGCTTCACAAATTTTGCTCCTCCGCTCGAGCGTCCAGTTTTACACTCGAGCGGGAGTCTGTGTCCGATGCTCAAGTGGGGCTTTCCACGCTCGAGCGGACTGCGTGAATATCAGTCTGAGAAGATGATGTTTTGAGTCACTTTTTCATCTCTCTCTCTCTCTCTCTCTAAAACTTCCCAAAAAGCTTGTTCTTGAGCTTCGCTCTCTACATTTCACCTTCTCTCTTAGATTTCATCTAGATCCATTGATCTTTTCACCCTAGTACCTTTGAGAGAAAGATAGAGCATCTCAAGATCTACATTTTGATCCAAATAGAAGTGGGTTTCGGCATTCTTGGAATTTCTCTCTCGTTTGGCTCATCTTCTACTCTTGAGGTAGGGATCTTTCTACACTTTTATATGATATTTAGTTTAGTTATTGTCTCTTGTGTAACAATTGGATGATTTGAGGATGTTTTTAAACAAACCTAGGGTTTGGACATAAAATGGACAAAGGGGTTTTGGGTTAAGATGAAATAAATGCTTGAGGGGTTTGAAAATGATGTTGTATTGTATATAATTTGATGATTTTGGCACTTGGCTAATGTAACGCATCGATATTTACACGACGATAGGCTACCAACCCAATATATAAACAATAAGCAAAGGTATACAACTCAATAACTGGAATCTATCACATTCTCATAAACTTCTTGTCAAGCTCAAAGTAGTAAAATTACAATACACGGTAATATAACAATATCCATCTAAATTTCCACAAGGGCTTACACCTTTCAAGACTAAGAGCCTTGATTCAAACAAATAAAATTCCTAACTTGACAAACAAGCTCAATGGCTGTAAGTAAACACTATCAAAGAAACTTCGGCGCTCCACATTGAATTCCATTCGCTTTTCAACGCTATCATGGTACACCTTTAACACCTGGATTTTTAGGATATCCGACCGATAAAAAGGGAGTGAGCTTTGACGCTCAGTAGGAAATAAACTTAACAACAAATAAGTATGCTCAAAGTGATTATGTTCATGTAATGTCATGCCATGCATACAACTTATCTTTATTAGAAAACCAATTTGTAAAATGCGAAATTCGTATTCCAAGTTTGACACAATTTGTTAATCATTGAGTTAACCATGAAGCATCATTTTGTCACTAATTCCACGTTACATGCCACAAACACTCCCCACATTTACTGGCCACCAAGCACAATAGGACAAGTGGGCACCTCTTACTTTTAGAAAACCTCCACATTTACCAGCCACCAAGCACGGAGGGACAATTGGACATTCATTTCATTCTTAAAACACCTCCACATTTTCCGGCTACCGAGCACGGAGGGGCAATTGGACACCCATCAACCATTGTAACTTTTCCCCTACATTTACCGGCCTGCAAGCATGGAAGGGCAATTGGGCACCTTTATCAACATACCGATAACATCTCCACATTTTTCGGCCTACAAGCATGGAAGGGCAATTGGGCACCTCAACACACACAACACATTTCAAAATAACCCATTTTAATTTACTCTACACACTTGATCCCAAAGCCATGAAGATACGATGCAATGCAATGCAATTGGTTTGCCAATATCATAGTTTGCCTAAGGTTCAAATCATTACTACAAAAATAATTAACATGAAACATAAGCAAGGCAATCTCAACAATTTCCATAATCATCTAATATAGCAACATCAATCCCAAATTCCCCATCTTTCCAACATCATGTGAATATCAACTCAAAACGACTCCAATTCAACTTATAAACATTACATAGGTAAGTTATCTCATTTCCATTAAACTCCCAAGCTAAGGTTCCAAAATGATTTAATCCACAACTTCTATCCCCACACTAGTTTCATCAAATTATTAGGATTTACCCATTTCATAATCTCCATGTATTCCAATACCATATTAATGTCAATTTTAACATAAAACTATCAATTTGTTTCAAAATCCCCTTTTTACTCAACATTTCAAACCTATGGTTTTAAAGAAAATTGGGGGTTTTCCTCTTTTCTTAGTTAAATACTCAAATCATCAATTATTATTTATCAATATGCCAAAACATTCAACACCCATTAAAAATTTGAGTAAAAACCCCATTTGTACATAAACAACTAGTCATTAGTGCTTTCTAACCCATAATCAACTCAAAATCTCAAAATGTCACCAAAATCACTTTGAATCATAAGTATTCATGGCTAAGAGAATTCACTACCTCAAGATTGGAAGCCAAAGATGAAGACCCAACTCAAAACTTCAAAGAAATCGCAAAACAATTGGTAGAAGTCTTGATCTATGCTTGTTCTTCATCCTTGATGCAAGATCCATGGTGGATTTATTGGTAAAAATGGTTGAAATCAAAGTTTTGAGGGCTAGGTTTTCGGACATGGAGGAAGAAGAAGAAGAGAGGATGAAAAAGTAAGGTTTTTGGGCCAAAAAGTCACTTTATAATGTCTGTTAGTGACCTAGTCACTCGAGCGAAGGAAGCTTGGCTCAAGCATGGAAAAGGAGCTCCCAGAATCTCTGAAAATAGCGTAGTTTGCTCGAGCAAGCATGCTTTCAGCACATAAACTCAAAATTTAAACAGGTATAACTCTCTCGTTCAAACTCCGTTGTAGGTCGTTCTTGTGTCCGAATCAATGCCCTGGAAACAAGCTTTCCAATGGTTCTGGACTCACATTCAAATTCAAAGTATGGAAGAAGAAAAGGGCAAAAGAGTGAAGGTTGGTCAAAAACGAAAGCTAAAACTTGGGGCTTTTGATCTAATCTTGCCTAAACACTTTGTTAAGGCTTCAATCAAGGTTCCAAACATCACCCAAGGATCCTCAATTATAATATTTAAAGTTCACTTGCCAACCCATCAATACCAAGAGTCCGACAACCATACAAGTTTTAAGATGACGGGCACTTCTTTACACAAATCCGATATGAATTAGAATTCGAGTCATTACAGGTAATATTTGGGAGAAAGGGGGATTTTTCCCTAATTGAACCTAATTATTATTTTGCATAAATAATGGAAATTGACATTAAAAATGTGGAATTGAGAGGGAATGACATGAATGGTGGAATTGGTTATGCAAAAACTCACCCTTTTGGAAGTTTCAAATAAATTATCTGTTGAGATTTAATATCTGTTTAGAGATTACTGTATTGGGCTATCGGTGGAGGATAGCTTTGATTGTTGTAGAAATTTCATATGGATTAGGTGAATTGAAACTAATCTTGTGATGATTGTCATTGTATATGACTGTGTTTATATATATTGTATATGTATACTTGATTGGAAGCGAAAATGAGATGTGCTTCATGTTTGATTATCTGTTTAAATACATTACATATGTATGGATATTTGTTTGGGAGGAGAAAGGGGATGGACTCCATTATTGTCATGACCCGAACCCGCCCACGTGGGTTAAGGACATAACTGGCCAGTAATCGTGAGATTACCTATGGCCTCAAACCAAACCAAACCAAACGTATTTTAACAGAATTAATGGGGGCCAAACGGAAGCAATTTAAAAACTTTGTCCTTAGAGCTGTGCTTATATGGCACGTCAACAAGTCATATATATTAACATTAATAACTCACAACAGAATTAAAGTATCAAAAGTTCTGCATAGACAGGATCATTCAAAACTATGTCAACCCGTGAAACTATATACAAACATATACAAAACTTCGCCAACGTGACAAAATATAACTACATAACAAAAGGGCGAAGATAGGTCTCGTGCGTGAGACACGAGGGCAAACTTTCCAAAACCTATGTTGATCCACTTAGGCTTTACTGGGGCTGGGTCTGGACCTCCCTTGGTTCACCTACAAACACATGAATGAGCGTGAGCGAAAGACCAGTGAATAATATCAAGTAAGGGAAATGCATTGAAACATTATGCAACAGACGGCCTGGGGCCCAATTCATTCATGTCAACTGGCCTTTGGTCTTTTCAAACTTTCATATCGGACTCGCTCTTAGGCATGTATATCAGATTAGCTCTTAGGCCTTTAAGTCAGACTGGCTCTTAGGCCTTTCAAACTTTCATATCAAACTGGCACATAGGCCTTTCAAACTTTCGTATCAAATTGGCACGTAGGCCTTTCAAACTTTCATATCAAACTGGCACATAGGCCTTTCAAACTTTCATATCAAACTGGCACATAGGCCTTTCAAACTTTCGTATCAAACTAGCACATAGGCCTTTCAAACTTTCGTATCAAACTGGCACATAGGCCTTTCAAACTTTCGTATCAAACCATGTCCACCATCCAAATTAATGAACTTCACAAAACTTACATAGAAGTAGCAATTGGACAATAACGTATGTCAGATATTACTCACAGTGATCAGCTTGTCGAGTTGCCCTGGAGCTTGACCCTACACATTTCATGAACACAAAAGGGTCACTAACAGTTTAATCTGTTCTTTAATTCACATGTTCCTCATTAGGCTTTATTCCTATCTCATTAACTCGTTTACGATGCTTAACATATGCCTAAGAGTGCTTACAAGTGAAAGAAAAGCAGAACACGTAATGCAAAAGCAATTTGAGCAGGTCCCCGCTCGAGCGTGGACTTCCCCGCTCGAGCGGACCCTTAAGGCCTGCAAAAGTACTGGTTTCATGAAAATTACGCTCGAGCGTGAAATGGGGAGCTCAAGCGGAAGGCCTATCTACAAAAGCTCCCCGCTTGAGCGTGGAATATCCCGCTCGTGCGGACACTAATTTTGCAAAAAGTGCTGGGAGCACGAAATTTACGCTCGAGCGGCAGTTTCCCCGCTCGAGCGGACCTCAAATTTCTGGAAAATCCAGAACATGCTCTTGGCTTCAACTTCAAATTCAAAGGCCCTACATGCATGGTTTTGACCCAAAATTCATATAGATGTGCACTAACATGGTACAAACACTGAATTACCACATTTTGAAGCTCAATTTCATGATTTATTTGCATGCATGGCCCAAAATATTACAACTCATCTCCAATATGCTCAAATTCAAACATCCAAGACTTATGCTCCCATGATTTATACATGCATGCCCTTTTTGACTTCATATTCACTTCAAGTATTGCAATTAGTGCTCATTTCCATAAAATTTGACAAAGACATGCTTGCATATGGGATTACACTACCAATCTTTCACAATTTTACAAATTACATGCTAGATTTGTGATTCCATGGGAGTTCATTACATGCATGCACATATCAAGCCTGAATTTCAACAAAATTAATTCAAATCATGCTCTTGATTACAAACAACCCTTAAACACACAAGATTACACATTAACTCATGAATTCAAGAATCAAATGCTTACCTAGAGGCTTAATCTTCCAAACTATAGCAATTTCTTGAGTTTAATCCCCCAATTCTACACAATTTGAGCCAAACACCCAACTCTCCTCTTTTCCCTCTCTCTAGCAGACTCCCTCTCTCCGTTTTCTTTTGTTAGAATCAGCCAAGGTGAACCAAAGAGAGGATTGAATATAATAAGGCCCCACTAAGTCACAATATTTTGATATAGGGTAATTGGGCACCAATTTATCAATTTAATCGACTTAATCTGACCCGAATCAATTTTTCAATTAAATTTCACCGTAGGCTCTAAAAATTATGCCAATCACAATGGCGTAATCAATTTTGGGTTCCGTGGCCGATAAGGCCCTAATTTAATTTCCAAAGCAGATTATTCAAACAGATATTCCTACGGTGAACAGATAGAATTTCAAAATCACATATATTCACATAATGGCACACAAAATCATGCTAAACACATAATCATGCTCAAATTAACGACCAATTAGTACACTACGGAACAGGAGTATCACAATTATAATTAAGTTGGCCGGAGTGTTTTGGGTGAAAGTCCCGAAATTATATATGGGTGCCTAGCCCGCAGACGAAATATCCGTAAAATGGCAATTGTAGTGCTTGTATAGCCTACGTTTACATGGGTCCTGTTTGACGGTTGTTCGCAGACGAAATATCCGTGAAATGGAAGTTTGAAATGTTTATGCTTATGTGTTGTATAAATTGAAAACAACAGAGTTGTAGACTCAGTTCGGTTGTTGTGAAATAATGAAAATTGATCCATGAATTGAGAAAGATGAGTAATCGAAATATGGATTGAAAGTAAATGGTTTAAGGCATTAAAAATTGATATCTTATGAATATATATTTAAGATTGTGGAAAGTTTTATCACAAGCATTGTCTATGCACTTGTACTTATACCTTTACTAAATCTCATATACTGTGTTAGATGATTTCTACTGGGCTGTGGCTCATCCTATTTGGAAATAACATTTTCAGGTAATGATGGCATGCCTCCTCCAAGGCAATAGCATAGAAGAGAGTTTTGGGAAGCAAGAGCTTCATGTTTTGTTATGTTTTTATTTTGTATAGCCTAGGGCTAAATATGTAAAGAGTGAAACTTATTTTTTTGTAATCAAGTCAAGACTTGGAAAGGTGTAAGCCAATAGGGCATCTATTTCTGTCACACTCTCTTGTATCACTAACTTCAGTAAATGAAATGACTATTTACTCTGATTCATGCTATCATTTATATATGTTTGTGGATGTATTTATGCTTTTATTTTGGCTGCATTACAACTTGGTATCAGAGCGTACTGGGTTTGAATACTTTGGATACGTGGGAAGTGGTTAGTACCACAATGGGTTTGTCTCGCTTGTTAGAGACTTAAGTGTAGACAGCATGTGCTTATATGACAATATGTTTATGTGATTATTTGGGTATGGGATTGAATTTCTTTGATGTTGATTGGGTCTACGGGTTTCTAGGGGTCCTGTTAGAAAGGCACTTGATCACTACTATTTCTAATTGGAACTCTAGCAATGCCACGGGACGGTCATTATCCGGAGATGAAATTTGTATGTGTTTACGTGATTATGTGCTTATGTGGAGTGAATTACTGTTGTCCAATGTATTAGGACGCGAGTGCGTTAGCTTTGGCACATTTGTAAATGTGCTAATCTCTTTTGTTACCTTCATTAGGATGTCAAGATGTGGTCGTGGCGGTAGGCGTGGTAGACCTAAGAGGCATGAGGTGCCTATACAGGATGATATTCTGGCGTAGGAGAAAGAAATTGGTCAGGCCAACGTGGCTGAGCCAGTGGGTCATCAGGCCATGGGCGCCTTAACTCGCAAAATGGTCGGAGCATTGAGAGAATCAATGGACATTCTCAGAGCTGAGAATCAAGTCTAGGCCCAGGTAGCTGAGGTAGGGCCTTCTTTTCTAAAGAGGGAGTTTTTTTGGTCAAATTCGGATGAGTTCTTGGGTGACCCAAATGAGCCACTGAAGGCAGATGAGTGGCTGAAATAGATGGTGAAGACGTTTGAGATGCTTGGCATCGAAGATGGAGGTTTGAGAGTGACCTTGGCATCCTTCCAGTTGAAGGGAGACATATGTCAATGGTGGAAGTATGCGCGGGGTCGCATTGGAGGAACTTGGGAGGCTTTTGTCGACGCCTTCCGGGACAAGTACTTGCCTCCCACTGTTAGGGAGAAGCTAAGGGATCAGTTTTCTTGCCTCAAGCAGTTGAATACACCTGTAGCTGAGTTTGAGGCCGCTTTCACTAGCCTCTCTAGGTTTGCATCTAAGTTGGTGGCGACTGAGGAGTGCCGTTGTCTAGAGTTCGAGAAGAGGTTGAGGAGCAGACTCATGTTTCGAGTGGCTGGGTCCATGATTAGGGATTGCGGGCGCCTTGTGGAAGCGGCAGCCCATCTTGAGACTATTATGCAAGGTGATGAGGAGAGAATGATGGGCTCCAGGAGGAGTCAGGATAGTCAGGGGGACGGTAAGAGGCAGAGGGGTCCTAACCTTCAGCAGCCCTAGGAAGTTTAGTCGAGGTCTACCTTTTTAGTGCCTAGCTCAGGTTCGGGAAGAGGTGGTCAAGGAGATGTGACTTGTTTCAAATGTGGCCAGTTGGGTCACAAGTCTCCAACTTGCCCGCAGAGAGGTGGAATGCAGCGAGCAGCTTCATCTTCGGCTCATTCTCAGGGCCAGAGTCAGGGTAGAGGGCAGCTGCCCATGTGTTATTAGTGTGGCTAGACGGGGCACCTGAAAAGATCTTGCACACAGTTGGGTGGCACGTTTGGTGCATCTGGTTTGAGACAGACACAGAGTCATCAGCCAGCACAGTTAGCACAGGCCTCGAGGGCCAATCAGGGAGCTTCTTCAGCTCAGCCAGTGTAGCAGGCCTATGCTCTGAGGGATGAGCAGGTAGATCAGAGGCCAACAGGACGTCTGTATGCTATTACCACGATAGATCTCGTACCGGCTCCATCTGTTGTGAGAGGTACCTTCTTGTTTTTCAATTCTGTTGCTAGTGTATTGATTGATATGGGTGCATCCCATTCTTTTATCTCGTCTGCATTTGCATCGGTTTAGCGGTTGGAGTTGGCACAGTTAGCATCTCCTATTTGTGTAGAGTACCCTATTAGTGGTGAGGTCATTTTGAAACAGGGGTGTCAGGGTTGTGATATAGAAGTTACCGGTCGTTGACTTCTATTTGCGTTTGTCGTACTTGATATGACTAGCTTTGATGTTATTCTGGGTATGGACTGGTTATCATCATACCGGGTTGTTATAGATTGCTACTGTCAAAGGGTTACTGTATGTACCTTGAGCAGGGATTGCTTTTATTTCTTGGGGGACCGGGTGGATAGAGTCTTATCACCGGTGTATGATCCATGTGGGCGGAGTGAACTTAGTTGTCTTCTTGCTAGCATTCAGAATAGTGAGTGTGATGAAATTCAAGTTGAGTTGCCAAGAGCGGTTTGTGAGTATTCGGATGTCTTTCCCGAGGATGCCACCTCATCGAGAGATAGAGTTCTCTATTGATTTAGTGCTTGGCACGGCATCGATTTCTATGGCACCATATCGATTTGCACCTGCTGAGTTGAGCGAGTTGAAGGTTCAACTTCGAGAATTGTTAGATAAGGGTTTTATTCGCACTATTACTTCACCTTGGGGAGCACTGGCCCTCTTTGCTAAAAAAAAAAAGATGGAGCCTTATGACTTTGTATCGATTACAGAAAGTTGAATCGGGTTACTGTTAGGAATAAGTACCCAATGCCTCGTATGGATGACATGTTTGATCAGTTGAAGGGGTCTTACTATTTTTCTAAGATAGACCTGAGGTCGGGTTACCATTAGTTGAGGGTAAGGGAGGAGGATATCCCGAAAACGGCATTCCGTACATGGTATGGCCACTATGAGTTTCTTGTGATGCCTTTTGGGCTAACCAATGTTCCAGCAGTGTTTATGGATTTGATGAACCGAATCTTCCGAGAGTTCCTAGACCGTTTTGTGGTCATCTTCGTCGATGACATCTTGATTTACTCACCCTTTGAGGGGGAGCATGAAGAACACTTGTGAGTGGTACTTGAGTTTCTTAGAGCCCATAAGTTGTATGCTAAGTTCAGAAAATGTGAGTTGTGGCTAACGGAAGTTAAGTTCTTAGGTCATGTGGTATCCGAGGAAAGGCTGACGGTAGATTCATCCAAGATAGAGGCGGTGCAAGATTAGACACAACCTAAGAATGCCTTTGAGGTTCGGAGTTTTCTGGGATTAGCCGGGTATTATCGGAGGTTTGTGAAAGACTTATCTAAGCTAGCTTCACCTTTAACTAAGCTGACAAGGAAGGAAGTTAAATTTGTATGGGATGAGACTTGTGAGAAATCATTTCAAGAACTTAAGGTTACACTTAGCACTGCTCTAGTCTTGATTATCCCGGAGAGAGGTTTGGGCTATTCGGTTTATTGTGATGCCTCACGAGAAGGTTTGGGTTGTGTTTTGATGCAAGAAGGAAAGGTAGTAGCCTATGGCTCGCGGCAGTTGAAGACACTCTGTGATAACCCTGTCTTGTGTTAAGTTAATTAATCATGATTATGTTGTGATTATGTGATTAATTTGAATTTGAGTGTTAATTGCATGATTATATGTGATTTTGGCCTTATATCTGTTCACCGTAGAAAGATCTGTTCAACTTACTGTTGTAAACTGAAAATTGAAGGCCTTATCGGCCACAAAAACCGAAATTGACTACGCCATCGTGGTTAGCATAATTTTTAGAACCTACGGTGAAATTTAATTGAAAATTTATGCAGATCAAAATAATTAGATTAAATTGATTAAGTTAAGTACAATTGATTAATTCTAAGCAAATATGATTAGTCAAACTAATCACCAGTATATATGTATATATAGTGCAAGTGCCTAGGCTCATAATTTTGAGCTCTTAACCTCGCAAAATTTGAGAAGGCCTATATAGAGAGAGAAAGTGTGAATCTAAGGGAGAAGAGGCTCAAATTTGAGGACTTGAGTTCAAAGCTTGGGAATTGAAGAACGAGGCTCAAGAACTAACTAGATTTGGAAGAGTTAAAGACTCTAGGTGAGTAATTGAACTCAAATTATGAGTTTAAGTTCATAATTATGTAAATTCAAGAAGTATATGTTGATAAATATGAGAATTGAGCTAAATGGGTTGAATTTAAGGTCAACTAGGGCATGCATGCATGAATTTGTTATGATTTCTCATGTTTGAGCATAAATCATAAAGATCATGTTGAATTGAGAGTTGTTCGACACATGCATGCATGAATTGTCATGTTTTGAAGCCCAATTTTAAGTCTTAAAGCTTGTATATGCAAGATATGAAACATGGATTTTACATACATGGTTTCAACTTCATATTTTGAGTTTGAATTTGGGACAATGGTTCATGGTTTTGAGTAATTGATTTCAAATTAAGGGAGTTTTCATGTTATACAATGTTTTACCATGTCTTTGGCATCAATTTGCAAGCTTTGAACCTTTGGAATCAAGTTTTGAGCTTCAAACAGAGTTCTGGAAAATCCAGAATTCGACTTGTCCGCTTGAACGGAGAAAGCGCCGTTCGATCGTAAGAATCAGGCTCCTAGAATTTTTGCAGAAATTTGTATTGTTGCTCGAGCAGCAAAGTTCACGCTCGAGCGAACCCCATTTTACAAGGCTTCTCGCTCGAGCGTTGAAAGTCTTGCTCGAGTGTAAAATACAAGTAACCAGTACTTTTGCAGACCAAAGGGGTCCGCTCGAGTGGCCAAAGCTGCGCTCGAGCGGTGAGCCTTGTTTCAGAAATTTTGAAAGATGCTTTATGTTTCATTTTCCATTCTCTCTTATTTCTAAGCACTCTTAGGCATGCATTGAACATTGTAAATGAACTAAAGAGCATGAAAGAAGCCTAAGAGCATTAAGCAAATTAAAGAACAGATTGAATTTTATTATGAACCAATGTGTTATGAATTATGTAGGGTCAAGTGCAAGGGCAAATCATGCACCGGAACACAATGAGCAATATCTTAGTAAAGATATTTTTGTGTATGCATTATTTTCTAAATGCTACCTACATGGTATATTCTAACCTTATGAATTTTCACTATGAATGAGTATTCTATCGGTCGATTCATAGTAGAATCTGTAAAATGATTGGTGTAAACATATGAAATGGGCCTAAAGCCATTTGGTATGTCTGACAAGGACATGAATTGGGCCCAAGGCCGTTTGGAATGTTTAATGAGATAGACTAAAGGTCATCTTATACATAAATTGGACCAAAGGTCGTTTTGAATAAAAGGTTGATTGGACCAAAGGTCATTTTGAATAAGAAGTACGGACATGATCACGATCATATGCGCATAATTATGAATATGAGAATGGTGGACCCAAGGTTGTTTGGTAATATGATATGAAGGACTGGTGGTCATTGGTAAATGAAACCATTAGACCTGAAGTCAATCTATGAATGAGTAATGGACCCGAAGTCATTTTGTATAGATGGACCTAAGGTCGTTTTGTTCTGTACATGAGTTGGACCTGAGGTCATTTTGTATATGGATATGCTGAATTGGACTTGAGGTCGTTTTGCTTTGCCATGATCTACATATCTGTTTATGAATGGGAATAGTAGTTCAAATGTTTAATTTACAAGTATGACTCATTTATGAGCGAATCTCATTCATTAACCTCTTTACTCTAGTATTATTCACTGGGCATTAGCTCACTCTGTATTTATATATATGTAGTTGAGCAGCAGGATGTTCAACCCCAACCCCAGTGAGCATTGAGAAACCAAGTTTTGTGAGGTCAACCAAGGTCGCCTCATGCAGAGGCCATACTTTTGCTTTACCTTTCTTTTGTTCTTTGATGGTCACGTATGACTGAACTTGTAACCTTGGTTTTGGTGTTTTGTTTTTGTAAATGTTGGATATTGTCTACTAAATGATCTTGGATGTATACAATACTTACACAATATGAATGTTATGTGGTGTGAGTTATTATATGAACATGAGAATGTTTAGGTTAAGCCATGTATGCACAGCTCATTGGACAATTGTAAATTTTCCTTCCGCAATTTGGCCCTTTATTATTAAATATGACTCCATTTCTGACTGAGGCTGCAGGTAATCTCATGATTATTGGCCGGTTATGACTCTAATCCATAGGGGCGGGTTCGGCTTATGACACACACGAGATGAACTACCCTTCTCACGACTTGGAATTAGCATCAGTGATCTTTGCCTTAAAGATTTGGAGGCACTATTTGTATGGTGAGAAATTCGAGGTATTTTCTGATCAAGAGTCTGAAGTATCTGTTTACACAGAAAGACTTGAATTTGAGACAAAGAAGGTGGATGGAGTTCATAGAGGACTATGACTTTGAATTGCATTATCATTCGGGGAAGGCCAATGTAGTGGCCGATACTTTGAGTAGGAAGTCTATTAGTAGTGTGGCCTGTATCACCATTCGGGAATGGGAAATGTTGGGTACTCTCAGGGGAGTTTGACTTGCATCTTAGCGAGTTCGTAGAATCTACGGCCTTGTTTTCTGTGGTTGCACAACCTACACTCGTGAACTGAGTGTTAGAACCACAAAGGGATGATCTTGAGGTAGAAACCCTTAGGGAGAAGATCTCCAGTGGGAAGGTAGAATGGGGCTTGAGTGTATATCCTGACTTGAGTGTTAGATACCGAGACTGTTTGTTTGTGCCAGAGTCTTGCCGGGAGGAAGTACTCCGAGAGTTTCATTATTCACGCCTTGCGGTGCATCCAGGAGGCACAAAGATATACCATGATCTGAGTCACCAGTTTTGATGGAGAGGTATGAAGAAGGATGTAGCCGTGTTTGTATCGAAATGCCTTATTTGTCAACAAGTGAAGGCCAAGCACCAGAGGCCAGCGGGTTTGTTGCAACCCTTGCCTATAGTTGAATGGAAGTGGGAACATGTCATGATGGATTTTGTTGTGGGCCTTCCGAGGACTCAACGAGGTAGTGATGCCATTTTGGTGGTAGTAGACCGATTGACCAAGTCTGTGCACTTTATACCTATGCGCGTGAGTGATTCAGTACACTACTTGCCGACTTGTATATCAGGGATATAGTGAGGTTGTACGGGATCCCTGTGACGATAGTTTTGGATAGAGATCTGCTTTTCACAGCTTGATTGTGGCAGAGCTTGCAGAATGCCTTGGGCACTAGATTGACTTTTAGTACTGCGTACCATCCTCAGACTGACGGTCAGTCTGAGCGTACTATTCAGATCCTAGAGAATATGCTTCGAGGCTGTGTCCTTGACTTCAAGGGGTCATGGGAGAGCACTTGCCCTTAGTGGAGTTTGCCTTTAACAACAGTTTCCAGTCGAGTATTGGCATGGCACCGTTTGAGGCCTTGTATGGCCAACCATGTAGATCCCCTGTGTGTTGGGCCGAGGTGGGTGATGCACCTTTGTTGGGCCCAGACTTGGTTCGGGAAACGACGGAGAAAGTGGCACTTATTCGTAAGAGATTGCTTACGGTTCAGAGTCATCAAAAAAGTTATGTCGACTGTAGGAGGAGACCCTTGTCTTTTGAGGTGAGGGACCATGTGTTCCTGCAAATATCACCTAGGCAGGGTTTGATGAGATTTGGAAAGAGTGGGAAGTTGTCCCCTCAGTTTATTGGCCCTTTTGAGATCCTTGAGCGGATTGGGGAGGTTGCTTATCGTTTGGCATTACCGCCACAACTTTCCAAGATTCATGACGTGTTTCACATTAGTATGCTACGAAAGTATGAGCCGGATCCATCACACGTGTTGGATTGGACCGACATGGAGGTAGATGAGGATGCCTCGTATAAAGAGAGACCGGTGAGAGTCTTGGATAGACGGGATTAAGTTTTGCGAAGCAAGATGATTCCCTTAGTTAAGGTTTCATGGAAACATCATAGGGTTGAGGAAGCGACTTGGGAGCGTGAATTGGAAGTCTGAGAGAAATATCCGAACTTGTTTGTTGATGTTTAATTTTGTATTAAGATTTTGATCATGATGATGAGAGTTATAAGCATTGTATATGTTTTAAATTATGAGAACATTTTATATGTTATGGGCATTTTGGAAATATAGATTCTATATAAGCATTGTGTATGTTTTGAGAATGTGGAATATCTTATGTATTTTATCACTTTTGGAAGCATTGTATATGCCATGTGAAATTTTGAAAATTTGGATTTTGATTTAAACATTGTGAATGTTTGGGAAATTGTAAAATGTATTTTTTCAATATGGGACTTGTGTATCGAGTTAATGAGGATGGATGACAGGAGAATGGGTCATGGTGATGAACTTGTGAGAATAAAATTGTTGTAAATGGTTTGTTTATGTTTTGAACTTGATTTGTAATTTCGGAGGCGTAATTCCTTAAGGGAGGGAGGCTATAGCGATTCCGGTTTTGACCCGTCTCTTGTTGTATTCCGGACTCGGGTTATTATGGTGTTCAGTGGTTATTCATGTCTTGTTTCTCTTGTCTCCCCCTCTATTTTTGGTTATTGGGTTGTAATTGTGCATTTGGCACAGGCTGCTTGCTTGCTTGCTTTTCAAAACCTGTGTTGCCTAGAATTTGGCCTCCCTACTTGAGCGAGAATTCTTGCGCTCAAACGAGCTTCACAAATTTTACTCCTCCGCTCGAGCGTCCAGTTTCACGCTCAGGTGGGAATTGTCAACTCTCAGCATTTTTTTTCAGGTCTGTAGATGCTGGGAGAGTGAATTTCACGCACGAGCGTCCAGTTTTACGCTCGAGCGAGAGTCTGTGTCTGACGCTCGAGCGGGGCTTTCCACACTTGAGTGGACTGCGTGAATATCAGTCCGAGAAGATGATGTTTTGAGTCACTTTTTCATATCTCTCTCTTTTTCTCTCTAAAAGTTCCCAAAAAGCTTGTTCTTGAGCTTCTCTCTCTACATTTCACATTCTCTCTTAGATTTCATCTAGATCCATTGATCTTTTCACCCTAGCACCTTTGAGAGAAAGATAGAGCGTCTTAAGATCTACATTTTGATCCGAATAAAAGTGGGTTTCGGCATTCTTGGAATTTCTCTCTCGTTTGGCTCATCTTCTACTCTTGCGGTAGGGATCTTTCTACACTTTTATATGATATTTAGTTTAGTTATTGTCTCTTGTGTAACAATGGGGTGATTTGAGGATGCTTTTAAACAAACCTAGGGTTTGGATATAAAATGGAAAGAGGCGTTTTGGGTTAAGATGAAATAAATGCTTTAGGGGTTTGAAAATGATGCTGTATTGTATATAATTTGATGATTTTGGCACTTGGCTAATATTTGGGAGAAAGGGGGATTTTTCCCTAATTGAACCTAATTATTATTTTGCATAAATAATAGAAATTGACATTGAAAATGTGGAATTGAGAGGGAATGACATGAATAGTGGAATTGGTTATGCAATAACTCACCCTTTTGGAAGTTTCGAATAAATTATCTATTGAGATTTAATATCTGTTTAGAGATAATTGTATTGGGCTATCGGCGGAGGATAACTTTGATTGTTGTAGAAATTGCATGTGGATTAGGTGAATTGAAACTAATCTTGTGATGATTGTCATTGTATATGACTGCGTTTATATACATTGTATATGTATGCTTGATTGGAAGCGGAAAGGGGATGTACTTCATGTTTGATTATCTAATTAAATACATTGCATATGTATGGATATTTGTTTAGAAGGAGAAAGGGGATGGACTCCATTATAATTAAGTTGGCCGGAGTGTCTTGGGTGAAAGTCCCAAAATTATACATGGGTGCGTAGCCCGCGGACGAAATATCCATAAAATGGCAATTGTAGTGCTTGTATAGCCTACATTTACATGGGTCCCATTTAACGGTTGTCCGCAGACGAAATATCCGTGAAATGAAAGTTTGAAATGTTTATGCTTATGTGTTGTATAAATTGAAAACAATTGATCTGTAAACTCGGTTTGGTTGTTGTGAAACAATGAAAATTGATCCATGAATTGAGAAAGATGAGTAATCGAAATGTGGATTGAAATTAAATGGTTTAAGGCTTTGAAAATTGATATCTTATGAATTATGCATTGGTTATCCGTAGATCACATGGCAGCCCTGGGTGCCTTTGGGTGGAGATGCCTGATTCCAGTTTGCTGGGGCATGGGCCTCTTCTCGGTATAGGATCCTGTTTGAGGGGCCAGCTGGTAGGGCCTGGTTCCTAGGGGACCACTTCTTACGCCAGACTATGGGCTTCCCCGAGCAAAGTGTTCCTTCAGCACCTCCGGACGATATGCGATCCGCTGATAGGCTCACTCCTCAGGATGTTGACAGCGCCATGTTGGGTACTGACGTATTGCTACATTTGGAGGACGGGGAGTACGCGACCTACCGTCACACATATTTGATGCCTCCATTGGCAGGTGTCCATACTCCCACGAGGAGGTCTACTGGCATGCCATCCTCGAGTCACGCCCGAGCTGCGGATGTTCCTTCGACCAGTAGAGCTGGTACATCTAAAGGTGGGGCTGGACTGGTCCCCCCGATTCCCCCGACTTATCATCACCCTGGATGGCCAGATATTCCGACTGAGTTGATAAGATGGCGATACGGGACTTCCTACCCGATTCCGATAGAGCCTCCTATGCCTGGTCACCCATACGTCAGTGATCCTGACTCACCACCGGTATGTTTCACTGTTTTTCATTTATCACTTAGATACTTAGGCACTCATTTATTCATTGATGATTTTGAGCTCGTATCTGCAGCCACCCAGAGAGTACATGGAGGGGATGCTCGGATTGGTGGCCTCACTTGAGGGCATGGTCTTGCGGAGAGAGGCGCAGCTGTCCATCATCGGTGTCCCGGTACTCTTTAGTTTTCTTGCATTTATCATACTTCTGATGACATGCTGAACTTGAACATTTCACTGCATTGATTGACCAACTGTATGCGTAGAGCACATCTGACACACACCATATTCATGTACTATATCTGCATACGTCCACTCCATGTAGCTTTTTTCATCTGTACATCTGATATACATATTTTGGCTGATGTATTCAAATTGCGCTCTTCCTTTTCAGATGCCTCTGATATATACTGGGCCACAGGCCGGGCCACCTGGGCCTTCCCAAGGAGCTGGGCCATCTAGGCCTTCTCGAGGAGCTGGGAGAGGGGAGTCGTCTTGCAGGCGAGGTAGGCACAGAGCACATATCATAGAGGAGGAGTCCAGTGAGGAGGAGGAGTCTGCGCATCCTCAGTCAGAGACATCTGCCGGTAGAGAGGATGACTCTGAGTCCGGCTCTGAGGGCGGAGGTGATGCTGAGGAGGGTTCCCAGGATAGCAGCTTCGATTCAGACGGTGGTACTGGTGGAGGTGGCGCAGGGACTTCTTAGCCAAAGAGGACGAAGAGGGCCTCTTATTCTTGCACTTGAGAGCACAAATGTTCCTGCTTTATTTGCCTTTTTTCTTAGTAGTTGTAGCACATTGTACATTATTAGGCAGTTTTATTTTCTGTAAAACTTGTACCCTTGTTGTAAAATGTTGTAACAAAGGAAGCATGATAGAATGAAACAGCTTTTGTTCAAAAAGTGTTGTATTTTATGTTCTTAGCATCGTATCGCATCATTTTGCACGAAAATGAGATTGAATGGAATTTGTGCATTGAAAATTGCCAAGTCAGGTAGTGAATCGACGCAACAAACTAAACAACTCAACTTACTAAGAAACAACAGAACCTTAGCAAGTTTACAACTCGATAAGCAAGACACAACATTGTTGATTAAACTTACAACTCGATAAGCAAGACACAACAATGTTGATTAAACAAAGAGTAACAACTCGATACACAAAACTCGTCAACTCAACAAAACTTAACAACTCAACTTGATAAGCAGGACTCAACAACAACTCAAGACTCAACAACAACTCAATAATCAAAACTCAACAACAACTTGATAATCAAAATTCAACAACAACTCGATAAACATACGTATTTCGGACGACTGGAGTGACAGAACACATCCGAAACAGAGGAAAACACGCACCTTCAACACTCCCAATGCGTGGAAATGCTAGGAACTTTCTTCTAGAAGCTAGAACAAGACCAAAGCCACACTCCTCTCCATAGCCGACCACCTAAGGGAGCTGGCTGACTAGCTTTTTCATGGGAGATCAAGGGGGGTGGTCGGTCGACCACCTGGTTTGGCAGCCACCAAATTTTCAACATGTGTCCCCCGAACAGTGCCCGATCCTCTTTAAAAGTTCCAGCCTTGTGGTTCATTCATTTCATCTCAGTTTTGCATCAAAATGGAGGTGTTCCTCACCCAAAATCTCACAGCTTGGATTGCTTCTCTTGATGGCTCAAAAAAGTTGAACTTCTGGGGCTTCGGCTTGAATACACTATTCACGTTGGGCCGTACTCCGCTGCATCTTCCTTTCCTCCATGCCGCGGCAAGGTTTTGGAATCCGGTAACACACATCTTTAGCTTTAGCGGGCAAGAGATGTGTCCTACTGTCGAGGATTTCCAACCTTTGATGGAGTTCGAGCGTAACGAGGAAATCTTGCCTCAACTCCGATTTGGCCACGTCCAAGCCCTAGGACAAATGTGTGGCCTCACTTTGCATGATGCTCGATCATTGATTCATGACGGGGAGCTGGACATCCCAAGCTTGGTTTGCCGGTTTTCTGATGCTGGTAACCGCGGAGACCATCATTGGCAAGGCTATCGGTGATATGCGCTTTGCCTATGCTTGCTATCTCATTTCTTGCTTGCCCCGGGCTCCGGTGGATTCAGTGTCCGGTTGATTGAGGTTGCCCAAGGTTTGAAGGAGGGCAAGAGTTGCATTGCCATGTCATTGGCTGAGATCTTGATGGGCTTAGACGCTTTTCATCGTCGGGAGACGGCTAGGCTTGCGGGGAGCCCACTATTGTTGCAGGTAATGTTTCCCATCCAAACTCACATATGTATTGCTCACATCACTCGGCCCTCAGGCTCGGTTTTTCTCACAAAACCCTTTTTTTTACTTTTCTCTCATCGTACATCTCTCTATTCTTTATTCTCTCATTTTTCAATCCCTCCCCAGGTGTGGTTGATGGACAAGTTACAGATTGTGGAGTCTTGCCCAGCATACTCAGCTCGCGGCTACTTTTTCCGACAACGCTTGGTCGATGCCCTGGATAAGGGGTGGTGGTACAACTGGATGTGCAGTTTGTCTGCAAACCGCATTGCTTGGCGCTGCCCTTGGCTCAATCTGCCGGCAATGAGTTACAACATGACCCGTCAGCCTAGGATTCAATTGATTGGCATGACACACTGTGTCTTCTATTTTCCGTTCCGGTTCCAGCGCCAGTTCGGACATGATCAGACTTGCCCGCCAGAGGGGATAGAGTACCCTGCTGCATTCCCGGTTCGAGGCGCACAGGTTGCCTGGTTTGCCACAGTATGGAGGACTAGAGAGCTCCTGGCCCCCGCTCCCACTTTCAGTTGCACTTTGTCTGATTAGTGCTTGGATTGGCTCCATGAAGAGGCACAGATGGGGGACCACTTTGGCATCAGAGGCTTCGACCAGCTCTGGGAGGGGGCGCAAGAACACCTGACTTATCTATGCCCCGGATTTATTGCTTTATTAGTACTTTCAAGTTTTCGTCATGAATGTAATAAAAAGCAACTTCAACTTGTATGCAAGAGCAGGAGAACTCTGTATTGAAATGAATGAAATTGAAGGTTGTGGGTACTGAAAATTTTCCGCTTTCGTCCAAAAATGGTCTAAGTTGTAAAAAGATTAATTTTGAACAAAGTCAACTTTTATTAAAACTTTTCAAAACCATTTTCGATATGAATCAGAACTGGACACGCCTGAAATCTGTCACTGAGATGCACAACCCCGGATCCTAGCAACTGGAAAGTTGCCCCTAGTCTGAATAGTACCGCAGCACCGCACAGCAACGGAAAGTTGCCCCTAGTCTGAAAAGTACCGTAGCATTGCACAGCAACGAAAAGTTGCCCCTAGCCTGAAAAGCACTGCACCGGAGATCATAACCGAATTCTTGAATGCTGAATAAACAAAGATGGCTGAGATGATCAAATGGACAAAGTTGATCGGGGAAAAGTTTATGGCTGAACTTCAGGATGAAGTTGCCTACGTATCCCGAAGATGGGAATCAAGCCTTACGTAGTTCAGGCTCGGGTTCACTCAAGTATTTTCACTCTCCTTTTACGCTCTAACTTTTGCCAAGGCCACCCTTTGTGGGTTTTCAACCTTTTGAACTCAGTTTTTATAATTTCAAATTTTTCATGCTCTAAGTTTTGCCTAGGTCGCCCTTTCGGATTTTTGGCCTAGCGAGCCTCTCAGGGGGAATATTTCTTCAACTTGTCCATATTGATCGGTTGGAAGAACTCTAGGCCATCTAGGTCCATTAGAACCACAGCTCCACTTGACCAGATAGCTTTGATGATGTAAGGACCAGTCCAATTGGGTCTGAACTTGCCCCTAGGGTCGTAAATGGGAGCTCGGTTGTCCTTGAGCACCAAATCTCCTTCCTTCAGATTTCTAGACTTAACTTTCTTGTTAAAAGCCCTGGCAATTCTGCACTGATAACCTTGAACATGGTACAGTGCTTTCAGTCTGCGCTCGTTGAAGAGCATGAGTTCTTCAAATCTGCTCTGCTGCCAATCTGCTTCAGCTATCTGACACTCAGCCAGCACTCGCAAAGATGGAACCTCAATCTCGATAGGTGGAACGGCCTCCATCCCATAAACTAATGAATACGGAGTCGCCCCAGTAGATGTTCTAATTGAAGTTCGGTAGCCCCACAGAGCAAACGACAGCTTATCTGGCCAATCTTGGTAGGTTTCCATCATCTTCTGCAGTATGTGTTTGATATTCTTGTTGGCGGCATCGACCGCTCCATTGGTCTGCGGCCGATAGGTGGATGACTTATGAAAAGTCACGTTGTATTTTTCCAACAAATCAATCACTTCCTTCTTGAAGTGGGAACCATTATCTAAAATGACCTCGTTTGGGACCCCATAACGACAGATGATGTTGTTTCTAATAAACTTCGCAACATGTGAAGACTTCAACACCGCATAGGATTGGGCCTCAACCCACTTTGTGAAATAATCTATCGCAACCAGGATGAACTCATGCCCATTCAACCCCTTTGGCGTGACAGAGCCGATCACATCGATTCCCCAAACTGAAAATGGCCATGGCGAAGTCATACTGTACAGCTTCAACGGCGGGATGTTCATGCGGTTTGCATGGATCTGACATTTGTGGCATCGCCGAACAAAGCCGATACAATCCTCCTCCATGGTGGACCAATAATAACCTTGTCTGAGGATCTTTCGCGCTAGCATTACCCCATTCATATGCGCACCGCATTCCCCTCCATGGATGGCCTCCATCAGGCGTTTTGATTCTTCAACTTCGACGCACAGCTTATGCATTCCCAGATGACCTCTCTTATACAATTTACCTCCGCAGATGATAAACTAAACGGCCATTTTTCTGATTGCCCTTTTATCCTTGGCATTTACCCCTGGTGGATATGCTTCATTCTCCAAGAAATTCCAAATATCATAATACTAGGGGTTCTCATCTTGAACCTCATCTATAGCGGAAATCGTCTCGTAAGCCGGCACAAATTTTTGGTCGATAATGACTGGACGCATCTGGACTCCAAACAGGATGTCTATCATGGAAGACAGAGTTGCTAGTGAATCTGAGAACCTGTTGTTCTCTCTTAACAGATGAGTAAAGTTTAGCTTCTCAAACCGAGGAATTAACAAGTCCAAGGTTTGGTGATACATAATCATCTTTTCTTCTTTGACTTTCCAATCTCCTTTCGCTTGAGATACAACAAGGTTCGAGTCCCTGATGACGTCCAACCGTTTTGCCCCTAATTCCAGGGCTGCTTCTAGACCGGCAATGCATGCCTCATACTCTGCTTCGTTGTTCGAGACTTTGAACGAGAGTTTGAATGCTAGAGGGATACGGGAGTTGTTAGGTGCTATCAGCAACACTCCTATCTCATATCCGTATTGGTTTGACACTCTGTGAAAGTACATCGTCCAAAACTCGTCGTCGATATGCAAAATGGCCTCATCTGGGAATAAGTACTCAACTGCTTCACCTCCCTCCACTGGATGATCGGCTAAGAACTCTGCTACTACTCTTTCTTTGACTGACTTGCGCGTCACATATTTCAGATTGAATTCGAAAAGCAATAGCAACCAACGAGCTAGCCTACCCGTAAGTGCTGGTTTCTCGAAAAGATATTTGATGGGATCCAATCGTGAAACCAACATTATAGAGTGAGCTAACAGGTAGTATCGCAACTTCCTGGTAGTCCATACCAAGGCTAAGCAAGCCTTTTCCAACGGTGTGTAGCGAGTCTCATACTCCAGCATCTTCTTGCTCAGGTAGTAGATGGCTCTCTCCACTTTGTCATCTGACTCTTGTGCGAGCATGCAGCCCATTGTAGTCTCAGTTACTGAAAGATACAAAATCAACGGTCTCCCCGGCTCTGGCGGTGACAACACGGGCGGGTTCTGTAAATATTCCTTGATCTGTTCAAAAGCAGCTTGGCATCGGCCGTCCCACTGGAATTTATTTCCTTTCTTCAGGAGGCCAAAAAGTGGTTCACAAGTCAAGGTTAATTTTGAGATAAACCGTCTTATGAATTGCACTTTACCCAGAAAGCCTCGCACCTTCTTTTCAGTCCTTGGTGGTGGCATTTCTAAGATGGCCTTGATTTTGGAAGGATCGACTTCGATACCTTTTTGTGTAATCAGAAACCCTAGCATTTTTCCCGCTGTTACTTTTAGGAACATTTCATCGTCACATTCGACTTGTAGGATGGCATTACCACCCCGCATGCCATCCTATTGGATTCCAGCGGGACGCATACTTGTCACACACGACGCACCAAGAATAGTTTCTAACGGCGTACTATAGCATGTCGTAGAAAAAGTAACAATGACACACAAAATCTACCATTAAATAGTTTTTAACGACGTACGATGCATGTCGTTAAAAGTGAATGACTTTCCATGACTGGTCAAAATATGACGTGAAGCTGCAAGTTGTAGAAGGGTTTTTATGACATGCATTGAGCGCCGTAAAAACCCTTTTTTGTTGTAGTGAAAATGCATGATTCTTATGCGACATGTCTAATGCAACACAAGCGATATGCAATTACTAGGCTCGGCTACTAATTTGGCATATGGATCAATAGCATGTGGTCTAAGCACGTATTCAAAGAAGTATAAGCAATAACAATGTGAGTTAGAATGATGAACCGAGCCTCAATGCGTGCAATACGAGTGGATGCAAACATGAAGTATGCTAAACGAAATGTGATGCCCTAAACTAACCATCATAAGCTAGTAAATAAAAGGAACAAAGACGTGGGGTTGGAAGACATACACAAATTATTACATATTTATCCTCACACCGGAGGGTCCGAATCAATGTCCGATAGTCCAAATTAAACTAATTATTACAAAACCAAGTGAATTAATAAGTAGCTAAATAATAAGCTACAAATCCGAAGATGCACAATGCTCGCATGCGCAACGTCCAGAAGTTGCTCTGTCTGCCCAGATTATTCTGTTTCACTTTCAATCACTGCCCTCTGTTACGGCACAACACACTGCCTTACCATTCATTGATGCTCGGCTGGCCCTCACTGACATCTGGTCGGGCCTAAGGAAGGCCGGCCGTGGCTTAGTTTCATGTGTTTCATGTAACTCCATTTGGTGCTTTGAAATGAAAACAGATGTTGACAGAGTGTTCTGGACTATGTTCGTCCGTTTCTCACTTCTCTATCATGGGAAAGCCTCGAGAGAAGGTTGAAACTGATTCCAAAAACCAAAATCAGCAAATTGATTGCTTGATAATCTCGGATACAATGTTGGACGAAAATCAATAAAATGCAATGAATATGATCACCCCGTCCTCTTGTCATGAAGTGAACTCAAAGAGGGTGGTTGAGACGCTTTAAGAATATCAAAACGCCATGAATTAGCGTATGATCATTCTTGACTCGATTAACTTGGCATAACGTCCGACCAAGCCTAAGCAATTTAAGCCCTTTTCTTTAAGTGTGTTGATTGCTTTTAAACCAATTCTTTTAGTCATTTCCATTCTTTAATCCATTTGTCCAAAATGGTGATTAAGCCCTCTCAAAAGAGAGAAGCGTCAAACGGGAAGTAATTCTCAACATGACCAAGAGACTATACCGTTGGCAATGAACCTCCGTAGAGATTAAGCCATTAAGTGCAAAGCTCTAGTTCATGTGTTGAATAACCATCAACCATTTGAAACAACTCTCAAATGAAATAAAGGAGTGACAACTTGATTATTAAAATGAGATTATTAAATGAATTGAAGAAAAGCTAGAATAACATGTAACAAACTATACAAGCAAACTTGTGGGACAACAAGCAAATTAGTCAATGCATAAGCTATTTAAATAAATTAAAACAACCCTAAAACAGTCCCTAATGGGTGAAAAAAGTAGCTAAAAGCAAGATAAAGTAAGTAAAAAGAGTAAAGAAAAAGCTATGGAACAAAGCCTAAGGAGGGGTGGCTAACCCCTCCAATTTCAAAACCTCCAATCATGTTTTTGGGCCTCAATTCAACTCTGGAAATTAGTATATGAAGGCAAGAAAAATATAGGAAAAGAGTATAAGAAGATGAAAGAAGAAAGTGCAAAATTATACCTTTGAAAGAGAGGTAAGCTCTTAGTTAACAAACTTGATTCCAACACCTTCAAATTTGAGTTATGGTTTCCAAATCTCAATCAAGTTCCAAGTCCAAGCTCTATGTTGATATGGTATGGATGGATGATATAAAGATTATGAAACTAGGAAGATGACTTACAAAAGAATATCTCTAAACCTTAATATATATCAACCTTTCAAACTCTCAGCCTCCTCAATTCAGTCCAGCAGTTTCGTATTTATAGAGAATGAGCTGCAGATCAAAATATCTGCAGAAATAGACAGCTGGCAGATATTTACACAATCTATTTTAAAAAGTTAAGAGGCCCGGCCGGGCATTGGTACCCACGGTCGGCCATCACTGGGGCACGGCACTGGGCCATGGTCGGGCCTCAGTGTATTTTCACTGTTCCACACTTTTAGGTTCAATGCAGGTTGGTAAAATGTTCAAAATTGATTTTCTGGGGTAGAAATACAGTGGATATGATAGGTTGGGATTGTTTAGAGCTTGAAATCGGATTTCTTTGTTGAGAATTCAAACCATTTACACAATGTAACCTTCGTCATCGAGTGCTCGGAATCAAGCGCCTAAGTCTTACGAGTGATCAAAATTGGGGTGTCTATACCAAATAATAAGCTACCTCTCCAATCCCCTCAAGGATCTTAAAAGGTCCAATGAATTGAGGGGACAACTTCCCACTCTTTCCAAATGTCATCAAACCCCTCCTAGGTGATATCTTCAAGAATACATGATCTCCTACCTCAAAGGACAAAGGTCTCCTCCTACGATCGGCATAACTTTTCTGGAAGCTCTGAGTCATAACCAACCTCTTATGGGTAAAGGCAACTTTCTCTGTCGTTTCCCAAACTAACTCTAGACCCAACATTGGTGCATCACCCACCTCAGCCCAACACACAAGAGATCTACACGGCCGGCTATACAAGGCCTCAAACAGTGCCATGCCAATACTCGACTGGAAGCTATTGTTATACGCAAACTCCACTAAGGGCAAGTGCCTCTCCCATGACCCCTTAAAGTCAAGGACACAACCTCAAAACATATCCTCAAGGATTTGAATAGTATGCTCATATTGCCTGTCCTTCTGAGGATGATATGCAGTACTAAAAATCATTCTAGTGCCCAAGGCATTCTGTAAGCTTTGCGACAACCGAGCCGTGAAACGCAGATCTCTATCAGAAACTATCATCATAAGGACTCCGTACAACCTCTTTATGTAATATAAAGGTTAGCAAGATAATCTACCGAGTCACTCACGCGCATAGATATAAAGTGCGCCAACTTGGTTAACCGGTTAACTACCACCCAAATCGCATCGCTACCTGTAGACACCCCATTTTTGACAGCCCGCAAGACTTAGGCGCTTGGTTCGATACACTCGATGATGAAAGTTGAATTGTGTGCTTTGATTTCACAACGATTCGGATTCAGTCAGGCTCTCGAAATAATCTCAAATCTTCAACATTTACCTTATTTGAACCTGTGAGTTTCATTTTTGAACCTTTCGCCACCTTGAGCTGAGTTTGAACCAAAAAAACAGGGGAGGGCATAAAAGCTTGGCCGTGCATCAATGATGCCCGACTGTGGCTATGAATGGCCTGCCAGGCCTCGGTGACGAGAAACATTGTTCTGGGCGGGAGCCTGCCAGCTGTCCATTTTTGAAGATATTTATCACCTTTTGTGCTCAAATTCTATAAAAACGAAGTTTTGTGATTGTTTTGAGGGTTGAACAAAATTTAGAAAGCCTATATATACCTTGAGACCACCTCTTCCCTCCTTATTCCACTGCTAGCAACCTTTGAGTTGACCTAGCTCCCTCGTGTCATCTCCATACACCATACACAACCTTGTCTCACCACCTTAGACCCTTGGTTGATCTTAGAGAAGAATAACTAAAGCTTGAGAGTGGGTTGAGACTAAGTTTGGATCACAAACAAAAAGCTTACCCCTCTGTGGACTCGCCTTTTTTCGCACCCCCGCCTTTCAGAAAGGGTTTCAAAAGAAGGCCTCACAGTTCGGACTCCTGCGGTTCTGAATCTAGTCTCACAAGTGCAATGTGAAACTGATAAACACCAAAGAGTCCAATTTGGCAAATCTTTTAGGAAAATCAACTTTTAATCAAATAATGCCAAAATTGGACTGCTTTGCTAGATACAGAGTCGCCACCTAAATATTTTGTTTTGGGGGGAAATTTAGGAAACCCTAACTCGTGCCAAAGGCCACGTGCCATCATCACAAAAGTTGCCTCGGCTTGGGAACTTAGGTACGAGATGGGGAAGGTCCTGAAATGAGCACACCCACTCGCCCGATCAAAGATTGGCCTCTACTAATCATGATATGCTCTTTTATAAACATTATGTGTTCTCATTCTGGTTATTAAACTAGCTTTACTATGTGACGCACACATGCAAGTATAGACTAAAATTGCAAGAATTGGAACAACTCAACCCATGTTTGTTTGCGAAAAGGGTTTGAATTTGCCACCCTCAAGTGGGCTTAAAGGTGCGGATTTGCCACCAAACATAGTGGGCTTAAAACATGATTTGCCACAACAAAGTGGGCTTAAAACTCACATTTGTTGAATCGTTCCAATTCAAACAATCAAGCCTTCATCCACAGGCATTCATGCAGTTTAGCATTTAAGCACATAGCATCATGGCAAGCATGCGAAACATGGCAACATGGCAATCACACTCATACAAGTATGCTGAAGCATAAAACTCACCGAGTACTCCAAGCCAAAACAAAAACTAGTTAGAAAAGACGCATGATCCCAACTTTATACAAAATGCCTAATGCAACACATGCAATGATGTAACTAAATAGGCTCGGCTACTTAATCAAGGTATTTGCAACACTTTATAGCATGCTTTGAAACACGTATTCAAAGAAGTATTGAAATTGCAATCCAGTTTGAATGACGCGCCGAGCCTCGGTGCATGCAAGACAAATGAATGGATGCAAACATGCAAGCATAAGATATGCTAATTGAAAATGTCCCTAATCTAACCATCATAAGCGGACAAGTAAAAAGGAGAAAGACGTGGGGTTGGAAGAAATACACGGACGCATACACACTTATTACAACATTACGTCCTCGTGAAGGAGCGTCCGAATGATTAAGCTAACTAGCCACGCTAATTAAGCTAACTATTAAAAAATGAAACTATTTAACTAACTTATTCTAAGATAATTAAATATTACAAAATGAATTAATTATCTAAACACTTTAACTAACTAATTACAAACCAAGTAAATTAGCTATCACTAATTAACTAAACAAAGCAATTAAATGGCCTCGGGGAGCGAGGGATGCATGCATGCTCGGTTTCTCCACCCAAAAAGCCACCGCTTTGCCATTGGACACCTCTGTTTGCAGTTATTTGATCACTGAAAATTGTGCCAACTTTCAGAACACCTCTGCTTCAACTCAGGAACACACTTGTACAAAATTTTCATTGATGGCCAGTCGGCTACCAATGGTGGCCGCCGGCCACTGCTGGTGGCCAGTCGGCTACCCCTGCCCTAACTTCCTTTTTTACCGCAATAGAGAGCAAACAAAGGCAAAGCAGTGTATTCTCAAGGAGTGTGTGTATTGCTACCCCCCCCTTATCATCATACAAGCTCAAGGGAGTGTAGCTCTTGGCCCTTAAACCATCAACCAAGCATTTTCTATGCATGATGGCTAAGGAACCAAGCTTAAACAAGCTTAATGAGTGCAAAACACGACTCTAAAGACCACCACCCTATCATGCATGATCAAGGGCAATAGTGACCAAGGAAAGTGGCACATTTCATCACTTTTGAGTATGAAATGTCCCATTTTCCTTTTGTTCGAATTAACGTCCAATTCGAACACATGCAATGCAACATAAAGGATGTTTATCTTGCCTCTTTTACTTGTTCATTTTTGTTTACTCATTTTAGATTACCAATCCATTCTTTAATTGATTAAGTCCATTGGTGAGTGTCTTCTAAAGCAAAAGAAGTGTCGACCAAGGGGTAGTTCAAGGCATGAGGGAAGCTTCATGCCGTTGGTAATGAACCCTCAAAAGAGGATTAAACCATTAAGCATGAGCCTCAACCTCAAGCTTAAACAACCCTAAGGTTGAAACAATCCTCAAAGCAAATGAAAAAGTGAAGCAAAGAGGGAGGTTGTAGAGATGTTAAGTGCTGGAATTTGGCATGAAAAAGCATTAAAACATGCAACCAAGACACACAAATGATGGTTAAAGCCTTAAAACACTAAGCTAGTGAAGGAATTAACACTACAACCATGCAAAACAAGACTCATGTGACCCAACCAGCCCAAAACAGAGCTAAAGCAGTCCAATTTAAAGGCAAAAACATGCTGGAATTAGGCTAAGTTAAGCTAGAAAAAACATGGTAACACATAGAGCTAACTAGGCATGCGAGCAAGACACAAGGAAGGGAGGCTAACCCCTCCAATTTTGGACTGCAAAACATGTTTTCCACCACTGAAAAACTTCTGAAATTCAGTGGTTAAAAGGCCAAAAAAAGTTTGTTTTCACGTGTTGAACAAAAGTGTAAAAGCTTTATAAACAAAGAAGCAAAAGGGTAAACCACCCCCTAACTCAAAAAGGCCTTAAGCCACCATTTTTAAACCATAAGAAAAGAGTTTTTTGGTGCTCAAAACTAGCTCAAAAATAGTGTAAAAAGATGGCAAAACAAGTATGGAAATTAAGCTTGCAAAGAGAAATTTCTACCTCTTAAAGGGAAGACACAATTTAGGCAATAATTCAAGCCAAATTCAAGTTAAAATCACCTTCTAGAGCTCAAAGAGGGCCTCAAGTAACCTTAGCCCAAAGATGGTCAAGTTTGATTGAGGGTTGGTATGCAAACTAGAAGTAAATCTCTACTTGTATGCACAAAAATTCAAGAGAGAGAGAAATCTAGAGAGAGAGGATTGTAGAGAGAGAGGCTCCCAAAATCTTTACCACCTTGAAAACTATAGAGAAGGGCCTCTATATATATAAATACAAGAGCTCAGGTCGAAAATATCTCAAAACATACAGCTGGAACATTGTGCAAATAGCTAGAGGAAAATATCTGCAAAATCTGAGATTAGTAGACATCTGTGGCCAACTGGCCATCATTGGTTTGCCGACGGCCATCACTGGTGGACGTCATCCATCACTGGTGGTCGACAAAATGCACTTCTGGCCGTCACATGGCCGACAAGCTCCGCTGGTGGCTGACAAGCAAAAACTAGTTTGTGGCGCCGACTTCAAACAAACATATCTCCTTCGTCCGGACTCCTTTGCAGGTCATTCTTGAGCCTAAATTGTAGCGCCAGAAGTGTTACTTCCAATGGTAGAAGCCTCACATCAAAATTCCAAGTGTGCACAAAGATATGCCTCTTTTAGTGAAGACTGCTTAGTTTTGGCTTAACCGGATTCATGCCTAACTTCTCCTCAGCTAGTTCTCTTCCCTCTCCTCTAATTTTCTTCAACTCCAAACCTCTAAAAAATATATTTTAAAGATTTTTTTCAAAGATTTCACCTCTCTTTCATTTATGTCCTCTTTGCCCTTGCTTAGTTTACCAAAAAGCGCTGCATTTAACGAAATGCGAGCCTCGGAACATCATAGAAACTTTTTTTCAAAAATATTTTGAAAGAGAGGATTTTAAGGTCTAAAATCATTTTGGTCAAAATGTGTTTCGGTCCAAAATGGGGTGTAACGTTGGGATTTGAAGCTCTTCTTGCCGAAGAAATCGAATCTTTGCACTGCACAACTTTCATCCCCAAGTAAGCAATCAGTGGCGTCCAAGTCTTAAGGACGGTCAAGAATCGGGTGTCTACAGTTGCCCCTCTTTGACAGAACTCGAAGTCATGAAATGGCGTGAGTGAATGTCAAAGCCCGAAGATGACCCATTATGACAAGGCCGTAAGACTTGGGCAAACAAACAAAATGCAAATGCAGTTGGTTGAACCCGAGGGTTGCCTACGTATCCCTTTGCAAGGAATCAAACCAGTGTAGTTCAGGGGCAGGATGCAAATGATATGCAAGATTCAAAGCAATTAAAATGATATAAAATGTAATGAAATAATAAAACCGCAAGCAATAGGCAGGATGCAAACCACACAAACACCATAAAGGGATGGAAATGCAACATCAAACTACGTTTAACACAGAAAAGGTACCGGAACCCTCAAACCACAATTCTCTTAGTGGAATAGGTGTGCGCACATGCAGAACTATGTGTTTCACAGAAAGAGAAAGAGTACAAGTAATTAGGTGGCATGATATAAGTGAGGAATGATCTACTGAAGAAAGATCGTGATCCTACATGCTAAATGTAACAAGACAAAGTACAATGCAATGGATGTAATGAATAAAGGGTAAGCTGAACCACATTTGACCTAGAAAAGGCATGGATACAAAACAAACCACCTTTAACATAGAAAAGGTGCCGAAGCCCTCAGACCACAATTCTCTTAGTAGAATAGGCACGTACACATTATCACAGAACCATCCTTTAACACTGGAAAGGTATGAGCACCTACTAAACTAAGCTTAACATGGAAAGGATGCAGGCGATAAAATAGATAATGCAATAGATGCATGCGATAGATGCTATATACAATGTGATAGATGATACTAATATGATGTAGCAGCTAGGAAGTGATGCTTTACCTTACAGGGGCAATAGGTGATTACTAACCTCATGCTGCTGGGAATCATTCGCTTCTATATCTTGCACTTCCAAACCACAGTACTACTTTTCTTCCTGACTATGTTCGCAACTTTCCCTATTCTCCAACAGGGTGACAAACTAGGTTGGTTCAGTATCCAGAATTGAGGCGCATACATGCTACCTCAACTTATGGGGCTGCCATATGGATTTCAAGCCGAGGATACACCCATAGGTATTTAAACCAGACTTTAGTCTCAGAAATTCCGAACCTTTGCATTCTAGGCATTGGCCATTCGAACTCTAGTTTCCACCATATCAGTTGATCTCTTAGGAACTCATTGCAAACACAGGTAAGTGGCTATACTAGACCATCGAAAGTCATTCGGGCACGACAAACACCAAAGAAATTGCACCTTTAGAGGATTTAAGGTCTCCTAGATAGGGTGAGTGCACTAGATAGTGCGATGCGCAAGAAAGCGCGAGTGTAAATTGCACAAGAAAGTGCAATGCGCAAGAAAGCGCGAGTGTAAATCCAAATACACAAGAAAGTGCGATGTACAAGAAAGCGCGAGTGTAAATGTAGGATTTTAAGGTCTCCTAGACCGAGAGGGTGCATAAGAGAGTGCGAAGCGCAAGAGAGTAAGAATGTGATACAAAGTGTAAGTGCACGAGACAGTGCGAGTGTGATACAAAGTGTAAGTGCACGAGACAGTGCGAGTGAGTTAAAATGCACAAGAAAGTACGATGCGCAAAAAAGCACGAGTGTAAATTCAAATGCACAAGAAAGTGCGAGTAAGATGCACAAAAAAGTGTAATGAAATGCACAAACAAGTGCAAGTGAAGTGCACAAAAAAAGTGCGATAAAATGCACGAACAAGTACAAGTAAGGTGCACAAAAAAGTGCGATAAAATGCACAAACAAGTGCAAGTAAGGTGCACAAAAAAGTGCGATAAATGTTCTATGCAAAATGAGAGCATGTTCTATGTAAAAGATACAAGCATATTCTATGCAAGATTGAAAGCATGTTGCATGTTCTATGCATGAATCAAGAGCATATTCTATGCAAATTTGAAGGCATGTAGAGGGAAATGAGTGGTACAAAGAGTTATTGCAGCATGTACCTTATGAGATGAGTGTAGGGCACTCTGCCACAACTTATTGAAATGTAATATAGAGGGAAGCAACTCAACAAAACTCTGTTAAGAAAAAAACAAAGTCAAGAGCAAGAGCAACCAATCACGCAGTAAGCAACCCATGTATATGAACATGTAGGCATAATCCAAAGCACATGTATTAATTGAAGGAAATATTGCAATCCCTAAGAGAGTTTCGAAATGGTCGGGGACAGTTTTCGAAAGTTGAATCATATTAGAATCATCATGGGGGTAAACCACCCTAATAGATGACTTTGGCAGACTGAGAGATAGGTTGGATCTATGCCCCTTGTTCAATTGATGACCCAATCAGATGCACTGAAAATTACCCCTAATGTCTAGTTACTGGCCACCTGTTGGGTTCATGCCCCTTGTTCGATTGATGGCCCGATCAGATGCACTAAAATTGCCCCTAGTGTCCAGTTACTGGCCACTATTTTCACCATTATGTAAACACAAGTAATGGGGATCATCAGATCCGTTGTCAACCCATCAGACTCATGCTTCTCTTCTGCTCCAGCACGTTTTGAGAATTTACTCTAGTCTCCTCCAAAGTAGTGATAGATTCCTCATATGTACTGTGGAATGATCATGAACACAATGCATTTTCTATGGGCACTCTCAGCTCGTTTAGGAATTTGACACATGGACTTGTTTTTGAGTTTGGAGCCAACCTTCGTGTACAGAATTTTGACCATGCCACTCTATTGAACTTTGAGTGACAAACTTGCTATGGTGACTCGACGAAGAGCACTTTTGAGCAACGGATACGTTATGGTGACTCGATGAAGAGCGCAGACTGAAACAAACACTGGGCGCGACATAACTGAATTCACAACTAACCCAAAAGCATAAAAAAAAAAAAAAAAAAAAAAAGACTCAAGGTAACTGATCATTCACAGTACCCCTAGTTTTACTTATGCTCCCTTTAAAACTGAATTTCGCAAAACTCGAGTTTCGATTCCTTTTTTTTTTTTTTTGCTCAAGATAGAGATTCTACTGATAAGTTCAAGTGTTAAAAATTTCTCCACTTGTTGATTCGAGCTAGTTCTTTCTTACCCAGTGCAAGCATATGATATGCATAATAGTTGACGTAGCCCTTGGATTGACATGAAGCTGACGACGTGAATTAGGCAAGGTGATCGAGTTAAGATGGATGAGACAGATATGATGAAGACCGAACATCAAGATGAAGTTGCCTACGTATCCCAAGAATGGGAATCAGGTCAACGTAGTTCATGGTGGAGGTTCACTCGGATATTGACACTCTCCTTTTACACTCTAACTTTTGCCAAGCCGCCCCTTCGGGGTTTTCAACCTTGCGAGCTCTATTTATTTGATTTCTCATGTTTCACGCTCTAACTTTTGCCTAGGTCGCCCTTTCGGGTTTTCGGCCTAGCGAGCCCCTCAAGGATAATGTTACAACATTTGTGGTGAATGGTCATCCTTGCCCTAACACTGGAACCGACTTTGCCTTGATTTGAGCTTGGTTCTACATTCTCTTATGTATGTCTTCTTCTTTTCCTTTCACCTCATTTTCGGAGTTGGTTCTTCTCGTAATGTGACACCTTCTTGCATCGGCTTCCCTGAATTCAAACAGAAGTTCCCTTCCTTACAGTTGCTTGGATTTCATTCCAATGGATGCCCCTGGCTTGATGATTGGCTTCTTTCTCTTTTTTTCTTTTGTCTTTTTTTCCTTTCTTTTGTTTGTTTTCTTTTTCTTTTCTCTTTCTTTTCTTTTCTTCTTTCTTTTGAAATAATGAAAACACCAGAGGAGAAATTCTATGATTTGTGAGGTCTGAACACCACCTTACATTTGTAGATCTAAAAACCGCTTTGTGCTTGCCAACATGATCCTTAATGGCGAAGAGAATCCCCATGACAGTATAGGATACCGCATACAATTCTGAACCTATCTTCACAAGTTTTGCAAAAGAGATGGCTTAAAATTTTTTTGAAAGCATGAACCATTTTGTGCTGATAAGTCAGAATTCACTCAAACCTTTCAGGGGATCCTTCTCAATACTCAAGCTTATTAACAGAATTTCATTCAGAAAACAAATTCGAAGCCTTTTTCTATTTGCAAAAGGTCACACATGCATCACTATAGGCACAATAAAATGATGAAAAACTTGACTCCCATTTTCGTATAAAGATGAAGACCTGAGGGTACACGAGAGTGATACAAAGCAAAGACTCAACTGACGCCACAACGCAAAAGACAGAAAATAAAACTCAGAACACAAATATTTTGCAAGACATAACCCAAAACAAAATCAGTACCCTTGAAACAAAAGAGGGGTTTTCACTCTCCTAGTTCATCTGCAGAATTTCAAAAAACAACTTCAAGTAGCCCATAAGAATGTCCGGACCTGCTGTCAATTCAGCAATACACATCCACACCCAAAAGGATTGATTTCAGACTTTTACCCTAGTTGAGACTGAGGTTCATCATTCCAACCACCAGTGTTGGCAGCACTACTTCATAAATCTTCCACTCATCAAAATCGAGTGAATTTTCCATCTCTTCAAAGATGTTGTTCCTTTTGCTCAAATTGGAATCAAAAGATTCTAGGATGAACACAATGGGTTTGGGCTCATTAGTGGCTATGATATGTTGGCTAGCGTAATGATTGGCCAATGGCAAGTTATTAGTGGGTTTTTTGTTATAGCATGGCAATCTATTGCGGTCAGGGAGAAGGTCATTGACAGCTTTGGGATTTTTAGGTGGGGTGATGACCTTTTTGTTAATCAAATCTTGAATTTCATGGCGAAGACATTGACAACCATCAGTGTCATAGCCGATTTGTTGATGGAAGGCACAGTACTTCGCAACATTATGCTTGGCAAGAAAGGGATCAGGGAGAGGTCAAGGATTGAGTGGTTTGAGATACCCTTTCTCCATCAGTACCTTCAATGCACAAGTTAGGCTCATATGGAGTTGGGTGAAGGTTCGTTTGGGGGAAGAGGAAGCACTAGGTTTAGAAACATCGGAAAATGGAGTAGCGGGTGTTGGTCGGGTATGCATAGGCTTGGGACTGGAATTAGGATGGGTGCTTCTGGTAAAGCATCCCTTTCTATTGTTTGCCCCCTAATTCAAAATGCTCTCATCCTAAGCGACAAAAGTGTACTCCACAATTTTTGCAACAACTGTAAACACTTGCTGTCTGTTCAGCCCTTTGACCTTCAATGCCTTGATAGCCCACCGAAGTTGTGCATAAGGATCAGTACTTGTCCCGGCTTTGTTCCTACCACTTACTTCAGCTTGGCCAAGGGATTGGGGGGCTATATCAAAGCGATACCCATTCGTTGTTGATCTGTCATCACCCAGACTTGGGATAGTTTCGGATTGGCCCTTTTCAACTACAGCTCGCCCTAATATTGAAGAGCTTCGTGACGAGATTGAAACCCCAAATGTTAAATCCACCATTGTTCCTTGAAGGTCTTCAATCATTTCCAACATCTCAGTAGTAGTGGGTTCACTCATTCTGCGCCCTTGGCGTACCTGAACCGAATTAGGTGCATCCATCATGCACAAATTAGTACTTTCTGGACTGAACACCTCAGGCTTAGGTAAATGGGCCGGGGTGATGTATATGTTCGGGTTGAAGGTAGGTGGCAGTGTATGGATGAGGTTAAGGTAGGTAGGAGATATTTGGTCATGGATGGGAAGTGGGTTGGTGGTAACATTGGGGTCTTGAGATGAAGTTATTATCTGGTTGTCGATGAGATTCTGAACCTCATGACGAAGGCGGTAGCAACGATCGATGCCATGACCGTGCTATTGATGGTAGACACAGTATTTGGTGGGGTTATGTCTAGCAGGGAGTGGGCCAGGAAGAGGTTGGGGATCAAGGGCTTTGAGATACCCTTTTTCTATCAGGATTTTTAGTGCGCTGGTTAGGCTCATACAGAGGGGGCTGAAAGTTCTTCCTTGAGCTCGGGTTGGGCAGACTATTTGTGGATTGATATTGGCGAATGGGTCGGCAGTTTTAGGAGTGGTGACAACAATGTTGATTTCAGTAGGTTTAGGAGTAGTGCTACTACTAGCATTGGTATTCCTGGAAAACACCCTCCTTGTTGGTTCGCCCATTTTAGGAATAATCCCTCTGTTAAATGCACTCTCAATCTGCACTCCTAATTCATGAAAAGTTTTGAAGGTGAATAGTGGAGCAACTATTAACTTCTGTAACATATTAGGTTCAAGGTTCTATACCACTATCTGCACTTGATCCTTCTCAGAAGGGTGATCCGTCATTTGTGCTGCCTTTGCTCTCCACCTTGCAAAAAATTCCACAAAAGACTCTGTAGGATTCTGGCAGGTTGCTTCAAGCTCTTGAATGGTCATTTCAAGTTGGGTATTGTAAGAGTCTTGATTGACAAACGCCTCAGCAAACTCTTCCCAGTTCTGCTTCACTTTATCCTCCAACTTAGCATTCCAAGTGGCTGCTATATTTGACAGGGTTCTTCCATACAGAGAGAGTTTCTGCGGCTTAGTCAGACCCATCGGTTTCAGTACGTCCAAGAAAAGCTAGATATGTACCATAGGATCTCCAGACCTGTCGAAATGGTCAATATGTGGCATTTTGAATCTATTTGGGAGCCTTACGACAACCTCCATATACCCATCGTCAATGTTGGGAATGGAGTTAAATCGTTGTGCCTTTTTGAAATGCTTCTCAAGGTTAGCAATTTTTAATTTAATCGGGTCGAGATCATCAATATCAAGGGGATAAAACCCCTCATTAGGCTACACTAGGGGTCTGAGAACTTGAGCTTGAACCAACCCTTCTCGGGGATCCAGACCTTACAAATCTTCAGTTGGCGGAGGTGGGTCAAAGTTCGGTTGGTGGCCTAGGACTGGATGTGTAGTAGATGCCCCAGATGGGTGTTGCATTTCAGCATTGGTCTCATCCTGCATAGCAATTCCTTGGTTTGATGCTATTATCATGGCCACAACTTCTTCCGGACTCTGTGTCATCACGAGTCTGCTGAGTTGGCAATCGGGGAAATGGATGGGTGTAAGTTGAAAGCTGACTGACAAGGATTTCAACCTCGGTTATACTTAACGTATCTGAACTGGATTAGTCTAGACAGGTTTGACTGGATTGGGCTTTTCCAGAGTGGGCCTTTTGACATTGGTTGGATCTTTTCTAAGTTGGCTTTTTGCGGATCAGATGGACTGGGCCTTTGCTGAGTGTTTTTTTTTTTTTTTTTGGGATTGGATGGACTGTGTTGGTTTAAGGCTAGTATTGCTCCTTCTCTGACTCAGACAAACCTAGCATTAAGAAACAAATGCCTCTCATCAAATCAGGATACCGGGCATGCCAATCAAAACAAAGCAAGATACAATATTGGACCCTGGTTCTAGTATCTTTCCACCATATCAAACACAAACCCCTGGATTTTGACCCAAATTCTGATTCTGATATGACCCTCAAGTTTGGGAGGAATCGCCTCAAGATTAAGACTCTCTCAGGGTTGCATCATACCCAACGATTTTCACATTTTGCATAAAGCATTCAAAACACCCCTATGAGAGGTTTAGGGTTTCCCTATCCTAGTTTCATCAGGAGCTAGGGTTCATTATTCAAAACAAGCGGTTTCATACAATCCAGTATATAGGTGAGCATCCTGTACTAAGTTGGAACATTCACTATCGCTTTACTATATGCAGCTAGGCCAAATGGTCAAAGGCGGTACCTCAGCAAGGCTACCTAATATACCTCTCACACCTAACACCAAGAAGTGAAATGAGGATCAAATGGTACAGCAGTAGTCCAAATCCAAGGGTTGTGTTCCCATCGTGGCAGAGCCCGCAGCCGGTCAGCCTTTTGGCAAGCTTTTCCAAGCAAGTCTCCAACAAACCGCTCGGGAATAGCAGATGGCAAACACAGTGACTTAGGCGTACCGATGCAAATGCAAATGCGAAGAAACACATAGGTGTAAATAAAATAGCATATCATGAGTTTGAGTCAAGTTCTCTAAATCCCCAGCAGAGTCGCCAGAAACTGTGGACTTGCCTTTTTCCGTACCCCCGCCTTTCGGAAAGGATTTGAAAAGAAGGCCTCACAGTTCGGACTCCAGCAATTCTGAATCTAGTCTCACAAGTGCAATGTGAAACTGATAAACACCAAAGAGTCCAATCCTGAAAATCTTTTTGGAAAATCGATTTTAAATCAAAAAATGCTAAAATTGGACTGCTTTGCCAGATATAGAGTCGTCACCTAAATATTTTGTTTTTGGGAGAAATTTAGGAAACCATGACTCGTGCCAAAGCCCACGTGTCCCTCATCACCAAAGTTGCCTTGGCTCGGGAACTTAGGTACAAGAGGGAAGGTCCTCAAATGAGCACCCCCGCTCGCTCGATCAAAGATCCGCCTCTACTAATCATGATATAAACATTATGCATTCTTATTCCGGTTATTAAACTAGCTTTACTATGTGACGCACACATGCAAGTATAGACTAAAATCACAAGAATTGGAACAGCTCAACTCTTGTTTGTTTGCGAAAAGGGTTTGAATTTGCCACCCTCAAGTGGGCTTAAAGATGTGGATTTGCCACCAAACATAGTGGGCTTAAAACATGATTTGCCACAACAAAGTGGGCTTAAAACTCACATTTGTTGAATCTTTCCAATTCAAACAATCAAGCCTTCATCCACAGGCATTCATGTAGTTTAGTATTTAAGCACATAGCCTCATGACAATCATGCGAAACATGGCAATATGGCAATCACACTCATACAAGTATGCTAAAGCGTAAAACTCACCGAGTACTCCAAGCCAAAACAAAAACTAATTAGAAAAGATGCATGATCCCAACTTTATACAAAATGGCTAATGCAACACATGCAATGATGTAACTAAATAGGCTCAACTACTTAATCATGGTATTTGCAACACTTTGATAGCATGCTTTGAAACACGTATTTAAAGAAGTATTGAAATCGCAATGCAGTTTGAATGATGCGCCGAGCCTCAGTGCATGCAAGACAAATGAATGGATGCAAACATGCAAGCATAAGGTATGCTAATTGAAAATGTCCCTAATCTAACCATCATAACCGGATAAGTAAAAGGGAGAAAGAAGTGGGGTTGGAAGATATACACACACGCACCCACACTTATTACAACATTATGCCCTCGCGAAGGAGGGTCCGAATGCATAAGCTAACTAACTACGCTAATTAAGCTAACTATTACAAAATGAAACTACTTAACTAACTTATTCTAAGCTAATTAAATATTACAAAATGAATTAATTAGCTAAACACTTTAACTAACTAATTACAAAGCAAATAAATTAGTTATCACTAATTAACTAAACAAAGCAATTAAATGGCCTCGGGAAGCGAGGTGTAGACACTCCATTTTTGACCGTCCTCAAGACTTGGACGTCACCGCTGGAACACTTGGTGATTACCCATGTTCGTGTTTCGTTTTGAGTTCCCGGAGGTCTCGGCTACGCGCCTTACTTCAGGATCTCTCAACTCGACTATTCTGTGTTTAGTTTCTGAGGGTAGAGAGTAGCTTGTTAGCTACCCCTGGCACCCACCGGCCATGGCTTGAGGCCACCGGCCGTGTTTTGAGGCTACCGGCCATTGGTGAAATATACCATTGGCCAGTCGGCATTTGGTGTGGCCAGCCGACCATATGTTTGGCCGATGGCCTCCTTTTCTGGCCGGTACCACCTTTTTTCCTTTTTCAGGCATGGTGCATGCCAGCTGTGCCAGTTGGAATGCACAAGACCTGCCCCCCGTGCATATATGTGGCCGTTTTGCACCTTTGACCCTTTTTTTTGCACCCTTTGCTCAAAGCTTCTCGAGAAAGATTTGACCCCTTGTCTTGGCTTCCTCAAGAAGCTTGCACCTTTGGGATAGCTTCCATTGGAAGCTTGGTCCTTTTGACCTTTTTTGCAATAGCTTCTCTAAGAAGCTTGGAGCCTTTCCTTTGTCTATATAAGAGACCACCCCTCGTCCTTTGTGTTGGTTCAGCAAAATCAGACCTAAAGCATATATATTCTGATATATACACTTTCTCTCTCTATATCTCCTTCTCTCTCATCATTGTGTGTGTGTTTAAGGGCTAAAAGGTTGATTTCTTCTTAGTTTTGCACTAAGACACACACTACTACACCATACTTCGACTTTGGGAGGCATTGAGGGTTTGTTCTTGAGGTTTTGGACTGATTTTGATCAGAGGAGGAGGGCTGCATTTGCTATTCTTCAAAGGTTCTTCAAGGGTAACACTCTTACTTTAGATTCCCCAATCTTGCACTAGACTTTTGCCTATCTTGCTTATTGTTTTAGACTTTGTGTATAACTAAAAAAAGTCTTGTATTTGCATGCTTAAGATACTTCATTAAGGTTGTTTTGGTGTTGGAGGTCGACCTCCCTTTCTTAGGCCTTGTTTGGCCCTTTTGGTGCTCTCTTTGTTAAGCTTTGGTTACCTTTGTGTGTTGACCTTCTCACCACTGAAATCCAGTGGATTTTCAATGGTGAAGAAGGAGTTTTGAAGTCTTGCATAGGGGAGGGACACCCCTCTCCCTTAGTCTCTCATTTTTGCATGGTTTTGGCTCTTAAAGGTAGCATGTATGCTTGGTTATCTTTGGCCCCATTTCAGAAGTTTTTGGATGTTATTTGGTCATATGTTGCCTCTGTTTTTGGTCGGATTTGTGGCCCCTTGCATGCATAGTATACTTACCTTGCATTCCTTCATTTTGCCTAGAAGTATGCCATGCATTTAGGCCATGATTCTTGCATGTTATAGCTTAATTTCATGAAGGTTTTAGCATTATTTTGCCATGTTCAAGGACTATTGGGTGCTGTTTTAGCCACATTTGCCATGTTTAGGATAGCCCCTTTGCATTTTGGCTTGTGAGCCTTGAGCATGTGGGTCTCTAGCATGCTTAGCCTAGCTTATTCTCATGATTTGGGATCATTAGGGACCATGTTTGAGTCCATAAACCATGCTTGTATGCTTGCATTCATCACTACTTTCATGCTTTGAAGAGTTGTTTTGTTGCGCCTTGAAATGAGCATTGTGCATGCTTAAGTGTTTAAGTCTTTGGGGCTGCCATATCAGTGGTTCTTGGGGGCTCATTTTGCATGTTGAAACTTTACTTTGTATTGAAAAGTACATGCCATGAGTGGTTGGGGTGGTTATAGTAGGATACTCTCTTTGGTGGCCTCGAATGCTTTCTCTTTTGTATCTATTCCCTAGCATGTTTTGGTGCCATCTTTTGCATGCATTTTAGAGTTTTAACATGAGTCTTTGATATCCATGTACCTCACCTTTGAGTGCTCTTGAGAATAGCCTTCCATGCCTTAGCTTTATGCTCTTTGGTTTGTTTGTTTGTCATGCATGTTGTCCATCACTTTTGGCATTCTTGGCCACTGTTTTGAGGTGTGGCTGAGGCCTCCCATTTCAGTCTAAGTCCACTCTTGTATATGGTTGCATGCTTGATTTGTTGCCTTTAGTTTCATGCTCGCATTATGCCATGTTTGCATTGCATGTTAGGTTGCATTGCATTGCATCTCGCATGCTTAATACATCACATTTGCATGCTTAGGTTATCTTGCATTTGTCATGCCTTGTAATTTAGTCTCATGTCGCACAATTGAGCCACATTGCATGCATGCATTGCATGGCTTGGTTTGGGGGGTCAAACCAAGCATGAGGATTGAGAAGTGTTCGTACTCAAAGTGACGAAACACGTCTCAATCATCGGTCGCCGATGCCTTTGATCTCAACATGATAGGGTGTTAGCTTTCATTTGATTGGTGCATGCATTTTTTTCATCAAATGGCAAACTTGGCTTCTTAGGCCGTCGTGCATAATTGATGGCCCGAGGGTTGAGGGCCATGCTCCTTTGAGTCTATTGCATGATAGGGAGTGTGGCCATGCCCACATTTGCTTGAAAATTCCATGCCATACACTGCTTGCCCTCTACTGTTGTCAACTGCAGGATTCTGTAGGAAGTAATGGCCGGCCGGCCACTTGCAGTGCCGACCGACCATCTGTGGCTGGCCGGTGGTCCAATATTTGGCCGACAAGAACATTCCCGTGGCCGGTAGAGTTGAAATGTGGCCGGTGGCATTCCAAAACACTCAGGGAATAATTCAAAGCAGTTCTGGAAATTTGTGTGATCCTCAGAGGAGCAAGACAGTGTAAACAGAGACAACAGTGCTATGGCAACGAGTTTCCAGGCAAGACGAGTCAAGCATGCATCATCCACGCATTCCGAGGCAGGGCTGCGGCCACCCTCCTACATTTAATTTGTTAATTAATTAGAAATTCTATAATAATTAATTTAGTAGTATTCATTTGGTTGTGTAATATTTATTCGGACCCTCCGAGTGAGGGCAATTGTGTAATAAGTGTGCGTGAGTGTGTGTATGTCTTCCAACCCCACGTCTTTCTTCCCTTTTATTTACTAGCTTTCAATGGTTAGTATTAGGGCATATTTAAATTAGCATACCTTATGCTTTGCATGCGTGCATCCATCCATCTGTATTGCATGCACCGAGCTCGGCGCATCATACTAACTGCATTGTATTTTGATTCCAAGTTGAATATGTGTTAGCTGTGGTATCATCATATGCCATCTTACAATAGCCGAGCTTGTCTAGATTGCATCTTTGCATGTGTTGCATTAGCCATTTTAAACATGAACTAGGATCATGCACATGATTACTAACTGGTTTCTGTTTTGGCTTGGAGTACTAGATAAGCTTTTATGCTTTAGCATGCCACATGTGTGTGAATGTCGCCATGATAGCATAATTACCATGAGGCTAGCTGCCTATGTGATATAACCGCCTGAGTGCCTGTGGGTGAAGGGTGGGTTATTTGAATTGGAACAATACATTGAATGCGAGTTTTAAGTCCACTTGGAAGTGGCAAAACCATATTTCCTAAGCCCACCCAAAGGTGGCAAAATCTGCATTTTAAGCCTACTCATGGGTAGCAAACGGTTTTCAAAACAAACATGAAATGTTTTGTTCCAATTCAGGCGATCCAGTCTATACTTGTATGCTGTGCGCATCACATAGTAAATCTAGGCTAATAACCGGAATAAGAACGCATAATGTTTTCAAAACAAGATATCATGGTTAGTAGAGGCCGATCTTCGGATCGGGCGAGAGGGGGTGCTCATAGCTAACCTTCCCCAATCGTACCGAAGTTCCCGAGCCAAGGCAACTTTGGTGATGACGGACATGTGGCATTTGGCACCCAGTCAGGGTTTCCTAAATTTCCCCCATAAAAAATATTTAGGTGGCGACTCTGTATTTGGCAAAGTAGTCCATGTTTGGCACTTCTTTTCTAAAAATTTGTTTTCTCAAAACAATTTGCCAGATTTGGACTCTTTGGTTCAGATTTAGAACCGTGACAAATTGAGTCTGAACTGTGGTAGCATAAGGCCCCCTCGGGGCGCGTCCACACGAGGGATGCATGCATGCTCGATTTCTCCACCCGAAAAGCCACTACTGGTGGCCGGTCAGCTACCCCTGCCCCGAACTTCCTTTTTTGCCACAACAGAGGCAAAGCAGTGTATTCTCAAGGAGTGTGTATACTACTACCCTCCTTATCGTCACACAAGCTCAAGAGAGTGTAGCTCTTGGCCCTTAAACCATCAACCAAGCATTTTCCATGCATGATGGCTAAGGAACTAAGCTTATACAAGCTTAATGAGTGCAAAACAAGAATCTAAAGACCACCACCCTATCATGCATGATCAAGGGCAATGGTGACCAAGGAAAGTGGCACATTTCATCACTTTTGGGTATGAAATGTCCCATTTTCCTTGTCTTCAAATTAATGTCCAATTCGAACACATGCAATGCAACATAAAAGATGTTTCTCTTGCCTCTTTTACTTATTCATTTTTGTTTACTCATTTTAGATTACCAATCCATTCTTTAATTGATTAAGTCCATTGGTGAGTGTCTTCTAAAGCGAAAGAAGTGTCAACCAATGGGTAGTTCAAGGCATGAGGGACGCTTCATGCCATTGATAATGAACCCTCAGAAGAGGATTAAACCATTAAGCATGAGCCTCAACCTCAAGCTTAAACAACCCTAAGGTTGAAACAACCCTCAAAGCAAATGAAAAAGTGAAGCAAAGAGGGAGGTTACAGAGATGTTAAGTGCTGAAATTTGGCATGAAAAAGCATTAAAACATGTAACCAAGACACACAAATGATGGTTAAAGCCTTAAAACACCAAGCTAGTGAAGGAATTAACACTACAATCATGCAAAACAAGACTCATATGACCCAACCAGCCCAAAACAGAGCTAAAGAAGTCCAATTTAGAGGCAAAAACATGCTGGAATTATGCCAAGTTAAGCTAGAAAAAACATGCTAACACATAGAGCTAACTAGGCATGCCAGCAAGATATAAGGAGAGGAGGCTAACCCCTCCAATTTTGGACTTCAAAACATGTTTTCCACCACTAACAAACCTCTTAAATTCAATGGTTAAAAGGCCAAAAAAAAGTTGGTTTGAAAGTGTTGAACAAAAGTGTAAAAGCTTTATAAACAAAGAAGCAAGAGGGTGAACCACCCCTTAACTCAAAAAGGCCTTAAACCACCATTTTTAAACCATAAAAATAGAGTTTTTTGGAGCTCAAAACCAGCTCAAAAATAGTGTAAAAAGATGGTAAAAAAAAGTATGGAAATTAAGCTTACAAAGAGAAGTTTCTACCTCTTGAAGGGAAGACACAATATTCAAGCCAAATTCAAGTTAAAATCACCTTCTAGAGCTCAAAGAGGGCCTCAAGTAATCTCAGCCCAAAGATGGTCAAGTTTGATTGAGGGTTGGTATGCAAACTAAAAGTAAATCTCTACTTGTATGAACAAAAGAGAGAGAGAGAGAGAGAGAAATCTAGAGAGAGAGAATTATAGAGAGAGAGGATTGTAGAGAGAGAAGCTCCCAAAACCTTTTCAACCTTGAAAATTGTAGGGAAGGGCCTCTATATATAGAAATACAAGAGCTCAGGTTGAAAATATCTCAAAACAAGCAGCTGGAACATTGTGCAAATAGCTAGAGGAAAATATCTGCAAAACCTGAGCTTTGTGGACATCTGTGGCCGACGGCCATCACTGGTGGACGTCGTCCATCACTGGTGATCGACAAAATGCACTTCTACCTGACACATAGCCAACAAGCTCCACTAGTGGCCGACAAGAAAAAACTAGTTTCTAGCCCCGACTTCAAACAGACATATCTCCTTCGTCCGGACCCCTTTGCAGGTCATTCTTGAGCCTAAATTGTAGCCCCGGAAGTCTTCGTTCCAATGGTGGAAGCGTCACATCAAAATTCCAAGTGTGCACAAAGATAGGTCTCTTTTAGTGAAGACTCCTCAGTTTTGGCTTAACCGGATTCATGCCTAACTTCTCCTCCGCTAGTTTTCTTCCCTCTCCTCTAATTTTCTTCAACTCCAAACCTCTAAAAAAGATATTTTAAAGATTTTTTCAAAGATTTCACCTCTCTTTCATTTATTTCCACTTTGTCCTTGCTCGGTTTACCAAAAAGCGCAACATTTAACAAAATGCGAGCCTCGGAACATCGCAGAAACTTTTTTTCAAAAATATTTTGAAAGAGAGGGTTTTAAGGTCTAAAATCATGTTGGTCAAAATGGGTTTTGGTCCAAAATAGGGTGTAAGATTTGGATTTGAAGCTCTTCTTGCCGAAGAAATCGAACTTTTACACTGCACAACTTTCATCACCAAGTAAGCAATCACTGGTGCCCAAGTCTTAAGGGCGGTCAAAAATGGGGTGGCTACACCCTTGAGACATATAAGCTTGTTATCTTCTCTATTGCCTTCATTTCTTTCATTTGCTACATAATTCTTACTGTTTTGTGCCGCTTTAAGTTTATTCTAAGTGTTTAAGATTGGGTTTGAAGGGCTACCAAAAGAATAGAGAGAGTTTAACACTCTTTCTATATCTTTACCTATAGCTCAAACCTTTCTTTTACACTCCTTTTCTTTGCTCCTTGCATTGATTCTCAGAGTTTAACGAAGGCTAAAAATCATGTTTTGAGGTTTCAAAAGTGGAGGGGTTAGCTACCCCTCTTTGTTCTTGTTTCCTAGCCTTGTTTCATCTCTTTGTTGTTACGCTTTTTAGGCTCTTTCCATGTATTTTTTTTTTTTTTACCTCTATTTCTCATGTGTTGCGGGCTGTTTTAGGGCTATCCAAGCCTTTTTAATTTATTCATTCTTTGTTTAGTTCATTTGTTGTCTCATAAGTTTTCATACTTAACATGTTATATATTGTTCAAAGCTTTTCTTCAATTTTATTTCCATGTCTAAAAGTCTAATTTTAACAATCAATCCACCATCCATCTCTTTCATTCTTGAGAATCATTTCAACCGATTGAGGTTGCTCAAAACATGTAAGAAAGACTTTTACTTAATGGCTTAATCTTTTTGAAGATTCATTGCCAACAGTATAGTCTTTCTCTCATGCTTTAGAAGAACCTCTCGTTTGACATTACATATTGTTTAGTGGACTTTAACATCACCATGGACAAATGGACTGAAGAATGGCAAGGCTTCATAAAATTGGTTTAAAACTTGGAACAACCCATATAAAGAAAATGGCTTCAAATTGCTCCAACTTAGTCGGACGTTATGCCAAGTTCCTTGTGTCAAGAATCATCACATGCTAATTCATGGCATTTTGATGATTCTTGAAGCGTTGCAACCTCCCCCTTTGAGTTCATACCATGACAAGGGGGAGGGGTGGTCTTATTCTTTGCATTTCATTGATTTTTGTCTAAAATTGCATTTGAGCCTTCTCTCAAGGTTTTCCTATGACAGAGAAGGGAGATGGGACAAACAGAGCTTGAGGATACTCTATCTGCAATGGTTCACCTTAAAACACAAAAATAGAGTTTTGCACCAAATTGAGGCACAGCCGGTCACCTGTAAACCCGGTCGGCCATCACTGATGCACGGCCAGCCCTCAGTGTATGGCCAGCGGTGCAGTTTTGCAGAAAACAGAGGCAGTGGCGGAAGGTGAAACAGAGTTGGCTTGGACAGACAGAGTAGCTCTCAGGCGCTATGCATGCAACCTTCATCCATCTTCATTTACGCCTTTATCGAATGCGATTAATTGTTTCATTAGTGTTATAATTATCATAGTTGTAATTTAATCTTATTATAAATTAGTATTGTTGCAGCCATTGCTTATTGTTAATTGGTATAGCTAGTTAATTTGTTGTAATAAAGTAGTTAATTAGCTTAGCCTAGTTAATTCGCCCAATTATGTAATAGTTAGTTTAATTCGGACTTTCGAACATTGATTCGCACCCTCCTGTGAGGGATCAAATGTTGTAATAACGTGTATGTCTTCCAACCCCACGTCTTTCTCCCTTTCATTTACTAGCTTATGATGGTTAGTTTAGGGACATCATGTTTTATTTAGCATACTCCATGTTTGCATCCACTTGTATTGCGTGCACCGAGACTTGGTTCATTATTCTAGCTGCATTGCTAGTTTAAACACTTCCTTGAATACGTGCTTAGATCGCATCCTATTTCATTTATTCATATACCATGCTTATTAGCCGAGCCTAGTAATTGCATATCATATGTGTTGCATTAGTCATAATTGCATAGTTAGAATCATGCATTTTTCTAACTTTGTTTCTTTTTGGCTTGGAGTACTAGGTAAACTTTTATTTGCTTTAGCATAATTGCATGTGTGTGATTGTTTCCATATCTAACATGCTTGCCATGAGGCTAATTACTTAAATACTATAACTACTTGAATGCCTATGGATGAAGGCTTATTGCTTGAATTGGAATAATTTGGGTAATGTTTATATGCAATCACTTTTTCAAGTGGTACATATTTCGAAACAATTTTCAACACAAACATGAATCAAGTGCTCCAATTCTTGCGATTTAGACTATACTTGTGTGTGCGCATCACATAGTAAAGGCCAGCCTAATAACCAAAACAAGAGCGTATAATGTGCATAAGATCCATATCATGATTAGTAGAGACTGATCTTTGATCGGGTGAGTGGGGGTGCTTAATTCATGACCTTCCCCTCTCGTACCTAAGTTCCTGAGCCAAGACAATCTTGGTGATGATGGACATGTGGCCTTTGGCATGAGTCATGGGTTTCCTAAATTTTTCAAAAAATTTTAGGTGGCTACTCTGTATCCGGCAAAGCAGTCCATTTTTGGCAATTTGATTCAAAATCGATTTTCCAAAAGATTTGCTGGATTTGGACTCTTTGGTGTTTATCAATTTCACATTGCACTTGTGAGATTAGATTCAGAACCACGGGAGTCCCAACTGTAGGGCTTATTTCGAACTTCCAAAAGGGGGCGTAAAAAAGTCGGGTTACACTACCCCGTTGAGTCCTCAGAAGGCCCACAACAAAATCCATCATGACATGCTCTCAGTTCCATTCAGCTATAAGTAAGGATTGCAATAAACCAGCTGGCCTCTTATGCTCGGCCTTCACTTGTTGCCAAGTAAGGCACCTCGACACAAATACAACCATATCCTTTTTCATTCCCCTTCACCAAAATTGGCAGTTAAGGTCGTGATACATCTTTGTCCCTCCTAGATGCACCACAAGGCGTGAATCGTAAAACTCTCGGAGTACTTCCTCTTGGCAAGACTTCGGCATGAAGAGGCGGTCAAGATATCTAACACTCGATTCAGAGAACACGTTTAAGCCCTTCTCCACTTTTCCACTGGAGATCTTCTCCCGGAGGGATTCCACTTCATCGTCACCCCTCTTTGCTTCTATCACTCGGTTCACAAGTGTAGGTTGTGCAGCTGCCAAAAATAAGGTTGCAAACGCAACAGACTCACCAAGATGCAAGTTAAACTCCCCAATAACACCGAACATCTCCCATTCCCGGATGGCAATAAAAGCTACACTGCTAATAGATTTCCTGCTCAAGGCATCGGCCACAACATTGGCCTTCCCCGGATGATAATGTAGCTCAAAGTCGTAATATTCTATGAACTCCATCCACCTCCTCTGCCTCAGATTCAAGTCTTTCTGTGTAAACAGATATTTCAGACTCTTGTGATCAGAAAACACTTCAAACTTCTCACCATACAAATAATGCCTCCAAATCATCAAGGAAAAGATCACCGCCGCTAACTCTAGGTCATGAGTAAGGTAGTTCCTCTCATATGTTTTCAACTGCCGTGAGCCATAAGCTACTACCTTCCCCTCTTTCATCAATACACAACCAAAACCTTCTCGTGAAGCATCGTAATACACTGAATAGCCCAAACCTCTCTCCGGAATAATCAATACTGGAGTAGTGGTAAGTCTAACCTTAAGCTCTTGAAAAGACTTCTCACAAGTCTCATTCCATACAAACTTGATTTATTTCCTCGTCAATCTACTCAATGGTGAGGCTAGCCTAGAGAAATCCTTCACAAATCTACGACAATACCTGGCCAACCCTAAGAAACTATGGATCTCGAATGCATTGTTAGGTTGTCCCTAATCTTGCATTGCCTCTATCTTGGATGAATCTATAGTCACTCGTTCCCTGGAAATCACATGGCCTAAGAACTTAACTTTACTCAACTAGAATTCACACTTCCTAAACTTAGTATACAGTTTGTGGTCTCTAAGTAGCTCAAGCACCACTCGTAAGTGCTCCTCATGCTCCTCTTCAGGGGGTGAGTAAATCAAGATGTCATCCACAAAGGCGACCACGAAATGGTCTAGGAACTCAAGGAAGATCCAGTTCATCAAATCTATAAACACAGCTGGTGCATTGGTTAACCCAAAAGGCATCAGTAGAAACTCGTAATGGCCATACCGCGTACGGAATGTCGTCTTCGAAATGTCTTCTTCCCTTACCCTTAACTGGTGATAACCCGATCTCAGGTCTATCTTAGAAAAACAACAAGACCCCTTCAACTGATCAAACAAATCATCTATATGAGGCATTGGGTACTTGTTCTTCACAATTACCCGGTTCAACTTCTGGTAATCAATACACAATCGCAATGCACCATCTTTGTTTTTGGCGAAGAGAGCAGGTGTTCCCCAATGCGAAGTAATAGAGCAGATAAAACCCTTATCTAGCAGCTCTTGGAGTTAAATCTTCAATTCACTAAACTCAGCAGGTGCAAACGTATACAATGCCATAGAAATTGGTGCAGTGCCAGGCACTAAATCTATAGATAACTTGATCTCTTGATGAGGTGGTAAACTGGTAAGATCCTCAGGAAAAACATCCGAGTATTCACAAACTACCCTTGGCAACTCGACTCGGACTTCATTACACTCATTACCCAAGAAATTAGCAAAGAAGACAACTAAGTTCATTCTGCAGGCCGGTCCCCAAAGAAATAAAAGCAATTACCACTCAAGGTATATACAGTAACCCTCTAATGGTAGCAATCTATGACAGCCTGATACGATGACAACTAGTCCATATCCAAAATAACATCAAAACTAGACATGTCAATCAACACAAATGCAAAAGAAAGTTGGTGATCGGCAACCTCCATGTCACAACCCCAACATCCCCGCTTCAAAACAATCTCTCCACCAATAGGTGACTCTACATTGAGAGGAGATGTTAACCAAGCCAACTCTAACCCCAAAGCCGATGCAAATGCAGACGAGATAAATGAATGGGATGCACCCGTATCAATCAACACATTAGCAACTGAATTGCAGAACAAGAAAGTACCTCTCACTACCGAGGTAATGGTACAAGATCTAGCGTGATAACAGCATACACACACCCCGTAGGTCTCTGCTCAACCTGCTCACCCCTCGGAGCATAAACCTAATGCACTGACTGAGCCGAAGAGGCTTCCTAATTGGCCCTCGAGGTCTGTGCTGACCGTGTAGGTTAGTGACTCTGTGTCTGCCTCGAACCAAACGCACTAGGTGTGCCACCCAACTAAGGAAAAAATCTCTCCATGTGCCCTACCGGCCCACACTAATAACAAGTGAGCAGTCGCCCTCTCCCCTGACTCTGGCTCTAAGAACAAGCCGAAGACGATGCAGACCGTTCCCCTCCTTCCCTTTGCGGGCAAGCTAGAGACTTATGGCCTAACTGGCCACACTTGTAACAAGTGAAATCTCCCTGACCACCTCTCCCAGAACTTGAATTCGGTACTGGAAAAGTGGACCTCGACTGAGCTCCCTGGGAGTGCTGTGGGTTAAAAACCCTCTGTCTCTTACTGTCCTCCTAAACATCCTGACTCCTCCTGGAGCCCCTCATCCGCTCCTCCTCCATCTGCATTACGGTCTCAAGATGAGCCGCTGCCTCAACAAGGCGTTCATAGTCTCCAATCATTGACCCGGCCACTTTGAACATGAGCCCGGTCCTCAACCTCTTCTCGAACTCTAAACAATGGCGCTCCTCAGTCGCCATGAGTTCTGGTGCAAACCTCGACAAGCTAGTAAATGCAGCCTCAAACTCAGCCATCGGAGTGTACAACTGCACAAGCTTGGAGAACTGATCTCTCAACTTCTCCCTAATAGTGGCAGGCAAAACTTATCTTGGAAAGTGCTGACAAAAGCTTCCCGGGTCACCCTAATGCGCCCACGCGCATACTTCTACCACTGACCCGCATCTTCCTTCTGTTGGAAGGATGCCAATGTCACTCTCAGTTGGTCGCCCTCGATGCTAAGCATCTCAAACGTCTTCACTATCTACTCTAGCCACTCATCCGCCTTCAGTGGCTCCTTGGGATCACCCAAGAACTCATTCGGATTTGACCCAAAAAACTCTCGCTTCATGAATGATGGTCCTGTCTCAGCTACTTGGGCCTAGACTTGATTATCATCTCTGAGAATGTCCATAGACTCCCACAATGCTCTGGTCATTTTGCGAGCTAAGGTGCCCATAGCTTGCTAACCCACTAGTTCAACCACATTGACTTGACCAACCTCTTCATCTTGCTCCTGAATATCATCTAGTAAAGTCACCTCATGCTTCCTAGGCCTACTACGCCTACTAATGCCACGTCCATGTCTTGACATCCAAATGAAGGTAACAAAAGAGATTAGCACATTTATAAATGTGCCGAAGCTAACTCACTCGCGTCCTAATGCGGTAGACAACAGTAATTCACTCCATGTCAGCACGTAGTCCCATAAACACATATGAATTTAATTCCCAGGTAATGACCATCCCGCAACATTGCCAAAGTTCCAATTAGAAACAATAGTGATCAAGTGCTCTTTTAACAGGACTTCTAGAAACCTGTAGATCCAATCAATATCTTAGGAATTAAATCTCATACCCATATAATCACATAAGCATGTTATTACGCAAGCATACTCTACATACTAACGTCTCTGCTAAACGAGACAAACCCATTGTGGTAATAACCACTTCCAACGTACTCAAAGTATTCAAACCCGGTACACTCTGATACCAAGTTGTAACGCCTCGAAATAAATACAACAAACCATCCAAACGACAAGTAAATAACAGTATAAACCAGAGTAAAGTATCTTTCTACTACATGAGATTCGATTGTACAAAAAAGTGACACATGCGATATACATTCATAAATAAGACATCCTGAATCTACAACATGTGTTACCAAACCACAATAATGTAATAAAAGCTAAAAAAGCAATCAAAATGCCTAAAGGCTTACATCTTTCTAAGTCAAGGCTTGGATATATTAAAAGTGAGTCGTTGGTTCAATACAAATAAAGCCCTAAACTTGTACAAAAATTTAATACAAAATAAATAAAATTGAGCCATTAGCTCCATAGTCCTCCCAAGCTAAGTCCTTGGTGGAGGCATATCACCAGTACCTGAAAATGATTTTCCTAAGCAGGGTGAGCCAAAGCCCAGTAGAGATAATCTAACATAATGTATGAATCTTAACAGAGATATAAGTATAACATGCATATACAATGCCCTACGATCAAATCATTTATGACTCTTTTGCAAAACCACATTACGCCAAGCTTATATCTCAATCCATTTTATCTCAATTTATGAGTCATTTCCATTTCATTCAGACAACCAAACTAAGATTACAACTCAATGGGTCTCTAACCAACACAGCCATTATACAAACGCTTCTATTTTCCATTTTATGAAAATTTCTTCCGCGGGAATCGGCACCCATGTACACACATGGTTTTCGGAACTTTCACCCTGGACACACAGGCCAACTTAATTTAATGGAGTCCATCCCCTTTCTTCTCCCAAATATAGAGTGCATCCTCTTTCTTCTCCCAAACATCATACATTTATAATGTATTAAAGGCATAGCCATATTCAATTACAATGGATAAGAGGTTAGTTTCAATTCACCTAATCATCATGCAATTTCTACAACAATCATAGCTATCCTCCACCGATAGCCCAAAATAGATACTTCTAAACAAATATACAATCTCCATGACAGATAAATTATCAAAACTTCCATAGGTGAGGGGTAATACACATCCAACTTCACCGTTCATATAAACACCCATTTGATTTCACATTCCCAATACCAATTTTATTTATTTATAAAAAATAACTATTTGACGCATTTTAAGGAAAAACTCCATTTTCTTTCCAAAATTCACCCTAAGTATCAAAATCAACAAATTTACCACAACACAACCTCACATCTATTCCCATAACCATTTTTACCACATACATTTGAAAACCCTCTTTTAATTTTAAGCCAAAACCCAAGGTTTGTTCAAAATCATCCCAAATTCTAACAGTTCTTACACATCAACAAATAACTAAGTTAAGAACCATAGAAGAGTTTAGAAAGTCCATCCTCAAGCTTAGGAGACCAAGGAAGAAATGGAGGAACTTCAAAGACACCGAAACCCAGCTTTATTTGGATCAAAAGAGATCCCTCGGAGTGCTCTATGTTTTTATCAAAGAGAGTAGGGTAAAGAGATCCTTAGATCTAAGTGTATTTGTAGAGAGAAGTTGGGTTTTAGAGATAGAGAGGGTCAATTTAGGGTTTTGAGAGAAAAAGATAAGAAAAAGTGATATAAAAAGGTGCTGCTTCGAACTGATATAGGTGCAACTAGCTCGAGCTCAAAAGTTGTCGCTTGAGCAACCAAACACAATAAGTTGTTCCGCTCGAGTGCAAGAAGCTTCGCTCAAGCGCAGAATGCACACTCCCAGAAGTTTTACAGACAGAAGACCGTCATTCGAGGGTAAGAAGTCTCGCTCGAGCGAAGAACACTACCTCCCCAGCATCTTTGCAAGCCTGCAAAAATACTGGGAGCTCACAAAGCCTGCTCAAATGCAAGAAGCTTCGCTTGAGCGAAGAGGCCAAATTCTAAACAACAACAGTTTGAACCAACTCGCAACCAACATGTTCCAAACACACCCAAGACACTCCAAAACTCAAACTCAATGAGAAATGAGAGAAAAAGACATGAACAACAATACAAAACCACGAAACTCGAGTCCAAAATATAAGAAGGGTGGGGTCAAAATCGGAATCGCTATAATGTTCCCCCTTTAAGGAATTTCGTCCCCGAAATTATTAATCAAGTTTTAAAACTATGTTTAAACCAATTACAATAATGAAGATTAATCAATTTCATCATCATGACCTCTAAAACTATCTTCATCAATAAAATATTTGTTGATTAAAAAACAAAGAAGAATAATTGTTTGAAATATGTGTCTGCATCTTGATTTAGATATTTAACTTTTTAAATTTTTATAATGTTTAAAGAAGAAGAAACATACATTTGTTAACAAAACAATTTATAACCTCTAATTTAGATGAGAGAAAAAGGTCCTACACTTTTCTAAATCTTATTCAATTTTAAGTAAATTTCTACATAATTTGTAACATCTTATTCAAAAATATTATATAATATGTAATATATACATTTGTCCACATGAATTTATATACTCATATCTTATTTTGAATACATATTCTAATATCATAAAATTTAAATTTATAAAGGTTTCTATCACTAGTTCTGATATGGCCAGTAGCAACTCCAAAAAAAATTTAGATGGGGACACTCCATAAACTTAAATTCGATAAAAATAAAATAAAATAAAAAATAAACTAAACAATGTTCACTCTGTTTGGCTTTCAATTTTCAAAAGCAGTTGGAGTTTTTTTTTTTTTTTTTTTTTTTTGTATTTTGTTGTCTTTAGAAATTTTTTTCATAGTTAAGTTAATTTTTTTTAGATACACATAACCTACATTTATTAAAAAGTAAAATATTTGTGAGTTTTTTTTTAAAAAAATTAATAAATACAACTAAATTATTCTTGGAGGAATTGGGGTATGTACTAGTGACCAATGCCTTCTTGTGTTTTTTTAAATATATCTTGATTAAGAAAATTTAAAAAATACACTAAACACACGAAAAATGACGAAAATAAATAAATAAACTAAAATTCTTTTTAAAAATTGTTAACCAAATAAACTAATTTAAATTTCTCAAACAGTTTTTATCTAAAGAGTATAAATCCCTATTTGATGGGGTCCTTTACTTTTTTAATGCAATTAAATTATATTAAACAAAATATTAACAATATAAATATTTTTTTTTTTCAACTGTAAATGTTGAAATCTAATTTCACAACCAATCAAATCTCGTCGCCAAGATTCAGGGAACGAAGTCAAAGAGCACGTGACAGAAATAGAGAAGCCCAACACCTATACACAAAAAGACAACAAAAACCCATGGCTCGCCCACCCGGGGCCTCTGCGGCGATCAAGTCAATCAACTTATCTTTCAAAAATAACAACTCAATCATAGTACTCACAAAGTAAAATATACCTTAGACCCATGGGGGTGCCTTATTTTTATAATGAATAGTGTCTTCGACTCTTAGAAATCTTACTTCATAAGACTCTATCCCTTACGGAGATATCACTTATCAAGGACTCCGCCAATATGGAATAGGATTAACTCTCTCAAGAGTCCTTACCTTTCCAAACAGAGAGTCTGTCATCATTTAGGACTCTAGTCTTTTATTAGAACATCTCGGATTAAGATGTGGTTTGACCACACCTCGGCCAATCAAAATCACCCGTGTGGTACCTCGACTAACCACCTAGGCCATGTGGACAACTCAAATTTATGTCCTCACAACTGCCTCCTAGGTCTTATTACCTCAGTCATACTGAGGTGATGGGACCTACAGTGTCTAATCTCCCAACATGTCGGCGGCACAACATGTTTGAAGGTGCTCTTTCGATCGAGATCATGGCTCGCTATCGCTGATACATTGATCTTGCACGATGTCAGCTATCTATTTCAACTAAGTTCCCATAGATGGCGCCAAATTGTGGGTGTTGAAATATGACCTCACAATCAATTTAATCTCATCGCCGAGATTCAGGGAACAAAGCCGAAGAGCACACTGTAGAAATAGAGAAATCCAACACCTGTACACCAAAAGACAATAAACATCGGCTGTTCGTCTACTCAAGGCATTCCAACGATCAAGTCAGTTAACTTATCTCTCAAAGATAACAACTCAATCACAATACTCACAAAGTAAAATATACCTTAGACCCATGGGAGTGCCTTCTTTTACAATGAATAGTTCCCTCATCTCTTAGAAGTTTTACTTCATAGGACTCTATCTCTTACGGGTGTGTTTGATTGGACGGACTGGATAAGGGGAGATTAAAATCCATCGGACTTAAATCCTGGGACTGTGAATCCCTGTGACTATTTGGTTAGATTGGATGTATATACCATGTTTGTTTTCTCGTGGGATTAGATGTCTGGAAATACCTATTTTTAGTGAATCCAATATTTGGTTGGACGGACTGGATAAGGATAAATGAGCAAAAGACTATTTTACCCTTTTTCAATTGTTTACTAATAATATCAATAATAAGCATATCTTTAATATTTTAATTATTTTTAGTTAGATTAAATAAAAATTTATTTTATTTTATTTTTTACAAAATTAAATAAATTTATTTTAAAAAATAATAATAATTAAATAATGAAATTAAATAAAACATCTATTAAAATTTAAATAATGAAATTAAATAAAATATAAACAAATTTTATAATAAAATATCTATAAAAAATTGTTTTAAAAAATTAAAAAAAATAAAATATCAATAAAAAGTTAAATAAAATTATTTTATTTTTAAATTGAGACATTTAAATTTTATTGAATTTTACTAAATATAATACATAATTAAATAATAGAGGGTCAAAATGGTCATTTCACCACCTAATCCAATGGGATTGTTATCCCATGAAAATTGTCCCACACCCCCCCAATGTCAGATAAAAGGCTTCCAATGAATTATAATACAAATAGTGGATAGTCACCCCCCCCCCGACCGCGCGCGCGCGGGGCCTCCCTAGTCCCTTAAATCAAACGCACCCTATGGGGATATCACTTGTCAAGGACTCCTCTAATTTGGAATAGGATTAACTCTTTCAAGAGTCCTGACCTATCCAAACAGAGAGTTTGTCATCATTTAGAACCCTAGTCCCTCATCCAAACATCTCGAATTCAGATGTGGTTTGACCACATCTCGGCCAATTAGAATCACCCACGTGGCACCTTGGCTAGCCACCTAGGCTATGTGGACAACTCAAAATTATGTCCCTGTAACTGTTGGTTTGCTGTCTTCTTGTATGCAGATATTGTGCTTCTCTATTCTGTTGCGTGCTCTATGGCTAAGTTCGTAGGATCTCAGCGAAAAGATCTAGTTGGTTTAGTGGTCAAAAATCAACGCCCACAATTTGGCGCCATATATGGGAACTTAGTCGAAATAGATAGCCGACATTGTGCACGATCGACGTGTCCGTAACGATGAGTCATGATCTCTATCGGAGAAGCACCCACTAGCATGTTAGGTAACCGACATGTTGGGAGATTAGACACTATAGGTCCCATCACCTCAGTATAGCCGAGGTAATAGGACCTAGGGAACAATTATAGGGACATACTTTTGAGTTGTCCACGTGACCTAAGTGGTTAGCCGAGGTGCCACGTGGGTGATTTTGATTGGCCGAGGTGTGGTCAAACCACATCTGAATCTAGATGTTTAGATGAGGGATCAAAGTGTTAGATGATGACAGAGTCTCTGTTTGGACTTGATAAGTGATATCCTCGCAAGGGATAGATTCCTATAAAGTAAGACTTTTAGGAGACGAGAACATTTTTCATTATAAAAAGAAGGCACCCCATGGGTCTAAAGTATGTTTTCTTTGTGAGTACTGTGATTGAATTGTTATCTTTGATAGATAAGTTAATTGATTTGATCGTCGAAGTACCTCTAGGTAGATAAGCCACCACGATTTACTGTCTTCTTATATGCAGGTGTTGGCTTTTTTTATTTTTCCGCGTACTCCACGACTAAGTTCCTAAGATTTCTACAAAAAATATATATATATATAATTTGATTATGAGATCAAAAATTAACACTCACATTAACAATTTTTAAAAGTTTGATGTGGTCATGGGATACCATCACGGCACATGTAGAGTCCCCTGGATATGGCTATGGGCTAATTAATGTAAACCTAAGGCATTATATATTCATTTTTGCAAAAGTAAACCGAAGGTTTTTTTTTTTTCATCAACCACGTGCAGTTTTGTGATAGCTCTGACTTTTCTACCTTGTAAATAAAAGTTGTAGATGATGAGGCTACAAATGTTTTCCAAAATGATATGAGTGAGGGCTGCTAATATGGGTGGGCAACGATTTATCCGATCTGCAAAACCTACCCAAACCGACCCTACCCACACAAATCTGACCCTAACCGCATGCATAAATAGGGCGGGTGCGGGTCCAGTTTTCCATATAAAATTAGGTTCGGGTCAGACCCGATCTTACTTGTGCAAATCCGCAACCCGCCCACATAATCCGCAGATTATGTTTAAAATTTAAACAAAAATTTATCTCTTCACATGTTGAATTCATTTTTTGATCCTCTCATTTTTTGATCCTCCTTTCTCTCTCTACCTAGTTATTTCTCTCGCTCGCGCTCGCTCTCTCTCTCTCTCTCTCTCTCTCTCTCTCTCTCTCTTATCTCACCTATCTCTCTCTTCCCTCCTCCCCATCACCGTCACCACCACCATCTCTCGCCCCTTGCTCGCTGTCTCTTTCATCTCCTCCCTGTCGCCATCTCTCTCCTCTCCTCTTATCTACTGTCGTCGTCGCCTCTCACAAATCAACATTACTCCATCGCTGTCGTCTCTCCATCCCCTCATCTTCTCCCTGTCGCAATGTCATCATCGCCCAATCACAAACCAGATCTAGAGATGACAGATCTGGAATATCTACTGCCAAAAAAAAAAAGTTTCATTCCGCCAACAAAGGTACCCAAATCTAGAATCCTCATTCATTTATTTATGGTTTGCTTTGCTTTGCTGGTTGTGTTGTGGGTTTGCAAACTTTTTATTTTTGGTTGTGTTGTGTTGTGGGTTGGGTTGGCAAACTTCTTGTGGGTCTGTAACTTCTTTTTTTTTTGATTGTGTTGTGTTGTGTTGTGGGCAAGATTATATAGATCCAAATAATATGACTTATGAGGCAAGTTTATAGATATACACCAAATTCTTTTCCATTTTGTTATGTGAATTTCATACTAAATTCAAAGCAAAAATTTATAAATATTTCATAGTCTAATTTTTGTTCTATACAGAACTTTGAACTGCAGTTGAAGCACAAAAATAAAATTTAAAAAAAAAAAAAATCTAATTCACAAACCGCCTGCAGAACCGCATGACCCACCCGTTCGATCCGCAACCCACACTGCGGGCAAACTTGGTTCCATTTTTTCCCAACCCACACCCCATCGGGTGGGTCCAACCCCGTCATTCGAACCGCACGGAATCAATCCGTGAACACCCCTAGCTGTTAATGTAAATCTAAGGTTGTTTTTAGTTTAATTTTCTAATCAATTTTTAAGAGTTTAAAATTATAAATTTGTTTGATTTATAATTTTTTCAAGAAAAACACTACATGTGTATCATATGTACTTTATAATTAAAAAATAAAATAGCATAAATTTATACTTTTGAGTGATAATTAAAAGAAAAATGTTATAACTAAACACAATATAAGACATAATCAAAGAAATCATGAATCATAACTAAAATAATATCATTATTAAAAAAGAAAATTAGTCATAAATAAGAAGAAAATGACATAACTAGTGCATGTGGTATATCCTTTTGAAGGGTGTGTGTGTTAGAATTTCACTTTTTTCAAAATTATTTTCAATCAATTTTTCTATCTCCTATTTTCTTCTTTTACTATATATCAATCAATTACTTTTTCTCTCACACTCATATATTTAACTACAAATCATTTCAAATTACAAAACTCTAACTACAAAACTATTTTCAAAAATATACAGCAAGTAATTTTTAAAATTTTAAAAACTCTTTTAAAAAAACTTATCTTTTAAAAATTGATTTCAAAAGCAAACCAAACAGACCTTAAGTTGTTTATTTATTTATTTTTTTGAGAGAAGTAAACCTTTGTTATATAACAGTTTTTCCAAAATTCTAGGATACAAGAAAAAAGTAATTTGATTGTGTACAATACGACTACATTTGAATTTTATTTCATTCTTCTAATGAATTTTCTTATTAAATTTCTGACCTATATATGGAAAATTATAGAATATTTTCGGAGTATTACGTGTTCATACTCCTAATCAATTATTATTCATTATGTCCCTCATGTTATTTAATCACCCAACAAAATATCACACTTACCCACATTCTCTCTCAATTATAATATAATACTATAAAATATAACGTATTTATATTTCAAAATTACTAAATAATTACCTCATATATATGTATATATATATATTAACAATTACAATTTTATGATTAACCTCACGTTAAGGTACGTACTTGGTCAACCTAAGTAGTTGACTAATGACCACGTGGGATTGCATGATAGATGAGTTGCAATAATATATATATATAGATAATGAATAATGTTTGGTAGCTCGAGACTCCTCCCCCCCCCCCTCCGAATCCCCCTAATGCCCAAAACGACGTCGTTTTGGGCATTAGGCTTTTTTCTTTTTTTCTTTTTTCTTTTTTTCCCTCCATTTTCACGCAGGGGGAAGAGGGAGAGGGAGAGAAAGAGAGAAGAAGAGGGGAGTTGTCGCAGAAGAAGAAGGAAGAAGAGGGCCGTCGTCTCTGCCTCTGCCACCTCCACCCCCGCCCCCCGCCTCCGCCTCCAGCCCAATTTATTAGCCCCCTCCAGCCCCTTCTTCTCCCTCCTCCTCCTTCTTCCCTCTCTCCTTCTTCCCTCTCTTCTTCTTCTTCCCTTCTGATCTTCCTTCTTCTACACAGAGAAAAAAAATAAATAAATCAAAAAAATAAAAAACGGCAACGTTTTGGAATTAGGGGGATTCGGGCTACGTAACTGCTCATAGATAATTAATGTGGTTGTTGAAAGACATAAAAGGACTTTCAAATTTGTTCATAATCTGGTCATAGCATTATATTAATTTATATACATATATATATATTTTTTACAAGATAATAATTATTATATTAATAATTACATTATAAAGCAAGTCAATGTCCCTCTAAAACTTAAATTTGAAATCTTACCCACCATGACATTTAAGCAATCTCTCCATAACCATTAAGTAAGAGCTCAAGTCATCATCATGGTCATAGCACTATACAACTAGAAAGTTTTGGTGGTTGAAAGAACAAGCCGGTCCACATTAATTTATGAAGAAAAATGTTGTGGTGTATAATAAGTGATCTCACAAAAATATACAAATTTAATACAAATTTGTACATTTACATAAATTTTCACTAACTTATACGAATTGGTATTTAACTTACACATTTTTATGAGATCACTCATGTAAATTCGTAAAAACTTACATAAATTTATCTTAAAGTTATATAAGATGTGTATTATACACCAAACAATTTTCCATTTATGAAAGGACATAATTCAAAAGGAATTCTCTTTGGTGGATATGGAAACAGTCATTAAATCCTTAGCAACACCTTTACACACCCTTTAAACTTAAAATATTGTCTTCTTTTTCTTATGCTTACCTAAGGTATCTTGGGCCTGTTTTCGCTCACCAAACTAAGTCCCTATAGTCCATATTAGATATTATTTACTAATAACAATAAATAAATCTCCATGTTTTTTGTTTTGTTACCTTTCTTGATCCCCACATTAAAATCCAAATGAATCTCTACACTTTCACTTTGAGGGAATTCAATATTTCGTTTTCTCTTCATTCACTTGGAATTTAAATTTTTATCTTGGTTCTTATATAGAAATCTTGAGCAAATGAGCATTCTCTCATCTACTATAAATAGAGGAAGGACTTTTCATATTCCTTCAAGTTTCCATTGGAGGTCTTCCATTGAAAATATCCATGAGATGGAACTTCTAATTCTTTTGATATATGTATAGAAATAAATAAATAAAATATTCAAAACAGTTTGGTTTGAGACCGTTTGAATAAAATAGTTTTAAGATTTCAATTTTAGATCTTAACGGTTAGTCGGTTTATGGATGTTGGAAATCAATTTAAACTTTTGAAATTTTGGTAGTGCCTATAAAGGATAGACACTCCCTTTCCTTGGTTGGTGTCTGTTGGAGTTCCATTTAAGGAACTCTCTTTAACAGCCCATAGATACTTAGATAGCGTTTGACAGAGTTTTAAAATTATGATTTGAGCATAGAGTTGTATTTTGAGTTTGTGGGTTTTGAAATTATGATTTGAGTGTGGAAAATTTGTTTGGTTATGAGTTTTGAAAAGAGTTTTGAATTGAGTTTGAAATTTTTTATGTGACATACGATATTTGATTTAAAAACTTACAACTCATAACCAAACACACAATCCAAAATTCTATTAAAAGCTCATAAATTTTTTTTAAAAAAAATCCAAAAATATTTTTAATTTAAAATATAAAAATAATAGGTGTCAAAAAAAAAAAAACACAACCACTGTTCCGATCAACCAGCCGGACGTCCGGGAGGATGACCAGGTAGATGTGTTTTCAACAATGGGTGTGGAATCAATTTTTGAAAGCTCTCACCAAACACCACACTCAAACCAAGGGGTGGAATTAGAGAGCTCTACCAAACAGAGCCTAGTTTTTTCCTACTAGCTTTCTTCACTGTTTTCATTCTGATTTTTCTGGGTTAAGGTTCTGATTTAGAAAACAATTAAGGAATACAACCTTAGTATTGTTTTATAAAATAAGGCATTATATCCTAGATATATAATTTCCAAGAGACCTTTCTATATAATAGAGGGGAAAATACTATCTTAAAGAAAACATCCTAGATGTGCTTTGCCTTTGAGTGTTTTTTTTTTTTTTTTCTTCTTTAACGAATCTGATTTCTTTTCATACACGGTTTATTTATTTTCTATGTACAACAATTTTAAGATAGTAATTATGAATCCCATAACGGTCATCAAGACACATATTCATGAAATTGAAAGGTTTGAACGTTTCAATAGTCTTAACTAAAAATGTTAGTGTATGAAGATCTTTTTCTAACTTATTGTTACAAAGGTTTCTTATGTGCTTTCGGTTGCCTACCCTCAAACAGAAGTGTCTCCCACAACTGATGGAACTAATGCTACTGATGGTACTAGTACATTCGAAGGAGCCTCGACAGAAACTCAGAAGAAATGAATGGAGAATGATTATGTGTGTTGTTTTACCATTCTCAACGCAATGACAAATGCATTATTTAACATTTTCCACATATATACAATAACATTGGCATGTGATACAACGCAGGTATGTTAATGAAGATGTCCGTAATCGGTCTTTCTTAATTTCAAAATATATTGATTTTAAAATGGATGATACTCGGTCTATTATAGATCAAGTTAATGATCTCAATGACATTGCGACTGTTGTGCTGATGTTATTAGAGAACCAATTTCAGAGACTCTTCAAGTTTCAACTATTATTGGTAAACTTCTATCTACATGGAATGATTACCAAAGGATTTTAAAACATAAGAAAAAATTTCTAAATTTTGATGAGTTGCTTCGACACATATAGATAAAAAGTGAAGCAAGATTGCATCTTTAAAATCCGGGAAAGACTGAAAAACTTCATAATGTTAATGAAGCGGCAGCTACCTCTAATAAACATGTTGTCAAATTTCCTAATAAGAAAAAATCTTTTAAAAGGAAGCAAAGAAACTTCACTAAAAAAGAGTTTGACAAAAAGAAGAGTTTTGGTTCATATCTTGTGTGTGGTAAAAAGGGACATTATGCTAAAGATTGTCGCCACTGCAAGTGTCATGACCTGAACCTGCCCCTATAGGTTTAGGTCATGACAGGCCAGTAATCTTGGATTACCTTCGGCCTCAATGACAAAATCAATCATAATATAATAACGGGACTTAGCGAAAACAATAATAAAATATAACTAAGTCCATTGAACAATACATACATACCAAAATCATAAATATTAAAAACTTTAAACTTCATACATACTTATATACATTACATCAAAGATGAACTTCAAAATAACAGAAGTAAAAAAAATAAAAGTAAGGGTTGACAAAGCTTGATACTCTTGAGTCCAAACACGCCCCATCACGAAGGCACTTAAAAAATGACTTTACAAGGGTAGACTCCGAGGCTGCCTTAGACTTGACGTTTCACTTGCTCACCAATATATATATATATATATATAAAGGAGAAGGCTGAGCTGAAACCCAACGAGTAATATCAATATAAAGGGTTTAAATGAATGAAGTCCAACATGATACAAAAAATATCTTTCAATTTTTGAAACAATCCATTTCAATAAGCAAAACAACTTGATTAACAATCATATCAATCCTTTGTGATAACAATAATCATTCGAATCATTATACGTGGTATATCCAATAAAGTAACAATGAAAAGATGTGCCGAAGCCAATAGGACCATAAGGGTCAATCCAATGGGACCACAACAGGTCAATCAATAATCCATAATTCAATGTGGACCTGTGACGACCGGGTCTCCCTTCCCTTTTCTTTTCCTTCTTTCTTCGCTCCATCTTTCTTTTATTTTTCATTGGGTTAAAACGTTCGAAAGTTATTCCCAAATAAGTCCTCGTTCTTGTTTTGTTCGATGTTGAATCTCACTTGTTCCGAAGGGTGTCCGGTTGAGTCCGGCGTGTTGGGAGTTGAACAAAAACAAATTTTTGGGCTGGTGGGCTAGCCGCATGTGAGGGGGCCTTGGGCCGCACGTGTGGGATAGGGCCACACGTGTGGGAGGCAAGGCCGCACGTGCGGAATTCAAGGGCTGTTTGGCTTAGCACACTGCTTAAATTACAGGTGCGGGACTGAGTGCGGATTGGAGGGCCGCACGTGCGGGGATTAGTGTCGCACGTGCAGGAAGGAGGCTCCGCACGTGTGGGGGCACGTGCCACACATGCGGGATGGGGACAGTCCAAAAAATCTGTTTTTTAATCTCATTTTGGCCAAAAAGATTCCACTTTCTAACCCTTTCCTCTCACTCTCAAGGCCATTTTTGCTCCTCCTTCTCTCTAGAAAACCTCCCCAAACATTAAAACTCTTTAATTCTTGCAATCCATTGGGTCTAGATCATCATTATCTCTCACTAATCTTGAAGATCAAGAACTAGAGCTTCACTTGGTGTGGTGGAAGTCAAGGGTCTCTCATCTTTTGATTCTAGGGTTTCTTCTCTCCATATTCTCCAAAACATTGAGGTAGGGATTTTCTTTGAGTTATATATATGTTTTAGCAAGATCAAGATGATTTTCGAAATCATCCTTTGATTAGTTTTGAAAACTTCTTGTTGATTCAAGAAAAAGAGTGATTTTCAAAGTGGGTTTACTATTTGATCCTTTCAGATACAAATTGGGGGTTTTGAACTATGTTGATTGAAGAAAGAGGATTTTTGTGAGATTTTTCTCAAATGTTTGAAGATGGATGGTTTTGGTGAGAAAACCTAGAAATTGGGATTTTTTTTAAAAGAAGTTAAAAATCCATGGTTGATATTGTTACATTTATTTTAAATGCCCAAATAAGTGATGTTTGGAAATTTTCTTGTTTATATTGTATAAATGATAAATTTGTAGAAATATGAGAGTTGTTGTTCATTTTGAAAATTGTTATTCAAAATGTTGATTTAGTCTTGAAATAGCTAAATTGTTGAAAATGCTCGAAATATAGAAGATGTGTTATTCCTCGGATGAATTGAAATAAATGTATATTTATTCATCTTGTGAAATTGCATGGAAAGTAGAAATGGGAATTTTGATCACAATGGTAGCATTGTGTGGAAGAGTTGGAAATGGAAGAATTGTTGCATTGTATTGATTATTGTTGCATTGGCATATCAATTCATTTGATTACATTGAGCTTTGAAAGTTAATTTGAAAACTTGCATTGAGAAAGGAATGTTGAAAAACAAGTTTTCATGAAATAGTTCTGGGGTAAATATGGTGGTAAGTCTTGAAAGGTAGTGTAGAGAATAGGTGTCAAGCCTTCCAGTTAATACTGGTAAAAATGACATATTATGGGTGTCGAGCCCTCCAGTTGATACTGGTAAAAATGACAAATTGGTAGTACTTATATAATCTACTTGCAGACACTGACCTAGGGATTACCAGAGTTATATTTACCGCCCCTCGAATAAAATTGAATAAATGTTGAGCAGTTGAAATGTCGTGACATCATTGAACATGTTGGTTTTCAAAAGATGAAGTTGTGTAATACTTTCAAAAATGCATGGCATGGCATGGCATAAGCATTCCATCTCTTGAGACTTGTGTAAAGTGTATATACTTTGTTAAGAATTCTCTACTGGGCTTTATACTCACCCTACAGGATTTTTGTGCAGAAAAGGATGTGGTGATTCCACCTAACTGAAGGCGTGGAAATGTGTGCAGAGAGCATAATGTGCTCATTTGCTGTGACTCTGATTGTAAGCCAAGGGCTTTGTATGTGTGGGTTTGAATAATCGTTTTGTGTAACCAGGCTCAGGCCTTGGAACTTGTAAACCCTTGGGGGTAATTGTCGTTTAATTAATTGTTGTTGGATTAATTGTACTATCGCATGAAGACTATTTACATCATGTAATGCAAGTATAAGGATTTATTATCAGTTTTACCTTAAAGGGCCATGATTATTGTATTATCATTTGGGCATGAAAACTGGGGTGTTACAGGACCATTAAGGTTTAACATCAAATATCTTTGTGTTTCAATTAATCCAATGGATTATGGTATTGTTTCTCCCAGACGAGGGCCTATTAGTCAGTGGGCCATGGTATTGTTTCCCCTGGGTGATGGCCTATTAATCAATGGGGCATGGTATTATTTCCCTCAGGCGAGGGCCTATTAATCAATGGGTCATGGTATTATTTCCCCCAAGCGAGGGCCTCACTAAATGACACCACGATTACAATTTCAAAAAGGACGTTCATTCATAAATAACAAAATAAGATTCAAAATATTATTCTTAACCAATTTAAAATACTTTTCGAACATAACTTTATAAAGACATTACTCACAGTGGATTGTACCGATATTAAGCCTCGAGCGTTCACCTACACAATACACATAACAAAGCACACATTGAAACACATGTTCCAAGCAAATGTTCTACTTAATCCAATCCTCTTTTAATGTGTTTCTAATTCATTTCCTTGTTAAGAATGCCTAAACAATTTCCATGGATGCCTAAAAGAGCATGAGGATGAGAGCGTGCATATGGGAGTGCATTTCAAAAATGCTGAAAACAGGGGAGTTCGCTCGAGCGCACCTTCAGTCACTCAAGCAGTGTGGCCTATCTGCAAAAGTACTGGATGGTCAAAAACTAGGCTCGATGGTCGCTTGAGCCAATTATGAAAATGAATTGAGGTTGCTCAAGTGAACCCTTTGTTGCTCGAGCGGTTTGTAAAACTCTGCAAAACTTCTGAACGCATGCAAAGTGCGCTCAAACGACATATTCATCGCTCGAGCGAAGTGAACGAATTATGAGTTGTCCATAATTGAACTCTAAGTTCAAAAACATGAATTTGAAGTCCAAAGCTTGCATGGCTAAAAAAAGCATGAAGGAACACTTTATAAAACATGAATACTTGATAGTTATCAAACCAGAATTCAAAATCTGTTTCAAATTTTTCAAAACAAAGCTCAAAACTTTTCAATCTTGCCATGCATATGTTGAATTGAACTCTTTTCCTTTCAAAACATGATCAAATGAGATGATTGAGTGTAAAATGATGAAGAATTCTCAAAAATAGCAAGTATAGTTTCATGCATGTAGGAATTTGTAGAAAATCAAGCTCAAGGATGAAGAATTATGCATGCATGTGTACAATTAACTCATTTCTTCCATAACCAAGTTGATTCTTTCATCTTCTTGTCAATTACGTGCAATTGATCCTATAAGCTTCATAAATTCAACTTCTACAAGTATTATTCATAAGGATTATGGGTGATAATCTTACCTAAAGCTTGAATTTAGGTGTTGCTAGCTTAATCTCTTTAATTCCCTTCAAATTCTCTACAATGTTTCTACTCTTTCTCTAGCAGTTGGTCTCTCCCTCTATATATATATTCTTAGCCCTACTATTTTGATGATGAAGAATGAGCTCAAACATGCTTAAGAGACACACACGCACACACACACATATATATGTATAAGGATTATATTACGCTATGGAAGTAAGTCAATTTTTTCAAACTTGGATGAATATTTTCGAACCTCTATAAAGTTTGGGGATAATTCTATAATTTCAGTTATGGGAAAATGTGATATTTACATTCAAACTAGAGATAATTCTACTCAGGTTATTTCTAGTGTTTTTTATGTGCTGGAATTGAGAAGCAATTTACTTTGTGTGGGACAGCTTCAAGAGAAGGGCTACATGATCACAATCAAATATGGAGTTTGTTTGATTAATGATCCAAAAAGAGGTGTAATTGCTCATGTCAAGATGACTACAAATCGAATGTTTCCATTACATATCAAGCATGGTACTCAGTCTTGCTTCTCTGCCAAAATGAAAGACTCAACATGGCTATGGCATTTTCGTTATGATCATCTAAATTTTAACGGGTTAAAGACCCTATATGAGAAAGAGATGGTAACAGGCCTTCCAAAAATTGATTTCCCTGTGCAAATTTGTGAAGAGTGTGTTATTGGCAAGCAACATTGTGATCATTTTCCAAAAGGAAAGGCAATGAGAGCTACAACAACACCGGAGTTGGTCCATTATGATCTTTGTGGGCCTATAAATCCAATGTCCAATGGTAATAAAAGGTATTTTATTACATTCATTGATGATTATAGTTGGAAAACATGGGTATATTTTTTGCAGCAAAAATTTGAAGCTTTTTCAGCATTTAAAGTTACAAAGCCCTGGTTGGGAGAGTTATTCAAACCCTTCGAACTGATCGTGGTGGAGAATACAACTCATGGGAATTTGCAAATTTTTGTGAGAAACATGGAATCAAAAGGCAACTAACTATAGCCTATACACCACAGCAAAATGGTGTATCCGAGAGGAAAAATTGTACAAACTTAAACATTGTGCGAAGTATGTTGGCAAAGAGAAGCGTTCTAAGGAGTTTTTGGCTTGAAGCAGTCAATTGGGGCGTTCACTTATTGAATAGAAGTCCCACACTAGTTGTTCGAAATATGACACCAGAAAAAGCAAGGGCTGGGCGTAGACCATTCGTTCATCATTTTAGGATTTTCGAATGTATAGCATACACTACTACAAAAATAGTTAAAGATCACACTTTGACAAAAAAAAAGATCTCACTTTTATTAGAAGTGTGATAAAAAAAATTAGATTGATGTTTTAATCACACTTAATTTAATTAAGTGTGATAATATTTATTTTTTATGTCACTTTTCAATTAAGTGTGATTATATATATAGATTTTTAATCACACCTTCTAATTAAAGTGTGATTATATACTTTTTAATCACACTTTTTAAACAAGTGTGATTGTATATATATTTTTTAATCACACATTCTAATTAAAGTGTGATTATTTATATATTTTTAATCACACCTTCTAATTAAAGTGTGATTATATATACACTACTTTTTAATCACACTTTTTAAATAAGTGTGATTGTATATATATGTTTTAATCACACATTCTAATTAAAGTGTGATTATTTATATGTTTTTTAATCACACTTTCTAATTAAAGTGTGATTATATATACAGTACTACTTTTTAATCACACTTTTTAAACAAGTGTGATTGTATATATATATTTTTAATCACACATTCTAATTAAAGTGTGATTATTTATATGTTTTTTAATCACACCTTCTAATTAAAGTGTGATTATATATACAGTACTACTTTTTAATCACACTTTTTAAACAAGTGTGATTGTATATATATATTTTTAATCAAACATTCTAATTAAAGTGTGATTATTTATAGATTTTTTAATCACACTTTCTAATTAAAGTGTGATTATATACACTACTACTTTTTAATCACACTTTTTAAATAAGTGTGATTATATATATATTTTTTTATCACACATTCTAATTAAAGTGTGATTATTTATATATTTTTTTTAATCACACATTCTAATTAAAGTGTGATTATATATACACTATTTCTTTTTAATCACACTTTTTAAATAAGTGTGATTATTTATATATTTTTTAAGGTAATTAAAATGTGATTATATATACATTACTACTTTTTAATCACACTTTTTAAATAAGTGTGATTGTATAAAATATTTCAAATTGATTTTTATATAAAATATACAATTCCCAAATTTTTAATCACACTTAATCTGATTGAGTGTGATATTATTTATTTTTTATGTCATTTTCTAATTAAGTGCGATTATATATATACATATATCTATATATAGGGTAAATTACATGAATAATGCTTGGGACCCCCTTGTGGGGGTCACCCCTCACCCCTTTGCCACATGGCGGGTGGTGATTGGAGGAGCAGGAAAAGAAAGAAAAAGCAAAAGAAAATGTAACCAATGAGAGAGAGAGGGGGTCAAAGGGGGTGGGGGAAAAAGGGGGGATGAATCATTGCTCAAATTACACTGACACCTCATAAGGTTTATGTTTATTACAGTTCCCTCTTCACGTTTTGGAAATTACATCTCCCTCCCTGAGGTTTAAAGTTTCATTACAGATTCCCCCTTAGCAATTTAATTTTTTTAAATGCTAATTTTGCCCTTACTGGGTAAATTACATTGACACCCCTTACATTTTAGAAATTACAATCCCCTTCTTAAGGTTTAAAGTAGCATTACCAATTGCCCCCTCGGTTAGTATTAGTTGGAAAAAAAATTCATTGAAAAAAAATCAATTGGAAAAAAAATTAATTGAAAAAAAAATTGTTAGTAAAATTTATAAATTTCTGTTTAAAAACCAACATAAACTTATTTTTTGAATTTACGTTTTTTTCTCAAATTTACAAACTAAGACAACCATTTATAAATCAAAAAAAATATCAAATAAATTTTTATGACAATTTTTAAAATTTTTGTAAATATAAATTGAAAACTGAAAACGAAATGGTTACCAAACAGGCTTCAGATGGTAAAAATGTCGTAAAATTAATAAATAATTAAATAAGTTACCAACATAAGAAATGACTTATCAAAAGATTCTTAGGCTATGTATGGTTTGATTTTTAGAAAAAAAATTAAAATTAATTTGGTTAAGAAATAAAAATAAAAAATAATTATCATTTTTATATAATTTTTATCTTTCGAGTGGTTAGAAATAATTTTTTACAAATTAAATTGAAACAACCATATGTATGTATATAACCAGCTCAAAAATTAAAATTAAAATTATTTTTTACCCTTAAATGATAATTATTTTTTATTTTTTATTTCTTAACCAAATTAATTTTTAATTTTTATATTTTTTTTCTAAAAATCAATCCATATATGTTTAACATTTTGTATTTTTAAATTTTGTTAAACATTTTGTCAATTACCAAACGCGTTTGTAGTTTATGTTTTTCTAAAAATAAACAAAAACCAGTTTATAAAATTTTTGTAAATATAAACTGAAAACGTAAACGTTACCAAACAGATACCATTTCATTTTCAGTTTTCAATTTATATTTACAAAAATTTTAAAAACTGTTATAAAAACTTATTTGATAATTTTTTTTGTTTATAAATGGTTGTCTCAGTTTGTAAATTTGAGGAAAAAATATAAATTCAAAAAATAAGTTTACGTTGATTTTTAAATAGAAATTTAAAAATTTTACTAGCAAAATTTTTTTTTAATTAATTTTTTTTTTCAATTAATTTTTCTTCAAATAATGTTTTTCCAATTAATTTTTTTTGGTAAATTACACTAACACCCCCTGAAGTTTATGTTTATTACAGTTCCCCCTCGCTCTATTTCTCTCTTTTTTTCTATCTCTCTCTCTATCTCTTTTTCTGTCTATCTCTCTCTCTCTCACTTATCACTCTTCTCTCTCTCCCTGTATGCTTGTCTATTTGTCTATTTCTCGCTCACTATGTTCACCTTGCTCACTCTCTCCCTCCCATCTTCTCTATTTATTGAGCTCCTTCTCGATTTATCGATCCACTATAAGAAAATACACTTTTAGCAACCACTTTGTCTCTCTCTCTCTCTCTCTCTCATCACTCTATCTCTGTCTCTATCTCTCTTCTTTATCTGTCTCTCACAAAATTAAAATATTTAACTATGACCACCACCACTACTGACACTACTACTACCATTACCTTTCATCCACCATCGCCACTCCATCTCCTCTACCACTACCACCACTTCACCACTAATCTCCTTCGCAACCACCACCACCACCACCACCATCGCCATCACCTCTTATCCACCACTTTCACTGTCGCTTCCTTTCCTCTACCACAAAAAATTAGTTCTTGGTTTTTAGTGACAAAAAAAAAATGAGTCGCGGAAAAATATTTTTTATTAAAATATTACCCCTACTTCTTCAAAATAAAAAAATAATAATTTTTTTTTCTTAAAATAAAAATGAAACAAATAAATTTTCAACCTTAGTAATTAAAAAATGGAAAATAAAAAAAATTCATTAACTACAAAAATATAAATTTATTTTAACCAAAAAAATTTCATTTTCCCACCCTTTAATTCCCCCATTTCTTTTCCCCTTTTGTTTCTCATGATCTCAAATCATCAATCTCCAATCCCTTAAACAAAAAATTCCCAATTTCAAAAATCGCTGAAAAATTACCCATACTTCTACCAAATAAAATAATAATAATAATCAGCTTGTTTGTTTTCATTTTTCAGAAAATTCTACATTCTTATTTTCTGTGTTTTTTTTGTTTTTATTGAATTTTTTTAATATTTTAAACAATTCTTTTACTTTTTAGACACACCTAACATAAATACACCTAAAAAGTTAAAAAATTGTAAATTTTTTTTTAAAAATTTACTAAATACCAAAAATACAAAAAAAATATAAAAATTCAGTATATTTTTTGTATTTTTATATATTTATTAATTTTTTTAAATATTTTTTACAATTTTTTTTATTTTTTAGACACATCTAAATAAGGTGCATTTAAAAAAATAAAAAAAAATGTTTAAAATTTAAAAAATATTCACTAAAAACAAAAAAATACGCAAAACCAAAAAATTTAAATTTTAAAAAACTTAATCCAAAAAACTCAAACCAAATACACCCAATTATTTTTTCATTAAATCAAAAATTATCCCTACATCTATCAAATCCCCCTCTTCTTTTTCTTTTTCGTTTTCCCGCTCTTTCTAATTTCCCCCTTTTGTTTTTCTTTCCGCCCTTTTGTTTCTCACTCACGATCCCAATCCCCAACCCCTTAAACAAAAATATCCCCAATTTCAAAAATTCCCAAAATACTCTCTCTCTCTCTCTCTCTCGACTGCAAGCAGCGGCAAGGGGGGACGACGGCGGGCAACGAGGTGGAGGTCATCCGAATGGTTGGAGAAAGTACAGAAGCTGCTGGCTGGTATTCCTTTGGTGATTCTATACCCTTTTTTATTTTTATTTTAAAGTTTTGTGAATAAAAGTTTTATTAATCATTTGAATGATTTGGAGACTTTTACTATCTCAGTTTTCATGAGATGTTGGGCATGAAGGTTATAAATTATTTGTTGTGGATCTGATTTGTTTTTTTCAGATCAGTCGTGTTTGGCTTGCTTTTAGGTTAAAAGTGGAAAAATGATATCTAAAGTAGGATCTCTTGCATTTTACTTTAATGTAATATTCTTATAAATTATTCAAGTTTAAATAAGGGTCGCTTTGGGGTAAAAATTACAAGTTTGCAGTAAATCTTCTCTCTTTGACCTGACTTTATTTCGGGTTAATTTTTGTCTTTGATTTGCAATCTTTTATGCTGGAATCTCACGTTTTCACCCAATAAACTTTTTATTTTATTTTTATTTTCTTGGTGTAAACACATGGGTCATTAAATACACTGTATCTAATAAACAAGTATTTGAGCAATCAACATTCATCGATACATCATAGTGCACATTTTTTTTTTTTGGGGGTTATATGATTCCCCCTATGATCTATAAATGTATTGACAAGCATTTTCTTTGACATATACCATAATGTGTTATGCATTGATATTTCTGTAGATAGTTAAATTACAAATGCAAACACACACAAATAAAATTGTGCTTCTTTGAGTATAGATGGAGCGTATGGGACTTAAATATGGAATCTGGTTGGAGCTCCTTTGCTTACATGTATGCCAAGTAGATGTAATCTTGATATGCACACTTGTTTCTCAGACACTGTTTTTGTTATTATATTGACACCTTTGTTCATAAAGTGTTATGTGATTATGTGATAGTATTTGTTAGTATTTTATATGATTTAATTAGTATAGTGTAGTTGACACGTGCATGTACATTGATACATATAGGAACTGCTAAGATTTCTTTGAAAGCTTGTGTTTAAGTGATCTGAAATGGGTTGATCAGAATCTTCTTTCCCTTGGGCCATTTCTATTATTCGTCCCAAACACTAAGAGACTCTGAATTATTTGAAAACCTGAATTGTAAACAGGGAAACCATATGATCTTTTAGTCTTTATTTTAAGACTTTTTTGTTTGTTTGTTTGTTATGAATAACAGAGGCTGTGCTATACTTCCCAATACTGATACTGATAATGCCGAGCACCAGCATAATGCAGAGTAGCAGTTGGTTGTGTTAGTTAGTATATGTGTAGGTTAAGAGTTTTAGTGTATCTTAGTCAAAGAGTTGTGTAGGTTAGCAAAACCCCTTAACAACCTTCAGTTAGAGGTTGAGGCGGTTATCAATTGTATATAAACAATAGCACTACTGAAAGAGATGTAATTTTTTGATTTTCATATTTTCAGTTCAATAATATCCTTCAGATTCTGTTTCTCTCTTTGTTATCATGGTATCAGAGCTTTCTTAGAGCTCTCACGAGCAACAATGGTGGTTCAAGCTGAGAAACCATCAGTGCCTGCAAATGTTCTTCTCCTTGTTTCTAATCTTACCTCTTTGATTACTGTCAAACTTGAAACGTCAAACTACTCCATTTGGAGAAGTCAAGTTCAAAATTTCTTTGAAGCAACAGAGTTGTTTGGCTATCTTGATGGATCAACCGTATGTCCTTCTGCCACAACTCTTGATTCTGAAAGGAATTCAATTCCCAATCCTGAGTTTCTACAATGGAAATTAATTGATTCTTGTCTTCTGAGTTGTATAATTGCAACTCTTACTCCTTCAATTTTTTCTTCCATACTTCATCTGAAGAATTGCAGAGATGTTTGGATTGCACTTGAAAAAAGGTTTACCTCCTTGTCTCGTTCTCATATTCATCAGATCAAGAATCAGTTAAGCACTACTACAAAGAAGTCCAAGTCTATGGCAACCTATCTGCAAGAAATTAAAGATCTTGCTGAACAACTTGCTTTGGCTTCTTCTCCGATCTGTGATGAAGACCTAATTCTCTTGGTGCTCAATGGCTTACCTGAAGAATATAATGCCTTCAAAACCACTATCCGAGCCAAATCAGAAATTCTTACAATGGAAGACCTCTGTTCTCTTTTGTGTTCTGAAGCTATACATGTTGAAAACAGTCACAAGCATGGGTCTTCTGATCTCACTGTTGCTTTCTCTGCTCCTACTTATCCAGCTACGAATCATGCTTCAGCTGTCTCACCTGTCCCATCTAACTTTCCTCAGCAGATGTTTGGTCAATCTTCCTCTCGAAATTCCTCTTTTCAGAATAGAGGAGGACCTAGATCTCAAGGTTCTCGAGATAGGAGTGGTAGGTACAATAATCACCGAGGCAGACGAGGAGGCAGACCTCAGAACTATGGATTGATATGTCAAATCTGTGGAAAAGGCAATCACTCTGCTTTGGAGTGTAGACATCGCCTGAACACTTCATTTCAACCAGTGTTTCCTTCTTATACCATGGGACCTTCACAATCGCCTTCCTTTCATCCTAGAGCTTTTTCTCGCTCAAACTCAATTTCTGCTATGTCTCTCATCGTGGTGTACCTTCCACACCATGGTATGTTGATTCTCGCAAGTTCTCATCTCACAAATGATCTCAACAATCTTCATCTTTATCAACCGTACCAAGGCAATGATCAAGTCATGATTGGTGATGGCAATACACTTCCAATCCATAATTCTGGCACTGGTATCATATCCTCTCCTTCTTTCCAGTTTAAGCTGAATAATCTTCTTCATGTTCCACAAATTTCTTCAAATTTGTTATCTGTTCATCAGCTTACTTCTGATAACAATTGTAGTATCACTTTTGACAATGAGTCCTTTGTGATTCAGGACAAGCTTACCAACCAGATTCTCTGTAGAGGACATCATCACAATGGTCTCTACCAGTTTCCTGCTTCGTTTTCTCCTAAAGCTTTTTCTGCTACTAGTTCTCTTGCTACTGTTTGGCATAAGCGACTAGGGCATCCTTGTTCTGCTGTTTTTCATACTATTGCTAATAAGAGTGGCTTGTCTCTTAGTCATCAAGATTGTAATACTTTTTGTCATTCTTGCTGTGTGTCTAAGAGTCATAGACTCCCTTTTGTTCTTTCTACTAATAAAACTCATGTTCCTTTTACTCTCATTCATTCAGATGTTTGGGGCCCTTTTACTCAAGTACATACTTCTTTTACCTACTATGTTGTGTTTATTGATGATTTTAGTAATTTTACCTGGATTTATCCTCTCTTATAAAAGTGAAGTTTATTCTAAATTCTTAGAATTCAAATCTTATGTCAAAATCGCTTTTCCACTTCTCTTAAAATTCTCTGACTTAACCATGGAGGAGGAGAATATACTAGTGGTCAATTTCAATTTGCTTAAAACCTCTGGTATTGTACATCAGCTGAGTTGTCCCCATACTCCATCACAAAATGGAGTTGCTGAGCGAAAGCATAGACATATTATTGAGACAACAATCACACTTCTTGATCAATCATCAGTGCCTCTGAAATTTTGGTTTGAGACTCTTGCTATCATTGCTTATCTGATAAATAGAATGCCCTCTCCTAAATTGGGTAATCTTAGTCCCTATGAGGTGTTATTTCAGATGGTTCCAGACTATGGTTTTCTCAGAGTTTTTGGCTGCCGTTGTTACCCCTGGTTGCGACCTTATGGTTCCCACAAATTGCAACCAAGATCCAAGGCTTGTGTCTTCATTGGTTACCATCCCAGTTATAAGGGGTATAGATGTTTGGATCCACTCTCTGGCCGAATTTATATCTCTCGCCATGTTGTGTTTGATGAACATGCTTTTCCTTTTGCCGATACTAGTTCTTCTTTACCACCTCTTCTTTCTTCCAAATCTGCTGTTAAGTCCTTCTTTTGGGGTCCTTCTTCTTTACACTCCACATCTGCTTCTAGTCATAAGTCTCCATCAGCTCTAGCTCATCAGTCTCTCAGCTCCATTCCAGATTCTGTTTCAGTTCCTGTTTCTACCTCAGTCCACCCTGCTTCTCCTCTTGCCTCGGATACTTCTGGTTTTATCCCTGCTCCTTTATCTTCTTCGCCACCTGGTATTCACCTTACTATTCCTATACTTCCTCGTCCCACTTCTCTTTCACTTAATTCTCACCCTATGCTTACTCGGAGTAAAACAAAAGAGTCTTCTAAAGTTGGTTTCCTTGCTGCCTCTCTTGACTCTGAGCCTCGCAGTTATAAAGATGCCTTGCAATGTTCTACTTGGCATCAGTCTATGCTTGAAGAAGTTCAGGCCCTTCACACTCAAAAGACTTGGTCTCTTGTTCCTTCTTCTCCTCATCAAAATGTTGTTGGTTGTAAATGGGTTTTTCGAATCAAACGGAATTCTGATGGCTCAATTGCTAGGTACAAATCTAGACTTGTTGCTAAAGGTTATCTTCAAGAGGCTGGTGTTGATTTCTTAGACACCTTTAGCCCTGTAGCCAAGCAACCAACCATCCGGGTCTTTCTTTGTGCTGCTCTTCACTTTAATTGGACCATTAAACAGTTAGATGTTTCTAATGCCTTTCTTAATGGCAAGCTTGAAGAAGAGGTCTTTATGGCTCAACCACCTGGTTTTGAAGATCCTCAGTTTCCTACTCATGTGTGTCGGTTAAACAAGGCTCTTTATGGTCTTAAACAAGCTCCCCGAGCTTGGTTTTCTACTTTTTCTTCTTTTCTGCTTCAACTTGGTTTTCTTCCTACCATTGTGATAATTCCTGTTTGTTCACTCTCGATACTACTCTTACTTATCTCTTGGTCTATGTTGATGACATTCTTGTCATTGGGAGTTCTTCTTCTCATATTCAGTCCTTAATCTCTCAGCTTAATTCTGTTTTCTCTCTTAAAGACCTGGGTTCGCTTTCCTTTTTTCTGGGTATTTCTGTCACTGCTTCTTCTTCTGGTTTGTTCTTATCTCAGTCTCATTATGCTTCTAAATTACTTCAGCAGGCCGGTATGACTGAATGTAAGCCTGCACCTTCTCCTCTTAGTTCTTCTTCTTCTTCTTTATCCATCTGTCCTTCTCTGGCTTTTTTTCCAATCCTCACTGCATCAAGTCTTGTTGGTGGTTTGCAATATTTGACAATTACTACTTGATTTGGCCTTTCTTTGTGAATCAGCTGTCGGCATCTTCAACATCCTTCTCAGTGACTTTGCTAAAGTTAAACGCGTCTTCTCAGTTTTGTTCAAGGCATTTTGTCTCATGGTTTGCATTTTTCTCCTAGTTCCTTTGATATTCATGCCTTTTCCGATGCGGATTGGGCTGGTGATCCTTGTGATCGACGCTCTACCTCTGGTTTTTGTCTGTATCTGGGTTCAAATCTGGTTTCTTGGATCACAAGAAGCAACCTCTGATGGCTCGGTCTTCTCTTCGTGAATACCGGTCCATGGCTCAAGTCATGCCGAGGTGTCTTGGCTACAAATGTTGCTGCATGATATGCATCTTACTTCTTCTGTTCCAGTGCTTTGGTGTGATAATTTGTCTGCCTTATCTTTGGCTTCTAATCCTGTTTTTCATGCCAGGACAAAACATATAGAAATTGATTATCATTTTGTTCGGGAAAAAGTGGCTGCTAAGCATCTTCTTATTCGGCATGTTGCCTCTTCAGATCAGATAGCTGATGTCTTCACTAAAGCTCTTCCTGTGAGCCGTTTTCTTTTTCTCCAATCCAAGCTTCTTGTTGCTCTTCCCAACCTCAGCTTGAAGGGGGCTAATAACAGAGGCTGTGCTATACTTCCCAATACTGATACTGATAATGCCGAGCACCAGCATAATGCAGAGTAGCAGTTGGTTGTGTTAGTTAGTATATGTGTAGGTTAAGAGTTTTAGTGTATCTTAGTCAAAGAGTTGTGTAGGTTAGCAAAACCCCTTAACAACCTTCAGTTAGAGGTTGAGGCGGTTATCAATTGTATATAAACAATAGCACTACTGAAAGAGATGTAATTTTTTGATTTTCATATTTTCAGTTCAATAATATCCTTCAGATTCTGTTTCTCTCTTTGTTATCAATGGTCTCTTAGTCTTAGGTGCGAAAACAGGATAGGGAACATTTTAGTCTCAAAAGGGCCGGGACATTACTTTGGGACTATCTTTGGCTTCACTTTGGGTTGCATTCCAACCTGTATTCTATTTCATTATTTTATAGTTCCATATAGCTGACTTTTGAGTACATGGCATCATAACTTGAAAAGCAATGCGGACTCTTTCCAGAAATATATTAGTTATTATTTCTTCATGAGCTTTATTTTGTTTTAATTCTCGGTATTAATTTTTAAAGCCGTCGACTCACAGGTGAGAGAAGATAGGCATTTGCTTAAGTTTCTGATTTTCCTTTTATTTTTTTTTTGTTCTAAATAATAGATTTTAGTCGTGTGACCGATTGGAGTCTAGGTTTTTAAGGAAAAGGCTCTTTCCGTGTGAATAATGATTTACTCAATTGATGTATAGAACCTCATTTTTGCATGTTGTTTCTTCTTCTGCAGCAACTTTTGAATCTGTATCTGTATCTTTATCTATCAAATTTCCGTTTGTTTTCATATTACTACATCTATATATTTGATTTTATTTAATGACAGATGTCTTGTATTTGATATCAAATCCTTCCTTTACTCTTGAAGACGTCCATCCTTTTCTGAGAAATTCTTCCTCTATGCAGTAAAACACCTTGAAATATGGGTGAATGATGGCTGCAGCAGAAGCAAGGGCTGCTTGGCAAAGAACAGCTAACCGTTGCTTTGTCCAAGAAGATGCCAAACGAGCTCCAAAATTAGCGTGCTGCCCCTCAGCATCTTCATCGTCCAAACAGGTTGATGCGGGACCTGCAAATACAGCAGACGGCCATGATAATCCCAATGTAGGTTTCATGCCTCTTAACCGAAACACTTCATATTCCAATCTACTGGTCAATAATATAACATATGTGAAATACTACAGACAAAGAAAAGATCCCTTTCCAAACTATCGAAGCTGCTGGCTGGAGTCCCAAATGGAAATTGTAATCACCTAAGTGCTGTTAGCAAGCTACATGAGTATTGGTTCAATGGCCAGAATGCTGTTGTTATCGATGACCAGGTGATGCAATCTGATCGATATGACATCATTACTCTATTTTTTTGATAAGTTTGTTAATTTTACTGATTCTTGGAAGGAATAGAGCTCACAATATCAAATAAAGCATTTAGGAATTTATTATTATTATAATTATTATTTTTTATGTTTATCTTACGCTCTTCATGTTTATGAAATCTATAATTATTCTGCTTGTCGTATTTGTGCTAAATTTAATTGAATTACTTGATGCGTTTTGGTTGTAGGAGGTGGTGATGGTGGAGTTTTAGGAAATCTCTCGCCACAATATTGTTATATAATTCCGTACGCCATAATTAAGTGTTCCCATAGTTAAGCTTGTAGTTGCTCTTAAGGTAATTGAAACTCTTATTGCAAATTACTGATCTGCCATAGGGATAGGTCACTGTCATAGTTTTATTTTGATTATTTTAAGCTAAACTAACACATTTAAGTGCATTAAATTTTCAAGTCAAGTTTGATATATGTTTTTGCAGATTTTGTTGAGGGAATAGTTGATACGATCGGCGGTTGATGTTGGGAGCTAAAGATTATGTTGCTCTTTTTTTTTTTTTTTTGAAGACTTGAATTTTTAGTACAGTGTATTTAAAGATGGTTAATGGATAATATTGATTATAGATTTAATTATTTATTTAATTTTGTTTTTTTTCATTTACAAAAATTTGGTTGGTTCTTGTAATTGATTTTTTTCTGTTGTAGCAAACTCATATATGATTTTTTTTTTATAAATAATTATTTGCGACAGTAAAATAATGGTCGCTAAAAGTGTTTTTTATTTTATTTTTTTTTTTGCGACGGAAAAATAGTCACATAAAAAGTCTTTTGTGATTGTATTTTTATTATTTGCGACGGCATGTGACGGTCACAAAAAGTATTTTTTTAAGTAGTGAATGTTATTAATCACACTTAAAAAGTGTGATTAAAAATGACTCTTTTTAATCACACTTTCAAAGATCACACTTAAAAGGTGTGATCTAAATGTTATTAATCACACTTAAAAAGTGTGATTAAAAATGACCCTTTTTAATCACACTTCCAAAGATCACACTTAAAAGGTGTGATCTAAATGTTTTTAATCACACTTAAAAAGTGTGATCTAAATACTTTTAATCACACTTAAAAAGTGTGATTAAAAATGACCACTTTTAATCACACTCCCAAAGATCACACTTTAATAAAACTTAAAAAGTGTGATTAAATAACATATATCACACCAAAAAAGTGTGATCTTTATCTGTTTTTGTAGTAGTGATATGCTGACATTCCCGATGAAAAAGGAAGAAGCTCGATGACAAAGGAGAAAATGTATTTTCTTGGTGTTAGTGGACATTCAAAGGCCTATAAGTTGTATAATCCCCTCACCAAGAAGATTGTTATCAGCCGGGATGTAGTATTTGATGAAAAAAGGTCATGGACATGGCCTATTGATGACTCAAAGCAGCAACAAATTCCAACAAATTTTGATGGAAATAATGAAGAAAGTAACAAGCCTTTAGATGATGATGATGGGCAACAAAAACAACCAGATTTCATCCCCTCCACTCCACAAAGTTCAGAAACATCAACATCCAGTGAAATGCAACCATCAGATTCAGCAGTGGAACATTTTGATGTTCGAACTGGATCGAAATCTCAACGTACTAAGAAGAGGCCAGCATGGATGCAAGATTATGTGGTAAATGGATTTGATCAACCAATTGATCCACTCACACACTTTGCTCTATTTACAGATTGTGATCTTGTGATATTTCAAGATGCGTTCAAAGAAACAAAGTGGTATATTGCCATGGATATGGAAATCAATGCCATAAAAAATAATGACACATGGGAGCTGACAGATCTTCTTATAGGGCAGAAGACCATAGATGTCAAGTGGATCTACAAAACAAAGTTAAACGAGAAAGGAGAAGTGGACAAGCACAAAGCACGTTTAGTGGCCAAAGGTTACAAGCAAGAGTTTGGGGTGGATTATAAAGAGCTATTTGCTCCAATTGCAAGATTAGATACTATCCGGTTGGTACTTTCTATTGTTGCACAAAATTCTTGGCCTATCTTTCAGTTAGACGTGAAGTCAGCTTTCTTACATGGTGAATTACAAGAAGAAGTGTATGTGAATCAATCTCCCGGGTATGTGAAGTAAGGAAATGAGTAAAAAGTTTATAGGTTAAAGAAGGCATTATACAGACTGAAACAAGCACCTAGAGCTCAGTACAATCGTATAGATGCTTATTTTGCTAGAGAAAGCTTTCATAAATGTCCATATAAGCATACACTTTTTACAAAGTTTGGAAAAGGTGGAAAAATTCTTATTGTATGCTTATATATGGATGACTTGATTTACATAGGTAATGATAAAGCCATATTTGATATTTTTAAACAATCTATGATGACTGAGTTTGATATAACAGATTGGGGGTTGATGCACTACTTTCTTGGTATTGAAGTAGTACAGTCATCTGTTGGGATTTTTATTACTCAGAAGAAATAGGTCCAAAAGATCTTAAACAGGTTTCAAATGAAGGATTGTAATTCAGTTGGAACCCCAACAACACCAAATTTGAAGCTAGTAAAGAAGTCAGATGGAAATAAGGTGAATGCCACTCTTTATAAACAAATTGTGCGGATATAATGTATTATGTTAGCCTAATCAGTCGCTATATGGAGAATCCAACAAAGCCTCATCTCTTAGTAGCGAAAAGAATCTTTTGTTACCTACAAGGTACAATGGATTTTGGTATTTTCTATAAAAAAGAAACACGGTCAAGTCTATTGGGCTTCACTGATAGTGATTATGCGGGAGATCCTAACGATACAAGAAGTACTTCGGGGTAATGTGTTTATGATGAGGACGGGAGCTATTTCATGGTCATAAAATAAAATAATAATAGTAAATAAAAAAATAAAAATAAATAAGCAACAACAACAACAACAAATTGTGACTCTATCAACTACTGAAGCTGAATTTGTTGTAGCAACGTCAAGTTCATGTCAAGCCATTTGGCTAAGAAGGTTAATTAAAGCACTCTACTAGCAACAACAAGGTCCAACATTGATTTATTGTGATAATGCTTCTACAATCAAGCTTTCCAAAAATCTAGTTTTACATGAAATGAGCAAGCATACAGATGTGAGGTACCATTTCTTGCGTGATCTTTTTAGGGATGATATCTGTAGACACCCCATTTTTGACCGCCTTTAAGACTTGGACGCGACTGATGATTTACATGGTTGAGAAAGATGTGCAGGGCAAAGGTTCAATTTCTTCGGCAAAGAGAGAGTCAAATCTCAACTTCATACCCCTGTTCTAGACCCAAACAATCTTGATCAAAAGATTTTAGTCTTAAAACCCTCTCTTTCAAAATGTTTTTTTGAAATAAAGTTTTTACGATGTTCCGAGGCTCGCATTTTGTCAAATGTTGCGCTTTTCGGTAAACCGAGCAAGGACAAAGTGGAAATGAACGAAAGAGAGATGAAATCTTTGAAAAATCTTTCAAAACACCTTACTTAGGGGTTTGGAGTTGAAGAAAGGAGGAGAAGAGAGAAGAAAACTAGTTTGGGAGAAGTTCGGCATGAATCTGGGTAGGGCCAAAGCTGCGCGGCTTCACCGAAACAGGCATAACTCTTTACACAGGAGGAATTTTGATGCGAGGTTGGCGCCGTTGGAAAGATAACTTCCGGGGCTTCAATGTGGCCACATGGAGAACAAGCAAATCAGATGGACGACCAGCTTTTTTGGGTCAAGAATGGTTCAGCATGAATCTGGAAGGAGAGAAAACATCTGCGCGGCTTCGCCGAAACAAGCATAACTCTTTACACAGGAGGAATTTTGATGCAAGGTTGGTGCCATTGGAAAGTAGACTTCCGGGGCTTCATTTTACACTCAAGAATCTCCTAAGGACAAGTTCGAGTGGGGGAGATATGGTTGGTTGAAGTCTGTTTGAACCGAATCTGCGCAGCTTCACCAAAACTGGCATAACTTTTTCCACAGGAGGAATTTTAATGCAAGGTTTGCAGCATTGGAAAGCTAACTTCAAGGGCTACATGGCCGGCCAGCTTTAGGGCTTGAACCTTTTGACCCCTAACAAGCCGGCCAGAAAATGTGGCAGGCCGGCCACCTACCTGGTTGGATGACCACTTTGGCCCTTTTGAGCTGGCCGGCCATTTTTGCCCTCCCGGGTGTGTTCCAGCTATGCATTTTGTTTTCCCCCAGATCCTATGTCCGGGGTTTGGCCTTTTGGGGGGAAAATTTGAATTTGATTTTCCCCCCTTTCCTTGCCTCTCCTCCTCTATAAAACCAGCAGCTCCAGCTGCATTTAGTAGGGGTTACAAAACTTGGTTAGAGCATTATACATACAACTTCCATATCTCTCTCATCCAAGCTCCAAAACCCTAATTTCTTGGCCATTTTTACCCTACAACCCATAGCACCACACCTCTACACTCCATTCCAGCACTTTGGAGGACATTTGAAGAGGTTGGAAGCTCACAAATTTGGTCCAAAAGCTGCTGGTTCACTGCTCTACAAGGGTAAGCACTCATTTCCCTCAAACTTGCCTTTTTTTACTTCATTTATAAGCCATACTTGCATGCATTTTTGGGCTCCGACCCAAACTAAAAATGGTCTTATTTTGAGCTCATCTTCATGTTTTATTAAGGTCCTTTCTCTGTTTAAGGTCATCTACTATTCCTTTCCTTTTATCTCTCTTTTAGGGCCTAATCTTGCATGATATATTAGCCTTGTTTTTGAGCATTTCTGGGCTTCGAGCCAAACTGTAAATAGTCATATTTTGAGCTCCTCTCCATGTTTGATCAAGGACCTCTTTTTTTTTTTTGAGGTCTCCTACTACCTCTTGTCTCTCTATCCCTCTTTTAGGCCTATTTTTGCATGATAGTTTAGCCATACTTGTGCTTATTTTCAAGACTTGATATAAACTATAAAGTGCCTTGTTTTTAGCCCCTATTCAACTTTGTTGAAGGGCTCTTTGCTATTTGGGGCTAGCTGCTGTCCCTTGTCTCTATTCTCTCTTTTAGGGCCATTTTTGCATGATAGATTAGCCCTATTTATATTCATTTTTGAGACTTTTTATAAACTGGAAAGAGGCTTTTTTTTTTTTTTTTACATCATCTTCATGTTTTATGAAGGGCATTTTCTTGTTTGAGGTCACATGCTTTCTTGAATGCTTAATTGTTCCTTGTTTTGAGCCTTACACCTAAGCTCCAATTGCATGCTTTGTTTGTTCTTCTAGCCACTGGAATCCAATGGATTTCCAGTGGCTTTGATGCTGTTTTGAGCCTCCAAATCAGAGGGGGGTGACCCCCTCTCACCTTGACTTGCTTGGTGGTCATTTTGGCCTTCCAAAGAGACCCTATCTTGCATGCTTTGAAGTCATATTTTAGGGTCAATTTGGTGAATTTTGGGACTACCATATTTGATTTCTAGAGTTATTTTGGTCATGCTTCATGTCTATCTTGCATGTGTCTAATAACCCCTTTGTATGCCCTCTAAATGAGCCCCTAATTTGTGCATGTGTTGGCTGCCTCTCCATGTTTATTTGGGCATATTTTGGGATCTTTAGTTCACTGATTTTTTCTGGTTTGGTGAGTGTTTACTTGCTTCATGTACTTGCTATGTAATCCATGTTTGATAGTCAAAATTGCATGCTATGTTAGGCCACTTTCCTAGCATCTTTTGGCCACACTTTGAACTGGAAATGTGCATATTTTGGGACTGCCTTGGCTCTGTCTTTAGACTTTATGATCAAATAATGCATGCTTTGTATAGCTATAAGCCATTCCATGTGCCTAGTTTTGAGTTTCGGGATTCATCTCATGCATCGGGTACCATTTTTCCATGTTTCGGGACCATTTAGCATCATATTTCAGTGCTAAAATTTGCATGCTTGTATGCCATATTCCATGCCTTGCTATACTTTGGTAGAGTGGCATTTGATGCCTTAGGTTCGGTCCTCGGTTTGCGTGCATGTGCGCACGCATTTCGAGCATCTCATTTTCATCTCATGGCCACTGATGTGAGTGTGGCTGAGGTCCATTCATGTTGGTGTAAGTCCATTGTGCATTGTGTATGCCATTTCATCTCATAGCATTGCGTATGCTAGGTTGCATGTTAGAGCATCGTATATGCCATGTTACATCGTGCATTGTGTATGCCATTACATAGCATTGTGTATGCTAGGTTGCATGTTAGGATTGCATTCATGCATGTCATGCATATTGCATTGTGTTTGGGATAGGAGTTAGCCCGAGCACGGGAAACGAGGGACGTTTCGTACTTCGAGTGACGGAACGTGTCTCAATTCCCAGTCACCGACACTCCGGATTATCCATGATGGAGTCTTGGTCTCGTTGTGTTTTCATGTGCATTCATTCCATATTAAGCTATACAATTCGACTCTTCGGCCATCATGCATCGAGATGCGTGATTGGTGGCACGAGGATCTAGGCATGCATACATATGTAAAAATATATTGCTATGCCCCTTTCCTGCTCTCTGTTGCAGTAAATCAGAAATCAGCAGCTTTCAAAAGCCTTGCACAGCATTCCGGCATCAATTGCAAACAGAGGCTAATTGGGGCATCGCGATGGATTTCCGTGGCAAGCAACCCGAACATGTATCATTCATCATCCAGAGCAGAGTCGAAGCAGTCCATAGCTTGCATGCTAGTTTACTACTTTCCTAGTTTAATTTGTTAATTAATTAGGATTTTGTATTTATTCGAACTGTACTATTTATTTGGGACTGTATATTATTTATTCGGACCCTCCAAGCGAGGGCAATGTTGTAATAAGTGTGCGTGTGTGTGATGTATGTCTTCCAACCCCACGTCTTTCTCCCTTTTATTACCAGCTTATGATGGTTAGATTAGGGCATATTTCAATTAGCATACAGTATGATAGCATGTTTGCATTCATTCATCTGTTTTGAATGCACCGGGCTCGGCGCATCATAATTCACTGCATTGTATTTCAATTCCAAGTTGAATACACGTTATCTGAAGTATTCCATATGCCATGTTTAGAATAGCCGAGCCTGCTATAGTTACATCTTTGCATGTGTTGCATTAGGCATTTCTGTATAGTTAGGATCATGCATGGATTTCTAACATAGTTTCTATTTTGGCTTGGAGTACTCGGTAAGTTTTTATGCTTTAGCATCCTTGCATGCGTGTGAGTGACTGCCATGATAGCATGCTTACCATGAGGCTATATGCTTATGTGATATAACTGCCTGAATGCCTGTGGGTGGAAGTTGGGTTATTTAGATTGGAACAAATCATCAACTGTGAATTTTAAAGCCCACTAGATAGTGGCAAAACCATCTTTTCTAAAGGCCACCTGAGGGTGGCAAAATCTGCATTTTAAGCCTACTTGCGAGTAGCAAACCATCTTTCAAAAATAAACAGGAAATGTTTTGTTCCAATTCAGGTGATCCAGTCTATACTTGTATGCTGTGCGCATCACATAGTAAATCTAGGCTAATAACCGGAATAAGAACGCATAATGTTGTCAAAACTTGATATCATGGTTAGTAGAGGCCGATCTTTGATCGGGCGAGCGGGGGTGCTCACGAAGTGACCTTCCCCAATTGTACCTAAGTTCCCGAGCCGAGGCAACTTTGGTGATGACGGACACGTGGCCTTAGGCAACGAGTCAGGGTTTCCTAAATTTTTCAAAATAAAATATTTAGGTGGCGACTCTGTATCTGGCAAAACAGTCCATGTTTGGCACTTCTTTCAAAAAATCTATTTTCTCAAAATGATTTGCCGGATTTGGACTCTTTGGTTTAGATTAAGAACCATGACAATTTGAGTCCAAACTGTAGTGAGCCCAAAATGAACGGAACGGGACATCATCCCTCCCGGGGCGTTCGGGGACGTCTACAGTATCATTGATTTAATTTCCTGTAGAAGTGAAGATCAAGCTACAGATATTTTCACCAATCCTCTTAAGCTACCTATGTTTGTAAAGTTAAGGCAAATGTTGGGAATTTGTTCGTTGAAGGATGTTGTTTGAGGGAAGAGGAGATCATTGTCATGTGTAAGTTGGAGTTTATTTTCTCTAAAATAATGTCTAGAAGATATTCAGTTTAAGGGGGGTGTTAGGAGTTTATTTCAATTATTGTTATTTGTTGAATAAAGTTTCAATTGTCCTATTCTTCTGGGAGTCAGTTATAAGGGCGTTTTGGCAACATGCCAAAAAAGCCAACTTTTTGGCTTTTCAGCTTTTTTAGCCAAAAAACCTAGCTTTTTACCAAAAAAGCCACTAAAAAGTCAAAAAGTCAAAAAACCAGCTTTTTATCAACTTTCCAAAACACCACATAGTGTCCTACGTTTTAGGAGTATTCCTTTAGTCTAGGAATCTGTTAGTCATGGAACAAGTTAGTTCCATATTATATGCTAAGTTTGTTTTTGATATGTTAAAGCTGTTTTCAATCAATGAATAATACAAAAGTTTTAGTAAATTATTCTTTATATTATTTTATGTTTTTTTATTCTCGTAGACTACTGATAGAACCAAATAGTACCCATTGCAAACCCCACAAATGAATGATATGAAATCAAACCTGCCAAACAAATGGGCAAAACAATAGCACATGGTGGACAGTCTCCATCTCCTCATTACAAAAAATGCAGTTCACATTGGCCACATCAGAAAGAACACAAATTTTTTGCAAATAACTAGAAACTTTTCAAACCCAATGATGTGGCAATCTACTAGAACATCTAAGGAAAATCTATCTATCTATCTATCTATCTATCTATCTATCTATCTATCTCTCTCTCTCTCTCTCTCTCTCTCTCTCTCTCTCTCTCTCTCATGTCTTCTCTAATTGTCAGACAACCATATCTTTTACATATCATTAAGTCTAAAAAATAAGTTTAGAACATATCATTTTTCATTAAGGGATCCTAACAGGGAAAATAACGCCAACCTATTTTGAGATTACAAAAAAATAAAAAATACATCGAGTTTCACAAGTTTGACATAATTATACTGAACTTCCTTAAAATTTGAATTTATGATACTTTGCTCTTCCCCCCTTTTATCAACAATTTGTTAATTACAATGATGAAAAATAAAGTTGTCACGTCTTTTTCACTGAAATATATGCATTTTTCTTGTTTATCCTTTGAAAAAACTAAATACTCTTGAGATATTGATCCATGATTATGTTTCAATTTAAAACAGTAAATATCAATCACAATCAAACAATCAACAACAAATAGGCAAAATGATTTAACGTGGAAAAAAAAAATCACAATTGGAGTATCTCCAATTATGATAAAAACAAAACCACTAGCCAAATTCATAAAATAATCCACTAAGAAGACAAAAAAGAATTACACACGAGTACCCTTAATCACCTAGTAAATCCACAGTCGAATTGAACCAAACTCGATGTGCCTCTTCTACCACCATTCTCACCTCAGAATTGCTTTGCCCAATGTTGAATCCACAATACCGATGTCGAATCTATGATGATAAGCCACTCCGGAATCCACCAAATGTTTGGGGCCAAGTTTTTCGGAATCCATCGATGAACACCTCTCTCTTTTTGTGAATAAACGAACAAAATCAACGCTTGATGTTTACCAATATGAAGTTCGTTGATCAATTGATCACCTTCAATACATCAAGGAAACTCATATATATAAGCCTCCCTCCAATATTGAACACTTTATATTTCACTCATCTCTAAGAATCTGGACGGGTTTATTTCTAAAAATAGCAAACGGCGCACTTTATAGTAAACAGAGTAGCAATGACCACTCGAGCACACACTTTACCGCTTGAGTGGTGTGAGTAAAGGTGGTTTCATATAGGCCAACCACTCGAGCGTAACTTCTACTGTTCGAGCGGTAAAACAAGTTTTCTAAAAGTTCTAAATGTAGGCTGAAATATTGGATGTACCACTTCACTGCACAAGCGGTAACAACTTTGGTTTTGAGGGCACTGCCACTTGACCCTGCATAGGCATTGCCCCAAACCTGCTAGAAGGTGCTGCTTGTACATAGTCAGCAAAGTGGCAAACAAGGAATGTTCAAGACACAGAATGTCAACACAAATTCATCTACATAGGCACAATTTGGGTTGGATTCGCATCTAAACACTTACAGCTTCACTGAAACAAAAAAATAGAAATAAAATTACAATTAAATGGAGTTTGTTAAAAGGGATTGGCAATTATAAAAACCAAACATCCTTGTTTTTACACACCATTTGCATTAATTTTGTTTGCTTTAGTCTTACCAAAAGGAGATCTGTGTAATTATACTAAACTTGTGGGACTTAATGTAATTTTTCTCAACCTTAAGGGTGGCTAATGTAATTTATTAAAAACTATTAGATTTTAAAGTTCTTAAGGCCCTATTTTGTGGGGGTGAGGATGATATGTAATATTTAGAGATATACATTGATATATAATATGTTTAAGACATGATATAAATTATATATATTAATGTCGCTTTTATTACGTTAGGTTAGAATAGGATATAATATAGGATAAAAAGAGAAAATTATTTTTTACCATTGGATGAATGATAAACAAGTGGGGGGATATGCAATATCATTAGGGTGGTATTGCATTTTTTTAGGGACATAATATCCGGAGCAACCAAACTTGAAATAAGAGGAAAAATATGTAGGCTCTACCAAATTTTATATACAGTCAACCCCATAACCCCTCTTGTATACATTGAATAAACATATTTAATGATAAAATTTTATGATATTTTTTACATTATGTAGATAGAAATGAATATTATATTTCATACATTTATTATAAATTTTTTTTTTTCTTATATATTTGTTCTTTTGTTGATAAAGTCTAATATATATGTTCGCCCCCACAGATTAAAATCATGTATTAGTTTGTATCCTAATCTGAAAGTGCAACAGAAAACATAATCATAGCTTTTTTTAAATAAAAAAAAAACAAGATGTGAAAAAAAGGATGTTTCGTGGGAATATCACATCATCCGTGAATTCTGACCCTAGGGTAATCGGTTGACTGCAAGATTTAACCCAACCTAAAGGAACGGACTCACTACCGAAACATCCAATAGAGCTCAACCACGTACTACAGAAGAGGCCAAGTATCGATTGGAGTACAGCACATAGTCTCCAAAAAAAGTCAGCTAAACAAAATCCACATTCCACACCTTTCAATAATCGAACCTGACACATCCCTATAAAAAGGACTGCCTTCTCCACAAGACCACTACTCCCGTGGAAATGCTATTTACTTCATCCCTTATATTATGTGTATATATGAGGCCATCATAATTAAAAAATACTATAACTCATCACATCACATGGAAAGACCCATAGGAAGTAGGGGTGAGCAGCAGATATTTTGATCCGTCCAAACTAATCGAATCGAACCGAACCGATTCGCCGTATTTTGGACGAATGCGTGATAACAAGCGGACGGTTGCGGATTGATTTTTTTCCAATCCGTCTAATTTTGGACGAATAGTGGATTTGAGGTTCCTTTGGCCATAACCGAACTGTCAAACTGCAAGCACCCCTAGTAATTTGTAAAACTTTGTATTTTTAATTTGTTTAAATATTCTATTTGTGTTTTCAATTGAAAAAAAAAAATTTAGATATTCTATTGTATTTTTAATTTGAAAATCCTTTTATCAAATGGCAAGTGTTGGTATTTAGTATTTTTGTATGGAAAATATAAGGTTTAATTTTGTCATTTTAAAAAACAAAAAATCAAATTAAATGGTTTTTAAATAAAAAAAAAGTAATAAAATAGTTTTGATAATGCATGGTTCTCTTATATATATTTATTATTGGTATTTGACAATTTACTTGGTAATCTTTTAGTTATGTTGAGTTAAATTGCTATCCAAAAAAAAATGTTGATTGTTGTATTATGTTCAAAATTTGTAAAAATTTAAACTACCAAACCGATTCGCATCCATTTGTCAATCCGCTAATCTGCTCAATCCTCATTTGTCAATCCGGTAGACGGATGCAAATTGATTTTTTCGAATCTACCAATCAGGCGGACAGCTGATGGATTGAAGGTTCTCTGATCGCGACCAAACCGTGAACACCCTTAAGATGACAATTTTTTTTGGTGATACAATATGATAGGCCTCGTGTGTGATAGTAAAAAATCTAGTCAGAATTTTTTTTATTTATTATTACTTTTATTTATTAAAGATAACTTGCAATTCAACATTCGGTCCGGACGGTCTCCAATCCATATCTAGGACAGTCTGGTCCAGTTTAGCCCATTAGGCTCACTGTTAGGCCATTTTTCAATAATCCGAGCCATTCAAATTTTAGAGTTCGTTAAGTATAATATCCCTGTAAAAAATCATATCGATTGGATAACGGATGTTATGTATTCAATCACTTTTGTCTGGAAAAAAATGGACGGTCAGAAAATTAATGTTCATAAAAAAGTGATCCGAATACATAGTATCCGTTATCCAATCGACGTGATTTTTTACAGGGATAATGTACTCAATAAATCTTAAAATATGAACGATTTAAATTATCTAAAAGAGATCCAAAAGTGAGTCTAATGAGCTGGACTGGACCCTCCAATCTAGATGTGGACTGGAGGCAAGCCCTTGCCTTTCCATTTATACAGATTATAAACATACAATATTTCTATTAACAAAGAACAACCATCACCAAAAAATAAATAAGTAATAATAATAATAATAATAATAACAAATAAATAAATTGTCACCATACATATCAAATGACTCCATCACTTCGTTTTTTTAAAATATATTTCTTCTCTGGTTGGTTTTATTTTTATATAAGTATTATTGTAAAACATAAGAACAATTATATGTTCACAGCCCTTAAAGGTTGAGTATATATATTTTGTGTGTGAATATTTTTAAAAACTAGACTATTTATGAAAGTAACTAATTTTCAAACTATTTATTAAAATAATTGATTTTTTAAAAGAAAAATAATATGCATGCTTACTTTCTAAACCTAATGTGAAAGTGATATAATTGGTCGATGATTAAGAAAGATATGAAAGAGAGTGTTATCTTAAATATTCTAATTGATTGCCACATCGACCTGAAAAGTGGATTTAATATTTAAACTTGAATAACAATGCTCGTTTTAAAATTGTAGGTTTAAAAATCTTGAAGATACAATAGGCTCATACAGTCTAAAGAGGGCAGCCAAAAAGGGAGCAGCTAGAACAAGAACTAATCTGATTGAGAATGTAAATGAAGTCAATTCACCGAAAAGAACATATGAGGCGAGTGAACTTTCACCCAAAGAGCCACTCCAACTTTTATAAGATCACATAATTCACCCAAATTCGGCTGCTGGTTTATAAGATTACATATTACTGAGACATTGATTAATAAAGGAAGAGAAAGACGAGCCAAGTTCGATTACTTCAATTATTTGAAAGACACAATCTAGAAAAATAAAAGAATGATTTCAGCAAAACAAAGGAGTAGTCAGCCATTTGGTAAGGAACCAACAACGAGCAAACACCCAAGGATTATTAGAATCAAAAGATGCAAACAGTGGCCAAAGATGAAAATGTCTGCATAATCGTGAGGCCAAAGATGAAAATGGCAGCAAAGACAGCTATGCCTGTCCATGGATTAGCAAAGTAACCGCGTCTCAGCGACGCCAGAAATCTTGGCCACGGTTCCCGACAGTGGTTGCCCGCGGCCTCACATGTTTTTTCAAAATAGAACCTTCCTACCACAACTTCCTTGCAGATGTTGTTTCTATGGATTAACAAATGTTCTTTTTTAAATTAAATGATTAAAAGAAGCTTTCAAAGTTATAATGATGTCAATAATTAATTTTGAAAGTAGCATGTCGCAGCTAATGTAACCTTTTTTTTGTTTAATTTAGGATAAAAATAAATTTTAGAAGTAAATTCGGATATATTTAAAAGTGAAGGGCTAAAGTGAGATATAAAAAATAAAATAAATCCAAGAATCAAGGTAGAAAATAGTCGAACATAAAGAGGGTAAAGTGTAATTTATCATTTGCTTTTTGTCATTCAATATAGGGTGGACATGGACCTGGTTTAGACGGACTCAAGAGGGCCATACTTCTTAATAAAACTTGAAGTCCTTTCCCAAGTCCGACTTAGCCCAAAGCATGTCCAAAAATAAAATAAAAAAATCTCAAATTCACCCGCATCACTTCAAATATCATTTAATATGATTTTTTTTTTCATATTATAAAATAAAAACTATAAGTAATTTAATCATTTGGTTGCCTCTTTATTCTATTCAAGGCTAGTATTTCAAATTTTATAACTAATTTTTTTTACGTAACTAGTAATACATAATTTATGCTTATAAAAAAAAGTAAATAATGTAAAATATACATATAAATATAAAAATATATTCCATAATATAATTTGTGGACGGATTGGGCTTGAAAAACTCTTCTTAAGCAAATTGGACATAAAGAAAACAACTTTGATTTGTGCACACAATTTTTGTGGCACTAATAGCACTAATTTTCATATAAGGCAAGAAAAGAAGAAAAAAAAAAAAACAGTTACCAGAATAGGAAATTAGTGCTATTAGTGCCACAAAAATTGTGTGCACAAATCATTTTTCTAAAGAAAATTTCTAACGTGGCCCTATGAGCCTAATTCATAGTCCCAAACCATATAGACTATCGGCAGGCATACCGGGCCATCAATCCCGTGTCATCCTGAATAATGAATCTATCATCGGGATTCGGGTCTATATCTTTTTTGCTGGAATTGGGAGATATCACAGTACGGGAAAAAAAAGTGATGTTATTGGTGTCATTATTGAATAATATTTTTTTTCTATATTAATAATATTTTATTTTTTTTTACTAAAAAAATGTATGATCAGCTTGGCGAAATAAAACATTAATGCTAGTAGCAATTTACACACTTAAAAAAAATATCTAAAAAATGTTGCAATTTTAAAATGTGTAGATTATATTCATCCTAGACAAGATCACATCATACCAAATTTAAATTTATACCATACAGTTAAATTTAGGTAGATTTTTAAATTTTCTAGTAAATATTTTTACTAATATTAATGAGATGAAAAATGTTATACAGACTAATAGATTTTACTCTTTTTTTTTTTATTATTAAGTGGTGTGACATATGAAAGTAAAATTTTGAAAAAAAAAAAAAAAAAAAAAAATCTACTTTAATAATAGGGACAATTACAATTACCAAAAAAAAAAAAAAAAAGCTCCAAGATTTGATTCTTGTAAAAAAATAAACCATAAGTTTTCAATTTTGTCAACTTAAACCCTTTGTTTATTATTATTTTTTTTTTGAATTTAAGCCATTCGCTTATTTTTGTTTAGTAAAATCGATAAAAAAAAGTTTTTTAATCATTAAACTCAATGTACATAAAATGTCTAAAACATATTTTTCATTGAATTTAATAACTAAAATACCTATTTTTTCATCAATTTTATTTAATGAAAATAGTCAAATAGTTTAGATTGAAAAGAAACTAAAAGTTCAGGGTTTAATTTGACAAAATTAAAAATTCAAGAATTATTTGGTTGCAAGGCTAAAAATCTTATTTATTTATTTATTTATTTTGTAATTATCCCTTAATAATATGATTCCTCATCAACAAGTAAAAATAATTGGTATGATTTGTTAATTTACATAGGAATTAGTCCAGTAAGCCGAATTTATTCGCAGATTATAGTTACACGGATGTCATGTGAAGTGAAGCAATTGCTTTACATTCAATTAAGTAATTGTTAAACCCCAAAAAAAAAAAAAAAAAAAAAAAAAAAACAATAATGTGTGATCTTTACTTTTTTTGTTTTTTGTTACAGGATTATTATTCATATATATATACACACACTTCATTTGGATGAGATGATTTAGTGAAAAATGATAAGGAATTGTGAGAAAAGATAACTCTTTTTATCATATTTGTTTTATAAATTGGATGAGAAATAGTGAAAAAGATATTAAAAAAAAAAAAAAAAATTGTGAGAAAATGAACTAGCTAGTCTATTTTATTTCTCACAAAAATAGTGTGATTTGACCGTAAATAAATTGATTGGTTATAAATTTTTTATAATATCAATTGCTTGTTTTTGGTTTTCCAAAAACACTTTTCAAAAAATTATACTTTCTTGTTTTTAGTTTTATTTATTTATTATTATTGAATTTTTTTAATATTTTAAGCAATTTTTTAAATTTTTAGACACACCTAACATAAATACACATAAAAAGTAGAAAAAATTACCTATAAATCCTACATTGAGATAAGTTAAACCATTCAGTCCTTTATGTTTTTTTGTATACCATTTAGTCCTATTTAATTCCCAGATTTTGTGGGGTTTGAATTGATCCATTTTGGTTTTACATCAATACCCTTTGCATGATTGTTTCCTTCAGCAGTCGATGATGAATTCAATTGGGTTTGGTAATGTTTAACTTTTTTGTGGGCAGGATTTATTGATTTACACTGTTTGGATTGTTTTTGGGACACACAAAACCGTGAGCACCATTTCTCCCGATCAAAACGCTGTGTATGAGTTTTTCCTTAAACAATTGTTCATGTTGGCGATGTAATTTTTTTGGTTTGCAATTCGTTCATTAAACTTTCGTTCATTAATCGTTCATGTTGGTAATGTAAATGGGTTCGGAGGGATGCTTGTTATTGACTGACAGGTTTTTCGCCATTTTTGCGAACTCCCAGTAATATGGTTACGATGTTCTTGGTGTTTGACATTTTCTTAGTTGTTATGTATTTGATTACCATTGTTTTCTGAGTCATTGTCGGTGTTTTTTTTGTTATCAATTCGTTCCGTAAACAGCTGTTTATGTTTTCAATTCGTTCGGGTAATGTAAACGGTTTCGGAGGGAGGGATGATTTTTATTGATTAACAGTGTTTTCTCCTGTTTTGCGATCTCCCAGAAAAGGGGTACTAATGTTTTACTGGTTGTCATTTTCTTACATTGTTTTGTCTTTGGTTAGCATTGTTTTGTGATTCGTTATTGTTGCTGTCCACCATTTCGGTTTGATTTTCATTGTTTTTCTTTATTAATATTGTTTCCACCATTTTTTCCTGGGGCCAGGATACGGTGAAAACAAAATTCCGGCCGTCGATGTCATCTTTTCCACCGAACACTGCTATTCTTCGCACTGTAATTGGACAATTCAGGTTGGTGTCTTCTTGCACTGGGTCTGCTGTGTTTAAGGCACCGAAGCAAGGTGTGTTGTTTTGTTCTATTTTTTTTTACTTTCCTGTGATATGTCTTGGGATGGCTTTGCTGGGTATGTCAATGGGTTTGATGGCTTAGTTCGCGTTTTTTAAAAATTTCCAGCACTGCTGTGTTTATTCGAACACACCACGTAGTTTGTTATGTTATGTTGTTTCATTGATACGTTGCAACAGTAATGGGTTATCCAAATGTGTGCAGGTATGGAAGGGGGAATATTACTGGTGTGTTCATATGGTGTAGTCAATGTTTTCATTCGGTCGCATCATGATTTGTCGTTCGTGAAGCTTGTTGATGAAATTTGTGGGAAGTTTGATGGTTTGGTACCCGGTGCGGTTTGTTTGTTATTTGATTTTCCGGGGTATAAGAAGTTTAAGGTGGATAGTGACGACGACATTCAAAACATGTTGTGCCTTGCTAAGTTGTTTGGGATAAATCACATTGAGGTCCTCATTCAGGGAATTAGTGTTCTTGTGGGGGGTAATCCCTGTTTGTTGGATTCCATGGACGATAGGGCAATTGTACGGGAGGTTAGTCGAAATGGGTGCGTCGATCAGCAGATGGACTTGTTACCAACATACTGTCCGAACAAATCCAAAACGTTTTTGTTGGCGCAATGGGCGTATGGTGTTACCCATGTGGGACAATGTTTTGATGGTGAAGCAACTGAATTCCGTGAAGTTCTGTGTAAGTATGCTGTTGAACGTGGATTTCAATTTAAGTACATTAAAAATGATTCCGTTCGAATTACAGTAGTGTGTAAGTTTGCGGCTTTAACAAATTGTTCGTGGTCTGTTCATGTGAGGATGTTACCGTCAAGCGGGGTGCTATGTGTTAAGCGGTTCGACAGTGTGCATACTTGTGGGGCTGCTGTACGTACTTCTAGGAACCCTCGTACGGGATCTAATTTGGTGTCTACTGTTATTGCAGATCGGGTGCGCGATAAGCCATTGACGCACCCTACTGATGTTGTGTTTGATTTCAAGAATGAGTATGGTTTGGACATTAGCTACCAGGTGGCATGGTTGGGTGTTGAGAAAGCGCGGGGCGAAGTGTACGGGGATCACGCTACGTCCTTCGATCAGCTCAGGTGGTATAGCAATTCTGTTATGCAAAGAAATCCAAACAGTTACATTAACTTGGAGTTTGACCAGAAAACTGGAGCTTTGTTAGGTATTTCATATCATTTCGTGCTTGTATCGATGGGTTCAATCACTGCCGTCCTCTGCTATTTTTGGATGGAACGTTTTTGAAAGGTAGATTTAAAGGTAATTTGCTCGCAGCCACTGCTAAAGACGCCAATCAAGGTAATGGTGTGTTATTTTGTTTGTCATTGTATTTTTGCTGAACGTGTGACTAAACAGATACTTCCATTTTTCATGCATTACAAATGTTTTTTTTCCCTTTAACGAAGGGGAAAAAATGACAACATTGTAATAGGGTTAGTCAAATTAAACTGAATAGTAATGTAAGATACAATGATAGGCCTATTCATATTGTTTTTCAAAAATGTGTCGCACTTCATTTGTTGTGGATGGTTGTATAACTTTTCTCATGCCAAACTTTGTATGTTGAATGTTTTGTATTAGGATTGTTTCCGGTAGCCTTTGCTATTGTTGATTCCGAGAATTCAACCAATTGGGAATGGTTCCTTCGTAATTTGAAAGAAGCTGTTGGGGATGCGCGGACATTAACTTTCATATCTGATCGTCATGTCGGATTGTTACACTCTATGCCCATTATTTTTCCATCAGCGCATCATGTATATTGTTTGTTGCATCTCCAAATGAACTTACGGGATCGAATGAAATATGTTAATGCATCACACAAAATTGGGTTGATGCGGAAGTTGCGGGAATGTGCTTATGCGCCCACTGTTACTTGTTTCAATAAGAAGTTGGAGGTATTGAAGAAGGCCAACCCAGCTGTGATTGAAGATTTTATGAAAGACCTGCACTAATGCGTATTTCCGGTATGTTACGGCCTGCGCAATTGGTTATGGCTTGTTTTTACTTTCCTACATGTGCTTTGCAGTATGTTGTATTTCTAATTTTTTTAATTTATGCACCGTGATCGTGGTTTTCATTTTTTTAGGGGCCAACGTTATGGGGAGATGTGCTCAAACGCTGCTAAATCTTTCAACAATTGGGTTGGCGAGGCTCGTCATCTCCCTATCACAAGGTTGGTTGATATGATAAGGGGTCAAATAATGGAGCTGATGTCGAAGCGCAGACTTAAATGCACTAAATGGGCTGGTATATTATCCCCTAAAATGGAGAAAAAATTGGTGGCATCGTATAATGACAATAGGGCTTGGTGTGTGAGCCAGGGTAATGATGATGTCTATGAGGTCCACTCCCACCCATCGGTGTTGGTTGATGTTGTTAAACAGTCATGTTCTTGCTTTCAGTGGCAGATAAACGGGTTCCCGTGTTCCCATGCTGTCGTTGCATTCCGTAATAGTGGGAGAAACATCTATGAGGCTATAGACTCCGCATTTTGCGTTGATACATTTCGAGCTACTTATAGCGGAACCATATACCCCATCCCAACAGTGGAGAGGCCGAAGTTTAAACCAGCTGAATGTTTGATAGCTCCACCGATGTTGAAGCGTCCTCCCGGTCGGCCCGAACGGAAGAGAATTCCGTCCAGGGGGGGGGTAGTGCAACGTATACGTTGTGGTCATTGCGGAAAAGTGGGCAATCACAATAGGAAGACATGCAAAGAGCCATTGTAGATGGTCTGTGATATGATTTTATTTTGTCGTTAACAAACTGGGATTCTGTTTATTTTGTTTCATAAATATTCTCTTATTTTTTTTCAATCTGTCATTCACCTTATGTTGTTTGGATATAATTTTTCATCTAACACAGCAACCATCTTAGTAGCTATTGTTGAACAATGACACTGCACCTTTAACACCCAACCATTTTAGCGTCAACTATGTTTTGACTAACAATGTCAAGTCATGAAAAGAGCAAAGGTTTTTTTTTAAAAAACTGTTTTCTTTAACATTGTCACAACATGGAAAGAGCAATGTGTTTTATTTTCAAATCAGTTTTGATTAACACTGTCAACCCTTGAAAATAGCCAGTGTGTGGCGTTTGTTTGTTTCAAATCTATGCACATCAAAACAGATTTGAATACCAGTCGTCCACTTCATGTTATTGGTTTAATCCATTTGGCATGACATACATTTTTATCTAACCCAGCTACTGTTTCGGTTCCACTGTCAAACAATCATTCTGCACCTTTAAAACACAACCACTTTATTTTCAAATCTCTCTTAATTAATACTGTAATGACATATAAAGAGCCATTGGGTGCCGTTTTAGTTTCAAATATGTTCACATCGTACCCCAACATTAACCAGAAACGAACGTTGCCTTCAAATTTGTTCACTGTCATTGCACAAAACATGTACCCAGTATCTAATGTTTAATGTAAATAGATCACAAACGTAATTTCATGTTTTGCTCAGGATGGTGGTTTCACAAAATCTAATTAAGAAGGCAATGTGAACTGAAGCTTTTTGCATGTCATACTTAGCACGTGGTCGACTTTCTCAGTCTTTGCATTTGAAATTCCACATACATCAACCCGTGTTACTCCCATTGTGGCAAAACAGGTTTCCCAAACTAAATGTCGCCATCTCAAATCATGTACAGATCACAGCATGCTTACATTCCCAGGTCCTTCTGGCTAGTAAAATAAATATACTGCTCATGCCACAAAAAACATGTAACACACGGTTAACCATTTAATCTGCAATAGGAGAAACTATTTCAATTACTTATTAAATAATATAAACATTCATATCCACAAAATACTGGATCCTAACCAACGATTAAACTGTCCTCCCACCAGTCTGCATTGCCTAAAAAGTAATGTATATGGAACTTGTTTTCCCCTTCGAACGTTGTGTGTTCTCAGACTAACAAAAATTTATGTATGTACATAAAACATCAACAAAATAAAACATCCTAATACTTTTTCTGCGTTGACAAATGTCTTGTGCCCATATTAATGTCCTCCCACAGAGTCCTCTACCCGGGTCACTTAAGAACATGTCCACCATCGCAGCTTGTAGCCCAATTGGGGTTAGACCGTCCATCATAGTATTGACTTCTGTACCACAAATGTACTGTCTGATTATGAAGCAGACGGAAATCCCGCAATCCGACCTGCACTCAAAAATGTTGTTGCCAACGTTACCCATGATACACCATCAGAACCATACACTCAAACTACAATAAACATTACTTACGATTAGGGAACTTGTTGTGGACAATCCACAACAGATACGAAACTGCCATCAAACAGGTCTGCCCTCACACCTGCAGCTGTAACTCTAGGCTTCACAAATTGGCTGTGGTGGTCTGCCACCCATTGTTTCTGTTCATTTTGCCACATGTCAGTCTAGTAGTGTCCACAGTCATAGTAACATATCCAGAAATTATAATATGTCACCTATGCACATTCAAAACTGAAATTTAAAGGTATACTTACAACTTTTAGAGCCTCGTTGTAATGCTCATCGCGCACTCCACGTCTTGGCCTCATCAAGTTGTAATGCTTCCAATTCCCGTTTTCTGAATCATGTGCCATGACTGTCCAATGGTTGGCATTGTAGATTGAGAAAAGTGCGTATCTGCAACCTCGTGCAGCCTTCATGTGAACATTCAAATATTTTGCGCGTGACACAGCGCTGTTGTTTCGCATCATATCCTGTGTAATTCGTGCAATCAGATTTCGTTATGGGAAATACTATTTCTTATAGTTCGCACAATCAAACACAAGTCAAGATACATACCGAACAAACACTAGTGTAAATGTATGATGTCCCAACATATTCTGAGCTTCCAGATACCGTCTTATGCATTTCAATCAACATTGCAGCGTATGCATCGATGACCTACAAATTCCAGCACACTAGTAATAAGAATTTCTAAATTTATGTCCACTATGTTGTACTACCTTACTCCTACTTCTTTCACAAATTCCTGCATGTGTTTTGCTAAATTAATTTGCCATATTGTCACATCCACGTCATGCATTTCACAAAAGGTAACAATGTTCAGATATGGCACTGTTTTTTTTAAATTATTAACAAAAGGAAAAATACTCTGTTTAATTACACGAAACTAGCTTACGTTGCCGTGGATTGAGTTCTGCTGCACCAAATCTTTGATGTCCGTGAAATGCACTTGTATTCCATTGTGTCCACCATCCCATATTATTAACCTGCGCACCATAAACCAAAATTAAGAACCATCGTGAAACACAGTTTTACAAGTTAAACATGTGAAAGACTACAACATTCCATCCGAACAACCTACCCGTCCCCTTCTAAAGTGTACATCCTCTCTAGTAGTTGCTTATCTTCATCCTTTAGCATGTTCCACACAGTGTGCCTCCTATTCATACCAAAACCATTCCAGGTTTTGCGCTCCACCTCGACATCCTCAATGCTGTAAATCACCCCGGGCTCAGATGATTTACCAAGTCTCACATTGGTGTTTACTTGTGGACGTCCAAATATGCCGGGGCATTCGATAACCTAAATTCCCGTCTTGCCTTGTTCTTCACCCGCTTTACAAGTGACATAATTTTTGGCCCAGAACTTGTAGCAGCTGCGGCGCCTTGTTTTACATTTCCAGCAGATACTGGATGTGCACTTAGGGGACTGCAGCTACCCTCCACCCCTTGTACAATTGTATGCGCATTCCATTGTGCAAAGTCATCTGTCAAATCCTCAATCCCAGTTTCTGTGTCAGCAATTTGTAATTCGGTGATGCCAACGTCGTCGAGTTGTACTGCAGGACAAGCTGACTGCTGTGCACTTTCGCCACTCGTAACGTTGCCAGACGCGCTCACTTTCCCCGACAGGCTGTTACTTGGTGTTCGCTGATTGGAACCATCGTTCACAACAAATTGTGTGACCTCATGCACCTCAAGATCATCAAGACTATCTTTCAAATTGCCTATTTTTGCCTCCAATCGGTCAACCTGCTTGCTTAGTCGAGCAATTTCAGAATCCTTATTGGCCACCACAGTATTTAAGTCTGCAAACAAATTCCCGATGTCTTTGCCGTCGGTTCTCGAGCATCTCAACACGCTGTTCCAGATCACGTATCCTTACGTCTTTCATACTGATTTCGCTCTCTAACTCAGCAATTCTGACTTTACAAGCTAGCAACTCATCGTTTGCCCCCCTTTGTTCCTGACCGACACCTTCACCATCTGGAGTGCTGGACAGTTCTAGAAGATCCGGGAACAATATGGGCCAAACTTCTCCACGTGACGCTATCTTCCCAGCCACTTTTTCCTTGCTAGTTGGTGTTCCAGTATTCTTGTTGTCATAATCATTCCCCCCCTCTATTTTCATGTTACCAAAGGTTTTTGTGCCCGCCTGCCAACAATTGAAGCTTGGCTCTATGCTGCCAACATCAACTGTCTCAATAACAGTCCTACGTTCATCGCACACTTCAGGTGGATCCACATCCATTATAAATCTACCACATTCTTCCGGTTCAATCGCAGCAGTAGCTAATTTGAGATTATGACACTCAGTTAATGTCCCAACAAGTTTGCCACACTGCACCTAAGAATAATAACAAACAAAACACAGCAGAATTTCAATGTTTGTGTGCGCAACCAGTTTGAAAACTATTCGAAGGGTTCTAATTCCAAACCTGAATGCAACCTTTGCTTGACAAATTTGTTACTCTTAGTTTCTCCACTGCTGAGCTAATGTTCCACCGACAAAAACGGGGCGTTACGTTAGGTCGATCCAGAGTGATGAGGTTTGAATGCTCACATATCAGAAACTGAAATTACACCGGCACACAGTTGTTACGTTAACGCGAAATTGAATTATGAGTCAGGTTTTTATGATTTAAAATTGAAATTAAACCCTCAATCAACTAGTTTGGAATTGGAACTTAAATTAAAACTGAAATTTAAACTGAGTCAGGTTTTTCTTTGTACGTACCAGCAACGCTACAACGCATCCAGTCACCTTCTCCGGCCTGTTGTGCATCTCATTAAGGGACCCAATCAACGTGTTCCTTATTGCTACTGTCCAGTCATAGTGTCTTAATGTGTCCACTTTGTCGATCACATGGACAAACGCCCAACCTATATGCTCGCCGGTTGTTGAGAAAAACAACTTTGCACAAATGTAAAGACACAGTAATTTTGCTACATCTTCTTCGTCACGCTCTGTATGACCTGAGATTGCTTCTGCCATCAAATCCTTTATAACTTTTGAAGATATTCGGCTCACATTTGCGCAACGTCTTTGCATGAAATCGAACGGCCCTTTCCCCCCTTGTGTCAAATCCAACTTTTCTTTTCCACACTGTACCCCGAATATCAACCTGATGTCGTTATTACGCAATGGTAACTTACCTCCACCAATGTGGAACTTCTCCTCTCCAGGGTTGTAAGTTTGTATTATCCGACATACTGTCGCGTCACACTTCTTGAACTGTTTAGGATCTAGCTCATGAAAGCGAATAGCATGAATCATCAACCAAAATGGTGTTTTCTGCAACTGCCTTATGTGGCCATCACGTAATTCCAATTCCAGAACTGTGCTAATCAGTCTGGATATGTTTGAACGGTACATTAACTTGAAGGGTCAAAAGCAGCTCTTTGAACAGGCTCACCCGGCCCTCTTTGCTTCTTGAATGGGAGTTTTGCTTGTCTTTTACTGGCCAGCCTTGTTGATGTTTGCGGTGATCTCATGCCACGTTTTCATTTGCCATTCCTACTGCCACTGCTACCTGAACATGTTTTATATGGAAATCAGCATAAACAAATTAGAAATCCCAACAAAGAAGACATAATGTCATAAGGTGTAACCAAGAAGAAGTTGTACTTTTAACACGACAACATGTTCCACCATTAACCAAATCACCCCTAAAACACATGCTTTAATGCATTACGTTACTCCAAAAATGATAAAAATGATCACAGACAGTAACGTCACACTGCATAATCTGTTTTAAATACCAATCCACAATGGACAACGAGTACATTTTAAATGCATGCTACACTATTAAATAGTAACCAGTTTCACTTCCCCACTAACTAACTTCAACATTTTGTACTACGGTATATACAAATGCCACGAACCATAATATGCATTCCATCAAAAACACACAACAAATACAGTTACGACCACTAAACTATGACTTTCATATTGTGTAACATACTACATAACATAATTACGACTAATCACACAACAACAGATAGTTAATAAAAACAATGTTGCCCCAACTCAAATATGCAAGAACACCATTGTAGACACCCCATTTTTGACCGACCTTAAGACTCAGACGTCACCGATTGAGAATTCGGTGATGTTGCATATTGTGCTCGTTCAGAAGTCTCAGAGTCGCGGTCGTGCGCCCTACCTCCGGGCTTCCGAACCTTCTTCTGTGCCCTGTCTCGGTTTGCGAACCAGACTCGGTTTTCTCTGTTTTCTTTCCTGAGGGAAGGGAGTGGTCCTGTGGACTATCTCTCAGTGGCCGTGGGCTACGTTTCGTGCCCGTAGGCCATTTTGCCCATTTCGGAGCCCGGTTCCCGGTTTTCGGGACCGTCAGGCCGTGTGCCTCGGTTCGGGAGCGCCCAACCATCTCCGATTTCTATGATTTTTGGCAAGTGCCTCTGTTTTGTCATACCGAGGGACACTGGGGTCTCAGATACCCACTTCGTGGCCAAACACCACTTTCGGTGCTCGCAGCCTATTTTCGGGACCCCGAACCTCGCGGTTTGCACCCCGAGCATTCATTTTGCATCGGTTTTTGTTCAATTTTGGCAAGTGCCTCTATTTTATCATTTTGAGGAACACTGGGGCCTTTGATGCCCACTTCGTGGCCGAATGCCACTTTCGGTGCTTAACAGCCTATTTTCGGGACCCCGAACTGCGTGTTTTGGCCCCCGAGCCTTCATTTTGCATCGGTTTGGGCTCATTTTTGGTGGAGGCCTTATTTTCATGGTTAGAAAGCATGTAGGAGGGTGGGAGGCCAGCAATTATTTTGACAACCAACTTTCTGCTTGGTCAAAGGTGGTTCAGCATGAATCCGGGAAGGAGAAAAGTCTGCGCGGCTTCACCGAAACGGGCGTAACTCTTTACACAAGAGGAATTAAAGTATGAGGCGACCACCATTGGAAATCTTACTTTCGGGGCTTCATTTTTCACTTAAGAATCTCCTAAGTTCAATTCCGGATGGAGGAGATATGGTTGATTGAATAGGGCATCACTCCGGTTGGACCGAAATCTGCGCAGCTTTACGGAAACTGGCATAACTTTTTCTACAGGAGAAATTTTGATGCAAGGTTAGCGGAATTGGAAAGCTAACTTCAAGGGCTACATGGTCGACCAGTCCTATGCCTTGGACCTTTTGAACCTAGCTGGCCGGCCACCATTTCCAGCCGGCCAGCCACCTACAACTAAAGCACTTTTTGCCCACCTTTTCTCCGATTTTCTTGCCTATATAGCTGGCCTCCCAGATCTTTTTGAAGGGTTGGAAAATATCTCTCAAGGATATACAAGCATATCTCTCTCTATCTCTCAAAAACTCTCAAGTTTTGGTCTCATTTGTTCATCAACACCAAGCCTCACCATCACCACCTCCATTCCAGAAGCAAGGGAAGCTTTTTCAAAGGCTAATAACCAGAAAATTGAAGCCAAGAAGCAACAAAAGCTTGATTTTCAAGGGTAAGTCTCAAATTCCCTTTTTCTAGCTTATTTTTGCTTCAATTTTATACCCTATTTGCTTACTATTTTGGGCTCCGACCCCTACTGATTTTAGGGTTATTTTGAGCCCCTCTACAACATTGTAGAAGGGCTCAACCTTGTTTGGCATCTCTATTATGCTCTTCCTTCAAAATCATCTTTTATGCCAATATTTTGCATGCTTTGTTTAGCTTATGAATGATCCATTTCCGAGCATGCAATAAACTGTGAGTGGGCATATTTTGAGCCCCTCTTCAACATTGAAGAAGGGCTCAACCATGTTTGGCCTCTCTATCATGCACTTGCTTTGTAATTTTCCATATTTACCGTAAAATTGCATGGTTAATTTGGCCTATTTGAAGTCTGATTTTGAGCATTCCATTAACTGAGATTGAGCTTATTTTAGGTCCCTCTACAACATTGTAGAAGGGATCAATCTTGTTTGGGGCCTCCATGCATGGCCTCTCTTTATACCTCTCTTTGGCCCCATTTTGCATGCTTTGTTAGGCTTTCTTAGCCTCTGTTTTCAGCCTTCATCAGTCTTAGAAAGTGTCTTATTTTATCCCATTCTTCATATTTTGTTAAGGGTCCGAAGTTGTTTGGTGTATGCTTATGGTACCTTGTGTTATAGCCTTCATTGGCTCATTATATTGCATGCTATTGTGAGCCTATCTACATACTGATTTTGGAGTTGTCATTCACTGTAAATATGCATATTTTTGGCTCCTCTTCAAAGTTGTAGAAGGAAATTTTGTGGTTTGAATTTTCTATATACTACTTGCTTAATAAATCCCCTCTTTTCCCCCATTTTTGCACGCCATTGTTGCCATATCTATGCTCACAATTTGGCCATGTTTTGGACTGAGAAGATGCTATTTTTGGGGCTGCCTTGCTACTGTTTTTGCTTTCATGTACCAATTTTGCATGTTTAGCATAGCCGTAGGCCATTTCGGGTACTTAAAATCACATTTCGGGATGATTTCATGCATTGATTGTCATTTCGTATCATTTCGGGGCTGTTTTCCCCTTAATTTAGCTGCTGAAATTTGGTTCGCATGCTTGCATATCATTTTCCATGTCATTTCATGCTTTAGTGCATTACCTCGGTTTGCGTGCCCGTGGGCACGCACTTTGAGGCACTCCATTTTCATTCATTGGCCTCCTGCGTGAGTAGGCTGAGGCTCTCTCATGTTGGTATAAGCCCATCATTGCATTTCTGTACTATTGTCATGCTTGTATATCATCGCCTCGGTTTGCGTGTCCGTAGGCACGCACTCTGAGGTACCTCTGTTTTACCCGACGGCAGCCTATGTGAGTGCGGCTGAGACTCTCTCATGTTGGCGTAAGCCCATCGTTGCATTCCGTATGCCATTTCATACATTCCTCGGTTTGCGTGCCCGTGTGCGCGCATTTCGAGGCGCATCTTTTTATCCGACGGCAGCCTATGCGAGTGCGGCTGAGGCTCTCTCATGTTGGCGTAAGCCCATCGTTGCATTCCGTATGCCATTTCATACATTCCTCGATTTGCGTGCCCGTGTGCGCGCATTTCGAGGCGCATCTTTTTATCCGACGGCAGCCTATGCGAGTGCGGCTGAGGCTCTCTCATGTTGGCGTAAGCCCATCATTGCATGCCGTATGCCATTTCATCATCGCCTCGATTTGCGTGCCTGTGGGCACGCATTTCGAGACACTTCGGTCTTATCCGATTTGCCATTTTCATCATCGCCTCGGTTTGCGTGCCTGTGGGCACGCATTTCGAGACACTTCGGTCTTATCCGATTTGCCCTTTTATCATCGCCTCAGTTTGCGTGCCCGTGGGCACGTATTTCGAGACACTTCGGTTTTATCCGGTTTGCATCTCACATCATGACCTCGGTATATGTGCCCGCGGGCACGCATTTCGAGGCGTCTCATTTTTATCTCATTTTCCCCGCATTGTGCATACTAGGTTGTATCTTAGATTGCATTCATGCATTTTCTCGGTTTGCGTGCCCGCGTGCACGCCGTTCGAGACATCTCATTTACATAGCACTGTGCACGCTAGGATGCATATTAGATACATTTCATGCATACCATGCATATTGCATCGTGTTCGGGATAGGTGTTAGCCCAAGCACGGGAAACGAGGCACGTTTCGTACTCCGAGTGACGGAACGGGCCCCAATTCCCAAGTCACCAACACTCCGGATTACCCATGATGGAGTTAGGTTTTGTTGTAGCATTCATCTGCATTCATCCTATATTGAGCTGTGCAATCCGATTCCTCGGCCATCATGCATCGATATGCGTGATTGGTGGCACGAGGATCGAGGCATGCATATATTTGTGAAATACATTGCTATGCCCTTTTCCTGCTCTCTGTTACAGCAAAACCGAGGACCAACAACTTTTCGGAGTCCGGCGCGCATTTCGAGAAATACTGCAAACAGAGGCAAATTGGGGCATCGGTGGATTTCGCACCAGCAAAGATACATCATTCATCGAAGCAAAAGGCCCACGCTTCTGCTTTCTTGATTACTAATTACTTAGGAATCTGTAATATTTGGACTGTATTATTCTTTTATTCGGACTGTATATTTATTCGGACCCTCTGCGCGAGGGCATAATTGTAATAAGTGTGCGTGCGTGTGATGTATGTCTTCCAACCCCACGTCTTTCTTCCCTTTTATTTACCCGCTTACGATGGTTAGATATAGGGCATATTTCAATTAGCATACAGTATGACAGCATGTTTGCATCATTCATCTGTTTTGCACGCACCGGGCTCGGCGCATCATACAAACTGCATTTGTATTTCAATTCCAAATTGAATACGTGATAGTTGTAGCATTTCATATGCCATGTTTAGAACAGCCGAGCCTGCTATAGTTTGCATTTTTGCATGTGTTGCATTAGGCATTTCTGAATATTTAGGATCATGCATGATTTCTAATCGGTTTTCTGTTTTGGCATGGAGTACTCGGTGAGTTTTATGCTTTAGCATCCTTGCATGCGTGTGAGTGTTGCCATGAATAGCATGCTTACTATGAGGCTATGTGCTTATGTGATATAACTGCCTTGAATGCTTGTGGGTGGAGGTTGAGTTATTTGGATTGGGACAATTCATCAAATGTTTGTTTTAAGCCCACTAGATAGTGGCAAAATCATGTTTTCTAAGCCCACCCGAGGGTGGCAAATCCACGTCTTAGCCTACTTGCGGGTAGCACCATCAAACCATTTTCAAACAAACAAACATGAAGTGTTTTGTTCCAATTTAGGCGATTCAGTCTATACTTGTATGCTGTGCGCATCACATAGTAACCTAGGCTAATAACCGGAATAAGAACGCACAAAGTTTTCAAAAACAGATATCATGGTTAGTAGAGGCCGGTCTTTGGCCGAGAGGGGTGCTCACGATGTGACCTTCCCTAATCGTACCCAAGTTCGAGCCAACTTTGGTGATAGCGGACACGTGGCCTTTTGGCACCGAGTCGGGGTTTCCTAAATTTCCCATTTTAAAAATATTTAGGTGGCGACTCATATCCGCAAAGCAGTCCATGTTTGGCACTTCTTTCAAAAAATCTGTTTTTCTCAAAAACGATTTGCCGGATTTGGACTCTTTGGTTCAAGATTTGGAACCGCAACAAAAGCGAGTCCGAACTGTAGCGAGGTCCCTCGCGGGCTTGTTACAACCATTCACGCAAATGTTGATCACAATTACAACGGCTTCAATGTGAAAAGCATAAAATAACTGACACACACTCTCACAGCTACACACAATAACAAAAAGCAAAGCAAAAATAATGTCGCCCCATCACAAATATGCACTAACAGCACAGACACAAATCTTCATCACCAGCACTGTTGCCTTCAATGTAAAAGGCATAAAATCACTGAACACACCCCATCACAGGTACATGGTAATATACACCCCCAAAAAAATTGCCATACCATTTTCCCATTCCCCCCTCCTCCCTTCCAAAAAAGGAAAAAAAAAAAAAGACACTCGATCACAAAAGTGCATTACTCTGCCAGTCACATTCACTGCATTAACATCAAACTCAAGCAGACATACACACTACTGCGTCAATGTGAAAAGCATAAAAGCACCGTACACACACCCTCACAGGTACATAGTAATATACAACACCAAAATAATAGGCACACCATACTATGGCATTTACATTAACACATCCTTTCACGCCGCACGACATACCGTAATTTAATATATGCGCACAGCCAGTAACATCACTCATGGAAATATGTTTACAATATCTCTCCGCAATGGACAACGAGTATGTATTACATGCAACACTACTAAATACTAGCCATTTTCACTGCCCAACTAACTAATTTCAATGTTTTGTACTACATTATATAAAAATGCCACGAACCATAAATACGCAATCCAGCAAACAGATACAACATTTATAGTTATGCTATGTACATTATGTTCTTTCATTCAAGAACACTCAAAATGTATCACCACTAAACTACGACTTTCATTTTGTGTAGCACACTATATAACATAATTACGTCTAATCACAGGGAAAAACAAAAAAAAAAAACCAAAAACAAGTACGCCCCAACTTAAATATGCAATAACACCACTGGCACAAATCTTGATCACCATTACTGTACCCTTCAATGTAAAAATCATAAAATCAATGCACACACACCCCCACAGGTACATGGTAATCTACACCACCAACAAATTTGTCAAACCATCTTCATATTCCCCCCCCCCAGTAAAAAAGGAAAAATTGGACACACTCGAGCACAGAAATTCATTACTTTGCCATTTACATTCACCGTAGTAACATTACAGTGGAGCACACATAATCACACCCCTTAACGGGGGAACAACATTGTTAAGCTACCCTGTGCAACAAGCTTGTATTCGTGGAAACCCCCAAAACTAACAACACTGTAACAATGTTCAGACATCACAATTTCTCAAATATCACAAAACGCAACATACCTGGAGCCATTTTCGGCGTATTACGAAGAGTTTCCGGTCACTGTTTTAAAGCGCAACCGCGGCACAGCCACCAACACCGGCGATGTCGATGTGTCAAGAGCGAACGGGTTGCGTATTTCGTACGAATTAGGGTGACACTAATTCCTATTAAATTGTTCCACCACAAACGAATTTCAAATCGTCGAACAACAATCTACAACTGCAATGTCTAACATTACGCCATCAACACCGGAGTGTTGTTCAACCTTCCATACACGACTCTTCGATTACGGGTTTGTTTGGAGGGAAACAAATTTCTACAGAGTACAGGGTTTGGACATTTCGGTCATTTCGACGTTGTTGGTTTCCTATTTTACCCTTAATATAACACGTTAAGAAAAGTGTTACACTGGGTAATTTGTCATTTACATTGACTTGGGACTAATTGGATCATTAGATAAAAAGTATGACCAAATGGGTCATAACATACAGATTTAGGATTTATTGGTGCATCGCCCTAAAAAGTATAACTTTTGTGAAAAAAATCTTTTAAAAATTCACTAAATACCAAAAATATTTAAAAAAATACGAGAATTCAATTTTTCATATTTTTATGTATTTATTATTTTTTAAAATATTTTTTCACAATTTTTTTGCTTTTTAGATACATCTAAGTAACCTATCTAAAAAGTTTAAAAAAAAAATTGCTTAAAATTTTAAAAAATATTCACTGAAACAAAAAAAAAAAAAAAAAAAACAAAAAACAAAAAACTCAATTTTTAAAAAATTTAATCCAAAAAACTCAAACCAAACATACACAATATTATCCCTTTAATACAAATAAATAAAAGAAACCTTATTCATATCTCCCTCACACATGATTTATTTTTTTAATCAATCCAATACAATAATGAGAAAACACAATCATTTATTTTCTTTTCCCATCTCTCAAACGGAGTGTAAATATATGCCAAATATTGGTTTCAGCAATACTAAGTATCATAAAAAACTTTTTATGAAAATAATTATGAAAGTTTTGTAACATTTGGATTACACTTAGAATAAAACACCACACATTAATCAAGGTAATTCAAGGATCATAAATTTTTCATGATCATTTTCATAACAAAATTTTCATGATCCCTAACTTTTCTCATACTGATTATCAACAACACTCATTTCTTGTAAAAGGGGGCGACTGTGTAAAATGTCTGCACAATCGTGAGGCCAAAGATGAAAATGGCAGCAAAGAAAGTTATGCCTGTCCATGGATTAGCAAAGTAATCGCGTCTCAGCGACGCCATAATTCTAGGCCACAGTTCCCGACAGTGACTGCCCGCGGCCTCACATGTTTTTTCAAAATAGAACCTTCCGACCACAACTTCCTTGCAGATGTTGTTGAAAAGATCCGAGGCCTCTTCGCTGGTACCCAAATAGTTATGTAAAATTTCAGCGTTTTCCAGCAACTTAACATCTTCAGCAGAATTTATGAGTGTGTCCATAAAGGAGCCATACGATGTCATGTGGCGCGGAACACCAGGGCAACATTGCTCGAAAGCAATGAGGTTTCTCAGCAATGGCTCGGTGCCATCATAAATGGATAAAGTTGGGATTTCAAAATGAGCTCTACGGAACCACCGTAATAGGCCTCGAGGTTTAATGAATTTAACATTGAACATGTCTTCTCCAGTACCCGCCACGAACTCAACTCCTGCCAAATCGAGGTCTGATGCAGATGGGAATCTGAATTTCTTTTTTCCTAATTTATGGGATTCGGCTTCATCCTTCTCCCCTTTCCATGGATCATGATTTGGAAGGTAGCACTTGTGTAAGAGATTGAGTATATGATAACAATCACTTGTATCAACCTTCTTTCTGAGGGTATCATTTCCGAAACTAAAATTATTGCCAAAGAAGGAAAGGACGTAGTCAGTAAGAGAAACGTTGTGGGGACGATCTGGGATACATTCTACGGTAAGGCTGAACAATTTTTCAAGAACAAAGAAGGGAATCTGGTTCTCTAGCAATAGCAAGTCGTGCCTGATAGCGAGGAGCCTCATAAGGCTGCTGAAAACAGGGTCTTCTGTGCTTCTTTTTAATAACTTCTCTTTTATAGAGTAAGACTTGTAGAGAAGTTCGAGTATGAAGCAACCATCAATCAACATCATCTCAGCTAGCAAAATCTGTTTTTTATTATTTCTGATCAATTTCACCTTCTCTGCATAGCATTTCTCTACATTGGCTTCCAACTCTTTCATGGCACTCCTACAGAGCTCCAGTGTTTCAGCTCCCGGTATTCGAGAACAAAGGGAATCTCTGTAACTCAATTTGATGGGCTTGTTTGCATTCAGACGTGTGTTGTTACTGTGAATTGGACCAATAGAAACAACACGAGGTTTATACGCGCTTCGCTTTAATGCATGAAGTTCGTCAGGGATCTTGTAAATACAAGGGATCGATCTTTGGGCGACCTCCTTTTTCTCTTTCAACTTCTTGAGACGTAAAATGGTTTCACGTATTGCTGTGTCTGTGTTATAATATTAGTTTAGTTCATTGTCATTATTGAAAGCATTTATATATAAATGAATGATGTTAGTGTCAGCATTTGTTCCTGGTTTGATTTGCATGAGCAATGCAGCAAGACGCATAAATTTCAAAATATAAAGGTACCTAGTGCAAAAATACACACAGAATGCATTAATCCTGCACATTTTTTGGAAAATTTTTGTATACCTGAAAGCTTCATTCAACAAGGACAAGTAAAATTAAAGGCAAACTATATTTGTTATTTGTCTTTTATGACAATGTCATTCTTATAGTTCTAATGGCATTAATTCTACCATTGAATTTTTCATTTTAAGTCAATTTAATACCGAAAAACTCATTTTTAAAAGTTAGATTGAAATGAAGAGACAAAATAGTTCATGAGGGGGCTATGAGAAGTGTTTGTCTTTGCTTTGGTTTGTTGTGTTCAGCCTCATTTGTTTCTTTCTGTTGTATCTGTTTGTGTGTCTGCTAGTTGAGTTATCCTCAACTTGTTTTAGGAGGGTCCGGCACATGATTGGGTCGCCCAACTTAGTTGAGATGAGTAGGTTTCATTATGATACTTAGGCCTCGTTTGAGAACAGACTAATTTAGTAATTTTTTGGCTATTTAGCTAAAATATGAGCTAAAAAAACTAGTATGTTTGGGATGACTTTTTGGCTTTTTACGAAAAGATGTGCAAAAAGTAAAGAGAAAAGAGAATCTTTGACTTGTTTGTATGAGTTGTTGGCTTTTTGATTTTTTTAATAACTTTTTGACTTTTTGGCTAAACCGACTTGTTGCCAAACGAGGCCTTAGTACATTCTTTATCTGTTTTTATTAATATAAGATGTAAAGGATTTATCCATAATTCTAATTCAATAAAATTTATTTTCACTGATAAAAAAAAGGAGTCAAAATAGTTCAATTACTCTCTTCCCAATGGGATCCAGGGCTGGTATTCAGTTTGAAATAGTTCATTTCTTAAAATCTATTAATTGATTTATTCATAAAATGAGTTATTTGTTATATAATTAGAAATTTAAAAGGCGGGATGCAATTTTTAGAATCACAAATGACAATTCGTATTTTAAGCAAATATTAGAGTGTATTTATAATTTATCGTAATTAATTTTTTTGGAAAATCGATTGGATTCGAAATTTATTATTATATTTTATTTGTTTAACATTTCCCTCAATAGACATTTTCAAAAATTTATTTGTAGATTTAAGTCTTGTTTGGCCTAACTTATTTTAGTCCATCTTTTTATATTTTTATCATTTTTAGGTCACATCAATCAACATCTCCTCACTACTTTTTAACACATCTTTTTATAAAAAGTCAAAAAGTACACTTATTTAGGACACCCCAAACTTTCTTTTAGAATTTTTTTTTTGTTTTAATAATTCTAAAGCGACAACATTTTCAAGGGTCTTTTTTGATTGGACGAACCAAAAAAGTAAAATTTAATTATAAAAAAAAAATTCTACTAAAGATTTTAAAAAAAAAAGTGTTATTTTTTTAATATTTTGTTGACTTTTTATAAAATGAAAATTTTAATTTTTTTTTAAATTCTTAAATTTTTTTTTTTTACTTATTAGATTCTAAAAAAAAAAAAAGAAAAAGAAAAAAAAATTGCCATAAATTTAAAAACAAATCACTAAAATAAAATAAAAAAAATTCTAAATATTTTTTTGGTTAAATTACAAATATACCCCTTCGAGATTTGCTTAAAATATGAATTATGCCTTGTGGTTTGAGAAATTATAAATACCACTTGTCAGAATTTTTATTTAGCAGAATTAATTGAAAAAATAAAATTTCTAACTGCTCTTCTATACAATGATAAAATTACTTGAAGTATTAATTGAAATAAATTTATGATATCATTAAAAACTGTTAATTAATTTCATTATTTATTAATGATAAATGCTTCATTCTTCCAATTTTTTCCCCTACACTCCTTCCAATGATCTGACAAACGATACTAATCAATCAATTCTTTTCAAACTCTTCTTTCTCCTTTTAAAATTGTTTATCACATCATTGAAAAAAGTTTAGGAAATTTTTTTTAGAGACATGTAACATTGCTCATTATTAAGAAAAAAAGACATTTGTTATGAAATTAGAAATTTCAATAGGTAGAATGTAATTTCTGAAACTACAAGTGACATCGTATTTTTACCAAACTTCAAAAGTGTATTTGTGAAATAATAATAATAGTAATAATAATAATAATAATCAACAATGCTAGAGACTCCCAGTGACTGGGCACCCCAAGCACCCCCAGTGCCACATGACACACTGCCAGTGGCTGAAGTAAAAAAAAAAAAAAATTTTAAGCCAATCAGGGGCAACCCCCAGTGACCCCCACTGGGGGTCTTAGCCATTTTTCATAATAATAAGGGAGTTTTTTTTCATAAATCCATCTTTAATTACTTATGTTTCATCCAATCCATATTCTTTTTGACTATTCCATTATGTCCTATTTGAGATAAGAAAACTAAAATACCATTTTCATCTACTTATGTTCTATTTAGTTTATATTATTTTCTTATGTTTTAATAAGTCCTATGGGTGACATAATTATCAAAATACCCCTAATGTGAATGTTCACATCGTCAATGTGAATGTTCACACCGTCAATGTGAATGTTCATATCGTCAATGTGTAGGGGCCCGGCCCATGTACAATGTGAATATTCACATTGACATGTTAACATTCACATTGATAGGAGTGTAAAATTAGCCCGCGGCTTGTGGGCGGCCCGGGGCGAGCCCGGTCCGGCCCGTGACAATGTGAATATTCACATTGATATATTAACATTCACATTGATAGGACTGTAAAATTGGTCCGCAGCCTATGGCGGCCCGAAGCCCGCCCGTTGATAATGTGAATATTCACATTAACATGTTAACATTCACATTGATAAGAGTGTAAAATTGACTCGCGTCCCATGGGCGGACCGAAGCCCGTGGGCAGCCCGGGGAGAACCCGGCCCCGCCCGTAACAATGTGAATATTCACATTGACATATTAACATTCACATTGATAGGAGTGTAAAATTGGCCCATGACGTAGGCGACCGAAACCGCCATGACATGGCGTGACAATGTGAATATTCATATTGACATATTAACATTCACATTGATAGGAGTGTAAAATTGGCCTTGTGACGAGGCAACGACCTGGTCGGGTGGGGCAGGCTGAGCTAGGCCTGAGCTCGAGCTTAAGTAGAACTGGCCATTTTTTTTAAATTCTTTTTAATTTTTTCTACCAAAATTTATTATTTTCCACAAAAAAGACATTGTGCCTCAGGCAGGCTAGGCCTCGGACCGAGCCTTGAATGGGCCTTAAGCGGGCCGATGGGCCGGGCCGGGCTTCAAAGTGATGGGCTAAGCCCTAGCCTAGGGTCTCGGACATGCTCGAGCCCGGACCCAAACAAGCTTGCCCTAGGCTGTGGGCGGGCTTCGAGCAGCCCACGGGCGGCGGGCCAATTCTACATTCCTATCAATGTGCATGTTAACATGTCAATGTAAATATTCATATTGTCAACGGGCCGGGCAGGGCTTACCTCGAGCTGCGAGCGAGCTTCGGGCAGCGGGCAAATTTTACACTCCTATCAATGTTAATGTTAACATGTCAATGTGAATATTCACATTATCACGGGTCAGGCCAAGCTCGCCTCGGGCTGTGGTCGGGCTTTGGGCCGCCCACGGGCTACGAGCCAATTTTACACTCTTATCAATGTGAATGTTAACATGTAAATGTGAATATTCACATTGACAATGGGCCGGGCCGGGCCCGCCCTGGGCTGCGGGCGGGCTTTTGGCCACTCATAGGCCGCGGGCCAATTTTATACTCTTATTAATGTGAATGTTAACATGTCAATGTGAATATTCACATTGTCAACAAGCTGGGCCGGGCCCGCCCCGGGTCGCCCAGGGGCTGTGGGCGGGTTTCTGGCAGCCACGGGGCGCGGGCTAATTTTATACTCTTATCAGTGTCAATGTTAATATGTCAATGTGAATATTCACATTGTCAATAGGCCGGGCCGGGCCGGGCCTACCCCGGGCTGCCTACGGGCCGTGGGCGGGTTTTGGGCAGCCACGGGGCACGGGCCAATTTTATACTCTTGTCAATGTGAATATTCACATTGTCAACGGGACGGGAGCGGGTTTCAGGCAGCCATGGGGCACGGGCTAATTTTACACTTCTATCAATATGAATGTTAACATGTCAATGTGAATATTCACATTGTTAACGGACCGGGCCGGGCCCATCCCGGGCCGCGGGCGGGCTTTTGGCTGCCCACGAGATGCTAGCCAATTTTATACTCTTATCAATGTGAATGTTAATATGTCAATGTGAATATTCACCTTGTCAACGGGCCGGGCTGGGCCCGCCCGGGACCACGGGCGGGCTTTTGGCCACCCATGGGCCGCGGACCAATTTTATACTCTTATCAGTATGAATGTTAACATGTCAACATGAATATACACATTGCCAACGGCCCGGACTGGGCCCGTCCTGGGCCGCGGGCAAATTTCGCGCCGCCATGAGACACGGGCCAATTTCATGTTCCTATTAATGTGAATGTTAACATGTCAATGTGAATATTCACATTGTCAACGGGCCGGGCCCGCCCCGGCTCGCAGATGGGTTTCGGGCCGCTCACGGGCCAATTTTGCATTCCTACCAATGTGAATTTTAAAATATGAATATTCACATTATAAAATTGCTAACCGTTAAAAAAAATATTTATAAGGGTTTCAAAATTAAACATAAGGGCATAAGTGTCTAAGAAAATAGTGTAAATCAAGAAAAAGGACTTTATGGAATAAAATATACATACATGGAACTAAATGGGTTAAAAAATTTATTCATGAATTTCTTAAGTTAAAACACTTCTAAATAAAATTTATCAATAATTTTTCCTAATAATAATAAGTTATTAACTTATGAAAAATGCTTGAGAGCTCTAAAATAAGAGCTCTAAACTATGCGCTAATGACATAGAAGTGTGTGAGAGCCTGATATGATGTTTTAGCTTGAAATTTTTTTTTTTTTGGATATGCCAACTCATTAGAGCTCTTTTAGAGTTCTACTTTTAGAGGTCTATAGCATTGTTGTTAACTTATTAACGGAATGCGACGCAACGTTTGAGAAAAAGCCAAGAGTGAATAAAATTAAACAAAGGTTTACCTCGGTCGGAATGTTGGATGTTCGAGTTTTGACTTGGTACTTCAGCTCCGGACATGTCTCATCAATTTGGTGACATGGATTGTCATTTCCATCTGCCTCTGCTGAACCGCTTCGAGTATAGCTTTTGCCGTTTCTTGTTTCGTCTTTGGAGGTTGAGTTTTCTTCCACTGATAATCCAATCTTTGACTCTAATGAGCACGTTGACTCCGTTGAACTTTCCTCCATTCTTTTACCAACAAATAAAAGAGCAAAGCCAAATGGAAAATCAGCTTCTCCGCTTACAACTTACAAGTTTCACACAACCAATCAATTTAAAAAATAGAAAAGCAAAAGAAAAAAAAATTAAATTAAATAAATAAATACATGATCTATTATTATTTTTTATTTAAACAGATGATTTGTTTTATTATTTATATTCCCAATAGAAATTGGTACTAGTTATTATAGTTAGAGAAAAATAAATAGAAATAATACTCCTGAGGTTTGCTTAAAGTACGAATTGTCCCTTATTGTTTGAAAATTAAAAATATCTCATTGTTAGTATTTTTTTATTTAACAGAATTAACTAAAAAATAAAATTCATAATTACTATCCTATACAATAATAAAATTACCTAAATTATTAATTAAAATATATTTCTAACATCATTAAAAACTATTAATTGACTTGATAATTTATTAATAAAATGGGCGATTTGTTATGAAATTAGAAACATAAGGGGGTCACTACAAAAAATTAAAGTTTTAGAGATTAAGATTGCGTTTGATAGAGCTTTCTAAATATGATTTGAGAGTAGGAGTTGTATTTTGAGTTTGTGATTTTCAAAATTATGATTTGAATGTGAAAAATTTGTTTGGTAAAAGAGTTTTGAAAAAAGTTTTGAATTGAGTGAGGAATTTTTGATGTGACATGTGATATTTGATACAAAAACTTACAACTCATAACCAAACATATAACTCAAAATTCTATTAAAGCACATAAAAAAAATTTAAAAATTCGGAAAATATTTTTTTTGAATATATAAAAATTAATATATGTCAATTGCAAAAAAAAAAAATAATAATAATATAAAAAAATTGCACTGTTCTGATCAACCGGCCGGACGACCGGTGGGATGACCGATTAGCCCAAATTTCAAAAAAAAAAAATTTTGAAAATCGCGTTATACAGAGTTTTCTGCAGAGTTGTGAAAAATTAGTTCCAAATACCTATCCAAACATCATACTGAAATGTGGGGGTAGAATCATAGTTTGGAAATCGTTCCAAACACAACCCAAAATTTAGGGACAAAATTATTTTTTGGCACTAAATATTTTTGTTGAGAAAAGTGTCATTATATTTTTAGCGACAAAAACTGGACATTAGTGAGAAATTATTATTCTTTTGAGACCAAAATTTTTTGTCTAAAAAAATAAACAATTTTTAAACCAAATTATTTTGTCTCTAAAAGTCTATTTATTAGTGTTATTTTTAAAAAATTGTCGCTAAAAGCCTTGTTTTTTACTTTTTGAGACGACCTTTTAGCGACTATCTTTGTGACGATGGAAATTGATCCTAAATATTTTTTGCAACAAAATTTTCACTTTTAGAGACCATAATATTTGGTTTTTTAAATCCTTATATGTTGTAGTGGATGAAATGTAATTTTCAAAATCATAAAAGATAATTCGTATTTTAATCAAATCTCAGGACCCAAAAGTTGTATTTGTAATTTGTCCTAGAAATAATTAGTATATCTCTAGTAAGAAAAGAAAGAAACTTTTACTGAAATTACTTTGCTTGATTAAAGAGCTGCATAAATGCAAGTAACACCAACTCTTCAAAAGGGAAGACTCTGTTAGCGAGAGTTTTTGAAATGTAATTCTACCACTTGATTTTACCGTGGTGTTTAGTTACATTTTTTAAAAATTAATTTCACATTCACTTTTGAAAATTCTTTTCAAGGAGAGAAAATTTAGACTAATCGATCGTCCCCTCGGACGTCTGGCGGGTTGACCGGAACAGTACAATATTTTTTTTTATATATACAATTGGCAACTGTTATTTTTTATATTTTTAATAAATTTTTTTTTTTTAAATTTTAAAATTTTTTTTATAAGTTTTGAATAGAATTTTGAGTTATGTGTTTGGTTATGAGTTATAAATTTTTGTATCAAATATCATATATCACATCAAAAATTTTCTACTCAATTCAAAACTATTTTCAAAACTCATTCGCCAAACAAAATTTTCACACTCAAATCATAATTGCAAAACTCACAAACTCAACATACAACTCCCATTCTCAAATCATATTTAGAAAATTCTACCAAACGCTACCAAAAAATAGTCTTTAATATGTTCCAGTTTCTAAGGAGTGTTTTGAAAAGATGGTTAAAAACTATTTTTTTGACTTTTTAAAACTTTTTTATGAGAAAGGGAAGTAAGTTAAAAATTAAAAAGTGACTTTTAACCCACTTTTTAAAATAGTCCTAAATTCAAAACATTTCACTGTTAGAGATATAGACCAACGGAAAGAGGCTCTTCACTTTCTTCTCTACCTTTCTTTTCTTTTCTTTTCTTTTCTTTTTTGATCTTCTTGTACGGGGAGAGAGATTCCCTATGACCAAAAATATCCTATTGCCAATTAGTAAAAGACAAAAATTCATTGAAATGATAATGTTCTCAAAAGAAGTAGAGTTAGAACAAAAAAAATATATATATATATGTATAGTGGGTCGATATTGGAAATATTATAAAGACGGGTTAGATTTTTTCTCTAATTAAATTTGAATTTTGAATGTTTGTCATATAGATATTATATACAAATTAATAGTTTGGATTTTGTCCACCTTTCTACAAAGTCAATAGTAAATTCAAACAAAAAAATTGACCCAAAATTCAAATTGATTTATAGATATACATATATTTTATTAAAAGTGCCTTCGGTCCAACTTGTCAAATAGGCCAAGGACACAACTATCACTTTTTTTCTTTTAACAACTATAATTTTGTCATTGTCACAATTTTAGTACCTGTTCAACCTAGGTTATTGAAAAGGCTACTAATGTCTTCCAAAATAATGTAAACCTAAATAATTTTATTTCTTTTAACAAGTACAGTTTTGTCATCATCCTGACATGGTAAACTTAAGTATAGTTTATTAATGACAAAATGGATGGAATGTGTAAGAATATTATAATACATATAGATGCATGTTCATGTATTAATCAATTTGCATATATTAATTTTTTATGGGATTTATTTTTATTTTATAACGATAATATGAAATGATAATTTTTTAATCAAAACTTTTGACTCAAGTCATAAGACCCTATTAATTTATGATCTAATGAAGCCTTATCATTTCTTTTAACAATCACAATTTTGTCATTTATCCGTGTTAATACTTGTACTAGTTGAATAATTGCTCGTGTAGATGCCTATGTTGATAAGTACAAGTGTTCAACATTTCCTCACATCTTATTTTGGGTGAAATTTTCCTTTTATTTTTTTTGAACTTCCATTTCACAATCCACCATTGTGGATGGTTGATGTCAATACAATCTTATTTTAAATTAGTGACAAAACTGTGAATGGTGAATGGTTCACTTCCATTTAGATGAAGGTTTAATTACGAAAAAGAAAATAAGTTATCTAAAATAGCTAGTATTCTATTACATGTTTCCTTGAATTGTAATTTTTTTTTTTTTTGGTTTTTAGTAAATTTCTCATATTTTAGTCAAATTCTTAAAATTTTTAAATGTAGATAATCTGGTTGCACCTTAAAATTAAAATATTTGTAAAGAAATTTAATTTTTTTTTATACTTAAAACAGATAATTTTTTTTTAAAAAAAAATAACACATTTATTTATTGGCAAATTATACTAACAGTCTCTATAGTTTGGAACTCGTATCACTTTAGTCGCTGGCTCTTCAATTGTGATACATTTTATTCTGAATTTTAAATCTTATTTCAAATAAAGACAATTGAAGATATCATTGCTTAATTGTAAGGGAAAAATCGTCAATTTGATAAAATATAAACTAATTTAACAAAAATAAATGTCAAAAAAATATTTTTAAATTTTTAAAAATTATTTCTACACACTAAAGATAAAATTATGTAAAATTGATAAGTCTTTTAGATATTTATATTTGTTTTTTACCAAATTAATTTTTATTATGTGTTTGGATGATGATCATGTAGTGGGTGCTTGTTAGGATTTTACGGTGTGTTTGATTGAACGAACTGGATAAGGGGGATTAGAATCCATCGGACTTGAATCCTGGGACTGTGAATCCCTCGGATTATTTGGTTAGATTGGATGCGTATCCCGTGTTTGTTTTCTCATAAGATTAGATATTTAGAAATGACTATTTTTAGTGAATCTAATGTTTTGTTAGGCAGACTGAATATGATAAATGAGCAAAAAGATTATTTTACCCTTTTTCAATTGCTTACTAAGTAATAGCAATATTAAACATATCTTTAATATTTTAATTATTTTTAAGCTAGATTAAATAAAAATTTATTTTATTTTATTTTTTACACAATTAAATAAATTTATTTTTTAAAATTTAAATAAATAAAATATCAATAAAAATATATGTTATTTTTTAATTAAAATTTTAAATAAATTTATTTTTAAAAATAATAATAATTAAATAATGAAATTAAATAAAACATCTAGTAAGATTTAAATAATGAAATTAAATAAAATATAAACAAAATTTTAAAACAAAACATCAATAAAAAATTATTTTAAAAAAATTAAATACATAAAACATCAATAAAAAGTTAAATAAAATTATTTTATTTTTAAATTGAGACATTTAAATTTTATTGAATTTTAATAAATATAATACATAATTAAATAGTAAAAGGTCAAAATGGTCATTTCACCACTTAATCCCAACAGTAAATAGTCCCATGAAAATAATCCCACCCCTCTCCCCCCCAGGATACAATACACTACAACATTTTCCTAGTTTAGTGACATTTGAAAGTGCCACAAAACTATTCTTCTAATGACATTTTTTGGTCTTGTGGCATTTTGAACAAGTGTCACTTCTATCGGTGCCACGGTAGATATTTGCAAGTGTCACTGCACCATCATGGCTAAAAACTTTCAATGACATTTTAATGTCATGGTAGATATTATTTATAGCACTATCAAGCGTCATTAAAAAAATAGTTAGTGACACTTATATGTGTCATTACACCATCAAGACTAAAACCTTTCAGTGACACTTTAATGTCATGGTAGGCACTATTCGTGACGTTATCAAGTGCCATTCGTGATGATAATTCGTTGTAGAACAATTTGATCTACTCTTGCAGCGACTTGAACCGCCAATCTCCCGCACCATAAACCTTATACACCACACTCTTCCCACTACACCTCTATAGCACCATATGATCATATATGCAACATATATTATTTATATAGTACATACATCTATATTAATATAAAAGTATATGTATAAATATAATTATTTTATTGAACATAATTTATGTAAAATAAACTATTTACTAATAAAATAAAAAAAGACCACTTTTGGCGACTAAAAATATTTTTTTGTCGCCAATTCTATACTTTTGGTTACTAATTGTTTTTTAGTTGCTAAAAAACTTAACTTTTGCCAACCAAAATCAGATTTGGTCGCCAAAGATGCACTTTCAGCTACCAAAATTTTGGTCGCCAAAAAATTTAATTCCCGCCTTAGGATTTTAGTTCTCCTGCGCTAAAAATAACCACTTTTGGTGACTAAACTTATTTTTTAGTCGCCAATTATAGACTTTTTGCTACTAAAATTTTTTTAGTCACCAAAAAGCTTTACTTTGGGCTACTAAATTTTTTTTTGTCACTAAAACCCATATAATCAGCGACCAAACTTAGTTTTGGTCGCCAATTGTAGATTTTGGCTACTAAAATTGTTTAGTCCCCAAAAAGCTTTACTTTTGGCTGCCAATGTTGTTTTGGTAATTTTTTTTGGTCAGGAAATTTAGTCGCCGAATATGCTTTTTCCTGTAGTGTATATTGAGTTTAATTTATTTATTTTTAATCATTTACTGCATTGTAAAAATTTTAAAAATATATTGGCATTTTTTATTTTTTCAAAAATGCCATTATAAGCTTAGAAAGTTTTTGACTTAGTGGCATTTCTCAAAATGCTATAAAATATTTGTTTATGAAACTTTTCACCTAAGTGCCATGAATAGTAATTTGCACCTACCTAGTGTCCTGACATTTTTTAAAAAATGCCATTGCTACTAAAGTTTAGTGGCATTTGTTGGTAAATGTCACGAACATAATTTTTTGTGTCATTATTTTATAAAATGCCATGAAATTAATGTGACATTTCTTTATTGAAATGCCACTAGAGCCTTATATGTTTGTGGCTTTGTGGCATTTATCTAAATGTGTCACCAAATATCATTTTTGTGGCATTTTCTAAAAACATGCCACTAGTATAGTGTCACTAAAGTGTGTTTTTGTTATAGTTTTGTGACACTTATTCATTGAAATGTCACTACAACCTTTTATGTTTGTCGTTTTGTGGTATTTTTAAAAAACGTGCCACTAAATATCATTTTTGTGACATTTTCTAAAAATATGCCACTAGTGTAGTGCCACTAAAGTATGTTTTTGTTGTAGTTTTGTGACACTTGTTCATTGAAATGTCACTAGAGCCTTTTATGTTTGTTGTTTTGTGGCATTTTTCAAAAACGTGCCACTAAATATCATTTTTTGTGGCATTTTCTAAAAATATGCCACCAGTGTAGTGCCACTAAAGTTTGTTTTTGTTGTAGTGATAGTCTCTCATATGAGGGATATGGAGTCTGGTCGGACTCCATGTTTAGCGGACTAAAAAAAAAAAAAAACAAACATTGGATAAAAAGTTTCCATCGGATTACAATGCAAACAGTATTTAGTCCCCCCCTCTCCCCCCTCCCCAATCCCTCCAATCAAACACACCCTTAATGTGTAATCAATATTGAGAGGGAGATTTATGATCTGGAATTGGGCCGGATAGATTTGGGCCGAACAAGGTGTGGGCCGAGGTAGAACGGTCCTATCTTGAAAGGACTTGCTTGGTTAAGGCAAGGCGTGGTTTGACCGAGCTACCTAGCTTCATGTATCGAAGTCGGTCAAATGAGTAGATCGGCACCAAGGAAAGACGTGGTTGGACTGAGCTACTTGTGTTTGCTCGGCAGTAAGGCCGACGACAAACCTGTATGAGCTGTCCCGAGCTCGGTCCTCGTTGAGCTTAGCTATTGGAATACAGCCGAGATGGAGAAGCTCGGCTGCCGACCTCCCAGTAGAGTGAGCAGGCAGTTGGATTAGGTGATGTTCAGCAAGATTTGTGCTGACGGATGGGATAGCAGAGCCACGTGTCGAGAGATCACTAGGGGTAGATTTGGGGCGTAGAAGGTATATAAGCATGTATGCGCCCCCCATACGCAGACATAAAAACATTTTGTAAGAAATACTTAAACTCAAACACTCTCTCCTCTTTCTCTCTCTATCCCAAGGTGTGTGCTAACTTGATTGTCGGAGGGGTTTTCCGGCCACACACCGCCGGGTAGCTCACCGCCATTGTGTCCACAGGTGATCGGACAGAAACGGAGTTTGGAAGAAAGGAGTACGGGCTTGCTAGAATATTTGCTCCCCGTACAATTGGCGCCGTCTGTGGGAAGCTTTGCAGACAAAACCTTGTCTTCCAGGTTCGTCTGATCGCTGTTCATGTCGAACAACGAGGAGATTCCGTTGTCCGCCATCGACGGAGTTACCCTGGAGTCAGGCAGACGGAGAGAAGGTCATACCATCATCCCTCCAATGGCGGACTTGGAGACATTTCCAAGAGGACAGTCGGGAGATGCGCGACACAAGCGCGGAAGGAGCTATGGTCATTCACGGAGCCCAGACGGTCATCGGCGACGGAGAGAATCACATGCGAGACGTTTGGAACACAAGCTCAGGGACCAGTATGCCGTCATCCGGCGGATGGCGGCGGAGATGGAAAAGCTGAAGCGGCATGTGAAAGGGAAGGGTGTAGCTGGAGTGGGAGACCACGATGGCGCGCAACCCGCCGTTCGAGTCGAGTCAGCGACACACTCTGTCCATTTCTATTACCAGAAGTTACAAGGTTGGTGATTCCGATGTGCGTGCAGAGAAGTCTAACGCGCAAGATAGCACTTACCAGCCCTCGCGTCCGGCGACGACGTCGAGGTACTCCTATTCCGCTCGTTCAGAAGATTTGCGGCAGTCTTAAAGGAACGGGCTCGCTGACGGGAGGCTCAGAGGGTGCCGGCGTTCCAGCGGCTATTCTATGGAGTTCACGCCAGCGAGGAGGTCAGAATGCCTCCACCCCACCAAGCAGCGCCGCTCCTTATAGACTCAGACTTGGCAAGGCTGAACACCACCCCTTTCTCCCTAGAGATAGAAACAACACCGTTTCCGGCAGGCTTCCACCAGCCTAAATTCACACTTTATGACGGAAAGACCGATCCTTACATGCATGTAAGCCACTTCCGATAGGTTATGGCCGGACATAGGCGGAATGACGCACTTATGTGCCTTATATTCCCATCAGGTTTAGGCGAACTGGGCTTGAAATGGTTTGAAAGGTTGTCGGAAGGGGGTATCGAGAGGTGGCATCAATTGGCCGAAGCCTTTGTGACGCGCTTCAAAACCAACACCAAAACACCGAAGGAAGTTGATCACCTACTGAGTGTCAAGATGGTACCGAACGACACATTGAAGGAGTACAACTCTAGATATTGGGAGACCTTCAACGAGATCTTGGATTGCCCAGTCAACCTTACAATCACTCAATACAAGCGTGGACTCCTGGTCGGACATAGACTGCGGGACTCGCTTACCATGCACTAGCCGACATCCATGGGCTAGCTCATGCAGCGTATTAATGAGCACATCCGCGTAGAGGATGATGCGTCGGTATCTACCGCGAAGGCGATACCGGTAGCAACAGGCAAGAAGTCAGCTGGCAAGGTGCACGCAGTTGGGCAAGAGTCCAGTCGATCAAGTGACCGTGCTGAGGAATCGGACCGTGGCTCGAATCGTAAGAACCGGGGAAGGGACGTTGGAATGACCGAGATGACTACCCCCGCGATGATGTGGCCGAAACAAACAGAAGGTTGAAGGCCAGGACAGGTATCACCACGGTCTTCAAGATTCCAATCTATCGCATTCTTAGTGAAATCCGCGACGAGGAGTATGTCCGGTTTCCAGCTAAGTTGGGCGATGGTCAGAAGGGCTTCAATTCGCGGTATCGTTGTACGTTTCACGGGGAGTGTGGCCACCAGACAGAGGATTGTTTTCCTTTAAGACAACACTTGGAAGAGCTAGTCGCAGCCGGACACCTGGACCTTTACATCGATGGAGGAGTTAAGGCGAATCAAGCTCCGGTTGATCCGTGGGGACCGGATGACCGTGATGTGCCCCCACAAGGAGTTGTTAATGTCATCCACGACATAGTGGAGCCGGCGCGGGTATGCGAGCTCCGCGGTATGATCAAGAAGGCAGAACACATGAGGGAAGTCTTGTCAGTTCAGCCTGCGATCAAGAGGGGGAAGACCGAAGAAAAAGATGTGCTCAGTTTCTCCTCATGGGATCTAGAGCGCATTCAGACACCGCACAATGACGCCTTAGTGGTGACGCTCCGCGTCAAGGAATTTGATGTCAAACGGATCTTGATCGATCAGGGAAGCTCGGTCGAGATCATGTACTACGATGCATTCAAGCAGCTCAAGCTCCGTGATACAGACTTGGCCCCGGCGACGTCGCCACTGGTTGGTTTCAACTCACAACCAGAGTGGCCTTTGGGAAAGATTATCTTGCCGGTCAAAGCGGGGTCCGTGGTCAAGCAAGTGGAGTTCTGGGTGTTGCAAGTACCATCTACTTATAACCTGATCCTTGGAAGGGGATGGCTCCACGCGATGCAAGCCGTGGCATCAACCTACCATTAGGTGATGAGATTCCCCTCGGCTATGGGGGAAATCGAAGAAATTTGGGGAGATCAAGTCATGTCGAAGCAGTGCTTTGTGGCAGTCAACGGCAGTCGGGCTGCCAAAGGCTTCGTTCAAATGATAGAAGGACCGGAGGACCGGGGAAGTTCTAGACAATGTGGGCACCAGGGCAGAGGACAAAGCCGTCGAGGAATTAGTGGAGGTGCGAATTGATACAGAACATCCTGACAAGTTCTTCTTGCTCGGCTCCAACCTTACTGCCCAAGAAAGGACCGAAATGGTTGAGTTTTTGATAGCCAACATCGAGGTCTTCGCGTGGTCGCCTTACGACATGCCCGGCCTCGATCCAAGTTTTATCTACCATCACCTCAATGTCTTCCCTGGCGCAAAGCCAGTCATTCAGCGAACAAGGAGATCAGCGCTGCATCACGCCGAGGTAGTTGCGGAAGAAGTGAAGAACTTGCTTGAGGCACGAGCAATTCAGGAAGTGCACTCCCCTCGGTGGATTTCCAACACAGTAGTGGTGCCCAAGAAGAATGGGAAGTGGCGAGTTTGTGTCGATTACAAGACAGTCAACTGAGCTTGTCTGAAAGACAGCTTCCCTTTGCCCAGAATTGACCAGCTTGTGGATTTGACGGTTGGGCATAACAGGCTTAGTTTCTTAGATGCCTACTGCGGTTACCATCAGATTGCCATGCATGGGCTCGACCGAGAGATCACCTCCTTCATGACTCCAAGGGGACTCTTCTGCTACCAAGTTATGCCTTTTGGTTTAAAGAATACCGGGGCAACTTTTCAGAGGATGGTGACCAAGATGTTTGCTCCTTTGCTGGGCCGGACAATGGAGGCTTAGATTGATGATATGGTGGTTAAAAGCCGACATCAAGCAGACCACCTGTTCGACTTAGCCGAGATGTTCTCCATTCTCAAAAAATACAAGCTACGCCTGAATGCGTCTAAGTGTGCCTTTGGCGTGGGATCCGGGAAATTTTTGGGATTCCTAGTCACGAACCAAGGTATCGCTCGGCTAAGGACGTGCAGCATCTGGCCGGAATGGCCGCCGCGCTTAATCGATTTATAAGTCGGTCATCAGATCGCTGCCGCCCTTTCTTTCAGGCATTGAAATCGAAGTTTTCGTGGGATGAGGAATGTGACCAGGCTTTGGCGGAGCTCAAGGAGTATCTGTCTTCGGTACCACTATTGGTGACGCCAAAGCCCGGCGAGGATCTCTACCTTTACCTGGTCGTTTCACAACATGCAATCAGTGCGGTGCTTGTCCGAGCTGAAGGAATCAAGCATCTTCCAATCTTTTACGTCAGTAAAACCTTGCGACCGGCCGAGTCGAGATACTTGCCATTGGAAAAACTTACGTTGGCATTGATGATGGCTTCAAGGAAATTGGCACACTATTTCCACGCCCATACCATCATCGTTCTGATTGAGTTCCCCCTTAAGGCTTTTTCGAACGGTCGGACTTTTCTGGCCGAATTCTCAAGTGGGCGGTTGAATTGGGACAATTTGATGTAAAGTTCCAGCCGCGCACTGCTATAAAAGCCCAGACCTTGGTTGATTTTGTTGCTGAATTCTCACCTAGAACTCATCCGGTGTGCCCGGTCGATATTGTCGCGGCAGATAATGAGGTGAATGCAAGCCTGACCGAGGTACAACGACTTGGTGTAGTTGGCGATGCGGAATTTGCGGGCCCCATCGACGTACCTTCAATTATTACGATTACATCTCCCGGTGATGCGATGACGGAGTTGGATATCACCGACCAACCTGCTCTGTCCGGTACCGCATCACCAAGGGGGGAAGACATGGAACTACTCAGCGCAAAGCCTGCGGCCGACATAATACCGCAACCTGGTGATTCGCCTACGGACTTAGGCATATAGATCAACTCGCTGAGTCCGGTACCGAATCACCAAGGGAGGTTGAAGTGGAACCAATCAGCGCCGAACTCGAAGCCGAGAAGCCGAGCAACCGTGATCCTATCAACCTTCGAGCCTCTCAGGACCCCTCATAGTGTTGGAAGCTCTTTGTGGGGGAGATGTGGAAACTTTTTGTTGATGGAGCCTCAAATCGTCACGGTGCTGGGCTAGGTATAGTTCTGATCTCGCCGGATGGCCTGACGATTGAACATTCTATCACCCTTGGCTTTCCAGCATCCAACAATGAGGCCAAGTATGAGGCGCTTTTGGCCGGGCTCAAGAGCGCGCTCTAGATGCAAGCATCCGAGCTTATGGTTTACAATGATTCTCAGCTTGTGGTTAACCAAGTTTCTGGGGTTTACGAGGCAAAGGATGACAGAATGGCGAAGTACCAAGCCCTGGTTAGGGACCACATCAAGTGATTTCAAGTGATTAGGGTCCAACGGATTGGCCGAGAAGAAAATGGCCGAGCAGATGAGTTGGCAGGCTTCGCTTCCATGGTCGATAGCGTATCTCCCAACCCGCTTTTGATTGAATTCCTACCGAGACCCAGCATCGAGGAAACCGGGCAGACAGAAGTACTCTGCACCGAGCTAGGTCCCTCTTGGATGGACCCTATCATCCTGTTTCTCAGAGAACGGAGTCTTCTAGCCGACAAGAAGGAAGCACATAAAGTACGGGTGAAGTCAGAGCGGGTTTGGCTCTCTCCATCCGGCGCTCTATACAAGAAGTCCTTCACTGGTCCCTACCTAAAATGTGTGCACCTGAGCAGCGTGGAGGCCTTCTTGTGCGAAATTCACGAAGGCATCTGTGGCAGCCACATAGAGGGCAGGTCTTTGGCCTACCGAGCTATTTCGCAAGGCTATTGGTGGCCGTGCATGCAAGCCGACGCACAAAAGTATGTTCGCAAGTGTGAGAAGTGCCAGAAGTTTGCCCACCAATCCACCAGCCGGCCAGGGAACTTCTTCCCCTCACTAGCCCTTGGCTCTTTGCGATGTGGGGGCTAGATATAGTGGGGCCACTCCCCACCGCACCAGGCAACCGGAAGTTCTTCATCGCGGCCACCGACTATTTCACCAAATGGGTTGAGGCGGAGCCTTTGGCAACAATCAAGGAGAAAGACGTGAAGCGGTTTGTCTGGCAGAATGTCGTCACACGTTTTGGCGTCCCCAAAATTTTGATCTCTGATAATGGCACCCAGTTTGACGGTCGCCTTTTCAGAGGGTTTTGTGAAGATTTAAAGATTGAATTTTACAACTTTACTCCGGTTTACCCGCAGTCCAATGGTCAAGCCGAGGCATCAAACAAGACCATCCTTGATGGGTTGAAGAAACGACTGGAGAAGGCAAAGGGAAAGTGGGCTGAGGAGCTCCCCAGCGTCCTTTGGGCATACCGAACAACCCCTCGACGGTCTACCGGGGAAACTCCATTTGCTTTGGCTTATGGCATGGAGGCGGTCATTCCTTTGGAAGTTGGCATGCCCACACTCAGAAGCGAAAGTTTTGAGCCCGAGCTGAACGCCGAGGCCATTGCCCTAGAACTGGATCTAGTGGAAGAGCGTCGGGAGAAGGCTCTCATCCATGTGGCCGCCTATCAACAAGAACTTTCAAGGAAATACAACAAAATGTGCACCCCAGACCGTTCAAAGTAGGTGATTGGGTCTTGAGGAAAGTCATGGGCAATACGCTGGTGCCAGGTGAAGGCAAACTAGGGGCAAATTGGGAAGGGCCCTACAAGATAACCGGTCTGGCGGGCAAGGGGGCATATCACTTGGAGGACTTTGATGGTAGAGGAATACCCCGGCCATGGAATGCAGCCAACCTCAAACTGTATTATTTCTAGCTTTTGCTTTCTTTTTGTGCAAAGGAATTTTTTTCCTTACACTTCATGTAATATTCATTTTTGGTCAATATATAAGTTACTCATCTTTGCCTTAACATTTTTATTGTTTGAGATTTTCAACCGAGATGATTTACTCCGGTTGAAAGAGTTGATGTTTTGTTCAACTTAGGTATTCTCAACCGAGATGTTTACTCCGGTTGAAGGAGTTGATGTTTTGATCAACTTTAGTATTCTCGACCGAGATGTTTACTTCGGTTGAAGGAGTTGATGTTTTGTTCAACTTAGGTTTTCTCAACCGAGATGTTTACTCTGGTTGAAGGAGTTGATGTTTTGTTCAACTTCGGTATTCTCGATCGAGATGTTTATTCCGGTTGAAAGAGTTAATGTTTTGCTCAACTTAGGTATTCTCAACCGAGATGTTTACTCCGGTTGAAGGAGTTGATGTTTTGTTCAACTTAGGTAATCTCAAACCGAGATGGTTTATTCCAGTTGAAAGAAGTTAATGTTGTGCTCAACTTAGTTCCTCTCAACCGAGATGTCTATTCCGGTTCAAAGTTGAAGTTTTGTTCAGCTTAATTATTCTTAGCCGAGGTGTTTAGTGCAGTTGTTTAAAGAGTTGATGTTTTGTGCAACTTAGTTATTCTCAACCGAGATGTTTACTCCGGTTGAAAGGGTTGATGGACTTCTCAACTTTGTTGTTACCAACCGAGATAGTTTATTCCGGTTGGATTTGGGAGTATTACCGAGATGGTTTGTCTTGCCGAGGTATTTTGCTCGGCTGAAGTTATGAGGCATGAATACCGCTCAAACACTTGATGAAATTTAGTAACAATTTCATTGATCAAAAATAAGTACAAGAGGTGGGGCTGACAGCCCAGTTACAAAAAGCCACAATCAAAACAAAAAAAAAAAAAAAGGAAAAACTAAGCCAAGGGGAAGAGGTTGGCGAACTCATCCCCGGTTGCCTCCAAATCTACAGTTGGAGATTGGTCTTGGACACCGCCGGGCTCGATTCTTGTTGGTCCTCTCCCTCAGCATCTGTCTCGGCCCCTTCTTCGAGACCTTCCTCGACCTCAGCCTGCAACGCGCTGAAGACGTCGTTGGCATATGGCACAAGATAGGTCGGTAGGAAGGCAGGCGGCGGAGTGGCAAACACGTCGGTGTCTGGACCTTGACTGAGATGTTCGCAGGCGGACTTCTAGCCAGCTTTGAAGTAAATGTCTTGAGTGGCGAAGACTTGCTTCTTGTAGTTGTCCTCGGCTTCATTAAAGCCGGCGTTGTTGGCATGTTGGCAATCCTTCTTCCTCGATTTCTTGAGTGCATCCAGTTCGGCCTGGAGCTCATCCTTCTTCTTCTCAGCTTCTTCAAGTTGGCCGAGCAACCTGTTGTTGTCAGCATTAAAGATTTCAAGTGATGATTTTGCTCGGCCGAGCTCGGTCTGAAGGCTCTGGACTTGGCTGGCGGTGTCATTCGCCTTCTGCCGTAGTCGATGGATGCGCTCCATGACCAAGTGCTGCTTTTGGATGGCCTGCAAGAAGGAAATTTGATCAGAGAAGAAACCGTGCAAACACTTGTGAAAATTTTAGTAGAGGATTGAGACTCTTACCCTGGTCATGGACTTCACGGCTGATTTCACCAACCGGGTGTCAGGGACATGGTCACTGCCAACCACGTCGCTTGGTAACAGGAGGGCTTTTGAAAGGTCGAAGGCGAGCAAGTGCTCCTTGTCGCCCTTGACGGAAGCATTAGCCGGGATGTCTTTACCCTAGTGCTTTAGTTGCGGTCGCCATGGTGGTGTGGGGTCGGCGGTGACGGCGGGTTGCTCGGTGGTTAGCTCGGCAACCAGCTCGGTAGATGGGTCTGCGCGAGGTCTTTTGCCAGCACGGCGAGTTTCTTGTCTGCTTGTTCTTTGGAGATGCCAAGACAAGCAACCTTCTTTGGATTGACCGGCCAATTGGTGATGATGCTCGGTATTTCGGCTGAAGTGGCGGTTAGGAGGTTCTTGATGCGGCTTCGTTTGGCCATCTCTTGTTCTTCGGTCAACCGGATTAGCGGCACGTCCGGTAGGGTTGGGTCTGGAGAAGGTGATGGAGCACGGAGGAAGTCTGTTACTTTGCTCCGGCATGGAGCTGAATATCTGTAAGTGGGGGTGTAGCCGAGTAGCTTGTTACAATCCTGGTGGTTGTAGCGGAGCACGGTCCGGATGGCTTCAACGTTGGGATACTGGTAGTTGGCTTGCAGGGCTTGGATCGCTGCAAATGAAATAGGAAAAGTGGTTAAGTACAGAATATTGAAGAAAGGCGAGCAACCGAGCAAGTTAGCGCGGCTTACATGTGGAACCAAAGTTCTTGCTAATTGCCCAACCCAGACGCGTCAATTTTAAGTAGTTGCGGACACCCAGAAAAAGTCATCGTCGTGCAAGTCTTTATCTGGGGTGCTGGTCATTATTTTTTCTTTGCCCGGTCAGATTTTTAAATAATAGGCAAGGCCGTCGCCGGTGTGCCCAAGTGTGTATTTCCTTAGTATCTCGGCTAAACCTAAGTTGGTGCCTAGTCGGTTGTTTAGCTCATGGACACCATTGATAATTCGGTAAGTGTTTGTTGATACTTGTGTGGGGGCAAGCTTTGTCCGGCGCAGAAATTCGGTCATCAATGGGTTGACCGGAAAGCGGAGGCCTCCTTCGACGATGGACAGCACGGTAAAGGGGCACTGGTCTAATCTGTCCCAAGGGGTTGTTTCAATTTTTGCGAGCTCAAGGTGGACGTCGGTCGGGATGCCGTACTCCTTCCTGAATGCGGCCAGAGTAGCCGGGGTATCGACGAGGAACCGGAATTTCCCCATGTATAACCGGCTAGGTTAGCTCGGCTGAGGAGGTTTGGCACTTGCTGGTGATTGATGGCTGCTCAGTCTTTGAGAGCCTCGGTAATGGTCAGTGGTCCCACTGGACTCTGTAGGAAAAGGATGGCAAGTGTAAATGGGAGCGTGGTCGCGCGAAGTGAGCTTGACTTTAGCTCGATCATGAAGAGTGCCAAACCACCTCGGTTGTAAAGACTAACCAAGGAGCTCGGTCGCCCAAGTGGACCAGATGTTAGCCCGGTCGAGCGGCCAGGCCCTTATGCTATCCCGGTTTTACTAAGGTTGAGGTAAATCAAGTTATTTGCTCGGTTAGCGTGATTTTTTGGATCAAATGAAGACCTGGAGCCCGGTCCGCCCTAGATCTTTGACGTTCATCAGAGAGAGTGAAGAACACCAAGAACAGTTAAGGGTTTTGGAGGATTTTGGGTGCCTATATCCTAAAAACTATGTGTTTAGTGCCCTAACATTTGAAATACCGATTGTAATAGCAAAAATAGGGGTTCAAGGAACTTACCAGTCGAGGGCAGGGCCAACTTCTTCGAGCACAAACGCTAGGAATGGCAGGGACGAAGCTTGGCTGGGGTTGCTTGAGCTCTGAAATGTTGAAGGCTTGAAGAGAGGCAATAGGAATGAGAGGGGGGAATGTATGGCGCTCATATAGGCAAGAAAAACCGCCAAAAATTTGAATGCCAACGGACGGCTGGGTTGGCCGCTCAAGAACCAATGGGAGATTGACACGTGTCCCCATTAATGGCAGCACCAGAGTTGAAGAGACAGGAAGAACAGACGAGGCGTCAACCGAGCAGGTCAAGGGATAGGCAAGTTGGCCAGCCCGGTCAACGATCGTGAAACCGAGGACCGAGGAGATGTTACCCCGGTCAGAATAAGTAATCCCAGTCCCGCTAGTGCGGCCGGAATTAAGGGGCAATTGAGAGGGAGATTTATGATCTGGAATTGAGCTGGACAGATTTGGACCGAACAAGGTGTGGGCCGAGGTAGAACGGTCTTATCTTGAAAGGACTTGCTTGGTTAAGGCAAGGCGTGGTTTGACCGAGCTACCTAGCTTCATGTATCGAAGTCGATCAAATGAGTAGACCGGCACCAAGGAAGGGCGTGGTTGGACCGAGTGTAGACGTCCCCGAACGCCCCGGGAGGGTTAAGTCCCGTTCCGTTCGTATTGGGGTCACTACAGTTCGAACTCGATTTGTGTCGGTTCTAAATCTAAACCAAAGAGTCCAACTCTGGCAAATCGTTTTGAAGAAAAACAGATTTTTGAAAAGAAGTGCCAAACATGGACTGCTTTGCCAGATTACAGAGTCGCCACCTAAATATTTTAAAATGGGAAATTTAGAAAACCCTGACTCGGTGCCAAAGGCCACGTGTCCGTCATTACCAAAGTGTCTTGGCTCGGGAGCTTGGGTACGATCGGGGAAGGTCAGCTATGAGCACCCCCTTTCGCCCGGTCCGAAGACCGGCCTCTACTAACCGTGATATCCGATTTTGAAAACGTTATGCGTTCTTATTCCAGTTATTAGCCTAGAATTACTATGTTATGCGCACAGCAAACAAGTATAGACCAAATCGCCTACGTTGGAACAAAACACTACGTGTTTGTTTTGAAAAATGATTTGCTACTCATAAGTAGGCTAAAATGCAGGTTTTGCCACTCTCAAGCGGGCTTTAAAACTCACAGTTTTAATGCATTGTTCCAACCTAAGTAACTTGACCTCCATCCACAGGCATTCAAGCAGTTATATCACATAAGCACTTAGCCTCATGGTAGTCATGCTATTATGGCAACATTCACACGCATGCGATATGCTAAAGCATAAAAGCTCACCTAGTACTCCAAGCCAAAACAGAAGCTTATTAGAAATCCATGCATGGACCTAAGCATACTGAAATGTCTAATGCAACACATGCAAAGATGTAATCTATAGGCAGCTATCCTAAGCATGGCATGTGAAATGCTACAACTATCATGTATTCAATTTGGAATTGAAAGTACGATGCAGTTTGTATGATGTACCGAGCCCGATGCATGTCAACAAATGCGTGGATGCACACATGCATTGCATAAGGTATGCTAATTTAAATATGCCCTAATCTACCATCATGAGCAGGTAAAGAAAAGTGAAGAAAGGAGTGGAAGTAGGGAGACATACACACACTCACCCACACTTATTACAATTGCGCTCTCACTCAGAGGGACCAAAATAATATCTGATCCAAAAATGAATGAATAAATATTACAAATTCTAATTAAATTAAATGCAAAGAAGAAATGGCCACAGCCTCCGCCTCGGGATGCGCGGATGATGTATGCTTCAGTCCGACTTGCCCGGAAACCCGCACCATGCCACTGTTGCCTCTGTTTCACTGTCCTGCCTCCCTGGAAAATTGCCTAAGTCCTGGGACACCTTCCACATATCCTGAATATTACCACCGGCTGAAGGGTTTGACCATCGGCTGCAGGGTTTGGCCACCGGCTGCAATTGAGATTATCGGCACAAAAAATGTGCCGGTCGGCACTAAATTCCTGCAGGAGACAGTTTTGACAGCAACAGACAGCAGCAGTGCATGGTATGGAATTTTGGGACAAATGTATGCACGGACACACTCCCTATCATGCAATGGACTCAAGGGAGCATGGCCCTCGACCCCCGGGCCACCAATCACGCATTTCAATGCATGATGGCCCAAGAAGCCAAAGTGTGCAATTTCAATGTGGAATGAAATGCACATAAACAAACAAAAAGCTCAACCTCTATCATACTCAATTCAAGAGGTAAAGCATGCATGTCAAATGCAACCTAAGCATGCAATCTAACATACAATATGAACATGTAAGTATATAAACATGCTAGGCACACAACCTAAGCAACACATACAAAGTAAACATGCTACAACACATGAGGGAATGGACTTAAACTAGATTAGGCAGCCTCAAACAAGCCTAAAACAGTGGCCACAAGATGAAAATGGGACGCTCGAAATGCGTGCACGTATGCACGCGAACCGAGGACATGGCATACGGGATGCAAATGACACTAAAATGAAAATTGGACTTACGCTAACATGAAAGAGCCTCAGCCACACTCACATAAGAGGCCGATGGATGAAAATGAAGTGCCTCGAAATCGTTACTGCAGACACGCATAATGGCAAACAATAAAGCATGAAATGACATGGCATAACATGGAACATGGCATACAAAACATGCAAATTTCAGTAGCTAAAAGAGGGCAAAACAGTCCCGAAATAAGGCGAAATGACACCGATGCATGGAATCACTCGAGATGCAACATTAAGCACATGGAATGGCCTATGACTATACAAAGCATGCAAAATATGAACATGGAGCATGAAGACAGCAGCTAGACAGTCCCAAAATAATCATATTTGTAGTATATGACAGCCCCAAAATCAGTAAGCATACAAGGCTAACAAACCATGCAAAAATGAGGCTAAGACATGGATTTCAAAGCAAGTAGCATAAGGATTATCCAAACAATGTTGAGCCCTTCAACAATGTTGAATAAGGGCTCAAAATAAGCCTATTCTTAGCTTACATCATGCTCTGAATCAGATCACACATCAGCCAAATATACTATGCAAGAATAGTGGCATACAAGGGGGTAAAGAGATAGGTGCTAGATGCAATCACCAAACAGCAAGGGGTCCTCAATCAAACATGAAGAGGACCCCAAAATAAGACTATTTGAAGTTTGGGTCGGAGCCAAAATGTGCAAGCAACTAGGGCTAAGAAATGAAGCAAGAAAATGAAAGAAAAGGGAAGAGAGTGACTTACCCTTGAAGACCCGACAAACCAAAGCGGTTTTGATCCAAGTTTAGGTGCTCCTAAGCTCTGCAAAACAGCCCCAAGTCATTGGAAATGGAGTGGTGGTGGTGGTGCTAGGTGGTGGTGAAGGAATGGCTCAAGAACAATGGACTTTGGAGGTTGGATGGGAGAGATATGGAGAGAGGGGGTGGGATATATATGTATATATCAGATATACATATATATATGCTGGTTTTTTTTGTTCAAGCCTCTAACCCTAGACAAAGGAGGAGAGGGCCTCCTTATATAGGCCAAGCAAAACAAGACTTAGAGGCTAAGTTTCAAAGGGTCAAAGGGTGCAAGGCTTGTTGGAGAAGCTTGGACAGCTGGTAGGCTTCTTGAGGAAGCCAAGACAAAGGGGTCAAGGCTTCCTCAAGAAGCCTTGAGCAAAGGGTGCAAAAATGGGGTTAAAGGGTGCAAAATAGGCACATGGATGCACGTGGATCTGATTCTGTGCATCCCAGCTGGCACAGCTGGTATGCACTAGGCTTGGGGGGTGCAAAGGGTTCAAACCGGCCAGGCCATTTGATCGTCGGCCAAAATAAAGTGCCGGTCGGCACTATTTTCTGCCGGTCGGCTAAATAGAGTGCCGATGGATGATTCCTTGGTCAAAAACCGGCCGGTGGGTATGCAAATCGAAGCCCCGGAAGTTATCTTTCCAATGGCGCAAACCTTGTATCAAAATTCCTCCTGTGCAAAAATTTATGCCCTTTTCCGTGAAGTCGCGCAGACTCGATCCAACCGGGATGATGCCCAGCTTCAACCAATCATATCTCCTCCACCCGGACTTGGCTTTGGGAGATTCTTAAGTACAAAGTGAAGCCCCGGAAGTCTTCTTTCCAACGATGGTGGCCTCATAGCTTAACTCCAAGTATGCAATTGAATAAGCCCGATTCAGCGAGGGCTACTGGATTCTCTCCTACCCGGATTCATGCCGAACTTCTTCCAGACCAATTTTTTTCCTCCCCTTTCCTCTTTTCTTCAACTCCAAACCCCTAAACAAAGTGTTTGGAAGATTTTCCTCTCTTCTTGCTGAAGAAACTGAACCTGTGCCCTGCACATCTCTCAACACCGAGCAAACCATCAGTAATGCCCAAGTCTTGAGGGCGGTCAAAAATGGGGTGTCTACACCGAGCTACTTGTGTTTGCTTTCAGCGATGAAATTAAGAAACTGCATGAGCTGTCCCGATGCTTGATAGCCTCGGTCCTCGTTGAGCTTAGCTATTGGAATCTGATCGAGATGGAAGCTCACGCCAAGCTCCCGATGAGAGTGGGCAGGCAGTTGGGTTAGGTGATGTTCAGCAAGATTTGTGCTGATGGATGGGAGAGCAGAGCCACATGTCGAGAGATCACTAGGGGTAGATGTAGGGCGCAGAAGGTATATAAGCATGTTTGCGCCCCCCATACGCAGACAGAAAATCATTTTGTAAGATATACTTACACTCAAACACTCTCTCCTCTTTCTCTCTCTATCCCAAGGTGTGTGCTAACTTGATCGTCGGAGGGGTTTTCCAGCCACACACCGTCGGGTAGCTCACTGCTATTGTGTCCACAGGTGATCGGACAGAAACGGAGCTTGGAAGAAAGGAGTACGGGCTTGCCGGAATATTTGCTCCCCGTACAAATATATATGAAATGTTTTTAGTTTTGGATTTTTTGATTTAATGGATTGTTTTAATAATGATATCGAAGTTGTCTCGTATTTGACTTTTGGAAAAATAAAAATTAATTAATGAAAATAAAAACAACCACTCATTACATGATCATCATCCAAACACATAATAAAAATTAATTTAGTAAAATAAATAAACAAATAAATGTCTAAAAGATTCATCAATTTTATATAATTTTATCTTTAGTGGGTAGAAATACTTTTAAAAAATTCAAAAATATTTTTTGACATTTATTTTTGTCAAATTAGTTTATATTTTATCAAATTGACTATTTTGCCATTGAAATTAAGCAATAGTATTTTCAATTGTCTTTATTTGGAACAAGATTTAAAATTCAGAGTCAAATGTGTTATAATTGTAAAGTCAATAACCAAAGTGATACAAATCCCAAACTGTAAGGACCGTTAGTGTAATTTATCCTTTATTTATTTTTATTTTTTTTTGCACAAACAAATTGTTTCAAAATTGTATTGCTGAATTATAGTATCAGTTGAAATTTTATATACATTATTCAATATTGTAGAAATATATTTTGCACGAACAAATTGTTTCAAAATTGTATTGCTCAATTAGTATCAGTTGAAATTTTACATACATTATACAACATTGTGGGTTGTAGGAATATAGAAAAAAAATTCACTAAAGAAACATTAAATAAATAAAATTTATATTAAAAGATAAATTTATTGGAGGAATATTCCCTCCAATCCAAAATCTAGACTGGATAGGACTGTTTAGGCCCGTGGGACTCACTACAGGACCCATTTCGTTAATCCAAACCATTCATTTTGTCGGGTATATTGTGTATTTCATTCATAAAAAAAAAATTAAGTTGATCCGGTAATTGCAACTTGTTTAATTTATTATTTTTGTCATAAAAAAAAATGTATGGTTCATTTTTTAAAGCACAATTGTCGTCTATTTTTTTAGTGAAAAACATGATAAATTGAATAAGTTACGGTTATTAGATTGACCTAATTTTTTTTATGGATGAAACACATGAAATGTCCAACAAATTAATTTTTTTTTTATATCAAATTGAGATTATTTTGCTAAAGTTAACACTGAAATACTATTTTCTTTTTTTCTCAAGTAATTTAGAATTTGAATTAAAAATAAGAAAATTCTAACATATACACCCTTAAAAGGGGTGTACCATATGAACCAATGGTTATGTCATTTTCTTATTTAGTTATGATATTATTTTAGTTATGACTTTTGAATTCTTTAGACATGCCTCATGTTGTGTTGGAAGAGGGGATGCTGCTGCGCGGGCTGCGCAGTAGCAACTGCTATACAGCGAAATGGGCACATTTCGGAGTCCATTTCAATAATCTGAACCGTTCATATTTTGAAATACATCAAGTAGAACATTTCTGGAAAAAATAAAGTTAATCGGATATCATTTACCTATTCATCTACTCACATTTGTATTTACAAAAATAAAAAATTAATTGTGATTTAAAGTATTAAAATAAATAATACAAATGTGAGTAGATGAATGGGTAAACGATATCCGATTAAATTAATGTTTTGTAAGAATATTCTACTTGATGTATTCCAAAATATGAACGGTTTGTATTATTGAAATTGGCCCATTTTGCTACACTGCAGTTGCTGCTGTACAGCCCGCACAGCAGCATCCTCAATTCCTGTTGTGTTTGGTTATAATATTTTTCTCAAAAAATATAAAATTTTGTCATTTTTTTTTTTAATTATAAGATGCATAGAGTATACACCATTTGAGGGGTGTGTACTATAGTATTCCCTTGAAAATAATATTTTCATTCCATTCAAGTAATGGAGAAAATTCAAATCTTTTGAGTGCTTCCAACAATATAAGACTAGATTTGCATCAAGAAGTTAATGATAACTGATAATATCAAGCCAGCAAAGATGAAATATAAAAATTCAACTAATGAACTCAAGAAGGCATGTTATGAATCAAGGAATATTGTTGCAAGAAATCCTTAAAACAAGGAAATGAAGTAAACAAGAACATAAACCTACCTCAAAAGTGTTTCAATCCTTGGTATGAAGTGGTCTTGTTTCTTTCAGTTTAGCATCCAAGTATCTCGTTTGATCACAAAACTTCAAGAAGTCAGGAAGTTTTATGGAGTGCAGTTGAATAAGGTTGTCAAAGGGTGGTTGGATGGCGAGATGATGGGGAGAGTATGGCTTGGTTTGCTTTGGTTTGCTTCTTAGTGCTCTCAAGATTCTTTGTTGTAGTATATTATTTTGTAATGCGAGGTGCATAACATTACATTTGATGCGCTATTTATAGGCTTAGACGACTTGGAGGTATTATAAAAAAGGATGTGTATCATAAATTTTTTTATTATATTATTATTATTATTAAAATTCTGGGTCAGTGTACTTATTTTGATGTCATTCAATTATTAGGTTTACCTGCATGTACTTAAATCAAAACAAAGACAAAACTGTAGTTGTTGAAAGATAAGAAATGACTTTATTTTAGTGTTGAGCAAAGAATAATTTTTCGTCCTAAACTTATATGACCCACAATTTTTAATTGTTGACGAGTGATTGTCATCTTCACATTATCATAATAAAATCACATTAAATCCCATACAAATTTTGCTACTCCTATATCTATCAAACACGTGAAATCATTATAGTATTTTACCTCAACCTACCGACTTTGTTATCAATCAACTAGTTGTAAAGTTTAGTTTTTAATTTTAGGTTTCGTTTGGCAAGTGACTTTTTTAATTAAAAAGTCAAAAAGTTACTAAAAAAGTCAAAAAGCTAACAACTTATACCAAAAAGTCAAAGGTTCTTTTTTCTCTCTACTTTTTATACATCTTTTTATAAAAAGTTAAAAAGTCATCTCAAACATATTAATTTTTTTTTTACATCATATTTTAACTAAAAAATTAAAAAATTACTAAAAAAATATATTCCCAAATGAAGAGTTTATTGTGAACTCACCTCAACACATGCCATTTTTTGTTTCAAGAAAAAAAATATATCAATCAACTAGTTGTAAGTTGACTTTTAATCTCCGTTGTGTACTCACCTTAGCACATGCCATGTTTTGTATCAAGAAAAAAAAAAAACAAAAAATGATCCTTGTCTTCAGTCAACTCTTTTGCAGAATAGCATTAGTCAACTTCAAGGTAATGGCAAAACTATGAATTTGAAGCAAATTATAATTTCACACACTTCTCTTTAATATATACATTTGATGAATATCTTCTCAATAAATATATGTATTAAAAAAATAAAAAATTTCCAGACACGTCTCTTTATTTTAATAATATCTTCATTTTCAATTTCGAAATTTTTACTTTTATTCCATTCACTCACCTTTACTTTGCCGCCGTTATCATTGTTGGACAATCTTCACTGTATTTAAATAGATTAAATTATGTTGTGTACTAAACAACAATAAGAATATAAAGAAATAAAGGAAATGAGAGAATTTGTTTAATTACAAAAATCAAACTTGAAATAAATAAATAAATAAATAAATAAAAACAGATTTTATTTTGTTACAAAAACAAAATTTAAATCTGATTTAATAAACAAATAAAACAGAATAATAAATGAAACAACTTACTTGATTAATTTCTTCTAACAAATATCTGATCAAGTCCAGTGTTTGGCACTGTGTCCTTAAGACAGATTCGTCCTCTCCACGGTACTTTCAGAATGTGGATGTCTATCTCCCAGAATGAAATGATCAACTACAAACAATAGCAGTACCACAAATTGTTTGCCTAACGAACACACTAAGTGTTTATACTCTCTCACAGAAGTAAATAATGCAGCAATATTAAGAGAATGTTTGCAGAATTATGAAGGACGAAAATTAGAGTTACAAAATCCAAATGAGAGTTGTCCTATTTATAGATGGATTGGTGGCTGCAGGTTTTGAATTAAACAAGTGCACGCCAATAACTTCACTTACTGTGTTCAGAATCAATTTAAAACAATTTGTTGCGTGGGGTTAGATAAGTGCGAATGTCAAATAGAGTTTTCTTCAACAGCAGAGGAGAAGCGCGAACTTTGGCTGAGCTTGATACTGTAATGAATTGCAACAGGGAACCCACCCGTGCAGGAGGTAGGGCATCCAAAGAACGGGAAAAACGTCAGCCTCCAAGTTGTCAAAGCAAATCACCCCGAAAGGAGAAACAACAATGGGGAAGTTCTCCGCGACCGTGACCGCGACCGAGAAATGAGGTCGACGTGGCGCCGCGACCTTTGAGTTTTGTAGTTTTTGTGGGGAATAAACCGATGAAGGAGGCAGACTCCATTATCAAGGACCTAGGTGTGGCAGTCGAGTTTGCTCGACAAATTTTTCCACCGGAGGTCCAACAGTCGATGGTTGGTCGACAGGATTTTGACATACTTCGAGAGAGCATCCACGGGGCGGTGAAAGGGTTGTATACTGCCTCTGAAGTCGACACGCGCCTGCACGCCGCGTGACGTGAAATAGAGAAGAAGGAGGAAATAATCCGTAGTTTGGAGGCTCGTGCGGAGAAGGCCGAGCGTGAGCTCAGGGAGCTTAGGAAGGCTCAAACCACTGAGCCGCGTGTGGTGGATCAATCCAACCCGATCGTGGAGGAGAGGGTAACTCAACGGCTGTTGAGTCATGCCATCGCCCATTGTGACACGGCAAGCATGTTCGCCGTAGAGAATGCGAGGACCATGGGTTACAAACAAGGCTTCCATGCAGGCTGGAAGGTCGACATTGACAAAACCAAAGAGAAACTTGCGGAGGAGGTCTGCCGATACGAGAACCGGGGAATTAGGCACGGTTGGATTGAGGCACTTCAGGCCATGGAGACTCTCCGTGCAAAGGGTGTTGATTCGATGTTGTCGCTGTACCAGCGTGATCATTTTCCCTTTTCCGCTTTTGAAGTCGAAAAGAGTGACAATGAGGGAGACGCCGGATAAAAACACTCATTGTGATGCTGAAAACGCAGATTGCGTTAAAAACTATGTAATCATTGGCTGATTGAATAAGATGTTTTGTTTTTAATGTTCGTGTTTCTTTATAATTTTTGTTCGGCACACATATGTTTGTATGTTTTGTGCTTTATTGCATGAATGTTTGAATAAATGTGTTTTAGATGATTGGATAGACATTGACCATCTAGAGTTCATTTCAAATGTATATATGCCTTAATGTGCAAACGGTTTTTGTCGGCTCGTCATAACAGAGCGCTCTTCATTAAATATTTATTCAGCATGCGTGTTACATGGCCCTGACAATAAATACGGAGGCTTTATCAGCCCAAAGACGTCATGCACCGATGGGGCTCCAAATACAGAGAATGGCCAATCGTGATATCCATGAATGGCGCTCTGAATTCGGAAGCTTTATCGGCCCAAAGACGTCATGCTCCGATGGGGCTCCGAATTCAGAGACTGGACGATCGTGTTATCCACGAAGGGCGCTTCGAATCCGGAGGCTTTATCGGCCCAACGACATCATGCGCCAATGGGGCTTCGAATCCGGAGACTGGCCAATCGTGTTATCCATGAAGGGCGCTCCGAATTCGGAGACTTTATCTGGCAATCGTGATATCCATGAAGGGTGCTCCGAATTTGGAGGCTTTATCGGCCCAAAGACGTCATTCGCCGATGGGGCTCCAAATTCGAAGACTTTTTGGCCAATCGTGATATCTACGAAGGGCGCTCCAAATTCGGAGGCTTTATCGGCCCAAAGATGTCATTCGCCGATGGGGCTCTGAATCCGGAGACTTTTTGGCCAATCATGATATCTAGGAAAAGCGCTCCGAATCCAGAGGCTTTATCGGCCCAAAGACGTCATTCGCCGATGGGGCTCCGAATCCGGAGACTTTATCTAGCCAATTGTGATATCTACGAAGGGCGCTTCGGATCTGGAGGCTTTATCAGCCCACGGACGTCATTCGCCGATGGGGCTCCGAATCCGGAGATTTTATCTGGTCAATCGTGATATCCACGAAGGGCGCTCCGAATCCGGAGGCTTTATCGGCCCAACGACGTCATGCGCCGATGGGGCTCCGAATCCGGAGACTATTTGGCCAATTGTGATATCCATGAAGGGCACTCCGAATTCAGAGGCTTTATCGGCCCAAAGACGTCATTCGCTGATGGGGCTCCAAATCCGAAGACTTTATTTGGCCAATCATGATATCCACGAAGGGTGCTCCAAATCCGGAGGCTTTATCAGCCCCAAAGACGTCATGCGCCGATGGGGCTTTGAATTCGGAGACTATTTGGCCAATCGTGATATCCACGAAGGGCGCTCCGAATCCGGAGGCTTTATCGGCCCAAAGACGTCATGCGCCGATGGGGCTCCGAATCTAGAGACTTTATTTGGCCAATCGTGACACGACGGGCACTCCGAATTCGGAGGCTTTATTCGGAACACTTTTGAACTGGATTTGGCAGTGAGTAAACAAAGATCTTTGCATTACAAAAGTGGTGCACGTATACGTTAAACCATTCAGAACTAGTATCATTCCCCACAAGTCGGGTTTAACGATAGAATTTTCATAAGTGCGTTGAATTCCAAGGCCGTGGGAGGCTCCTTCCAGACATGTCTTTAAGCCGATACGCCCCTACCCTTACGATCGAATCGACCTGATAGGGGCCGTCCCAGTTGGGGCCCAATTTTTCGTCAGTCGATTTCCTGGCTGCTGGAAGTACTTTCTTTAGGACCAACTCTCCTGGTCTGTAGCGGCAAAGCTAAACACGTTGATTATACGACTTGGCAAGCTGTTGCTGGTATCATGCCATAGAGGCAAGGGCGCGGTCTCTTCGTTCTTCAATCAAAATCAAATCCAAAGCCAACATCATGTCGTTTCGGCCCATATCAAAAACTTGCGATTTCAGGGTTGGGTGGCCGATCTCCAGGGGTATGATCACCTGGGTACAAAAACATAAAGCAAACGGTGTTTCTCCAATTGATCGCCTCGGCGTAGTTCGATGTGCCCACAATCCACTCGGTAATTCTTCGACCCATTTGCCCTTAGCTTTCTCCAGCCTCTTCTTGATGCCGACCAAGATGGATTTGTTAGAGGCTTCTGCTTGACCATTGCTCTGGGGGTAAGCCGGCGTGGAAAAGTAGGGCCAGATACCATACTTGCTGCATAGCTCCCGGTAGACGCCACAATTAAACTGGGTGCCGTTGTTTGAGATAAGAGCTCTAGGAATGCCGAATTGTGTTATGATATTTCTCCACACAAAGCGCTTTACATCAGTATCTCGAATGTGCATTAATGCCTCCGCTTCGACCCATTTTGTGAAATAGTCTGTGGCGACGATCAAGTATCGCTTGTTGCCCGGGGCCCTCAGCAATGGTCCTACGATATCAAGCCCCCACTGAGCAAATGGCCAAAGACTGGTGATAGAGCTCAACTCTTTAGCAGGCAAATGGGTTAACGGGGAAAACTTCTGGCACCGTTCACATTTTTTCACATAGCATTCGGCATCAAATCTCATTGTCGCCCAATAATACCCCTATTTTATAGCTCGATGGGCTAAAGAATGCCCGCCAGAATGTGCGCCGCAACTGTCTTCATGTATTTTGGCCATAAGCTCTTCAACTTTGTCCAAATGCACGCATTCTAGGTATGGGCCAAAAAGGGATTTTTTGTAAAGCTTTCCTTGCGGATCCAAGTAGTAACGCAAGGCTTTGTTTCGCAGCTTGTGCGCTTCTTTCTTGTCCTTTGGGAGCTATTCAGAAGACAAGAATGTGGCGATGGGATCCATCCAACACGATCCAGATTCTATAACATTGACCTGGACTTCCTCCGAAGGGCCAATGCTCGGCTTCGGGATGAAACCTACTTCGATGATCCATTTAATCTTTGAATTAATGGCGGAGGCTAGGCAAGCAAGGGCATCTCCATGTGTGTTCTGATCGCGTGTTATCTAGTTCAATTCATGATGGTCAAATTTGCCAGCAAGGAGTTGGTCGTTTTCATGTAAGCCGCCATACGGTCGTTTCTTGTTGCGTACTCCTCCTTTAGTTGATTGATCACCAATTTTGAATCGCAAAATACAAGCAAACGCTGAGCACTCAGAAGATGTGCATTCCGTAAATCGGCTAGAAGGGCTTTGTATTCAGCTTCGTTATTTGACGCTTCGAAGCTGAGCTTAACGGCCTACTAAAATTATTGCGCCGTTGGGAGCCATGATTACAACTTCGGCTTCACTGCCCCGCTGATTGGATGATCCAGCACAGTACAACTGCCAAATGTCCCCAACATAAATTCTCCAGGTCGGCTCCAGTTGAATCTCATCGGACTTGAAATCGGCAAGACCCTCAGTGAATTCGGCAACAAAGTCGGCAAACACCTGTCCCTCGATTGAGGTTCTGGGTAGAAACTGAATGTCATATTGGCCGAGTTCCAAGAGCCCACTTTGAAACACGTCCTGATGCTTCTACACTTCGTAGTACTGATCGGAGGGGATAATCAGTTAGTAGCCCAATGCTATGTCCCTGGAAGTAATGCATCAGTTTTCTTGCCGCCATGACTAGGGCTAGGATGAGTTTTTCCAGCGGAAGGTAGCGTGTTTTGGCATCAACCATTGCCTTGCTCACATAATACACTGGCCGCTGCTCCCCCCATCTCTTCTTTTATCAATACGGTGCTGACGGCCCTGTCGAAAACTGCCAGATACAAAATGAGGGGGTCACCAGCAACAGGTGTTGTGAAGAGTGGTACTGAGTAGAGGTAGGTCTTGAGGCCATTGAAAACGGCTTCGCATTCGGCGGACCATTCAAAAGCCTTGCCCTGCCGTAGTGTATGAAAGAATTGTCGGCAGCAATCTGTGGACCGACTGATAAACCTGTTGAGTGCGGCGGCCATCCTTATTAAATTCTGAACTTCCTTGACCGGTCGATGGGAGCCGAGTTCTAGGATTGTTGTGATTTGCCTTGGGTTGGCTTTGATTCCTCGGTGATTGATAATGTATCCCAAGAATTTGCCAGAGCCGATCCCAAACGCACATTTGGAAGTGTTCAGCTTCACTCTATATTTGCGTAGAATGCCGAATGTCTCTTCCAAATCGGCTATATGATTTTTCTCTTCCTTGGACTTGACCACCATATCATCAATGTACACTTCCGTAGTGTGGCTGAGTTGCTCCTTGAACATGGCGGTGACTAGTCTTTGGTAGGTTGCCCCTGTATTTTTCAGCCCAAAAGGCATAACCTTGTAGCAGTAGGTTCTTCTTGGGGTGAGGAATGCAGTTTTGTCCTGGTCCTCTAGATGCATGATGATTTAATGGTAGCCTCTGTAAGTATCGAGGAAGCTCATACGTTGATGGTGTGCCGTCGCATCTACAAGTTGGTCAATTTTGGGTAGGGGAAAACAATCCTTGGGGCCGGCTTTGTTCAGGTCCTGGAAATCGACGCACACTCGCCAAGTCCCATTTTTCTTCTTCACCACCACTGTATTAGAGAGCCATGTAGGGTAGGTCACTTCCCTGATTGCCCCGGCGTCAAACAGCCTATCAACCTCTTCAATAACGGTGGTAGTGTGCTTTGCAGCTGACCATAAGCTTTTCTAAATGATCGGCTTGCACTTAGGATCAACATTCAAACGGTGTTGTGAAATGGACGGATCTATACCCGGCATCTCATATGGAGTCTACGCAAAGACATCGAGGTTGCTGAGCAGGAAAGAGATTAACTACTACTTGTCGGCCTGATTCAGGGATGCGCCGACCATGAAGAATTTGTCTGGGCTTCCATCGATTTCAACTAAGTCTAAGCCTTCTGTGGCCTTTTTATTTTGGAGCTGCCCAACATCGTCGAGGCTCTCTTGATCTGGCACCTCAATAGAATTCACCTGCAGCTCCTTTGGCATTTTTTCAGCAAGGAGATAACATGCTTGTGCCGATTTCTGGGAGCCACGGATTTGCTCAATACCGTGTTTTGTCGGGAAGCGTAGCAACTGATAATAGGTGTTTGGCATGGCCTGCATAGTATGCAACCAAGATCGCTCCATGATGAGATTATATGGTGACGGCAGCTTGACGACCAAGAATTCCACATCCACTATTTGAGCGCCCGCTCGAACGGGTAGTGTGATCTTCCCCAACGGGTACTCTGGATTGGCGTTGAAGCCGAATAGGGGATACAGGGCCAGAGAGAGATCCGATTCGGAGAAGCCAAGTTTGGTAAATGTTTTATAGTACATAACCTCCGATGTGCTCCCCGGATCAATGAGTACGCACTCAACTGTGAACCAGTTTACGCATAACTCAATTACCAAGGGATCAATGTGGGGCAGTGTTACTCCGGCCAAATCTGAATCATCAAAAGTGATGCACGCGGCTTGATGGGGCCGTTTAGCCGGAGTGAGTTGATTTTGAGGGTCAAAGCTCGACTGAATCGTATGCACCGCCGATGACATTGGCAGGCTATATATCATGTGGATCACGCCGAGCAGAGGTGAATCCTGTCTTAAGGCTATTACTTTGGTTGGGTTGCCTTTTTGGACATACTGTTGCAGCCGGCCTGTAACAACCCACATTCATGTCTTAGTCATGCTTGCATGCATTTATATGATTTGCCATGTTAAGTTGTGTTCATGAATCTTGTCTTGCTATGCTTAAGTGTTGCTTGCATTCTCTGTTCCTTCTTTGTTGTCCCCAGCCTAAGTCATGCCAAGCCTAGGTCATGTTAAGCCTAAGTCATGCCAAGCCTAGGTCATGTTAAGCCTAAGTCATGCCAAGCCTAGGTCATGCCAAGCCTAGGTCATGTCAAGCCTAAGTCATGTCAAGCCTAGGTCATGCCAAGCCTAGGTCATGTCAAGCCTAGGTCATGTTAAGCCTAGGTCATGCCAACACCTAGGACCATCCTAGAACCACTTTGGTTGACCTCCACCATCACCTAGGCATATTGGCCGAGATGTTATCACCTAGGCATCCGAGATCCTTAATCCTTGCACCTAGTGATCTTGTTCTGGGAGTGGAATGGCCTAGACCGAGGTGTGGCACATCTAGGCCGAGGTGTGGCACAGCTTGGCCAAGTGTTATCCTTCCTAGCCGAGGTCATAGAGACCTTACTTGCCGAAGCCTATGTCCTTAGCCGAGATCATTGCTTGCCGGAGTTCCCTTGCCTTAGCTTGTTGCATACGCTTTGTCATAGTCATGTCTTGTCAATCTATCACCTTTTTGAGGAGAACCAACCCGGTAGCGCCACGTGTCCCAACAGAAGGTTAAGTCAGCCGGCAGAGAGAGAAACACATCATTTGTCATATTCTTGTCTTTGAAGAGAGAGAAGCTCTAGGAAGAAGAAGAGAGGTTCTTGAGAGAGAAGTAGACTTCCAAGCTTGATCCCTAGAGATCGAACCGTTAGATCCGTGTTCTAAGGTTAGATTCTTGGTTTGCTCATGTTGTTCTTTATGATCATGTTATTGCATTGCATGATTGAGTATGATTTGTAAGCCATGCATTGCTTTGAAGTTCAGTTTTAGAACGAGAAAGTGGTATTCATGTGTTCTTCAAGAAAAGTCATGTTTTGATCCAAGAGTTTGCACCAAGATCCATGTTTTTATGTTTGTTTTCACATGATCTTCAAGTATGGGTACCCAGGTCCATGTTTTCGAACTCATAGCATGAAATCCCAGATTTTTGTAATAACAAGTTATGATTTTAGCATTCATGTTCTTCATGTTCTTCATGTTCATGTTCTTCATGTTCTTTAAGGAGGAAACCCAGATTTCCAGACTTCTTTTCCCTAGGTGTGATCACCGAGACCACTCTTGCCTAGATCACACACCTAGGCCAAGCATCGTATCTCACCTTGGCCTACCTTGCATGATCACTTGAACCTTGATCTATCTTGCATGCACACCTAGGCTAACCACTGCACACCTAAGCCGGCATGGTACATCCTTGCCGGCACCTTGTGACACCTCGGCAGGAAGCTGCACCCCGAAGCCTAGGTAACCACACCTCGGCCAAGAGGTGTGGGACCTCGGCCAAGACCTCCTGAGTTCACTCAGCTAGGTCACTTTTGCCTAGATCATTTCTGTGCATCCATTCTAGGACCTGGTTGGTACCCAGCATGTTTTCCCTAGGTCATTGCTAGCATGTTTTCCCTAGGTCATTGCCAGCATGTTTTCCCTAGGTCATTGCCAGCATGTTTTCCCTAGATCATTTGCATGCATGTAAAGCTTGTTTTGAGAATGTGATTGCCATGTGTTTGTAGGACTTGGACCTTTGCCTTGATCCCGACGTCCCAAGAACTATGTGAGTGGTATTTTTAATAAAGCTATGTTATCATGTTTTGAATAAGCTTTGCTTTGCTTCGTTTTGAAAAGTATTTGTTAAGCATGAATGATTATCCCTATTTTGTATATCAAGTATAAGTTTTATGCATCAAGTATAAGTTTTGTTTTGGATGACATTCTTGGAAAGTCCTTTCATGCTAGGGGACTCTAAGCCCAAGTAGCATCGTCCTTTCGTGCTAGGGGACGTTAAGCCCAAGTAGCATCGTCCTTTCGTGCTAGGGGACGTTAAGCCCATGTAGCACCCATGTTTGAAAAGTCTCGGCCACCGACGGTCTATGAACGGGTGGATTGTTTGTCCGGAATGTCATCACCCCAAGTACATGTTTAGATACAAGTTATGCTATGTACATGTTTTGAACAAGCTATGATATATGTATTGTTTTGACAAGATTTCGGGAATCATTCATTAAACCCCTTTATTACTTGTACCATTCACTGAGTATCCAAGCTCACCCTCTCTATATGTATGTAGGTAACAAGCAAGAAGTCGGCTACGCCGAGATGTGTGTGTTTTGCAAGATGTTTTGGATTCATGTTACGTTAGCAATCTTGAAGATTATGCTTCTTAGTTGCATTTCATGTATTTTGTAAATGTCGGCTTGAGAAGCCTTTTGATCAAGATGTAATATGTACTTTATTTTATTTGTATTCTCAAGTTGTAAGACTTTAATTGAGATGTATGCCACTTCATTTGACATATGCACAGCTCTTATGGACTAATTAGATTTACATATATTGCTTCCGCACATGTAAGCCCCATATATTATACTCTGATTGTGTGTGAACTTTGAAAGTTGGCCTTCGGTAATCTCGGATTACTGGCCATCACGGCACCATTCTACTAGGGGCGGTTTGGGGTCGTGACACGGCCATCTTGTACCAATTCCTCCAAATGATCCTTCAGTGCATAACAACTCTTAGTATCATGGCCATGGTCCTTGTGATACTCACATCGTCTATCCCGTCTTCTCGTGTCAGGAGGTCCCACCATTTTCGACGGCCATTTGAAAAACGGAAGGTGTTGGATTTTGGACATAACCGCACTAATCGGCTCTGTCAACTCCGTATATTTCTTGTCAGCGCGCCTCGTGTGCCTACTATCAACTTGCAGTTGTTCATTTTCTCGGTGGGAGCATTGGTCGCTTGATCGGCGAGAATCCCGTCTCTTGTCTCGTTTGGCCCGATGCTGTGGTTCAGGGCTCTTAGGTGATACAGAATTTATTGGCAGAGCAATTTCAGAAGGAGCTGTCTTATTGGCTATGTTCCCGACTTTAACTCGCAAAGCGTCATCTTTCACTTTGCAGTATTCTTGAACTTTCTTCATCAACGACCAGACCGTCATGGGGGGGTCTTCTAGTCAAAGAACTGCGGAGAGCACTATCAGGATGCAGACCCATTTTGAAGGCGGTGATGGCCATGGAGTCGTTGCAAGCGTCATCAACAAGATTAAAGCACTCCCAATAGCACGCCGAATACGCTCTTATTGTTTCTCCTGGCTAGATCAGCATTGCCTAGAGAGAGTCAACTTGTTTTGACTGGACCTCGTTGGTAATGAATCTGGCCCTGAAAGATTTCTGTAATTGATGGAAGCTTTTAATCGAAGCCAGCTCCAGTTTATAGTACCACCTAACAGCCAATGGTCCCAAACTGCTAGGAAATATTCAGCACATAAGGGCCTCGTCGTCTGCATGCAATGTCATGGCTTGCTTGTAGTGACGGATGTGATCGGTGGGGTTTGATTTTCCATCATACAGAGTGAACGACGGAGCTTTGAACTTTTGAGCAGAATCGCCCTGGCGATCCGTCGTACAAAGGGATCATGCTGGTCTTCTTCATCTGAGTTGTTTTTTCTGCGCTTATGGCTTATACGTGGACTTTCTTCAGAGGAACTAGAAGTTTTAGATCGCCCCTTCTTCTTGGGCTCCGAGGATAATGAGTCAGAGTTGCTATCAGTGTCTTGTTGTCGGGCTCCAGATCGTCGACCACCTGCCCTCACAGGTCGTTCCAGGCCTTGGCGTACAACTTGTTTGGATTTCGCCACCTCCAAGGCCAAATCCTAACGGAGACATTCGTTCTCTGCGATCATGTTCTCCAACCTTTGATCATTTTTCTTTGCTTGTTCCATGATCTCTTGCATTGCTTCATGCTCTGGAGTCGAGGGTGAGGTGAAGTTCAAAGCGCGTCTTGCAGGGATAGTCTCCGGTCCAAGCATGTTTGTTGGAGTGAGGTCGTCTCTCTGTGTGGTTTCATTAGTGGCTATCGAAGGGTCTTCCGTTACGCCCGCCATGGATGTGTTTGAGTATTCCCACAGACGGCGCCAATTGTGGAGAAGTGGTTTGGAAATTCTCTTCTGATCCTAGGAGACGCTAATGATCCTCTGCTAGTCACCTGAAAAGGAACAAACACTCCGATCAGGGGTGTCAGAATTAGCTCTCCGACGGGCAAGTCAGTCTCTACACTCAAGATTACTTGTATTCTAAGTTAAGCATAATAGTTCTCACATACTTCTTTCTGGCTGATGTTCTTCTACTTATATATTTTCTTTCTTGGGCCTCAGGGCTGGGCCTACCTTTAGTTCTCCATTCGGCTTCTCTTGAAGCAAACTGCTTTTCACTCAGCCCCTTACCCAACCTGCCTTTTGATCGAATAGGGTAGGATTTGAAATTGCGAGACGAAGCCGAATACTATATTTATATTCCAACTCTCCAAGTTCAGCCATTCGGCCTCTTTATGATCCCAAATATTCGGCCCCCACAATACAGAAAATAAATAAAGCTAAACATAACTTTACTAAGTTATTACTCACAAATGGCTCCAATTACAAAACAAATGAAGCAGACAGATCAGATAGCTTACGGTGCGTGACCTACAAACAACACATAACATGTACACATTGAAACACGGGCCCAGGATTCATTACAGTCATTGTGTTTCGTTCTTAGTGTGTTTCTAAGTCTTATTTGCATTATCGTGTCTTAATCTTGGCCTAGGAATGCCTAGGATGCAATGAGGATGCTAAAATGCACTCGAACACATTTAACAAAACTTGCTAAAACCTGGGGTCCCGCTCGAGCGCAACTTCCTTCACTCGAGCGGACATGCAAAATGTGAGTGGCCGCTCGAGCGCACATTCTTTTGGTCGAGCTGTCTGTAAAAGTACTAGTTGTGTGATTTTCATGCTTGACAGTCGCTCGAGCGTGACACTCAGGTCCTCGCTCGAGCGCAACTCCTGTCGCTTGAGCAGTCTAAAAAACATATGAACTTTTGGGAGCATGCTTTTTACGCTCAAGCCAACTTTTGGTTGCTCGAGCAGAAGTGCAAAAATAAAGGTGGTCGCTTGAGTATAGGATCTGTTGATTGAGCGGAGAGGTCGAATTCTGGAATTTCCAGATTCACCTCCAAGCTTCCAAACTCAAATCAACTACTCAAAACTAATCCTCTTGGGCCAAAAACTTGAGGAATCATATGTGAACTTGGAAAACATTGGGAATTCTAAATCATTTCGCAAAATCAAAGCCCAAAAGCTTGCCAATTGTGCAAAATAAAACTCAATTCTTACAAAACATAACATGCATGTATTGTCTTGACTTCTAAACTTCCAAAACATGATCTAATAACACTAAATGACATGAAACTTGATGAATTCCCACAACTAAGGTGAATTAGTAACATGCATGAGGCACCTTCAAAATCCTATAAAATATGCATGCATGCGAGATATGGCTCGATTTCATCAATTCTAACTCAATCCTTGTATCATCCAACTTAATTTTCTAGAGTTCATGTCCTACACATCATAATTGTACAATCTAAGGGTTGAATTCTTACCTAGGCTTGTCAATGTGAGAGCTATAGAAGCTTGATTCTTGTGTTTCTAAGTCCAATTCCTTCAATTTTTAGCAAATTCCTCCCAATCTCAAGTGTTGACATCAAACTCTCACTCTTGGTCTCTTTCTTCCTCTCTCTCACATTGTATAGGCTCAAAATGACGAGTAGAAAGTGACTCAAAGTGGTGTATAAGCCTTTTATAGGCATGGTTAAGAAAATTAATTAATTCCACTAATCAACTGAGTATTAATTATTCTAATTATTTCGCTCGGAATCAAATTTCAATTAAACCTACCACAATGTTCTAAAAATTTCAACTAACACATATACCAAGTTAATTTCGTGATTGGATGCCGATAAGGCCTTCGATTCGTAGAACAAAACAAAAACATAAACAAATATTCCTACTGCAGACAGATATAAACACAAATAATGCAATGAACATGTAATTAACTCAGGATTTCTTCTTAATTACTTATTAGGCATAGTTAAGCATGGATTAATGTTAATAATGGGTCAGGGTTGTTACATTATTGTCTCAAAATTATATATTTGATTATTTTAAAACAAATTTTTTAATTAATTAATTAATTAATGTGTATTTGATTTTGTTGTTGAGCCAAATAAAATAAAATAAGATTGAATGTACATATAGCTTTGGTTGTGAACCTACAAACAAACACAAAATAAATAAATAAATAAATAAATAAATAAATAAATAAATAAATAATAGGGTCAAGTTGGGTTGGGAAAAATCCAAACCTATTAGGAGATGGGAATGATAGTACCCATGGAGAATGGGGAATAATTAAAGGGAATGGGGATGGGGAATTAATATGCACCCCATTAACCCCCATTGTCATCCCTAACTTGTGGGCCATTATTTGTCCTATTGTCATATGCAGTGATGGTCCTTAGAGAACAAGAGAATCTTTTAAGGAAATGAATTAGAAAAACATATTGATAGACCAATGTTAAGTAAAAATTTGTTATATGACTGAAATGTGATTGATTTTGTTTGATTATTTTAATGAATGGAATTGAACGAAAAAATTGTTAAGTAAAAAATCTAATAATAAACAATTAGAGAGAGGTTTCAGTCCTATTATTCAAAGAGTTTAAAATTAATATTTAAATTCATAAAAGTAGTGCTTTTTTTATACGAACAAAGTTTGTTATTTTTGCTTATAGGTTTTGACTTGTATGATGCCATGCCATGCCATTGCTTTAATTGATATTTAGTTTTGCTTCAATCCAAGTTTCCAATCTATGTTGTGTATCTGTCTTTTTCGGTAGTGAATTGTACATTTTTCAAAGCGGTGATTTTTTTTTTTTTTTTTTGGCAACAATACAATTGTTGTCTAGATTATAAGTACAAGCATTTATTTAGATGTGTACATCACATTTTGGTTTGATATATAGTAATACAATCGAATTGTTTGATTTGCACATATCCATGGCGAGTAAATATGACAATAAGGTTAAAAAAAAAAAAGAAGAAGAAGAAGAAGAAGAAGAAAAAGAAGAAGACAGGACATGAGTATCTCATATTCATTTCATGCCCAAAACTCTCCATTAATTTTATGTTCAGTGCGATTTTAATTTAAAATTTGGTTTACAATTGCAAATGTTATAGGTTATTGGCTAATGCAAAGAGATAAAAAAAAAAAAAAAATTTAAAAAAAGCTGTAATCATTTGTTGGGGGCAATTACTACATCGAGTAAGTTTTGACTATTTGTTAGGGAATTTTTAATTTACTTATAGAATTTTGGCACTTTTTTTTTTTTATTAAATTTGTGTCTGTTAGAGGATTCACATTTTTTCTTAATATTTTGAGCATTCATGATATGACAAACACTTAGATGACCCAAGGAACCATTTGACACATAAATAAGATAAGACCAAAAGAGCTAATTAGGGGTGTTTATTTTCAAAAATCTTAATTTCATGTCTAACTTAACAAATAAATAAGTCAAATAACTAAAATAGATGAATATGTTTTTACAAGAATAACTAAACTAATATGTAACAATTTCAACACCATAATTTATATAGCAGTTCTAATTTATATATCCATTTCATCACTTACTATATGATTCTTTTTCACCCTTTACTGTAAATTGCATATTATACTTGAATATTAATTCTTGTTTATCACTTAATATTGTTAATACAACTTTGTTAATAATGTAAATTATTTTATGATGTAATGCATATAACAACTTTTATAATCCAAGATTTAGAACTATCAAAGTAGGATACTTGGAAATCACTATTAGATAAAACTTTAGAGCAAATGATATGGAACCATAATCTTGTAAAATCTCTAATTAATATTGCCATATCACGTGGGTTATCGTAACAACTAAATAAAACATTGTAGACTTCTACAAAGATTCCTATTAGAGCAAGAGAAAGTAGGATTGGGTAGCCCCAATATGTGGTCAATTACATGTAAGTATTCCAATTAATAGAGTTACATATTTATGTAAATGATTCTATTTGTTAAAGTTGTTTACAAATTGATAGGATTTGAAAAAGCAATGTGAAGAGTCTTTAGAGCCTGGAATAGTATCTTTAACTCAGGAGCAGCTGTTAATTGAGGTTATTGGAAAGAGATCGGGATACTTAAAAGGCTTCAGAGTTGGTCCAAAACCATCCTCATCCAGATCTTCTATTAGTGCACAATCACATATTGAGGTGGTTTCGAGCCTACAAAAACAACTAGTCATTGAAGAATTTGTCCAAGGTCCAGCAAGAACAAATTGCAGCCCAAAACTTGGTAGCGCAAGAGCAAGCTAAAATGATTGAAATCCAAAACAAAAGATTTGAAGAAATTGAGATGTTTATGAGGATGCGCAAGGATTGGGCAGGCATGCAGGTTGATGAAGATGATTATCCATCAGATGAAGCTTATTGACAAACACTTTTGTAAGTATATTTTTCACAATTTAATTTTAAAATCACTATAAGCATTTCACTAAATATATTTGTTGAAACAAACTACTACTTGCTACTCTTGAGTTGGTTGAGTTGATATAGAACTTTAATTATTGCAAAACCTAAGGTTTAAAAGGCCTATTTGGGAAGCAATTGGACTTTCGATTAAGATGATAGTAAAGGTTATGCAATCCCCTATTGGTGACATTACTTTGATGATAGCTGCAGCTGTTGATGCTACTGTGGTTGTAGTTGCTGCTTGTGTGAGTCTTGATTGTCAATTGAAGTTGTTTGACTCCAGTCAATTGAAGTTGTTGATGCTACTGTGGTTGTAGTTGTTTCTTGTGTGAGTCTTGATTGTCATTTGTTGGTGCGAAACCAACAAAGAAAACTAAAACACAACAAACACTCTCGCTGCCCGGTCTCAAGTCTTACAAATCGGCACAAAACATAACAAAACTTTACAGCAGCCACCCATAACCCGTTCAAACCACTCATTCATTATTCTTCAATTTTTGATGAAATTATAGCTTGTTTTAGAACATTAGGACACATATAATACTTGATCTGAAAGGCTAGTTCTCATCATCCTAGCTAGTATTATGCAGGTTGTAGTGTTAAAAAGTTAAAAATAAAGCTGATAGCCACCTTTAAAATCCTAAGTGAAAAGCTAGTCATCCCATGTGAATAACTGTGATGTCTACCCATTTTTTGATTGTAATGATTATGGTTCTATAATTGAATCAAACAAAAGTTACAACCTTTGTCAATTAAATTAATTGTTTTTCCAATTAAGTCGGCACAGGGGCCAACTTCCACCATACTTGGTCCTTTTCCAAATTAACTTCATCCCAGTTTTTGTAATTTAGAAATTATCATATAGTTGGTTGTATATTTGGTTAATGATATTTTGTAAAAAATTTTCTTATTGTTATTCTTATTTTTAAGATAATATAATTAGGGGTGGCTGTTGTGCTTGGTATATCATAGTTTTGAGACTAAGCATTTTATTACCAACATTTTAATATTGTAATTTTTTTCATATGTTTGACAGATTGGCAATGGATGGAACACCTTTTGAGGGAGCATCAGAGAATTACATTTTGAATTTTTGGATATATTTTGTCATAGGATTTTGTAGCTTGGGAAGTTTTTTTTGGAATCATTGTGTATATGTTTCAAGTTTCGGATTGTAATGGATTTATTGATGTTGAATGTTTTGGATTTGATATTTTGTTTATATTTAATATGCTACTATTTTTTTAATTAAGTTTAAAGTTTGGATGCTTTGCACAATGTATTAATTAATTAATTAATTAATTTTGATTGCATGTATGTGTCGAAAAGATGCACAGGAAAAATAAGTTTGGGTTTGGATTATTTTTTATAGGTTTATGAATTGAATAGGGAAATTGTAAAAAAATTAAAAATAATGAATTTTTGATGACATGTTTTTCAATTGTTAATTTACTTTTGGTGACAATTTGTTTTGGTTGCTAAAAGTCTATGTGAAATAGGATATGAATTTATAGCAACCAAAATCTTAATTGATCGCCAAAAGATTTGGCATTCAGCAACTAAGCATTTTTTGTCGCTGAAGGATGCTTTAGCGACGTTTTTGTAGGTTGCTAAAACCTGGCATGGCATCTGTTTAAGGTTTTTTTTAGCGACTAAATGTTACTATACAGCTACGATTTTTTGGTATTTGGCGACTAAACTGTTTGGTCACTGATTCTTTTATAAGCGCGACCGTAGTTTATTTGGTCGCTGAATCATTTAGTGACATGGCTTCGGCGACCTTTTTTTTTGGGTTCGCTGATACTTTTAGCAACGAAAAATACACTTTCGGTGACCAAAAAAAAATGTCGCTAATTGAAGTGCAAATTGTTGTAATGGCTATAGCTAATTCATATATATTTTTTAATCTATAATGAAATATCAAAGTAAAAGTGAGTGACAGATTTTGTACGGGGAGCAAATATTCTATACATCCATACACCTTACATCCAAGCTTCGCGTTTCTTCGAGCAATGTTGTCGAACCTAAAAACATAGCGACAATGAACTACTCGGCGGGTGTATTGCCGGAAAACCCTTCTGATGATCAAGTTAGCACTCATAAAGAGAGAAGTGAAGAAAAGAGAAGATAGCTTTGTGTCAAAAGATTGCAGACCTATTGCATAGAGGCACTGTAGGGTTTATATAGTTCGTGTGCACATTACCCTACTCCTCCTCTCCTGGGCACGTGGGCATACTATCATTTCTTCGTCTCACATGTATGTGTGCGATAATATTGCCAAAGAGTATCGACAAAACAACAAAATGGTATTGATGCGCATGAATAGTGGATTCCCCTCTCCGCTCTCCAATTGGGTCACGTGGTAGCTCTTGTCAAGCAATCCATAATCTGGCGCATGGCTATTTATTCCAAGACAAGCTTTTACCAACTGGCCTAGCCTGGAGAGCCCAACCGGCCAACTTTATCTCGATTTGACCAGTTAGACTCGCCTTAGTTCTATACCATGATCCACTTCTATTTGGACCACCACAACTCGGTGAGGTCGACTCCGTCCACCAGTAGAACACCTTGGCCGAGATAGTAGAGCTTGATCAACCCTATTTGGCGGAGTTAGTCCATTCAATCTGGCCCAGCTAACCGTAAAGAAATGGGCCGAGCTGATCCCATCACGTTAACATCTCAGCCCTTTTACATTTTCATAAGTCCCATCTCAGATTTAAAATGTGAAATTTATTACAAATTAGTAATTTTATATATATATAATATTATATCAAATTAGTTTGTATTATATATATGAAAAATATTATACAAATTAGTTTTAGATATTATGCAAAGGCTTGATAATTGGTTAAAATATTCTTCAATCCGCCAATCGGTCCAAAATGGCTCAAACTGCAATTTGCTAATTCCCCAATCCACTAATCTGCCATTTGGTTTAGAACTTTATTCTCAAACCTCCCGAATTGCACTGCGCACACCCCTAGTTGTAGAGACATGTGCACCATTAAGTCTCATAAGTGTTTGTATAGATAAATAAATAAATATAAAATTCTTAATAGTTGGCCTCAAAGAAATTTTGTGACGCTTTTATGCATCTATCGAGAAAAATTGATTATTAGTGATAAGATTCTAAACATTCTTAAAAATTGACAATTAGTGACTTTTTGTGATGAATTTTTCAAATTATCGCTAAAAATTGATAATTAATGACATTTTTTATGAAAGGCATTTGGTCCATAAATCTAATTTTGATTTTTCTTTGTCCAAAAGTTTACACCCTAAAATATTTTATGTATAAGGACAAATGTGAGCTAAATGACTAAAACTTCATTTGGTTTTAGATTTTTTGGCAAAAAAACACAAAATGTCACATCCAAACCATAATCATTACACTTTTTCTCTCACAAAAGTAAAAAAAGATGAAAAGCCAAACCAAATGAGGCTAAAAAAGCCAAGCTAAAAAAGTCCCAACACAAAAAAGCCAGCTAAAACAACTAATACCAATGAAGACTAAACTACCTTTTATATGTAAATATCCTATTGCTAAATTGTTTAATCTGCATTCTCACCGATAGAATCAAACATAACCCTCTCTCTTTCTCTCATCACTATCTAAATCGCCACCATCGTCGTCCCTTCCTCCATCTCACCCGTTACCAAAGCAGTCCCCAAAGGCCATTGAGACTCCTTCGGTGGCTTCGGTGAAAGCATCGACTTACGCTTTTGAAGAAGTACGGAAATATAGTAATAGGAGTACACTTCTTAGTCTCTACCACCTCAATCTTGGGCCTCTACATTGCCATCAAGAGCAACCTCAACATCGAGTCCATGCTCGAGAAAGTCGGTTTCTCCACCGCCAAATAAGAAGTAGAAAAAATCAAACTCCTCTAATCAAATCCCGAGATTCATCTTCGAAGAAACTCCACTCAATCTGGATTCGATAATGAAGATGATGAAGAAGAAGAAGAAGAAGAAGAAGAAGAAAAAGAAGAAGAAGAATAGGAATCGGATGGTTGAGTTGGCTGCTTCGAGCGGTGGAGCACTTACTCTCCCTGTTCTATGTAACAAGGCTCTATTCCAGATTAGAGTTCCGATCACCATTACACGTACACATCCTTAGATTTAAGCGATTATCCCAGATCTGTGACAATCCCAGACCTACGTCTCAGTCCGATGAACGACAAGAAAGATCTGCTGTTCGGTTCTGTTGTTGTAGATCTGTCTCGATGACAATAAAAGTACTGGTGGTCGGCAGCGGTAGCGAAGTTGGTGGAGAGCGATTAAAGGATTTGGAATTAGATAAGTAGCAATGTGTTGATATTGAGGGTCTCCTCTCAAGACTCGAAAATCGAATCTTTTGTTGAATTCATGGTGTTATGGTGTCAAATCTTCTAACAATTCTAAGTACTGAAGAAAAATTCAGACTATAGAAGGTATGAAATCAATATTTTCTAGAAAAAAATTAAAATAAAATAGAAAAAAAAAATGAAGTTTGATCTTTGCAATTTAGGTGATGATTTGTTTTACTTTGGTATTGCAGTTTGTAGACGGTCAAAAATTAAAATCAAAGCTAAGTATGGACCTAGGTGCTAAGGTCACCCCTTTGAGGTGACCAGGAATGAAAAAGGAGCATGGTCTAAAGCTCAAGGGAAGTGGGCTAACAGTGGGCCGGAGCAGATCCATCCCGCCAAGGGTCCGAACAGACTCCATGGAGGAAATTGCCCAAGTGAAGTTGTAGAGGCAACACTTGCAACCGTCAAGTTGCGAAGGTACTTTGTCTCAGTGCCGCCATTTCAAGTATTGTCGGTACAGTCGCCATTCCTAGTATTATCGGTTCTGTAGCAATCTGAAGTTGTTGAGGGAAAGAGAAAATCAAAGCAACTAAGTTACAGAAGCAACACTTGTACCGGTCAAGTTACTGAGGCACTTTGTCTCAGCGCCGCCATTCCAAGTATTATCGGTACAACCGCCATTCCTAGTATTATCAGTTCCCCTGACATCTGAAGTTACTGAAGGAAAGAGAAAACATTCAGCAACTAAGTTGCAGAGGCAACACTTGCAGCGACCAAATTGTGAGGGCATTTTATCGGCGTCGCCATCTCTAATATTGTCAAGACTGTCATCTGAACTTGCTGTGGGAAATGACTACCGCAACAACTACAATCGCAGCAACTAACTTGTGGAGGGAACATCCTACCAAGGTGACAGCAGCCTTTGGGAGAAGTTTCCCTCCCACAAGTAGAGGCTAATGCTAAGCACTGATAGCAGACCCCAAGGCATTACTAGCCTAGGGCTGATAGCAGGCCCCCAAAGTCATTTTTAGGTCGGCGTTGCCCTGAAGCTCACTAGCTCAACACTGATAGCAGGCCCCAAGGCTCACTAGCTTGGAGCTGATAGCAGGCCCCAAGGTTACTGGTTGGAGCTGATGGCAGACCTAGAAATACCAGTATATGGCAGTGACCTCGCGAAGATGGAAGCAATGTAGCTCGAGTATAAGGGACTCCCTTTCCATTACTCAGGTCATGGACCTACCTTAGTCACATAGGCAGGACTAAGAAAGCCCGCTTGGGCTTGGTACTAAGGCATAGTATGACTGATAGCAGGCTTGGTTGTGGCCTTTGCCCTGGAAAGTTGGGGAGTTTGTGGTTAGGTGGCTAGGGTGGAGGCTTCGTTGAGGTGAACACGAACACATGGCTGATACCAGGCTATGAAGTCCTGAGAATGGATGAACTAACTAAATAGAACTGAGAAAGCAAGTGCACTGACAAACACTCCCACCGCAACTGGACTTGCTAAGGTTCAGAAGGGAGTTACAGCACCAAACACTCCCGTCGCAACAACACTTGCTGATGCTCAAAAAAGTTAGTTGCGGAGGCAAACAGATAGTGCACAGTACATGCAGAAGGACACGGGGCACCTTCAACTTGGTAGCTCAAGGCAGAATATTCTATGTGATCCTCTGGGACACATGTCTTCTGTCTATTTGGCCACTTGGTGTCCTCTTGGCACCAAGGAAAGCCTATAAATATGGCCCATTTCCCAGCCCAAGAGAGGAATTTTGGGAATTTGGGGGAGATGTTGTCTATTTGTGCATTGTCATTGCCTTCTTCTTGAGCCACTTGTTTCACCCTTATCCAGCTACTCACTCTCCAACTTTCCCAGATATTTGCTAACTCATTCTCCAGTCATTCCATCATTCTTGGACCATTAACATAGTTTTGCCTCTCTAATCATCTTCTTAACCTCGAACCCCCTACACAGTTTAACAAACTGTTTTTGAGCAAATTGATTTCTCTTGAAAAGGTAATGATTTCTCTTGTTGGGAGAAAAGAGGAGAGAAATAGTGGAATGTGGTGGTGGTAGTGGTTGCTGTTGATTTTACAGATAGTGGCTTTTAATTTATTTTTTTCTTTTCCTTTTTTGGATATGGCTTGTTGTTGATGATGATCTGTTTATCTTTGTTTTTCTTTTTATTGTTGATGTTATTTTGATGATCAATAGATAGTGGTAGATATTTTTGTGTTGTTGTTGAACAGATAGATCCATTTGTGCCTCCACACAGATCTGTTTGTATCTTAAGTAGTGAGGGTGTGTGTATATGTTGGATCACTCATCTTCTCAAATTTGTGATAGATCACTCAACAAATAAGATTTGGTTTGGCTTGCTATTTCAACAAATAAGATTTGCTAAAAAAAAAAAAAAAAAAATCGAACAGAGAATTTTGACAGATAAAATTCAGAGAAAAAATTGAACTTATAATAAAATTTGGCAGATTTGAACAGATAAATTTTTTTTGAATAGATAGATAAAAATTTAAACAGATAGTCAATGAAAAGTTAAAGGGTAAATTACAAACACACCCCCGAAGGTTTACTTAAATTACAAATTACCCTCTGTGGTTCTAGAAATTACATTATGCCCTCTAAGGTTTCTAATTTCATAACAAGTAGGCCATTTTATTAATAAATTATCAAGTTAATTAACAGTTTTTAATAATGTTAAAATTTTATTTCAATTAATAATTTAGATAATTTTATTATTGTACAGATAAACAGTTAGAAATATTACTTTTTCAATTAATTCTGTTAAATAAAATTTTTTGACGGGGAGGTATTTGTAATTTTTCAAACTACAGAAGGCAATTCGTATTTTAAACAAATTTCAAGGGTGAATTTGTAATTTATCCAAAGTTAAACAAACAAACAAAAAGTTAAGGAGTAAAATTGGAAACAAAATGTCTTTTAGGATTTTTTACCAATTTTATCTGAAGACATTGCAACAAAAAAAAAAAAAAAAGGATTTTGTAATGACAATTAAAAGTAGACATGAATTTTTTGATGCACTATCTTTCTAATAGGACTTTTTAATCCTTTCTCAAAAATAAATATATAAATAAGAAGTAATTTTTTTAGTTATTGCCGGGGGGAAAAAAAAACACTATTTCTGATTAGGGTTTCATTTAGAAATAAATTATTTTAATAAATTTTTCAACTTTTTATAAAAAAAATATACAGAAAAATAAAAAAATAATATAACAATTTATAATAATTTTTTAATTTTTTAACTAAGATATGTAAAACGTTAACAAAATCAAGAAAGTTACAAGCAAAAACTAGAGAGAGAGAGAGAGAGAGAGAGAGAGAATATGAAGAGTCTAGTTGTCCTAGTGTTCGTGGATGCTGTGAAGAAAGTATTGAAAGTAGATGAATCACTACATGCAATGAACTCTTCCTAAGTAATGTAGAATCAGAGTCTGGGTCTGATTTTCTGTCTTTTGGAGCTTTGCGAGTTCCTAACTTCTTCTTCTTCTCCTTGTTTTTCGTCTTTTGGCAACGTTCGCTGAGGTTCGCTCGAACCAATGGCAAAGGAGTACCGTGCGCAGGTACACCCAACAAAACACCCACCCGAGTAAGTACTGTTTTGGGGTCTCGGCTACCTGCTTCTTTGAAATCACAACTCGTATCTTTCTCTCCACTACAATCACAATCACAATCACAATCACAATCACGGTGTAGTCATCAACGAGAATTCATTAACGAGATTATTCAACAAGTCATTATTAATGTTGCCATCTATCTTATCAATATTGTCTTTCCTGGGAGTGTAGTTTTGTTATTTCGTTTATTGCTAACTTACTTTTTCTTTTGGGGAAGGTTGTGATAATGTATCTTCTAAAGCTACAATGACTCGATCTATCTCTGAAGCGAAGCGAGCTCTGACAGTTGAAGTCTAGATCTGCGAAGCGAAGCGGTATGCGATTGAAGCCACAAGCCACTGCGGCTCAGTCCATAGCTATAGAAGCAAAGCTGCAGCAGTTGAAGCCACAAGCCTATATCTGCAGAAGCAGTTGAAGTGCCAGTTGTATAATCTGTTAGAGCTGGTGCACGTGTTATATATAGTGAGTTGTTATAGTGAGTTGTTAGTTAGGAAGTGGTTATGGTTAACTGCACCTTGGTTACCTAGTTACTAGAGTTACACATAATTTGTATATAAAGATATCTGTACTGAGATATTTTTGATATTGGAAATAATAGATTCATATTTTCTTTAGGTTGGATATGTGCTGTGCTTTTTGTTGTCCATTCCTTTGTAATGTTTTATCTATTTTTAATAAAATATTACCTTTTTCTTCCCAGTAAATATATACATACTAGTGTATGCCCGTGCCTGAAGGCACGGTGCAATTAATAATGAGATTAAAATATAATGGTAAGATTTTCTTTGTTCGATTTTTTCCAATGGTGGTGGACAGTCACAGAGTGGAGGTGGCGATGTGTTCTTTATTTCAACACCCATTTCAAAAACTTTTTCAAAATCATAAAAAATCAACACTCATTTTCCATTAAGGATAAAAATAAAGATAAAATATTATGAAGATCAAACTAAAAATAAAAATACATTTCTAAAATCAAAACCCATTTTATGAAGATCAAATATTATTTCACACCCAAATCAAATCAAACCAAACCAAATAACATAGGTTACACCTATAAAACAATCTGGAAAGGCGATTGGTATGTATATAGCTAATTCAGTTGCTTCCTGGAGTATATTAAAAAAGATTAGCCTTGGTAAACTGACCAAAAGATTAGCCTTGCTTCCTGGTGATTGGTATTTATCTAGAAACCTATTTCAAAACCAAAATATAGAGCCGCAAACATACAAACCGAAATCATACAAATCTGAAATCAAAATACATAAATAGAAATACATAAATACCAAAATACAGAGATTCGAAAACTTATTTCAAAATCAAAACCGAAATCATACAAACCCATTTCAAAATCAAAACCGAAATCATAAAAACCCATTTCAAAATCAAAATTAAAACTGAAACCATGTCGTTGGTATTTATGGTGGATTGATCAGCCAAAATTCTGCAGAATTCATATGCAGAATTCTTGCCGAAATCATATGCAGAATTCTTCTTCAGTTTTACTCAATAGGAAAACAATATATCAGTTGGCTCAATATCAAAAAATTCACCCGTATATATCAGTTGGCTCAATATCAAAGCAAAAGCCAAACGTTACCAAAGCAATAACAAAAGAAAAACAATAAAAACCAAAGTAATAAACTAACCGAGCAGCCGAGCAAGATGTCGAGCAGTCGAAGTGAATAGCCGAGCAACCAAAGTGATGAAGGCAAAGCTTTGATGAAGGCAAAAGCTGAGAGAGGAAAAAAAATTCAAGAAGAAGAACAATTACCCGAAGAAGAAAAATTCAAGAAGAATACTAAAGCCATGTTTTCAACACTAAATAATAATACTGAATTGGTTAAAGTCAAGTTTTCAATAACTCTATTGAACCCAGCAATTAAAAACTATAGTCAAGAACCCAGCAGTTAAGAACTCAATAACTCAATATCTATATAACTCAATAACTCAATATATATAACCAGAATTTTAGTACATTTTATACATTTCAGAATTTCAGAATTTCAGCACATTTTAACTCAATAACTCAATATCTATAAAATGTACCAATTCAGTATAAAATGTACTCAATAACTCAATAACTCCATATAGATAACCCAATAACTCAATAACTCAATATATATATCCAGAATTTTAGTATATAGAATTTGAGTTATTGAGTACATTTTTTTATAGATATTAAGTACATTTTTTCAGTATCTTCCCATTCCAGAATTTCTTTTGAACCCAGAATTTCTTTTCCATACAACTCAATAACTCAATATATATCATTTAAATCTACACACACCCAATACAAAATCGAAACCGTATAACTCACCCGTATAACTCAAAATCCAAACCCAAAAACAAAAAAAACAGAGCAAGGAAAATGTGAGCCATTTTAGAATTTCAGAATTTCAGTACATTTTAACTCAATAACTCAATATCTATAAAATGTACCAATTCATTAAAAAATGTACTCAATAACTCAATGTAGATAACCCAATAACTCAATAACTCAATATATATATCCAGAATTTTAGTATATAGAATTTGAGTTATTGAGTACATTTTTTTATAGATATTAAGTACATTTTTTCATTATCTTCCCATTCTAGAATTTCTTTTGAACCCAGAATTTCTTTTCCATACAACTCAATAACTCAATATATATATCATTCAAATAACTCAATATATATCATTCAAATCTACACACACCCAATACAAAATACAAAATCCAAACCCTATAACTCACCCGTATAACTCAAAATCCAAACCCAAAAACAGAAAAACAGAGCAAGGAAAATGTGAGCCATTTTAGAATTTCAGAATTTTAGTACATTTTAACTCAATAACTCAATATCTATAAAATGTACCAATTCAATATAAAATGTACTCAATAACTCAATATAGATAACCCAATAACTCAATATATATATATCCCCAGAATTGCAACTGATAAATTGACTTACTAATGGAATTGTTAACTTGAAAGAAAAGGTTGTGGGATATTTTTAGGTATACCCTTTTCCAACAATTGAAAGCATTCTATTGTTAATATCACTGCAAGAATTTATAATATTAGCCTTTTGCTTTAATGTCTACCTGTGCGAAGTAGCTTAATGTGCTTGACTTCTTTAGGTTATACATCAAACAACCCCCATCAACCACTTCAATATCAGGAGATGTATTTGAGCCGGAATGGGCAGAGTACAAAATCAAGGAAACCAACATGTTTACTGTAGACAAATATCAACAGGTGAGTTCCTTCAATACTTCAAGGATTTGTTGTTCTCTTTGGCAAATTTTCCCTGGGAAAAAAACTTTTGCCATAATTTTCCCTGAGAATTCTTGGCTAATGATGGAACATGTTCCTTTTAACTCATCAACAACTATACTGCATGCTGTTCCAAAGCCGTGGAAAATTTTAGATTTTATTTGTTTTCATTTCCTTTAGTTAGTCAGCTGCACTTATAACTTTGTTTTTTCTGTCACTCAGAAGCATGCTAAAGAATTGATGGTCAGGGTAGAATTCCAGGGAAATCTTTAATTGGAGGCATAACACTGTTCACTCTAGACATTGGTTTGAAAAAAGAAAAAAAAAAACACTGGTTTTCCATATGAAAAAATTCCTCTTGCTGATCTTTGTAGAACTGTCATTTCCTCCATTGATCAATTAGTTGCTTTTATAGATTTGTATAGGTTTGTAGTTGAATCAATATTTGTAGAACCATTTATTTTTCTTAATTTCCAATTTCAAAAGAAAATGTAGGATTCACCAACTTTAACATGCTAACTTGTACATATCCGCCATTTAGTCTGTGTATAGTTCTCTTTGTTTCCTTGTGGGATGGCTTGGTTGAAACTTGGGATTCATAAAATAAAAATCCATTATTTTGGCATGAAACGATTAGTAAATTGAACACGCCAATCAAAGAACACACCCCACTCACATGGGTTATAGTGTAATTGATTTCTGTGTGAGAGTAGAATAACTAATCTAAAATACACAAACCAATCAATCAAAGAACACACCCCACTCACATGGGTTATAGTGTAATTGATTTCTATGCAAGTAGAATAACTGATCTAAAATACACAGGAATCGCAACATTAACATGTAAGAATAACTGATCTATATAAGATGCTATGCAATAACTTTTAATAGAAGTAAGAAGGAAGAGAATCTACATTACCAGATAAAAGCATGCCAAATTTGTAGCAAAGAAGCTTACAATATTATGAAATCATTCCTTGAACTTTTTATCATTCCTTGAACTTTGCAGCATGTTTGTCACTTTTTATCATTCTAAAGAAATTTGCAGCATGTTTGTCACTTTTTATCATTCCTTGAACTTATGTGGTTCTTCCAAAGGCAAACATATTAAGTTCCAAGAAGACAGATTTACTTATTAAGGAAATGAGAGAGATAAGACATGATTAATGCAATACTATGAAAACAGGATAGCTCACAGTAGCATTCAGCAAACATGTGGTTTATTTTAATATACCAAACAAAATCACAATGTTCATCGCAAATGACTGTACAACCAAAATTAATTAGACAAACCTGAAATTGATGAACTGGTAGAGCATCAAAGAATTCATGGGCAATGATGATTGTTGGCACTGAAAGAAAGAAAGAAACAAATAAAGAAGAAAGACAGAGCATATAAGAACTCATATGGTCAGAGAAAGACATAATCAATTTCTCTAACCCCTTAAAAAAATATATCGATACAAAAGAAGTTCACCTACACAATGTTGCCAGTGACTAAAAATTTACATTCATGCATCATTTTATACAACAGTGTGCATGTTAGAGAGAGAGAGAGACAAAGAGGAGGGATTACATACATCGATCCATCTTTGAAGGAACGAATGGCGAGAGAATGTTGACAGAGATCAGAAGAATGGCAGTAGAGGTTACGATCTTTGAAGCATCGACAAGCGACCAAGAAAGGATCAGTCTGGATCTAACAGAGAACACGAAATTGGAGGAAGAGAGACGGAGGCGGAGGCGGTTGAAGCGCCGAGTGTTGTTTCATACTGTCGTTGTTTCTCGCCATTTTCTAGGACTTTCTCAGCCCCGAGAAAATTTCTGTGTAGCTCTCCCAAACACACACGGTAAAAGAAACCCTAAGCTTGAAAGAGATAGGAGGAAGAGAGAGAAGTATCTGTGAAAGAGAGATGTAGAGGGAGAGGGAGAGAGAGAGAGAGAGAGAGAGAGAGAGAGAGAGAGGGGTGCGTGTTCAAAATTTGAAAATTGAAACACAGAGAGATTTTGAGCAGAGAGGAGCACGTGAGAGAGATTTCCAGCCACATTAGGTGAGAAACATTTCGAACCATTAGATCTTGATTGTAATTGATCTCAACCATTGAAATGTTCTTGTAGGACAAATGAGAATGGAACATTTTTTGCCCTTGGATTGAAGCAATCTAATGATCCATATTTTGACACATAGACATTTTCAATTTTGAATTCAAAATCAGCCTTCCATTGTTATATAGATATAATGGGAAAATAACAAATCAATTTATGGGTTGAAAAAAAATTCAAAATAATAGTGAAATTTATAAATTTTAATTATTAAAATCATAAACTTTTTCATGTGTAGGTCATTATTTTTTATAAGTACAACTAATTTGTAGTTTCCCCTATATAATTATATAAATGTTGACAATATTGTAGAGCCTATTAATGATTTGAATAGTTTATTTTGTGAGAAGTAAATTATGTTGATCTAACAATTGTAATCTCTCCATTTTATCATGTTTATTGTCTATTTTCAAAAACAAATTTGATGTCTATTTTTTTTAGACAAACACTTTAAATTGAATAAATTATAATTATCGGATCAACGTTTTTTTTCGTGTGTGTGAATATACAAAGGGCATAAATAATGGTTCAGATCATCGAAACGACATCCGTGCTTGGACAACAACTTCCCTTCCAAATTATAGACGGGAGGGAAGCCCATCTCACATATATGTATGTAGTTGAGGGGAGACTCAGTATATCACACTTGTAAGTCTTTTAAATCAGTGTAACTGCAACATTGGTGAACGTAGTCTAATTTAGGATGTGCCTTGTAAATCTTGTATTCCAGTGTGTTTTTGTGGTTTACAATTCCTGTTTGTTCTTCTCTTCTTTCCTGATTTATCTTTTCAAATTGTTCCATAATAACCTATTACTCTTTTTTTATCAGCAAAATAGAAGAAATTTATTGATAAATCGCAAGTATACAATTACATATGACAAAAACATAAATAAAAAGGGGGTCAAGTGAAAAAAGTATCATAGCATAACATAATAACATATTGCTTATGCTATCAAACCCACGATAATCTCATTATTTTCTGTGCACAAACTTTTATTTATTTATTCTAATTTCAGTGAAGTTAAAATATAAAAAAATTCAAAAGAATTGAATAATATTGTACTGTACTTGGAAAAAAAAAAGTTCAAAGTTCAGTAGTATCAATTAATACCTGGATCCAGCTGCCTGGCTTTCATTTGTAAATAATCGCACCAAAGCTGTGAGGAGGGCTAGTACCTTGTTTGGATCATGATGGCTTCTCAACTCTGTGGGATATGCATTTCGGGGAGGATCAGAGCCAGATCTATTGTTTAGTTTAAATTATGGTTGCAAATGAACAAAGCCATTCGTGAACAGGGTCGAACTCGGCTCGGTAAGAACTTGTTCGAACTCGATTCGTTAATTTTTTATTTTTTTTTTTGCGTTCAAGCTCGAGCTCGTTAAATTTTTAATAAACAAGCCCAAACATTATAAAGCACGGCTCGTTAGCTGGTTCATTTAGTATTTATTATTTATATATTAAATAATATTAAAATGTATATAAAAAAATAAGAGAAATATGCTATTTATATATTTAAAAAATATAAATGTAAATAATAGTTAATTATAGATAGTACATTTATATAATAGTGATAGTAGATATTATTATTTTAGTAAAATATGAACTTTTTTTTAGTATATTTATATATATTGTATATATAATTGTATAATCAAGGTTTTAATTGTAACTTTAATTTCACATGCAAATATGAATTTATAAATTTTTTGGCTTGTTAAGGCTCGTGAACAAGCTCAAGCTCGAGTCGAGCCTAAGCCAACTTGGCTCGAGCTTGGTTCGTCAAATTTTTAATCATTTCGAGCTCGAGCTAGAATTTGAACTCAAGCTTGTTAAAATCATAATAAACAAGTCCAAACATACTAAAACTCGGCTCGACTCGGCTCGTTTGCAGCCTTAGTTTAAATATGTTCTCGTCATAGGCTTTGTCAGTATATTTTCTCTTTCCACTATCACCTCCCATCTTGACCCAAAGTTAAGCAATGAGGAAACCTCATGTATCTATTTATAAGTGCATGTATGACCACTCTGGCGCGACGCAGTTTGTTATAAAGGCAATCTCAAGTTGCTATCATCATAGCATTTGATGTGGGTTCGATTCTCTCGCACAACGCAAATCTTGACTTAAGCAAAACTTGTGTTGAGCGGTCTGTGCAAGCTCTCATAGTCTCTAGTCTGGACAGAACAACAGGACACCTTGATACTCCCGACTTGAGCTCTGCCTTGGACCTGCAAGAAGATGTGAGAATTTTCCTTTAAAAAAAAAAAAAAAAAAGCGGACGTATATGGTGGGAGTGATTTATTATTATTATTATTATTATTATTATTATTATTATTATTATTATTATTATTATTATTATTGTTATTAGTATTATTATTTTAGACATTTGGTCATAAATCTAATTTTCAAATTTGTGAGGTAATTGCTCAAGTTTTAATTTTTTGGAATTATAACAATAATAATAATTTAAAAAATCATATTATTTTTACATATTTATATCTATCTGTTTAATGTCATCTATTTGTACGCCACACCTAATCTATATATTTGTCCATATTGCCATTACTGAAGAAAGATTGATCTTTGAATATTATTTCATCACACTAAGAAACATTTTACAGATCTGTGTATATATATAGGAGTGCTATAACAAACTCACTAAACAAACTCTCTAACTAACCAACCATATTATCTAACTAACTAACCATACAACTGCATTTTGCTGAATTGCTAAGATAACAGTTGTGTGACTTAATTAGCATCACAATCCAATGCTGAGCGCTTGGAGTCCTCCTCTGTCTCTTGTATCTTATCAGCCCCCCGCAAGCTGATGGGAGAAGGAAGGAGCATCAGCTTGTCTTTGAGATAATGAAAACAAGAACCAGACAAAGGTTTGGTAAACAGATTAGCTAATTGATCAGATGTAGGAACATACTTGAGAAGAAGTTGTTTGGAAACAACACGCTCGCGAATGAAATGACAGTCTATTTCAATATGTTTAGAGCGGGAATGAAAAACTGGATTTGAAGCAAGAGCCATAGCAGATAAGTTGTCACACCATAAAACGGGAATAGAAGGAGGAACCAAAAAATCCTTAACCAACTGCTGAAGCCAACTAACTTCAGCAGCAGTATTAGCTAAGGATCGGTATTCAGCCTCAGTGGAGGAACGAGAGACCGTAGGCTGCTTTTTAGCAGACCAAGAGATCAAATTTGGGCCTAAAAAGACACAATACCCTAATGTAGAACGTCTATCCAAAGTATCACCGGCCCAATTTGAGTCAGAAAATGCATGAAGAGTTAAAGGACCAGGAGTGAAACTCAATCCATGAGAAATAGTGCCTTTAACATAACGAAGGAGACGTTTAACATGTTGAAAATGGGCATTGGTAGGAGCAAGTTTCATCAATGGCAGATTCATCTTCTTTACCATCAAATCTTAATCTTCTCATCTCAAATTTTGGATCATTGGTTACTGTCAAGCTTGATTGTATAAATTTCTTGATATGGAAGAGTCAAATGCAAAACATGCTCCGTGCTATGAATCTCTTAGGATTTGTCACAGGATTGATTCAATGTCCTGCTTCAGAGATCATGGATTCATCTGGAAAAACACTTCCAAATCCAGAGTATGCAAAGTGGAAAACAATTGATGCACATCTCTTGAGTTGTTTGACTGCTACACTATATCCTACTGTGTATTCATCCATTCTCCATCTTCAACACAGTGCTGAGGTATGGAAAGCGCTTGAAAAACGGTTTACATCTTTGTCTAAATCACATATCCATCAGTTAAAAAATAAGCTGCAAACTGTCTCAAAGAAAACCTCTTCAATGGAAGAATATCTCTTCAAAATCAAAGAAATTTCAGATCAATTGTCACTAGCCTCTGCACAGGTTGATGATGAGGATTTGGTATTAATGACTTTGAATGGTCTTCCTAGTGAATATGATGCATTCGCTACTGCTATTCGAGCCAGATCTGAAGATATTTCTATGGATGAGCTATGCTCATTGTTGTGTTCCGAATCTATTCATATTGAGGCTAAGATGAATAATTCCAACACCAGCACTGATCTCAATGTTGCCTACACAGCAGCCAAAGGATTTACTCAACAATATTCGTACTCTGGTTTTAATTCTCAATCTTTCCATTCTGGATCAGAAAGAGGTGGTTATTCACAATCTAGAGGTTGCAACACTTATAGAGGAAGAGGAGGCATATATATGCAATCTCGAGGAAGGTTCAACAATCGAAATAAAGATCGATCTGCCTCTTCTCAAGGCTGTCAGATCTGTGGTGGTCTCAGTCATTCAGCTTTTGACTGCTGGTACCGTATGGACCCAAATGTTCAACCTAGAACATCACAGACTTCTCAGTCCTATCAACCTAGAACATCACAGACTTCTCAGTCCTATCAGTCCTCCAGTCCTGGTCCTTCTAAAGCCTATACAGCCTCTGTAGCTTCTAATTCTGCATCTGTATCAGCTTCAAATGACACAAGTGTGCCTTGGTACATTGATTTTGCAGCCACCAATCACATGACAAATGATCTTGCAAATTTTTCTCTATATGAAGCCTACCCTGGACATGATCAAGTAACTGTAGGTAATGGTACTTCCTTACCTATTCATCATATTGGACAAGGTCTTTTACCTACTCCTACTTATTCTTTTCATCTTAATAATCTTCTCCATGTTCCTTCCATTTCCTCTAATCTTCTCTCTGTGCATCAGTTGACAAAAGATCACCATTGCATTGTCGTTTTTGATGCTCATTCTTTTGTGGTTCAGGAAAAAGTCACGAAAAAGGTTCTACATAAAGGAGTTAATAACAATGGGCTCTATCAGTTCAGTGCTTCTTCTTCTCCTTCTTCACCACATGCTTATCAATCCTGTTTTTCTACTTTAGATCCACTATGGCATAAAAGGCTAGGCCATATTTCTCATGAAAAATTTCAAAGTTTAGCTTCTCATTTACCTGTTTCTTTTTCTGACAACAATAAATCTATGCCTTGCATTGATTGTAATATGTCCAAAATACATAGATTGCCTTTCAAATTGTCAAATTCCTCTGTGAATTCTCCTTTTTCTTTAGTTCATAGTGATGTATGGGGCCCTTTTGTTACTACAAATACCAAATTTCGGTTCTATGTTTTGTTTGTTGATGATTACGCTAGATTCACTTGGATATATCCTTTACTTTACAAGAGTGAAGTTTATGCTAAATTTCTTGATTTCAAAAGATATGTTGAAAATCAGTTTACCACTTCTCTAAAAATTTTGCGAACAGATAATGGGTCTGAGTTTGTGAATAAACAAATGGTTTCTTATTTGTCTTCTTAAGGCATCATTCATCAAACCAGTTGTCCATACACCCAAGCTCAAAATGGTGTTGCCGAAAGGAAGCACAGGCATGTAACTGAAACTGCCATCGCTCTTCTTCACTATTCCTCTTTGCCTTTGTCTTTCTGGTTTGATGCAATTGCCACAGCTGTGTTTCTTATTAATCGTATACCCAGTTCTGTTCTTAAAAATGTTTCTCCATTTGAAGCTTTATTTCATTCTGTGCTTGATTACTCTTCGCTTAAGGTTTTTGGTTGTCAATGCTTTCCTTGGCTTAAGCCATATATCTCTCATAAACTTCAGCCCAAGTCCATTCCCTGTGTCTTCATTGGGTATCATCCTACTATCAAAGGATATAGGTGGCTTGACCCTATTACTGGCAAAATCTACATCTCCAGGCATGTTCTCTTTAATGAGTCATGTTTTCCTTTTTCCTTATCCACTTCTTCATCTCTTTCTTGTTCTTCTTCTTCTTCTTCTATTCCTTCTTTCTTTTGGTCTTCACCCTCTACTTCTTTAGTCTCACCAAATTCAGCTTCTCCTTCTCCTAGTTTTCCCTATATTTCCAATTGTCCTCCTTCTGTTCCCATCAATTCTATTACCATTGATCTTCCACCTGTTTCACAGCCATCTGCTGTTCCCAGATCACCACAATCTGCTGCTCCCATATCCATTGTCCAATCATCTGCTGCTCCCATCTCTACAGTCTCCCTTAATTCCCATCTTATGACCACACAGTCTAAGGCCAAACTTCCTGTGTGTTTTCAAGCTATATCTGTTTCTGATCTTTCTTCTCAGCTTCTCAGCTCTGATACCATGAAGAAAGATTGATCTTTGAATATTATTTCATCACACTAAGAAACATTTTACAGATCTGTGTATATATATAGGAGTGCTATAACAAACTCACTAAACAAACTCTCTAACTAACTAACCATATTATCTAACTAACTAACCATACAACTGCATTTTGCTGAATTGCTAAGATAACAGTGGTGTGACTTAATCAGCATCACAGTCCAATGCTGAGCGCTTGGAGTCCTCCTCTGCCTCTTGTATCTTATCAATTACCACTAGCTATTACTAGTTGCCACCACCAAAAGCCATCAGCCAAGTCCGGCAACTTTTCATTAACTGATGATCCGATGATAGTAGAGTCAATATATAATATGATAGAACAAAAAAAGTGTATTGTATAATGTAAATAATAAAATTGTCTCGTTCTCTATCAGGTTAAGTTTCTAGATGTGTTGGTGGTTAACAATTTAATATAGTACCAAAGAAGATAATAAATCCTAGAACATTTGTTCAGCTTAAATTTTTAGATGGGTTGGTAGTTAACAATCTAATATATGTCAACACAATTTTGAAAACTTAATAGTTCTAGAATATTTTATATTTCTTATTCAATTTCAATTTCAATTTCAAAATAAAAATATAATATTATTAAAAGTGCTGTCTGTCCAACTTTGCTACATGGGCCAAGTCCACCCATCAGGATCATTTTCTTTCTTTCAACAATTATAGTTTTGTCATTGCCATGACTATAGTACCTGGTAAACCTAAGTTATATTGAAAAGGTTTGCTAATGTCTTCCAAAATTATATCGGTAAGGGCTACTAATGTAAACCTAAATAATTTTATTTATTTCAACAACTACAGTTTTGTCATTATCCTGACTTTAGTACCCTGGTAAACTTAGGACGAGGAGATTGAGCTAGAATACTATATAGATGCATGTTCATGTATTTAATGAATTTACTTTTAATAATATTTTATAGGTTTTATATTTATTTTATGATGGCAATAACGTGAAATGTCAATTTCTTTCTTTCAGCAACCAAAAATTTAGTCATTTTGTGACCTAATGAAATATTTTTATTTCTTTCAACAACCGTAGCTTTGTTATTATCCACGTTTTTTTTAATAGCATGAAAAGGAGAACTTTACTGATGAGATCTAAAAATGCATTAGAGTTACCATGACAATCATCAATAAAAAGCATAAATGTGCGAACTAGCGAAACTATCCCATCCTAATTAGATTAATCCTAAGGTCACGTTTGTTTGACAGATTAAGTTAGATCAGATTGTTAGTGAATGGATGGTTAGTAAATAAATTATTAATGTGTGGATTGTTAGTGAGGAGATTAAAGTAAAAGTGAGTTTTGATGATAATGTAAGAGATGGTTAGTGTTGGGATTGTTAAATTATTTTTAAAATAAATAAATAAATTATTTCTATATTTAAAAAGAACTGAAACAATTAAAACAAACAGATGCACTTGGTAAAAAAAATAAAATTAAGAAAATAAATTTTTTATATAAAATAGATTCAATATGCTCACTATTTTCCTAATCTCACCTTCAACCCGGCCAGCCAAGCTAATCCCCCTATAGAACAGGATTACTAAGCCCCTTGAACTATCAATTCGTCCTCCCATTTCACCACCAAACACACTGTGGGTGGGACCCATAGCCATAGTAGTTTAATCCGGCCACTCAAGCCACGAAACAAACATGACCTAATTTTAGTACATGTAGGTAAACCTAAGTAGTTGAATGACTGACAATAAAATAGGTAGATTAATGTCTAGTTATGTGTTTAATGGATTTATTTGTTGTAAGATTGTTTCGGGACTGACAATAAAATAGGTAGCTTACAAAAAAAGTAAAAAGAGAGATGGTGCAGGGTGGAAATGGACGTTGGATTCTGGTAGTGAGATAGCGGAGAGGAGGCAGAGCACATGGCAAGGAAGCGAAGCATGGCCTTTTTACTGTATTCGTGGATAACATACTGTCAACCATGGATGCTAAATCACTGTTCAAACTTTTTACAAAGTTTGGGATTGTAAAGGATGCCTTCATCCCTTTCAAAAGAAGGAAAGCGACAAACTCAAGATTCGGGTTTGTGAGATTTGATTGTCATGTAGCCGAAGTTGTTGCCATCCAAAAAGCGAATGGTCTTTTGGTGGATGATATGGTGCTAGAGGTCAAAATTCCTGCTTATGATAAGAATAACAAACATGAACAGAGCAGGAGAAAGCCTGTAGACACCACATTTTTGACCGTCCTTAAGACTTGGACATCATCGTTTGAACACACGATGATCATCCCTGTTCGTGTTCATCTTGAGTTCTTGGAGGTTTCGGCTACGCGCCTTGCCTCAAGACCTCTCGACTTGTTTGTTTTGTGTTTGGTTTTGCATCAAACACTTGTTGTTTTGCTTCTGAGGGTAGGAAATAGCTCGTAGGCCATCCCCACACCTCACCGGCCATGGCTTGAGGCCACTGGCCTTGTTTCCTTGCCACCGGCCACTGGTGATGGTCGGTCGGCACATTTTGTGGTCGGTCGGCCAACTTTGTTGGCCGATTAGCCACTTTTTCTAGCCGAGACCTTTTCTTGAGGGGGTTTGAACCTTTTGAACCCCCTATTTTAGCTTCTTGAAGAAGCTTGAACCTTTCGAACCCTTGGTTTTAGCTTCTTGAGGAAGCTTGAACCTTTTGAACCCTTGGTTTTAGCTTATCCAAGAAGATTGAACCGTTTGAACCCTTGGTTTAGCTTCTCCAAGAAGCTTGAACCTTTTGCACCCTTGGTTTAGCTTTTCCAAGAAGGTTGAACCCTTTGCTCTAGCTTCTCCAAGAAGCTTGAACCTTTCTTAGCTTCTTGGAGAAGCTTGGCCCTTTTGCTCCAAGCTTCTTAGAGAAGCTTGGACCTTTGGGTTAGCTTCCTTGATAAGCTTGACCCCCTTGACCCTTTTTATGTTAGCTTCTCTTAGAAGCTTGGCACCTTGCCTTGGCCTATATAAGGAGAGCCTCTCCTTCTATTTCAAGGGTTGAAAAATCTGATATATAAGATATATATATATATATATCACTCTCTTTCTATATCTCCCTCTCTCTTTACATTTGGGTGTGTTAGAGGGTTCAAAAGGGTCTCGTTCTTGGCCTATTGGACACCACTTCATAGCCACACACTTCCATCATCACTTGGAGGTTCATGGAGCTTGTTTTTAGAGGTTGAGGGTTGCATTTTTGGGTCTAAAAGCTACTGGTTCTTGCTGGTCTTCAAAGGTAACCCTTTTTCCCTCTTTATTCCCCGTTTTTGCACACACTTTTAGCCAGTCTTGCATGCTGTTTTGGGCTTTTTCATAAACTGAAAAAAGTCTTATTTTGAGCTCCATTTGAATTTTGTTGAAGATCACTTTTGTGTTTGGGGTCGTTTACCCCCTCTTAGGCCTTGTTTGGCCCCATTTTGTGCTATTATTGGTGAGCTTCGGGACCACCTTGTTTGGGCCTCCTCACCACTGAAATCTTGAGGGATTTCAGTGGTGAGGATGGTGGTTTAAGCTCCTAAGAAGGAGAGGGCCATCCCCTCCCCGTGTTGTCTTCAAGAAGTGCCATTTTAGCCCCGTGTGTGAGCACCATTTTTAAGTTCATGTTGGCCATGCCTTAAGTGTTATTTGTGCTTATTTTGCCATGGTATAGCACTGTTTTCACTTGGTTTAGACACACCATGCTTCCTTTGCATACTTGTTTTGTAATGCCATGAAATTGCCTTAGCATGTATCTAGCATTTAGACCACTATGCTTACTTGTTTTGGCTTAGCTTTGTGAAGCTTTTATGCATGTTTTAGTGTGTTTGAGGACTTTTTTTGGTTTTTTGGGTCATCCATGATTTGCTTTGTATAGCTACCTTGCAATCTCCCTTGTAGGCCTTGAGTGTTTGACCCTCTAGCATGCTCTATTTGCATTATTTCAGTGGTTTGGAACCACTTGCCATGTCGTTTCAGTCCTTATGGCATGCTTTTATACTTGCATTTGATGCTCCTTTAATGCTTTAAGAGGTTGGTGTCTTATGCTCCATGTTTGGTCCCTTTTGCATACCTTGAGAATTTGGTCATTTAGATGTCATCCAAGTGGTTTTTGGGCTTGCTTTTGCATGACTTAGGACTGTTTTGGCTCACTTTGGTCATTTGCTTCATGTGTCACATGACCATAGTTTAAGTCCTTGGGTTTGGTTGCATGCCTTGCTTGCATTGGTAGGTGGATTTGGTATCATCTTAACATGATTTTCAGAATTTGATGTGCATGCCATTTGTCCATGATTATCCTCTTTTAAGAGTGCTTAAAAGATGCTCTTTAATGCTTAAGTGTTGGGCCATGTTTGCATGCATTGTTTGTGTGTGTATTTTCCTCCATTCCATAGCATTTTGGCTTCCTATTTAGACATGGCCGAGGCTTGTCCATATTGGTCTAAGTCCACATTTCGCATGTTGTTCAAATGTGATCACATTGCTACATGCTTGCATGCTTCGGTTGCATAATGTTTTGCATGCTCATTACTTGCATTGTTGACACATGCCTAGCTATATTCCATTTTGTTGCATGCTTCCCCCATGTTCATCTTTGCATGCTTGCCCTCATGTTCATATTGCATGCTTAGTTCACATGCCTAGGTTGCATTGCATTGAGCATGCATGCCTTGTCTCTTGATCAAGTGATAGAGGTTGGGCCTTATGTGTTTGTTTGCATTTCATTTGAAATCAAAATGCACAACTTGGCCTCTTTGGCCATCACGCATTGAAATGCGCGATTGGTGGTCCGAGGGTCAAGCACCATCCTCCTTCGAGTCATAAACATGATAAGGAGTGTGGTTGGTGCAAACATTGCTTGAAATGCATTGCCATGCCATGTTTTGCCTTTTGCTGCTGTCAAAACAGGTTTCTGGAGGAAGCTTTGGCCGGCCGACCATCCTTAGTGCCGACCGACCAAATAAATAGTCGATGATCATTACCAATGGTCGATGATGATTTCCCTTGGCCGATGGTACTCTACAGTGTCCATGGAGCATACCTTGGGAGTTGTGAAATTTTCAGAGTAGCAGAGTAGGGTAAATAGAGGCAACTTGTGCATGGCGACGGATTTCTGAGTAAACTCGAGCACGCGTACATTGGGCCCTCTTCCGAGGCCTTTTACTGCTTTCTTAGCTTAGTTAATTTTCTTAACTAGTTAAGTGGTCTGTAATATTTAATTAGCTTGTAGATTAATTAATTTGTATTATTTTTTTTGGTCCCTCGGAGCAAGGGCGAATTTGTAATAAGTGTGGGTGCATGTGTACATGTCTTCCAATCCCCACTTCTTTCTCCATTTTACTTACCTGCTTTCAATGGTTAGTCTTAGGGCATATTTAAATTAGCATACCTTATGCTATGCATGCATGCATCCATACATTTGTCTTGCATGCACCGGGCTCGGCGCATCATACTAACTGCATTGTATTTCAATTCTAAGTTGAATACGTGTTAGTTGTAGCATCATCATATGTCATCTTAGAATAGCCGAGCCTATTGTAGTTGCATCTTGCATGTGTTGCATTAGCCATCTTAACATGAACTAGGATCATGCATATGATTACTAACTAGTTTCTATTTTGGCTCGAAGTACTAGGTGAGCTTTTATGTTTTAGCATCTCGCATGTGTGTGAATGTTAACATAATAGCATGCTTACCATGAGGCTATGTGCTTATGTGATATAACTGCCTGAATGCCTGTGGGTGAAGGTTGGATTGTTTGAGTTGGGATAACTCATTGAAATCCGTGTTTTAGGCTACTTGTGAGTAGCAAATTTCAAATCATTTTTCAAATAAATGGATATGTAATGCTTTGTTCCAAATTAGGCGATCTAGTCTATACTTGTTTTGCTGTGCGCATCACATAGTAATTCTAGCTAATTAATCAGAATAAGAACGCATGTGTTTTCAAAAATGAGATATCATGGTTAGTAAAGGCCGATCTTCGGATCGGGCGAGAGGGGGTGCTCATAGCTGACCTTCTCCAATCGTACCCAAGTTCTCGAGCCGAGGCAACTTTGGTGATGACGGACATGTGGCCTTAGGCAAACGTGTCAGGGTTTCCTAAATTCCCCCAAAATAAATATTTAGGTGGCGACTCTGTACCTGGCAAAGCAGTCCATGTTTGCCACTTCTTTTCTAAAAATCTGTTTTCTCAAAACGATTTGCTGGATTTGGACTCTTTAGTTCAGATTTAGAACCGTGACAATCGACTCCGAACTGTGGCATGAGGCCCCACGCGGGCGCGTCCATAGTTTTTGGCGACTCTGCTGGGGAGATTAGAGAGCTTGACTCAAACTCGTGATATCTTGTTTTGATTTCACTTATGTTTTTCTTTGCATTGCACGTGCATTGGTGTGCCTAGGACACCGTGTTGGCCATCTGCTATTCCTGAACGGTTTGCCGGAGGCTTGTCTTGGCAAGGCATGACCATTAGGCTAACCGGTTGCGGGCTCTGCCAGTATGGGAACACAAACCCCGGTTTTCACCGGGGCACCTTTTTTGACCATTCAACCTAGTGCATATCGAAATCCATAGTGACCATTCCAAACTAGGACAGGTTGCTTACCCGATGTTAGGTTGTTTGAAATCGCTGCGTGCGTAGTGAAATTCTAGCTCCTAACAAAATAGGACAGGGAAACCCTACCCCAACATAGGGGTGTTTTGGCTCTCTTTTACATGCTATGTGCTTTTAGAGTGTATCTCTACAGGGAATGCATGTATCAGTTTGTAATCTGAGTGCGCAGCATCGATATTTATGGAATTAGTTTTACTTGAGGGTATCATTTTGGGGCAGATTATTTGAGAACGATGATCGATTGAAATGCATCATTCCGCTATGCTCATATCCGTTCTAGTGAAATTGAGTTGAGATACTGTCTGTTTTCTCTTTTGCTAGGTAGTCCTGGAACTATAGCTTCAGAAGGCTCCACTATCCTCTAGGTACATTGGACTTGTGCTGATAGACTTTGTCGGGTCAGAGATTCAGTTCAAGGGCAATCAATGTTCCTTTGCTAGAGGTAGGGTAAAAACGCCAGTCAGGCACAGATCATCAGTTCAACAGTCTTCGGATTAGCGGTCATTATCCATCTCACCTGTGCGCAGTTGGGTTGAGATATCTATTTTTTACCTCAGGGAGATATACCGGTTGCTCAGTTAGACCAGGACAATATGTCGAGTTTGGAAGAGATGGTGCGCCAACTCCAGGATAGTATGAAAGCCATGCAGCAAGACACTGTCTGTCAAGCAGAATTAAACAAGCAACAGGCTGTGGTCATAGCCCAACAGGCAGAGACAATTGCCAGGCTAGAGCAGCAAACTTGAGTATCTACTTCACACCAGGTTCCTCCCCCACCAAGAGTTCCCATACTCGGGGAGGCAACCTACGTCCAGAATGATGCGAACATTCCAGTTAGGCTAGCTCCGCCCCCGGTTCTAACCCAACTATCTAAAACACCCACCAACCTACCAGACTCCCCCTTTGGGTTCAAAACGGACCCCGCAGCATTGAAAGTAAGCAAGCTTGAGAAATTGTTCAAAAAGTCTCAGGGGGCCCACTCTATTCCTGATATAAAGGATGGTTATACCGACTCAGTGGTGACATTACCAGATCGGTTCAAGATGCCACATATCGATCGATTCGATGGCTCTGAAGACCCAATGGTGCACCTCCAACTGTTTTCTAATATCTTGAGGCCAATGGGTTTGACCACAGCCCATAAATTGTCACTATTCGGCCGAACCTTGTCTGGGATAGCCGCAATCTAGTATGCAAAATTGGAGAACTCTGTGAAATAGAATTGGGAAGAGATGGCTGAGGCCTTCAATGATCAATACTCCTACAACACATAGATTGAGGTCACAACTCGTGATCTTGAAGTCACCCGCCAAGAGCCAAAGGAGGGTTTCTTAGAGTTCGTGACGAGATGGAGAGCAAAGGCCTCAATGATGACTACAAGGCCTTCCAACAAAGATCAGATTCGGATGGTTGTGCGCAACCTCCAGCCCAAACTAATGCAGAAAATGATCATGCTCCCCTTCCCTACCTTTTCAGATTTGCATGAGATGGGAGTACAGATCGAGGATGAGATGAAACAGGGTCTGATTGACCAAGACCGAGAGCAGTCCAAGAGGGCATTCAACTGCAGTTCGAATGCAACCACCAGTGGTGATGCAGCTGCAAGATCTTTTGAAGTTGGAATGGTCACCACCACTCCTAAAACAGCCACCCCCTTTGTTGGTGCATCCAATCCAAACCCTCGAACTTCAGACTATCTACCCCGAGGCAAGAGGGTTTTCACCTCGCTTTATATGCCTCTGTCTAAAGCTCTAGGGGTTCTACTCAGGAAAGGACATCTAAAACTGTTAGAACAACAGCCTCTACCCGATCCTCTCCCTCCAAAGCATGACCCGGCTAAGTACTGTGCTTTCCATCAACAAATTGGTCATGACACCGACAGTTGTGTCCGTCTTCGCTACGAGATACAAAATCTGATTGACAATGAGGTTATCGTCACACCATGTCCTGCAAAGTCTATCGGCACTTGATCAGTGAACTTGTGGGGGATAATGTGATATGATCGGGGGATGAACCACCTGCGGACGGCATTCAGTTTATTTCAGATGTGGTGTATGGCACGCACTGTTTTGAGCATTTGTGAATGCTGGGTTTTATACGTTCTGGCTTGGGTACTGAGTCAGTTCTGTCGTTTTTGTTTTGAGTCTGTCTCTTTGTTTTGAGTCGGTCTTTTCATATTGAGTTAGTTAGGGTCTGTCTTGTTGTATCGAGTCAGTCCTATTGTACAAAAGGTTGGGTGATTCCGGGGGGTGTTACCTCGGGCATCACTATTTTGTTTTGCGTTTGTCTTTTCGTTTTGTTTTGAGTCTGCTTCTACTTGAAGCCAGTTACACGAACAAATTTGAATGAACAGTAGTGATTTTCACATTCTTGTATTCGCTTCTGCCTTGTGCCAGTTGTGCCAGAAGTTCTAAATGAAACGACGGAGCATCTCACCGGCTCTCCTGCGCCTTGAAGTCATTGTAATGACCTGATTTTTTCAAAACTTTTTGAACACTGCGGTGAAAACAAAGAGGGAGGAATTCCTCGGGATTTGCAAAACTTTGATCAAACTAAGAGAAAGAGAGGCGTGCTATGCCCTTAATGAATGAAATCATGTTTGTTAACGTGAGTACTGAGAAGGACCCTGGCTTGATCCAGATTGGTTCCACACTATCTTTAGCGCAAGTGATTTGTCACTTTCTTAAAAATTTTCAAAAAAAAAAATATTTTGCGCGGTCCTGCGAAGACCTGTGTGGAATCGCTCTTGCGATGTGCAACTTAGGATCGCTCTCAGCCTCGAGACTTGAGCCCTTGCTTTCAAACCTTGAACCACAATTCAGAATGTTCAACGATCAACTAAAACATGAGGCCTGTGTGGCCAGATCAGAAGCGGCCCATGAACCAGGGGTGAGAAAGTCAAAAGAAGCTTGCAAAGCTAGATCAAAAGCACCTCTTGAACTAGGGGCAAAAGATGCCAGATTGTGCTCGAAGAGCCGAAGACGGATCATTCCAGAAATCAATGAAGATCGGCAAGAATGCCAAACCCCAGAAGGGAAGAAAGAACAAGGTATCGCTGAAGGACAACTGAGTTCCGATCCACAACACTAGGGGCAAATTCAGCCCCCATTGGATGGACTTCTGCATCATCAGCAAATAGCAGCCATTCTCCTGGATTTAGATGACTTCAAGATCTCAAAACCATTTGACATGGACAAAGCTACACTTTTACCCTCGAGAGGCTTGCTAGGCCGAAAACCCGAAAGGGCGACCCAGGCAAAAGTTAGAGCAAGAAAAAGAAGAAAAATGCAAAAAAAAAAAGAAAAAAAAAAGAGAAAAAATGAAGAAAATAAAAAGAAAAGAAATGAAAAAAATAGAAAAGAAAAGAAAAACAAAACTCGCAAGGTTGAAAACCCAGAAGGGCGGCCTTGGCAAAAGTTAGAGCGCAAAAGGAGAGGTTAATACCCGAGTGTACCTTAACCCCGAACTATGTAAGGCTTGATTCCCATGTTTGGGATACGTAGGCAACTTCATTCTGAAGTCCAGCCACAAACACCTCTAAAATTGATTGTGTCCATGTAATGGTTTTGATCATCTTTGCATTCTCTATATCCGAGAGTTCAGTAGTGATCGTCACTCTGAGGATTGATTGCAGTGTGCCATGACGCTATCCAAACAAGGGGCAACTTTCCGTTGCCATTCAATACGCTGTGGTGCCGTTCAAACAAGGGGCAACTTTCCGTTGCCGTACAGTGTCCTTCAGACCAGGGGCAATTTTCAATTGCTATGGATCCGAGGTTGCACATCTCAAGAGTAAGTTCCGTGCTCGTTGAGCAGTGGTCGTTTGCAAAAAAATAGTTTTTGAGAATTTTTACTAAGGTTGACTAATTCTCTCGAAAATTTGCTCCAATTTTTTTCAAAAACTGGACCATATCTTGGACCCAAAAAGGAAAATTTTCAGTGCTCATAACCTGACTCGCATGATTTCAAATCAAAAATCGGACAAGCATGTTAATCTAACTCTCATTTTGGTCAAAATTGTTTTAGTAGAAAGCAAAAACAAAAAATGGTCAAAATGATGAAATAGGGGCACAGTTGGGTCAGGTTTTCTGTCCTTTCCCCTTTATCAACGCACTTGCCGAAAGGGCACCGTATTCGCCAAAAAAAGGGCACCACTGAAGCTGACCGCAAAAGGGCTGAAAGCTCTCTCATCCTCCAAGCAACGAGGTATCAAGCCAAATGCGAAGCACGAGCCAGAATGGGACAAGATATTCCACTCCCTTATCTGGATAGATCTGATCATGTCCAAACTCCCCAGTAGAGCATCGTCAACCGATGTCAGCTGTAGATTTTCTACACACCCAATCATAGCGTAGCCCCTCTGTGGAAGAAACTCATTGTTGTGAACAAGAAGAAGAATCTAGCGGAATGCTAGGGGCAAGACCCTGCAACTTTCTGTTTATCCATCAACTACTCAGGGGAGGGATTAAAAAAATGAGAGATTGAAGAATAGAGAGATGTGCGCTGAGAGAAAAAGTGAGGAAAAGGGCTTTTTTAGAAAAATAGAGATTGAGTGCTAGAGTGATGCAAGAATCACAAATGAGAGAGGGTGGGAAACAATACCTGGAGAAACTAGCTCCTCGTGTACTAGGAGGTCTCTCATCTTTGTAACGCCTCTGTGTGTTGTGTCTTTTGTTTTGTCTCAATTCTTGCTTTGAGTCGTTTCGAGTGTTACTCGATGTGTTTAGGTTGTTTACCTTTGTTTTTCCTTCGTCAAGTCGTTTTGGCTGTGGCCGGTCGTCGGCTCAATACCCGGTTAATAACTCATTTCTCAATTTCAAAAAATCATCTTGTGCTCAGAGTGCTGTGCCATTCTCCACATTTGTGCAAAACAGTATTTGTTCTTTCATAAAACAGTAGGGTCCACCCTCGATAAGTGTGAACAGTAAGACAAGGACCTATCTGAAGCTATGTGGGTTCCAGACTGCAAAACAAAAGAAAAGAAGGAAAATTTGGAGCATCTTAGTGTGTTTCAACTTTGGCAAATTCCGAGACTGCATTCCAGGTGCACCTTCTTAGGCCTCACCATTTCTCTGGAGTATGAGTGTATCTTAACCCTAAGCTTAAGCCTGCTTCAGGTCAGAATCGCAATTAAAGCAACTGCAGATGTTATCTCTCGCCAATATAGACAAGGTGTCCCCTTTTGAGCTGAGCATGTTGCCAAGTCCTCTGAGAGGTAAATCGGAGGCACCAAAGTACATGATTAATGCACCCATACTTGCATAGAAAATGCATTTTATCGCACTTCTTTTGAGCACCTCACTTGCATTGTTTTGCACACACTTTATGTTGCGTTGTCACGCACACTCTGTTGCATTGTCATGCACCTTTTCACTTGCATTGTTATGCCCACTTCACTTGCATTGTTATGCATGGTTCTAGTTGCATTGTTATGCACACTTCACTTGCGTTGTTACGCGCATTCCACTCGCATTGATTATGCGCCCTTTTGATTGCATCGTTTTGCATGCTCCTTTACTTTGAAACACCAGGATACGTCCCTATGTTCCTATTTTCTCCAAAACACCGGGATACGTCCCTAAGTTTCTGCTTCTTTTTCGGAAACCCTGGGATACGTCCCTAAACACCGGGATACATCCCCAAACCTTGGGATATGTCCCTAAACACGGGGATATGTCCCTAAGCACCGGGATATGTCCCTATGCTTCTCCCCTTTGGTTAAGAGCATTTGGAATACGTTCCAATGCTTATACCTTTTCGAAACACCGGGATACATCCCTATGTTTCTCTCTTTCCAAAACACCGGGATACGTCCCTATGTTTCTCTCTCTTTCCGAAACACCGGGATACGTCCCTTTGTTTCTCTTTCCTTCAGAAACACCGGGATACGTCCCTATGTTTATCTCTCTTTCCGAAACACCGGGATACGTCCCTATGTTTCTCTTTCCTTCAGGAACATCGGGATACGTCCCTATGTTTCTCTCTCTTTCCGAAACACCGGGATACGTCCCTATGTTTCTCCTTCATTCCGAAACACCGGGATACGTCCTTATGTTTCTTCCCCTTTTCCTAAACACCGGGATACGTCCCTATGTTTCTCCTTCATTCCGAAACACCGGGATATGTCCTTATGTTTCTTTCCCTTTTCCTAAACATCGGGATACGTCCCTATGTTTCTCCTTCATTCCGAAACACTAGCATATATCCCTATGTTTCTTCCCCTTTTTGGAAACACCGGGATACGTCCCTATGTTTCTCCTTCATTCCGAAACACCGGGATACGTCCCCATGTTTCTTCTCCCTTTCTGAAACACCGGGATATGTCCCTATGTTTCTCTCTGTTTCCGAAACACCGGGATATGTCCCTAAACACCGGGATACGTCCCTTTGTTTCTCCCTCTTTGGTTAAGAGCATTTGGAATATGTTCCAGTGCTTGAACCACTCTGAAACACCGGGATACGTCCCTTTGTTTCTCCCTCTTTGGTTAAGAGCATTTGGAATATGTTCCAATGCTTGAACCACTCTAAAACACCAGGATATGTCCCTATGTTTCTCCCTCTTTGGTTAAGAGCATTTGGAATACGTTCCAATGCTTATACCTTTCCGAAACACCGGGATACGTCCCTATGTTTCTTGCATGATCATAAGTTATGCTCGGCTTTGTACATTGTCTTGCATTTTGGCCCTGCCTTCAGGTGCATATCTTTATCTGTAGCTTGTATGCTTTGTCCAAGTCTTTGGCCTTGTCAAAAATGGGTCGTCTCTGGGCTTTGACATTCACTCCCGCCATTTTTATGACTTTCGAGTTCTGTCAAAGAGGGGCAACTGTAGACACCCTATTTTTGACCGTCCTTAAGACTTGGATGTCATCGTTTGAACACTCGATGTCCCTGTTCGCGTTCGTCTTGAGTTCTCGGAGGTTTCGGTTACGCGCCTTGCCTCAAGACCTCTCGACTTGTTTGTTTTGTGTTTGGTTTTGCATCAAACACTTGTTGTTTTGCTTCTGAGGGTGGGAAATAGCTTGTAGGCCATCCCCACACCTCTCTGGCCATGGCTTGAGGCCGCCGGCCTTGTTTCCTTGCCACCAGCCACTGGTGATGGTCGGTCGGCACATTTTGTGGTCGGTCGGCCAACTTTGTTGGCCGATTAGCCACTTTTTCTAGCCGAGACCTTTTCGTGAGAGGGTTTGAACCTTTTGAACCCCCTGTTTTAGCTTCGTGAAGAAGCTTGAACCTTTCGAACCCTTGGTTTTAGCTTCTTGAGGAAGCTTGAACCTTTTGAACCCTTAGTTTTAGCTTCTCCAAGAAGCTTGAACTTTTTGAACCCTTGGTTTAGCTTCTTGAGGAAGCTTGAACCTTTTGAACCCTTGGTTTAGCTTCTCCAATAAACTTGAACCTTTTGCGCCCTTAGTTTAGCTTCTCCAAGAAGCTTGAACCCTTTGCTCTAGCTTCTACAAGAAATTTGAACCTTTCTTAGCTTCTTGGAGAAGGTGGGACCTTTGGGTTAGCTTCCTTGATAAGCTTGACCCCCTTGACCCTTTTTATGTTAGCTTCTCTTAGAAGCTTGGCACCTTGCCTTTGCCTATATAAGGAGAGCCTCTCCTTCCATTTCAAGGGTTAAAAAATCTGATATATATCACTCTCTCCCTATATCTCCCTCTCTCTCTACATTTGGGTGTGTTGGAGGGTTCAAAAGGGTCTTGTTCTTGGCCTATTGCACACCACTTCATAGCCACACACTTCCAACATCACTTGGAGGTTCTTGGAGCTTGTTTTCAGAGGTTGAGTGTTGCATTTTTGGGTCTAAAAGCTGCTGGTTCTTGCTGGTCTTCAAAGGTAACCCTTTTTCCCTCTTTATTCCCCGTTTTTGCACACACTTTTAGCTTGTCTTGCATGCTGTTTTGGGCTTTTTCATAAACTGAAAAAATTCTTATTTTGAGCTCCTTTTGAAGTTTTTTTAAGATCACTTTTGTGTTTGGGATCGTTTACCCCCTCTTAGGCCTTGTTTGGCCCCATTTTGTGCTATTATTGGTGAGCTTCGGGACCACCTTGTTTGGGCCTCCTCACCACTGAAATCTTGAGGGATTTCAGTGGTGAGGATGGTGGTTGAAGGTCCTAAAAAGGAGAGGGCCATCCCCTCTCCGTGTTGCCGTGTTGTCTTCAAGAAGTGCCATTTTAGCCCCGTGTGTGAGCACCATTTTTAAGTTCATGTTGGCCATGCCTTAAGTGTTATTTGTGCTTATTTTTCCATGGTATAACACTGTTTTGACTTGGTTTAGACACACCATGCTTGCTTTGCATACTTGTCTTGTAATGCCATGAAATTGCCTTAACATGTATCTAGCATTTAGACCACTATGCTTACTTGTTTTGGCTTAGCTTTGTGAAGCTTATATGCATGTTTTAGTGTGTTTGAGGACTTTTTTTTGGTTGTTTGGGTCATCCATGATTTGCTTTGTATAGCTACCATGCAATCTCCCTTGTAGGCCTTGAGTGTTGGACCCTCTAGCATGCTCTATTTGCATTATTTCAGTGGTTTGGAACCACTTCCCATGTTGTTTCAGTCCTTATGGTATGCTTGTATACTTGCATTTGATGCTCCTTTAATGCTTTAAGAGGTTGGTGTCTTATGCTCCATATTTGGTCCCTTTTGCATGCCTTGAGAATAAGTCATTTAGATGTCATCTAAGTGGTTTTTGGGGCTTGCTTTTGCATGACTTAGGACTATTTTGGCTCACTTTGGTCATTTGCTTCATGTGTCACATGACCATAGTTTAAGTCCTTGGGTTTGGTTGAATGCCTTGCTTGTATTGGTAGGTGGATTTGGTATCATCTTAACATGATTTTCAGAATTTGATGTGCATGCCATTTGTCCATGATTATCCTCTTTTAAGTGTGCTTAAAAGATGCTCTTTAATGCTTAAGTGTTGGGCCATGTTTGCATGCATTGTTTGTGTGTGTATTTGCCTCCATTCCATAGCATTTTGGTTTCCTATTTAGACATGGCCGAGGCTTGTCCATATTGGTCTAAGTCCACCTTTCGCATGTTGTTCAAATGTGATCACATTGCCACATGCTTGCATGCTTCGGTTGCATAATGTTTTGCATGCTCATTACTTGCATTGTTGACACATGCTTAGCTATATTGCATTTTGTTGCATGCTTCCCCCATGTTCATGTTTGCATGCTTGCCCTCATGTTCATATTACATGCTTAGTTCACATGCCTAGGTTGCACTACATTGAGCATGCATGCCTTGTCTCTTGATCAAGTGATAGAGGTTGGGCCTTATGTGTTTGTTTGCATTTCATTTGAACTCAAAATGCACAACTTGGCCTCTTTGGCCATCACGCATTGAAATGCGCGATTGGTGGTTCGAGGGTCAAGCACCATCCTCCTTCGAGTCAAAAACATGATAAGGAGTGTGGTTGGTGCAAACATTGCTTGAAATGCATTGCCATGTCATGTTTTGCCCTCTGCTGCTGTCAAAACAGGTTTCTGCAGGAAGCTTTGGCCGGCCGACCATCTTTAGTGCCGACCGACCAAATAAATAGTCGATGACCATTACCAATGGCCGGTGATGATTCCCCTTGGCCGGTGGTACTCTACAATGTCCATGGAGCATACCTTGGGAGTTGTGAAATTTTCAGAGGAGCAGAGCAGGGTAAACAGAGGCAACTTGTGCATGGCGACGGATTTCCGAGCAAACCCGAGCACGCTTGCATTGGACCCTCTTCCAAGGCCTTTTACTGCTTTCTTAGCTTAGTTAATTTTCTTAACTAGTTAAGTGTTCTGTAATATTTAATTAGCTTGTAGGTTAATTAATTTGTATTGTTTTTTTTGGTCCCTCGGAGCAGGGGCGAATTTGTAATAATTGTGGGTGCGTGTGTGCATGTCTTGCAACCCCCACTTCTTTCTCCCTTTTACTTACCTGCTTTCATTGGTTAGTCTTAGGGCATATTTAAATTAACATACCTTATGCTATGTATGCGTGCATCCATACATTTGTCTTACATGCACCGGGCTCGGCGCATCATACTAACTGCATTGTATTTCAATTCTAAGTTGAATACGTGTTAGTTGTAGCATCATCATATGTCATCTTAGAATAGTCGAGCCTATTGTAGTTGCATCTTGCATGTGTTGCATTAGTCATCTTAACATGAACTAGGATCATGCATATGATTACTAACTAGTTTCTGTTTTGGCTCGGAGTACTAGGTGAGCATTTATGCTTTAGCATCTCGCATGTGTGTGAATGTTAACATAATAGCATGCTTACCATGAGGCTATGTGCTTATGTGATATAACTGCCTGAATGCCTGTGGGTGAAGGTTGGATTGTTTGAGTTGGGGTAACTCATTGAAATCCGTGTTTTAGGCTACTTGTGAGTAGCAAATTTCAAATCATTTTTCAAATAAACGGATATGTAATGCTTTGTTCCAAATTAGGCGATCTAGTCTATACTTGTTTTGCTGTGCGCATCACATAGTAATTCTAGCTAATTAATCGGAATAAGAACGCATGTGTTTTCAAAAATGAGATATCGTGGTTGGTAGAGGCCAATCTTTGGATCAGACGAGAGGGGGTGCTCATAGCTGACCTTCCCCAATCGTACCCAAGTTCCCGAGCCGAGGCAACTTTGGTGATGACGGATACGTGGTCTTAGGCAAACGAGTCAGGGTTTTCTAAATTCTCCCAAAATAAATATTTAGGTGGCGACTCTGTATCTGGCAAAGTAGTCCATGTTTGGCACTTCTTTTCTAAAAATCTATTTTCTCAAAACGATTTGCCGGATTTGGACTCTTTGGTTCAGATTTAGAACGGTGACAATCGAGTCCGAACTGTGGCATGAGGCCGCACGCGGGCGCGTCCACAAAGCCTCAGCCCACTAGAAGATCCTTTGATACAACCAACATCAGGGGTAAAGCTTCATATGTTGGACATAGATCCTTCGCTACAGTACTAAAAGAGGACACCCTTATAGAGGCTGGAAAAGCAAGTATAACCATAAAAGTCAATGAAACGGGCCATGGTTGGAGCAGATAGTGGTCAAAAAAGGATGAGGTCGAGATGTAATATTATCTTTCAAATCTCAAGAGGAGCTAAAATCAAACATCGGCAAGATCAAAGATTGGTTCAAGGACTAGAGTCAATTTGTGGTGGAATGGAAGCCCGGATTTCATCTACAACAAGAGAGATGTGTGTGGTTGAGGTATTATGGCATACCCTTGAATCTTTGGAATAGGAACACACTCAACAACATTGGAAGCTTATGGGGTCCTGTTCTCAGCCTAGATGGAGATATTTGTCAACCAAAGTCCTTCTCCCATGCTAGAATTAAAGTGGCTACTTTGTGTATAGAGCTTATCAACAAAACTATAATTTTGCAGTGTAAGGGCAGTCCACATCCTATTCTTGTGTATGAAGATCATTTAGCAGATCTGGATAGTTTAGAGCTCATCAGCATGGAGGATTCCAGCTTCATCGAAACCTGCTACAGTAATGAGGGTAGACACACTACAACGACGGTTGTCAAGAAGAAGAAAGATGGTGATGAGGTCGCAAAAATGAGTGCCATGTTTGGTGTTGACCTGGCTTGTACAAACGAGATAGAAAAGAGCAAGGGGCTCATTGACAGTCACATAGGAGAGGAAGTAGGCACTGTTGTTAAGGAGACACTATGTGATGGAGGCTTCAGCAGAGAAAAGGGAACATGCGTTGAGGAGACCCTAATGGAAGGGTCAGAGCAAAATTCAAAAAACAATGATGGCAACCTAAGGTGTGTTCAACAAGTCTATACACTTGGATTCATCAGAAGCTTCAATGAATCTAGGGATGGGCTTGGGCCTGGCATCAACTTGGAAGTGAATGTGGCCAATGAAAAATTAGAAATGAAGAAAAACTGAGCTCGCAAGATTGAAAACCCGAAAGGGCAGCCTTGGCAAAAGTTAGAGTGCAAAAGGAGAGAATAAATACTTGAGTGAACCTTCTCCGAACTATGTAAGGCATGATTCTCATATTTGGGATACGTAGGCACCTTCATTCCGAAGTTCAGCCATAACCATCTCCAATTCAACTATCCTATTTATTTGTTTGATCGGTCCATCTGATGGCTTCGTTGTGTTACTTCCATTTGGCAGAAAGGTCAGTTGTAAGATAAGACAGTGATAATAATACAGTTTCGGCAGCTATGAATTGTTGATTCAGGGTTGTACATCTTGAGGATTGATTCCATGTGTGTCTATAGACGCGCCCGTTGGGCTTCACTCTACAGTTCGGACTCCCCTATTTTGTTTGTTGCGGTTCGTAATCTGAGAAGACCTCCAAGCTGCTGGAAATGGAAGTGGTGGTGTGGTGCTAGGTGGTGATGAAGAAATGGCCAAGGATTTGAGAGGTTTGGAACTTGGAAGTGTAGAGAGATAGGGATCTTTTAGAGAGAGAAGCTCCCAAAACTTGCTTTTTTTGTTCTAACCTCTCCCATATGAGATATAAGGCTCTATATATATCAAAATAAGAGCTTTTGGTCGAAATATCCCAATTGAAAATATCTGGTATAGTGTATAGCAGCTGGATGATAAATATCTGTCAAAAATCTGAGTTCTGGGCAGTTTTGGCCGGCCGGCAATCTTTTGTGCCGGTCGGATAAATAGAGTGCCGATGGGTGGCTAATGAGGTCAAAAAGTGCCGGTGGATGTCCAGATTGAAGCCCCGGAAGTTAGCTTTCCAATGGCGCAAACCTTGCATTAAAATTCCTCCTGTGGAAAAAGTTATGCCCTTTTTCGTGAAGCCACGCAGATTCGATCCAACCGGACTGATCCCCTATTTCAACCAACCATATCTCCCCCACCCGGACTTGGATTTGAGAGATTCTTGAGTGCAAAATGAAGCCCCGGAAGTCTTCTTTCCAATGATGGTGGCCTCATAGCTAAAATCCAAGTGTGCAATTGAATAGGCCCAATTCAGCGAGGGCTGCTCGTCTTTCTCCTACACGGATTCATGCTGAACTTCTCCCAAACTAGTTTTCTCCTCTCCTTTCCTCTTTTCTTCAACTTCAAACCCCAAAACAAAGTGTTTTGAAAGATTTTTCAAAGATTTCATCTCTCTTTCATTCATTCTCCACTTTATCCTTGCTCGGTTTACTGAAAAACGCAACATTTACCGAAATGCGAGCGTCAGAACATCGTAGGAACTTTATTTCAAAAATGTTTTGAAATAGAGGTTTTTAAGGTCTAAAAACCATCAAAAATAATTTTGGTCCACAATGGAGTATGAAGTTGAGATTTGCCTCTCTCCTTGCTGAAGAAACTAAACTTTTCCCCTGCACAGTTCTCATCACCGAGCAAACCATCAGTAGCCCCCAAGTCTTGAGGGCAGTCAAAAATGGGGTGTCTACAGTTGGCCCTCTTTGACAGACCTCGGAAGTCATGAAATGACGTGAGTGAATGTCAAAGCCTAGAGATGACCCATTTTTGACAAGGCCGAAGACTTGGACAAACAAACAAAATATAGATGCAGTTGGTTGAACCCGCGGGCTGCCTACGTATCCCTTTGCAAGGAATTAAACCAGCGTAGTTCAGGGGCAGAATGCAAAATGATATGCAGGAAGACTTTGATAATTGGACTTATACGCTACGCGAAGCCGGTTTGAAAATTGGACTTATACGCTACGCGAAGCCGGTTTGAAAATCCAAGATTTATGCAAAAACACAGTGTGCACAAGACAATGTGATGCAGAGTGAATGCACAAAACAATGCTAAGGAGATGCACAAAACAGTGCGAAGCAGGTTGGAATGCACAAGATAGTGCGCCAACAAGATGCACAAAACAGTGCAATGCAAGAGTGAATGCACAAAACAGTGCTATACAGGTGCACAAGAGAGTGCAATGTGGCATAGATGCACAAAACAGTGCGATGCGCAAAATAGCGTGAATGAAATGTCATGCACTAACAAGTGCAGGTAGGGTGCGCAAGATAGCGCGATAAAATGCATGTGCAATGCAAGTAAAAATGCACAAAATAGTGCGATGCGCAAAATAGCGCGAATGAAACAATGTAATGCACAAATCAGTGCGATGCGCAAGAAAGCGCGAAAGTAAATTGCACAGAACAGTGCGATACGCTAAACAGTGCGAGTGTAATGGAATGCACAAGAGAGTGCGAGCGAGATATAGCATGTAAGTGCACAAGATAGTGCGATGCACAAGATAGTGCGATGCGCAAGAAAGCTTGAGTGCACAAGACAGTGCGATGGAGGTGCGCAAATAGCGTGATGATGCGATGCACAAAACAGTGCGATTGAGTGCACAAGACGGTGCGATGCGCAAAATAGCGCGATCGAATGGATGCAAAATGCAAGTAAGGTGCACAAAATAGTGCGATGCGCAAAATAGCGCGAATGATGAATTGCACAAAATAGTGCGATGCGCAAAATAGCGCGAATGAAATGCAATGCACTAACAAGTGCAGATGGGGTGCGCAAGATAGCGCGAGCAAATGTAATGCACAAAATAGTGCGATGCGCAAAATAGCGCGAATGAAGTGTAATGCACAAAATAGTGCGATGCGCACAATAGTGCGAATGAAATGTAATGCACAAAATAGTGCGAGTGAGATACAATGTGTAAGTGCACGAAAATAGTGCGAGTGAGATACAATGTGTAAGTGCACAAAAATAGTGCGAGTGAGATACAATGCACAAGAAAGTGCGATAAAATGCATGTTCTATGCAAGTGAGGAAGAATGCATTTTCTCTGCAAAAGATACGAGCATTTTCTATGCAATATTGAAAGCAAAGCATATTCTATGCGGAATCGAAAGTAAGCGTATTCTATGCATGTATCATAACGATGCGTGGCACGCATGCAACAGAAGTGTATATGAAAGTGCACATTCTATGCAATAGAGGGGCATCAAACATGTACTCTGGTGCCTCTGATTTACCTCTTAGACGACTTTACAACATACTCAGTTCAAAAGGGGACACCCTGTCTATATTGGCGAGAGGTAACATCTGCATGTGAAACCCTCGGATGTTGCTTGGACTGCCATTCTGACTTGAAGCAGGCCTACACTTGAAGTAGAGGCACGCTCATTCTTCGGAACACTGACAAGGTCTGAAGAGGTACATCCGGAATACAATCCCGGAATTTGCCGAAATTGAAACACACTAAGATGCACCAAAATTTTCCTTTTTCTTTTACTTTGCAGTCTGGAACCCACATAGCTTCAGATAGGTCCTTGTTTTACTGTTCACACTTATCGGGGGTGGGCCCTGTAGTTTTATGAAAGGACGAATCTTGTTTTGCACAAATGTGGAGAATGGCACAGCACCCTGAGCACAAAACGATTTATTTTGAAATCGAAATTGAAAAATGATTTCTCAATTGGGTATTGAGTCTACGACTGGACACATCGCATCATGACTCAACAAAGGAAAACAAAGGTAAACAACCTAAACACATCGAGACACACTCGGAACGACTCAAAACAATAATCGAGACAAACAAAATAAAAGACGCGACACACAGACATGTTACAAAGACGAGAGACCTCTCAGTGCACAAGGAGCCAGTTTCTTCGGGTATTGTTTCCCACCCTTTCTCATTTGTGATTCTCACATCACTCTGGCACTCAATCTCTGTTTTTCTGGAAAAGCCCTTTTCTCACTTTTTCTCTCAACGCACATCTCTCTATTCTTCAATCTCTCATTTTTTTATCCCTCCCCTGGGTGGTTGGTGGATAGACAGGAAGTTGTGGGCTCTTGCCCCTAGCGTTCAGCTAGATTCTTTTTCTTATGCACACAACAGTGAACTTTCCCACAGAGGGGTTGCGATGCGGCTGGATGTGCAGCAGATCTACAACTGACATCGGTTGACGATGCTCTACTGGGGAGTTTGGACGTGATTAGATCTGTCTAGATGAGGGAGTGGAATATCCTGATCTATTCTAATCTGTGCTTCGCACTTGGCTTGATACTTTGTTGATTGGAGGATGAAAGAGCTTTCAGCCCTTTGTTGTTAACTTCAGTTGTGCCCTTTCTGGCAAGTATGCTGGCGACGGGGAAAAGACAGGACACCTGACTCAACTGTGCCCCTAGTTCATCATTTTGACCATTTTTTTTGGCTTTCTACTAAAACAATTGTGACCAACATGAGAGTTAGATTAACATGCTTATTCAGTTTTCTGATTCAAAATCATGCAAGTTAGGTTATGAGCACTGAAAATTTTCCTTTTTTGGGTCCAAGAAATAGTCCAGTTTTTGGAAAAGATGGAACAATTTTTGAGAAAATTAGTCAACCTCAGTAAAAATTCTCAAAAACTATTTTGCAAACGGCCAATGTTCAACAAGCACGGAACCAGCTCTTGAGATGCACAACCTCGGACCCATAGCAATGGAAAATTGCCCCTTGTTCGAAGAGAGCTGCATGGCAACGGAAAGTTGCCCCTTGTTTGAACGGCACCGCAGTGCTTTGAATGGCAACGGAAAGTTGCCCCTTGTTTGGATGATGTCGCAGCACATTGTAGTCAGTCCTCTGAGCGACGAACACGACCAGACTCTCGGATACAGAGAAGGCAAAGATGATCAAAACCATCACATGGACATAGTCGAATTTGAATTGTTTTGCGGCTGGACTTCAGAGTGAAGTTGCCTACGTATCCCAAACATGGGAATCAAGCCTTACGTAGTTCGGGGTTAAGGTACATTCGGGTATTTAACCTTTCCTTTTTAGGCTCTAACTTTTGCCAAGGCGCCCAATGCAGGTTTTCAACCTTGCGAGCTTTGTTTTTCTTTTCTTTTCATTTTCATTTCTTTTCTTCTTTTTTTTTTTTTTTTTCATTCTTTGCATTTTTCTTTTCTTTGTTTTCTTTTTTTCCTTCTTCTTTCTTTTCCTAGCTTTTTCTTGCTCTAACTTTTGCCTAGGTCGCCCTTCCGGGTTTTCGGCCCAGCGAGCCTCTCAAGGGTAAAAGTGTAACAAGCCCATGCCAAATGGTTTTGAGATTGAAGCCCTCTGTATCCAGGAGAGTGGCTGTTGTATTGATTTGCAGAATGATCCATCTTCAGCTCTTCGAGCACATCGGACATTGTCGCCCCTAGTTCGAGGGGTGCTTACATTCTAACCATAGCTTCTTCTGATGAGGTCTGATCTTCTTGATCTGATTTTCTTGCCACTAATTCATGGGCTGCTTTGAATCTGGCCACTCAGGCCTCACATTGTAGTTGACCATTGAACGTTTTGAATTCAAGTTCGAGGTTTGGAAGCAAAAGGGGTTGAGTCTCGAGGCTGAGAGCGATCCTAGGCTGCACAATCTCAAGAGCGATTCCACACAGGTCTTCGCAGGACCGCGCAAAACATTTTGTTTTTGAAAATTTTTAAGAAAGCGACAAATCGCTCACGCTGAAGATAGTGTGAAACCAGTCTGGATCAAGCCAGGGTCCTTCTCAGTACTCACGCTAACAAGCATGATTTCATTCATTAAGAGCTTAGCACGCCTCTCTTTCTCTCAATTGGTCAAAGTTTTGCAAAACCCGAGGAATTCCTTCCTCTTCGTTTTCACCACAGTGTTCAAAAGGTTTTGAAAAACTCAGGTCATTATAATGACTTCAAGGCACAAGAGAGCAGGTGGGATGCACTGCCATTTCATTCAAATCCCGGCACAACTAGCACACAGCAAAAGCAAATGCGAGAGCGTGAAAATCACTGCTGTTTCATTGAGATCTATTGGCACAACTGGCTCCTCGACAGAAACAGACTCAAAAAAAAGTGAAAAGACAAACACAAAACAAAATAGTGATACCCGAGGTAACATTCCCGGAATCACCCGACTCCAATACAACATGACTGACTCGAAACCGCAAGACAGACCCGAAACAAAAAGACTGACTCAAAACAAAGAGACAGACTCAAATTAACACAACGAGACTGACACAATACCCAAGTTAGAATGTACAAAAACCAGCATTCACAAATGCTCAAAACAATGCGTGCCATACACCACATCTGAAATAAACTGAACATCGCCCGCAGGTGGTTCATCCTCCGATCACAGTCACATTATCCCCCACAGGTTCACTGATCAAGTGCCGATAGACTTTGCAAGACTGGTATGGTGATGATCTTGTTGTCAATCAGATCTTGTATTTCATGGCGAAGACGGTAACAACTATCAGTGACGTGGCCAACTTGTTGATGGAAGGCACAATACTTGGCCGGATCATGGGAGGGGGGAAGTTTATCTGGCAGTGGCCGTAGCTCTAGGGGTTTCAGATCCCCCTTTCTACTCAGGATCCTCAAGGCCGTTGATAGAAACATGCAGAGTGGGGTGAACACCCTCTGGCCCCGAGGTGGGTATTTTGAGGTTTGTGGCTTTTTGCTGGATGCACCAGCAAAGGGATTGACAGGCGCTGACTGGGTTTGCTGATCTCTTCCGAGTACGGGATTAGAGTTGAAAGGAATATTCCTGGTACAACGGCCCTTCTCCCGGCTTGCCCCTTGATTCAGACTGCCCCTAACTTGAGTGGCGAAGGTGTCATCCACAGTTTTTTCCATAACTGCGAGGACTTGCTCTTCGTTTAATCCCTCGGCTTTCAAAGCCTCAACGATAGCGAAGATGTTCATGGGGACTAATGCTTGCCCCTACCTTGTTCTTATCACTGGCCTCCACTTTGCTAAGAGGTTGGCCTTCTTCCAATACAGCCCGTCCCAAGGTTGGGGAGCCTCTTGACATGAACTCCCTGGTATGTGATGCGGTTGATGACGGGGCCAAAACTCGAAGGCGGATCTGCCACGCTTCTTTGAAGATCTTAGATCATTCTCATCATTTCGAAGTAGTGGGTTCATGGGTTTGGGATGGTTGGGGTTCGGATGCACCCATCATGCATAAGTCCGAGCTCTCTAGGTAAATACATTAGGCTTGGGTAGATGGATGGGGTGATGTATCTGTTGGGGTCATAAGGACTGACGGTGTGGATCGAGTTGAGATGTGGATGAGGTACTTGGTCATTGAAATTTGAAGGTGGAGCTATCGTCCGGTTGTCAATGAGATTTTGGATCTCATGACGAAGGCGGTAGCAACGGTCGGTGCCATGACCGCGTTGCTGATGGTACACACAGTACTTGGAGGGGTTATATCTGGCTGGGAGTGGGTCAGGCAGAGGTTGAGGATCGAGGGGTTTGAGATGCCCTCTTTCCATCAAGGCTTTTAGTGCGCTAGTCAGGCTCATATAGAGGGGGGTGAAAGTTCTGCCCTGAGCTCGGGTTAGGCCGGCTGGTTCTAGGCTTGGTTTGGCAAAAGGGTCGGTTGTGGCAATTGTATTGATTTCGGTGGGTTTGGGAATGGCGCTACTACGAGCATTGGTATTCCCTGAAATCACCCTCGTTGTCGGTTCACTTGTTCTGGGAATGATCCCACTGTTGAACGCGCTCTTGACCTGAACCCCCAGTTCATGCAAACTCTTGAAAGTGAATAGCGGAGCGACTATCAACTTTTGCAACATATCATGCTCGAGGTTTCGCACCATCATCTGTACTTGATCCCTCTCCGAAGGGCGACGATCCGTCATCTGTGCTACCTTTGCTCTCCACCTGGCAACAAATTCCACAAAAGGCTCTTTTGGGTTCTGGCGGGTTGCTTCAAGCTCTTGGATGGTCATTTCAACTTGGGTGTTGTATGAATACTGATTGACAAAGGCCTCAGCCAGTTCTTCCCAGTTTTGCCTCACTTTATCTTCCAACTTAGCGTACCAAGTGGCTGCTACACCCGACAGGGTTCTTCCATACAGAGAGAGTTTCTGTGGCTTAGTCAGACCCATCGGCTTCAGGATATCCAAGAAAAGTTGGATATGTACCATTGGATCTCCAGACCCATCGAAACGGTCAATATATGGCATTTTGAATCTGTCTGGGAGCCGCACGGCAGACTCAGTGTGCCCATCCTCAATGTCGGGGATGGAGTTAAGGCCTTGTGCCTTTTTGAATTGCTTCTCAAGGCTCGCAATTTTCACTGCAGTCAGATTGAGCTCATTAACATGAAAGGGTTGAAGCCTCTCACTAGGCTGCACCAGGGGTTCGAGCACCTGAGCTTGAGTCAACCTTTCCCGAGGATTCGGACACTGCAAATCTTCAACTGGCGAAAGTGGATCAAAGTTTGGCTGGGGTCCCAAAGCTGGATGTGAGGCAGATGCCCCAGATGGGCGCTGCGTTTTAATATTGGTCTCAGCCTGCATGGCAGTTCCTTGATTTAACGCTACTATCACGGCCACAAATTCTTCTGAACCCTGTTCCATCACGGGTCTGCTGATGATGTGACTGGTGACTGTCAGATCAGATGAACCGGTGAGCCCTAACTGGCCTTTCTTTGTCTTACCACTGGCGAAGGAAAACTGGTTGCCCTTGAATTGAATCTCTGACCTAACAAAGTCTATCAGCACTAGTCCAATGTACCCGGGGGATATATCGCCTTCGAAGCTATGGTTCGGGACTACCTAGCAAAAGCAAAGCAGAAAGATCTCGGCTCAATTTTCTTTGGAGCGGATATGAGCATAAGCGGAATGATTGTGCTCAATCTTGATCCTTTGTTCCTCAAATATCATCCCAAACCGATACCCTCGTGTAAAACCGATTCCCCAAATCGATGCCCACAGTTCGATGCCCAAATTTGCGAACTGATATATGCATTCCTGTAGAGATACACTCTAAAAGCACATAGCAAGTAAAAAGAGTCAAAACACCCCTATGTTGGGGCAGGGTTTCCCTGTCCTATTTTGTCAGGAGCTAGGGTTTCACTACGCACACAGCGGCTTCAAACAACCTATATCGGGTAAGCAACCTGTCCTAGTTTGGAATGGTCACTATGGATTCCGATATGCACTAGGTTGAATGGTCAAAAAGGGTGCCTTGGTAAAACCGGGGTTTGTGTTCCCATACTGGCAGAGCCCGCAACCGGTCAGCCTTATGGTCATGCCTTGACAAGACAAGCCTCCAGCAAACCGCTCAGGAATAGCAGATGGCCAACACGGTGTCCTAGGCGCGCCAATGCACATGCAATGCAAAGAAACACATAAGTGTAGTCAAAACAGGATATCACGAGTTCGAGTCAAGCTCTCTAAACTCCCCAGCAGAGTCGCCAGAAACTGTAGACGCGCCCGTTGGGCTTCACTCTACAGTTCGGACTCCTCTGTTTTGTTTGTTGCGGTTCGTAATCTAAACCAAAGAGTCCAAATCCGGCAAATCGTTTGAGAAAACAGATTTTTGAAAAGTAGCGCCAAACATGGACTGCTTTACCAGATAAAGAGTCGCCACCTAAATATTTTTAAATGGAAAATTTAGGAAACCCTGACTCGGTGCCGAAGGCCACGTGTCCGTCATCACCAAAGTTGTCTTGGCTCGGGAGCTTGGGTACGATCGGGGAAGGTCAGCTATGAGCACCCCCTTTCGCCCGGTCCGAAGACCGGCCTCTACTAACCATGATATCCGATTTTGAAAACATTACATGCTCTTATTCCAATTATTAGCCTAGAATTACTATGTTATGCGCACAGCAAACAAGTATAGACTAGATTTGCCTAATTTGGAAATAAACATTGCATATCCGTTCGTTTTGAAAGCGTTTCGGATATTGCTACTCGCAAGTAGGCTAAAACACGGATTTCAACGAGTTTTTCCAACTCAAACAATCCAACCTCCACCCACAGGCATTCAAACAGTTTATCTCATATAAGCATTTAGCCACATGGTCAACATTCACACGCATGCGATATGCTAAAGCATAAATACTTACATCGTACTCCGTGCCAAAACAACAAAATAGTTAGCAAAAATGCATGCCCTAGTTCATGTTAGAATGACTAATGCATCGCATACAGGATGTGATTAGGATAGGCTCGGCTAACCCTAAAATGACATGTGAAATGTAATCATTCGGTGCACGTATTTGAGTTGGAAATTGAAGATATAATGCGGTTTGTATGATGTACCGAGCCCGGTGCATGTCAGCAAATGCATGGATGTACGCATGCATTGCATAAGATATGCTAAAATAAACATGCCCTAATCTACCATCATAAGCAGGTAAATAAAAGGGAGAAAGAAATGGGGGTTGGAAGACATACACACCACTCACCCACACTTATTACAAATATGTCCTCACTCGGAGGGACCAAAAAAATAATACAGATAATTAACTACGCAAGCTAATTAAATATTACAAATTAATTAAATTAACAAATTAATTAATCTAAGGAAAACAGTAAACCGCCTCGGGGCGAGGGCTCAATGCATGCTCGATCCATCTTGCCCGGAAAACCCGTGTCATGCCACTGTTGCTTCTGTTTTTACTGCCCTGTCTCTCCAAAAAGTTCCAAAACCCCAGAATACCTTCCTTGCATGCTGCTGTACACCACCGGCTGGAAGAAGTGCCCACCGGCCATCTAAAATTTCCATCGGCTGCTGGGAAGATTATCGGCCATCCATATAGTGCCAGTCGGCACTCTAAACTGCCGGTCGGCATAAAATTCCTGCAGAGGACAGTTTTGACAACAACAGTAGACAAGCAGTGCATGGCATGGAATTTCAAGCAAATGTGTGCATGAACACACTCCCTATCATGCAATGGACTCAAGGGAGCATGGCCCTCGACCCTCGGGCCATCAATCACGCATTTCAATGCATGATGGCCTAAAAGCCAAGTTAGCAACTTTGATATCAAATGAAATGCAAGCACAAAACACATCAAGGGCCCCAACCTCTATCATGCTCGATCAAGAGGCAAGGGATGCATGCCAAATGCAACCTAAGCATGCGAGCTAGGTAGGCAATATGATTATGCGAACAAGCATGCAAGGCATGACGCAATGTAACAACATAACATGCACAACGCATTGTCACATGGCATACACAATGCAAGATGGGCTTACACCAACGTGAGTGGACCTCAGCCACACTCACATCAGTGGCCATCAGATGAAAACAAGACACCTCGAGATGCGTGCATGCGTGCACGCAAACCGAGGATGGGCCCTCAGGCACCGAAATGCCACTCCAATGAGACATGGCAAAGACATGGAATATGATATGCAAACATGAAAAAATCAGTGGAAAAATGAGGGGCAAAACAGCCCCGAATCATGGCGAAATGGAACCCGATGCATGAAACGATCCCGAAATGCGAAGATAAGTGCACGAAATGGCTTACAGCTATACAATACATGCATAATTTGAACATGACATGAAAATAAAGAAGCAAGGAATCCCCGAGACAAGCATTTTTACAGTACAAAACATGGCCAAACAGCAATCACGAGTAGGGCTAAAATGGCATACAAAAATGGCTCCGCAAGGGAGGTCATGAAGCAAGTGGTAGATGCAAAGCCCGAATGGAAAAAGAACCTTCTACAACACTGATGAGGGACCAAAAATATGACTACTCACAGTAGATGACAAGCCCCAAAACAGTATACAAATATGCTCAAAATGCAATGCAAGAAATAGGCCAACAAGAGGCTATAACATGAGGTATACAAAGAATTCACCAAAAAGCCAAAGACCCTTAATGAGATATTCCAAGAAGGTCAAAATATGGCCATTTTTAGTTCTGATGATGGCCTAAAAAACAGAAGCAAGACGGGCCAAAAAAGCATGCAAAAATGGGGGCCAAAGAGGGGTATAATGGTAAGTGCTACATGGAGGCCCCCAACAGTGTTGAGCCCTTCTAAAATGTTGTAGAGGGGCTCAAAATAGGCCAACTTACAGTTTATATCATGCTCAAAAACAGATCACACATAGGCTAGAAATATCATGCAAGGTTATGGTATTTAAGAGGGTATTGAAGCAAGTACCAAATGGGGGGCTCAAACAGGGTTGAGCCCTTAAACAAAAATGAAGAATGGCTCAAAAAAATGACCCTTTTAGTTAGGGTCGGAGCCCAAAACAGCAAGAAAATAGGCTAGAAGAATGGTGCAAAAATGTGCTACAAAAGAGGGAAAATGGTCTTACCCTTGAAGATCACTTCTTTGCTACCTCTTGGACCAAAGAATGTTGCCTGCTAGCCTCTGAGAAGACCTCCAAGCTGCTGGAAATGGAAGTGGTGGTGTGGTGCTAGGTGGTGATGAAGAAATGGCCAAGGATTTGAGAGGTTTGGAATTGGAAGTGTAGAGAGAGAGGGATCTTTTAGAGAGAGAAGCTCCCAAAACTTTTTTTTTTGTTCTAACCTCTCCCATATGAGATATAAGGCTCTATATATATCAAAATAAGAGCTTTTGGTCGAAATATCCCAATTGAAAATATCTGGTATAGTGTATAGCAGCTGGATGATAAATATCTATCAAAAATCTGAGTTCTGGGCAGTTTTGGCCGGCCGGCAATCTTTTGTGCCGGTCGGATAAATAGAGTGCCGATGGGTGGCTAATGAGGTCAAAAAGTACCGTTGGATGTCCAGATTGAAGCCCCGGAAGTTAGCTTTCCAATGGCGCAAACCTTGCATTAAAATTCCTCCTGTGGAAAAAGTTATGCCCTTTTTCGTGAAGCCGCGCAGATTCGATCTAACCGGACTGATCCCCTATTTCAACCAACCATATCTCCCCCACCCGGACTTGGATTTGAGAGATTATTGAGTGAAAAATGAAGCCCCGGAAGTCTTCTATCCAAAGATGGTGGCCTCATAGCTAAAATCCAAGTGTGTAATTGAATAATCCCGATTCAGCGAGGGCTACTCGTCTTTCTCCTACACGGATTCATGCTGAACTTCTCCCAAACTAGTTTTCTCCTCTCCTTTCCTCTTTTCTTCAACTTCAAACTCCTAAACAAAGTGTTTTGAAAGATTTTTCAAAGATTTCATCTCTCTTTCATTTATTCTCCACTTTATCCTTGCTCGGTTTACCGAAAAACGCAACATTTACCGAAATGCGAGCGTCAGAACATCGTAGAAACTTTATTTCAAAAATGTTTTGAAAGAGAGGTTTTTAAGGTCTAAAAACCATCAAAAATAATTTTGGTCCACAATGGGGTATGAAGTTGAGATTTGCCTCTCTCCTTGCCGAAAAAACTGAACTTTTCCCCTGCACAGTTCTCATCACCGAGCAAACCATCAGTAGCGCCCAAGTCTTGAGGGCAGTCAAAAATGGGGTGTCTACAGTGTCAGGTAGTGATTGTCTCCGAAAATGTTTTGAAGAGTTTTAAACAATTGATTTTTCTCAAACTTTTACATTTTACAAGACCATTTTTAGACCAAAAAGGAAAATTTTCAAATGCTCACACCTTTAATTTTATTGATTTCAACACAAGTACATTCTCCAACTTTTGATTAAATCAAAGTTCTTTTTACATTATAGAAACTTGAAAAGAAAAGACAAAGCAATAAAACTAAGGGCACAGATAAGTTAGGTGATCCTATGTCTTCTGATCGCGCTTATGGACGTCTCTATTGCCAAAGTTGGCCTGCCCTGTTCCTCGTCTTTGAGCTGAGCCAAGCCAAGCACTCGCCAGAAAGGGCGTAACTATTGCTAGGGGCAGGGGCCAGAATCTCTCTCGTCCTTTAAGCAGCGAGGTACTGAGTCAAGTGCAAAGCACGAATTGGGAATGGGGCTGGGTATTCTACCCCTCCATCTGGACAAGTCTGACCATGTCACGACCCAAACCTGCTTCTAAAAGTTTGGTCCATGATCGGCCTATACATAGGCCTCAAAACAGAGTTTTGGAATAATATGTAACCACATACGGGGCCTTAGGCGGAAGCAATATCAATAAAAGGCAACATCCATTGAGCTTGTGCATACATAATGGCTTAATTAGATTTAAGCATTTAAATACATTCCCAAAGTTATATATACAATCACATAATTTATATAGATCTCACACACTTACATAAGACTTAATGACTTATATGACTCCCAACACAAATTAAGGCCTCCACATGGAGACATACCCCAAGTGACTTGGCAGACAGGCGAACCTCAGTACAACTCTAGTGTCACTCCTTGATGGCTCACCTACATAAATATACATAAAACGGAATGAGCAAAGCTAAGTGAATAATAGCAATGTAAGGAGGATAATTGAATAAGCAAAACCTTAGATAAAATAAATAGACAGATACCAACTATACACAGGTCTTATCCATAACTATTTTTCAATACGGTCTCAGGCTCACATATAATACTGTGGTAGCCGAATAATTGGCAAATATAAAGGAGGTATATTTCGGAGGCTTGACGCTAGCCGGCCTATATCACGCAAGGATAAGGGGCCGAATAGGATAGACAGGCCGAATAGGGGGCATCCCTATAGCCGAATAGTGGAAAAGGTAATGATTAAAAAAGTAGGCCCTGGCCCCGAGGATCCGAGGAGACGAGTATAAATATAATGGCAACGGACTAGAAAAGGTATGCAAGAATTACTACTAAAAACTTATTAAACAAGCTTTCTTGAGTAGAGGAACTGACTTGTCCGTCGGAGTGCTAATTCCGGCACCCCCGACCAGAGCATTTGTATTTTTGCAGGCGACTAGCTGAGGATCATTGTCGTCTTCTAGGATCTGAAAAGTATTTCCAAACCACTCCCCCACAATTGGCGCCGTCTATGGGAATACTCAAATACATCCATGGAAGGCGTGACCGAAGATCCTCTGATAGCCACCGACGAGATCGCACAGGAAGACAACCTCACCCCAGCTAACATGCTCGGAAAAGAAACCATCGCGGCACGACGTGCCTTGAACTTTGATTTGCCAACAACTTCAGCACAAGAAACAATGCAAGCTATCATGGAACAAGCAAAGCAGAACGAACAGAGGCTCGAGAACATGATCGCTGAGAACGAACGACTCCATCAAGACTTGGCCCTAGAGGTGGCAAAATCTAGAGAGGCCATGCGCCAGGAACCAGAGCAACTTCCGAGGGCAAACAGGCAAAGACCTCGGGCCCGACCAAAGGATACCGATAGCAACTCCAACTCATTATCCACGGAGTCCGACGCAAAGGGACGATCCGAAACCTCCAACTCCTCCGAAAAGGATCTGCGAACAAGGAACAAGCGCAAGAGAAGCAGTTCAAACGAGGAAGACCAGCACGATCCTTTCGTTCGACGGATCGCAAGGGCGTCCCTGCCCAAGAAATTCAAAGCTCCGTCGTTCACTCTTTACGACGGAAAATCAGACCCCACCGATCATGTCCGTCATTACAAAGCGACGCCATGGCACGCAGATAATGAAGCCCTCACGTGCCGAATATTCCCTAGCAGCCTAGGTCCACTAGCCGTCAGGTGGTATTACAAGTTGGAGCCAGCTTCGATTAAAAGCTTCCGCCAACTGCAGAAATCCTTCAGGGCCAGGTTCATCACCAACGAGGTACAACCGAAACAGGCAGACTCCCTCTGGGCTATGCAGATCCAGTCGGGAGAGACGCTCAGAGCGTACTCGGCACGATATTGGGAGTGCTTCAACCTTGTCGACGACGCTTGCAACGACTCCATGGCCATCACCGCCTTCAAAATGGGCTTACATCCTGACAGTGCTCTGCGTAGTTCCCTGACCAGGAGGCCCCCCAAAACAGTCTGGGCATTGATGAAGAAAGTTGAAGAATATTGTAAAGTCGAAGACGATGCCCTGAGGATAAAAGCCGGACAAATATCCAGCAAAACGGCCCTCCCCGAAATTGCTCGACCAATAAGCTCCGTGCCGCCGCCAAGCCCTGAGCCCCGGCAACGAACCAAGCGAGACAAAAGGCGGGACTCCCGCCGATCAAGCGATCAGTGCTCCCACCGAACGAACGAACAACTACAAGTCGACAGCAGACGCTCAAGGCGAACCGACAAGAAGTATACGGAGTTGACGGAGCCGATCGCGGCAATAATGACCAAAGTCCAGCACCTTCCGTTTTTCAAGTGGGCGTCGAAGATGGTGGGGCCTCCCGACACACGGAGGAGGGACAGACGATGTGAATATCACAAAGATCACGGCCACGAAACCGAGAGCTGTTATGCGCTAAAGGATCATCTGGAGAAACTGGTGCAAGATGGTCGACTGCATCAATACGTGAGCAAGGGAAGGCCAACCAAAGCATTAGCCTTGAGACAGGATTCACCTCCACTTGGTGTGATCCACGTAATCTACGGTCCGCCGGCGTCCCCGACCGTGCATATGATCCAATCGCACCCAATTCCCCGGCAACATAACATGTCAACTGGCAGGCCCAGAGAAGCTCCGACAATTAAGTTCGATGACTCCGACCTCATCGGAACAGTGGCCAGCCACGTCGATCCTTTGGTCATCCAATTACGCGTACGTCAGTTTAGCGTTGAACGCATTCTTATAGACCCAGGAAGCACTTCGGAGATCTTGTATTACAGAACTTTTGTTGAACTCGGCCTCAACGAGTCGGACATATCACCATCGTCTCAGCCACTGTTCGGCTTCAACACGAATCCAGAGTACCCGTTGGGGAGGGTCGTGCTACCTGTTCGAGCGGGCTCAAAAACGGTTGACGTGGAATTCTTGGTTGTGAAGCTTCCGTCGCCATATAATGCCATCATGGGGCGCCCCTGGTTGCACGTCATGAAGGCTGTCCCAAGCACCTACCATCAGCTTATGCGCTTCCCAACAGACCGTGGCATTGAGGAGATCCGTGGCTCACTGCAATCCGCGCGAACGTAGATTTTATGAAGATCCATTTACGGACCCGACTTGTGGGATCTGATGCTTGTACTGGTACCACATTTTAGTGAAAATCGATTTTCTTTGTCACTCTCCTTCAAGCCTCTTAGTCCTAATAAAGTCTCTGGATTCGGAGCGCCCTTTGGTGCAGGTCACCTTAGGGCCGAATAAGCCTCCGGATTCGGAGCGCCCTTCGTGGACACCACGATTGGCCAAATTAAAGTCTCCGGATTCGGAGTGCCCTTTGGTGCAGGTCACCTTAGGGCCGAATAAGCCTCCGAATTCGGAGCGCCCTTCGTGGACATCACGATTGCAAAACTAAAGTCTCCGGATTCGGAGCGCCCTTTGGTGCAGGTCACCTTAGGGCCGAATAAGCCTCCGGATTCGGAGCGCCCTTCGTGGACACCACGATTGGCCAAATTAAAGTCTCCGGATTCGGAGCGCCCTTTGGTGCAGGTCACCTTAGGGCCGAATAAGCCTCCGGATTCGGAGCGCCCTTCGTGGACACCACGATTGGCCAAATTAAAGTCTCCGGATTCGGAGCACCCTTTGGTGCAGGTCACCTTAGGGCCGAATAAGCCTCTGAATTCGGAGCGCCCTTCGTGGACATCACGATTGGCAAAACTAAAGTCTCCGGATTCGGAGCGCCCTTTGGTGCAGGTCACCTTAGGGCCGAATAAGCCTCCGAATTCGGAGCGCCCTTCGTGGACACCACGATTGGCCAAATTAAAGTCTCCGGATTCGGAGCGCCCTTTGGTGCAGGTCACCTTAGGGCCGAATAAGCCTCCGAATTCGGAGCGCCCTTTGTGGACATCACGATTGGCAAAACTAAATTCTCCGGACTCGGTGCGCCCTTTGGTGATCACCTTAGGGCCGACTAAAATCTCCGGACTCGGAGCCCCCTTGATGCACGACACCTTAGGGCCGAATAAGTCTCCGGATTCGGAGCACGCTTCGTGGATATCACGATTGGCCAAATTAAAGTCTCCGGATCCGGAGCCCGTTTTAATCAACTAATATGGTCCGTCAGAGAAGCCGGCCCACGAGTATGACCCATTCCGGTCAAACTCGCACCTCGCCTAAGGCAAGGGTCGATAGCAAATTAATAGCAAGCTATCAAACCATACGAAATGACGTGCTTAAACCATTAAAAGTTGGGATCAGGAACATTCATTCGGCATAGCTAAACAAAAGATTATCAGAGTAAGACTCAACTATATGAAATAACACTTTTTATTTGATTTAAAAGATGTTACACAGACGCAATCCGCGTTCGAACATTACAATATCTATCTCTAACTTCGAAGATAAATCAACCCATCAATCCAACTCTTGTCATTTGAATAACCATCGTGGCTCAAAACGCATCGATCTAACCGTGCCGGAATCGGCATGTCGCCGGGCCCCTGACACCATCGACAATGTCAAGGCCAAGATCCAAGACAAGGGAGGTTAGGGGCAGCGGTCGTTGTGTCTCTTTTCGGGGTGATCTGCTTCAACGACTTGGAGGCTGACGTGTTTCCAGTTTCTCCTTTCAGCGGCCCACCTCCCATACCGGAGAATCCTCCGCCGCAAACCATCTGAGAGCCAGGATCGGCCGGAACTTGAGCTCCTGCAACTATCATCACCATCTGATGATGAGAACTCTTGGTCATCCCTCGCAAATATGTTTGATTGCATAAGGCGCCTGCCGCTTTTATTCCCAGTAATGGCCGCGATCTCGAGGCCCAAATCCCGAAGTGATTTTATCAACACTAAACCCCACGAGACAGGCGTCGGTCAACATTCTCCATGACCTAGTCACCCAGCGGTTGGCTAAAACCCGCAGAGACTGCGCAAGGGCAAACATTACCTAGCCCAATCGGCTAGACACCTGGCATTCGAGCTAAGTCCGTAGCCCCTCCGATCCCTGGCTCACGGCCTCTTTAAATTTCAACAACACACGCCGAAATGGCTTTATTCAAAAGTAAACGGCCATTACATGTAGGCCAATCACGCCAACGAGTCGGCGCATCGATTTAACATGCTGAGTCTGATTGATGTATTTACGTCTATCCAAACATTTATGCAATAAAATTTCAACAACACACGCCGAAATGGCTTTATTCAAAAGTAAACGGCCATTACATGTAGGCCAATCACGCCAGAAGTCGGGCGATCGATTTAACATCTTTGAGTCGATTGATGTATTTACGTCTATCCAAACATTTATGCAATAAAATTAAACACGCACACGCCGAATGCGGGAGACAATTTGATATTCTCAATAAAGCGTCTTTTATTCGAAAAACCAAGAAATTACATAATTGTGAACGCGACCAGCGTTCGAACCTTACAACAATTAAAGTCATACGGCGTCGCTCTCATCCTCACTCTTCTCAACCTCGAAAGCAGAAAACGGAAAGTCCTTACTGTGGTAGAGAGGTGACGCCGAATCGATGCCTGACAAGCGAAGAGATTCGACGACTTGAGATGCCTTGATCCAACCATGCCTGAACCCACGGTTTTCACATCGGCAAACCTCTTCGGCAAGCTTCTCCTTGGTCTTTTGGATCCCAACCAAGCGCCTTTCGTGAAAACCTTTTTCATAAGACCTCCCCTTGGCGGACTCCAATGCGAACATGCTCGCCGTTTCACGATCGGCAATAGCAGCGCTTATAAGCCGACTGGTAACCCTCTCTTCCATGATTGGATTCACCTGCCCTGCTGGTTGTACTTGAGTCGCTTTGTTCTTTCTTAACTCACGTTCAGCCACCTCCACGCGAGCCTCCAAACTGCGGATATGCTCATCCTTTTTCTCCATTTCTCGGCGGGCTGCGCGCAATCGCATGCCAACTTCATAAGCCGTATAGAGCCCTTTCACCGCCCCGTGAATGCCCTCGCGAAACACTTCATGGTCCTGACGACCAACCATCGACTGCTGAACTTCCGGAGCAAATATTTGTTGAGCAAACTCGACCGCCACATCTGGATCTCGAACGATCGAGTCCGCTTCCGTCATGGGCTTATTCTTCACAAATACTGCAAAACTTAACGGGCACGGATTCGCGTCTGATCTCCTTTCGACTTGGGCATGTGGCGATCTCCCCTGGGACTGCTTATCCCGTCTGGGCGACCTACTACAACGTCGAGGAGATTGACGCCTCTCACAACCCATAGAACTCTTACTCGCAGCACGCAAGGGCGCACCACGGTGTTCACTTCGATGCATATCACCGCCAAGCTCAGCCAGCATCTTGGCTTCCCCTTTGCTGTTAAAGAAGAGTTTGTTTGACATTCGCACAATAGATTTTCTCTCCGAAGTCTCAAACAAATACCTACCAGACTCTTAAAAGCTGTACCTTTGATCATTTAACACTCGCAGGGGCAGCACGATCGAGGCAAGTTCATTAATCGTGAAACCCAAGCGCCCGACGCCGACTAAGTTGACGGCAGGACAAGCTTTTGGCTCAAGATCTTCAGCCTAAGTACGTAGTACCCAGCCGGCTCGCAATTTGATTCGGGCAAGGGCAGATACATCAATCTGTTCGGCTAAACTACCCCAGCCGGCTCACGAATTGATTCCTCAGAGCCAGAGTTCCTATCGTGAACCCCCTGGGGCAAGGGTAGACTCATCAATCTAAGGCCCCAAGATCAGTAGGCAGTGAAATTGCAAATGGTGATTTTTATGGGACATGTATTGAATCTACAGGAACCCAGATATTGACCAATCTTTTCCTCTCTACCCTCAGTGGTTAGCGACTTCAGATTTGTTTAGAAGAATTCTAGATAAAATCTAACTAAAGTTTGGACAAACGATATTCTACGTACGGTTTGTTTAGAAGAATTCTAGATAAAATCATTCGTGCCACAGTAAAATTATCCAGCTCACGCTCAATCTATTCGGACCAAGTACCCCAGCCGGCTCACAAGTCGATTCAGAACTAGAATTCTTTTTATGAACCCCCTGGGGCAAGGGCAGATTCACAAATCAGGGTTTCCCCACAGTATATGCAATTCCATTTTACCAAATGCATTGAACCACAGAACTCTTTCATACAAAGTGTGTGGTAGTAACAAAAACTTACAAGATTAATTACACGATTAAAATTAAACCACAGAACTCTTTCATACAAAGTGTGTGGTGGTAGCAAAAAATTACAAGGAAATTTTCATTAATAAATTGCGCGCAGATGCCAACCAATTTATACATGAAAACTACCCTAAACCAACAAAGCACTATCCAAAAGAAGAACAAAAACAAAAAGACGCCTGCTCAGTAAACGGCTCCAGATCATTCTTCGGTATCGGATTCAAGTGGCTCAACATCCACCTGCTCATAAGGGATTGGCAAATCCAATGTAACCTCAGCGGTAGCAAGGGCTTTGAGCCACCCATGTTTGAACCCGCGATTCTCAAATTTGGACACCTCTTCAACATATTCCGTCAGAGCGGCACCTCTCCCCGCCTCAAAGGCCTCTGATACGGCTTTCTCGTGGGCCGCCTTAAGCTCCTCTAACTTAGCTTCCGCTTCAGCAAGTGCTTTCTTGGAAAGATTGAGCGATTCCTCGCTCGCATTTGCCCTACCCTCAGCATCAATACGAAGCTGTTCGGCGACGCGAACCCTCTCTTTCTCCGCTTCGGCCCGCGCGCTCTCCATTTCAGCTCTCATAATTTTGAACTCGGCCCTACTTTTCTGACCCTCCAGCTCCGTTTGCAAATGGTCAATTCTCCCGAGAGCATCACGCAAGCGGCGACCCAAGTCGGCAATCCTTCCGACCGTCTGCAAAACAAGTCGGTATGATTAGACGCCTTTAACAAACAAGAGCGAAATGAAGGTAACTTACCAGAAGTGCCGATTGAGTAGTTAGAACGCCATAATATCGAACGCAATCAAGGCTTTGTTGTCAGCCGGCAAAGAAATTGAAGCCGCCAGGCTCAGTGCCACGGCTGGATCCTCGATGGCCGAAGCGTCGGATAAAATCGGCATATCCCTGATCTTTGGCTGAATGACGAACGGAGCGACCACGTCCGGTTCTTCAAGCCGAGGCCGTTTGCTAACGGGCCCAGCTTCTGAACTCGCCTCTCCCTCGGCACCACGCCTTTGGCCTTGCTCCGGAATCAGCCGTTTCCCATCGGCCTGTTCCCCACCCTCTTTTTCCGTATCAAACACAACAACCTCAACCGTACCCTCAGAAACGGGTACGAAGGGCTTAATCAAGCTAGGGTCTGATACAGCGCATTCGGCCTTCTTTCGGGCAGCTATCCGCTCGGCATTTCTTTTACGCGCCATCTGCGTTAGGCTTTCCTTCGCCATACCCTCAAAGAAATCGCCGGGTAGATCCTTCAAATTTGCAAAAATATCCCCACAAGAGAAATCTGCTCGTCCTGACCCGGACGGCTCGTTGGCCTCGAATGCCGAGCGTACGGCCTCGTCGCCCTCTACAACCCCCTCAATAAACTCCCCAGCCGGATCGGCAATCACCTCGAAGAACTCGGCGTCTTCCCCGAATCGAAGCTCTGAGACCGATCTGCCTAAGGTTTTTGAAGTGGGAAGATAAGGGCCGAGTCGTTGATTCTTGTTGGAATCGGAATGTTATCTGCAGCCGAGAAAGTAGTATAAGTGGGTTCGTATCGAAGGAGAATATGGCCGGCCCTCTCTTGCTTTTGTAAGTTTGGGAGGCCGAAATATCTGAGTGCAGTCTTGATTTCCCCAAGAACCACGTCGTCAACCGAAGTCAGAACTTTCTTCAACCTATTACCTGCAGAAGATAAAAAGCGATTTAGGGAAAATAGCCGAATAAGAGATAGACCAACAAATATAAGGCATTGCGTGGCAACCTGGGTCACCCTTATGTCTGGGAATAGGGTCCAGGCGATCCTCCCCTTCAGCGTACTCCCAGTTACCTCGGACGTTGACCATCACGTCGTCAACCCGCTTACCAGAACTGGCAAGCATAGTCACCAAGTGATGGTCAGTATCTTTGGCCCTGAGGAAATATCGCCCCAGCCGACCGGAGGATTTGGCTAAGGCGTAACAGTGCCGAATGGCCGGAATCCCAAGGTTAATCCTAAGGCGTTGATTCAACTCTACAACCCCCATGATGATCCGAAAGAAATTTACATTGGGCTGAGAGGGAATCAAACTCCAATAGCGGAGAACGGCCCTAAGAAGTGGGTGTAAGGGGAAACGAACCCCGCCCTCAGCAATGGATAAAAAAGGGAATACGATCGTGTTTTGATCTTCCCTCTCCATGTCGAGAGCGTTGTCCGTTACAAGGGATAAGTGGACGTCGTCAGGAATAGAAAAATGTCACCGGAAACCGGAGACACGATCCTCAGAAAGGAGGTCTTTCAAATGTTTGGCCATCTTAGCAAAGAACTAAATATTCGCCGAAGCCAAAATAGCAAACAAAAAATAGGATTACAAAGAAGGGATAAGGAAACTTACGAAGAGCAGATGAGACAAGGGAAGACGGGAAGAAGTTGCAGAAAATGCGAATCACGGAGGGATATGCACTGGCGTTCCAAAAGCCCCAGAAAATCGACGAAATGTGAATTCGAAAGGACCAAAATTTCAAATCGCAATAAATGCTGAGATACATATGGATAGAGCGGGAAAGCGTAATGATGAGCAAAGAAGCGCGCGCCCCCTGACATATATTGGGGAACGCGAAGCCGTGTGATGATAAACTTCTCGAATTCTGAACCAAACACGCCGATTGACTACCCTCAACAGGGAGTTCGGAGGGCAATTGTGGTAGCCGAATAATTGGCAAATATAAAGGAGGTATATTTCGGAGGCTTGACGCTAGCCGGCCTATATCACGCAAGGATAAGGGGTCGAATAGGATAGACAGGCCGAATAGGGGGCATCCCTATAGCCGAATAGTGGAAAAGGTAATGATTAAAAAAGTAGGCCCTGGCCCCGAGGATCAGAGGAGACGAGTATAAATATAATGGCAATGGACTAGAAAAGGTATGCAAGAATTACTACTAAAAACTTATTAAACAAGCTTTCTTGAGTAGAGGAACTGACTTGTCCGTCAGAGTGCTAATTCCGGCACCCCCGACCGGAGCATTTGTATTTTTGCAGGCGACTAGCTGAGGATCATTGGCGTCTTCTAGGATCTGAAGAGTATTTCCAAACCACTCCCCCACAAATACAGACTGGCTTCAAGCCTATGCAGAATACAAAATGGCCTTAGGCCCAACATATTATGCAGAGTGGCCTCAGGCACAACAGATTATACAGAGCGGCCTCTGGCCTAACAAATTATACAGAATGGCCTTAGGCCCAGATATCAACAGATTGGCCTCTGGCCTGGATATTAATAGATTGAACGATTCTAGAGACACAAATATATCATAGTTCCATAATGCACATACGTTCCATTTGTTCATCATGAAGCAATACAGTTAACTTGCAGATAATAGAATGTTAATATTAACTATTAACAGTAAGCAAACGTACTACTCCAGTACTACTACTCAATAGTGCACATAGATTTTCCCATGGTTTATTATAAGTCGACATAGTTGTCTCGCGAGTAACAGAACATTAATAATAACGATTAACATAAGGCAAATGCATCACTACATTAAGAGGGACAGAACAATTCACATCATAACGGCCTCGGGCCCATGTCTATTACTAGGGACAGAACGACTTTAAGTCCATATCAACGCCATTATTCAATCATATCCATTAATTTAATCAAAGCACAATATCAATGGAATAGACCATTCACAAATGACAATACATAAATCATAATCACAGAAAGTAAGTGAAACATATTGTTACACTACTATTACTCACAGTGATCGGCTCCCAGTAGTAATGGGACGATGTCCTCATCTGGACCTATAACACAATGTACATAGCATTATAAGAACATACCCGATTCCTTACTTTACTCTTTAATCAGTTAGTCATATCGGTACTAAACTCATTAGTCTTTAATAAGTCATAATCCATGTCACAGAAGGTAGGAGGAACCGATAGAAAAATGGTTCAGACGAAGAAACGGTACAAACCGGTAAACAAAAAGTGAATAGTCGTCACTAATTTGGGCATAACTATTTATGTATTTCGAATTTGGGAGTGAGACCATCACCATTGAAAACTAGACTTTCGGGGCTTGATTTTAGGCTTAAGAATCACTCAAAACGGAGTATGGATGCAAAAGATATGCTTGTTCAAAGTTGGCTGAACAGAGGTGTCCCCCGCACCTGCGGGAAACAGGGCCGCACGTGCTGGACGACGTGCTTTTTTAGCAGATTCAACTTTGGTTTTGGCATAGACTGCCACACGTACGGGAAGACCCGCCGCACGTGCGGCTTTGGGCAATTTTCAGTCCGAAAATGGCTCTTTTTGTTCCAACACTTGGTTTTTCCATTTTTAAGCTTGGTTCTTAACATAAATCACTCAAAAACATGTAAAATTATCTCATAGCATGATAAACTAACATCAATCAAGTGTAATTCCATTTTAAACAAATCAATCCTTGCCTCAAAATAGAAATTCAAGTCTCATCTTCTACATAATCAAACTTCTATAGTATATATCCCAAAATCATACAAATACATCTTACACATGGTTGATCTTCACACCAAAACTTGGTATTCCATGAATCATTCTTAAGATTGAACCCAATTCAACAAATTTAAGGAAATCAAGGTTCAATTCCTTGAGTTTAACTCATTTCATTCATGACCCAACACACTTGTTCATTTACATATTAATTTTCCAAGTCAATCCTTGATTTCATGTAGTAGATGAATTATTTACAAAGATAATAGTTGAAGCCACATACCATAGCTCAATTCCTTGTTTTCCCCTTTAATCTTTTCAATTTTCCAAGCTTCCATGCATGATCTTCTTTCCCTCTCTTCTCTCTCTTACACGGCTCTCTCTCTCTCTCCCTTAGATATTTTGTTTGACTTCAAAATGATAAGCTCCCAACTCACATGGCCTATCCATATATGTATATATCACACACTTAAGCTTTTCACAATAAGGAAGGCCAAACACGCCCTTACGAATCGCACAAAATCAAATTTCAATTAAACTTCCCAAATGACTCTAAAAATTATGCTGATCATAAATATGTCCTCTATTCTGATTTTTGAAGCCTCTAAGGCCTTCAATTTACAGTACAAAGTTAACCACCCAAACGTGCATTAACGAGTCAAACGAATTAGATTTCCAATTAATTTTCCCAAATAGTTCTAAAAATTCACATTAACATACCCAAGTACTCAATTTTGATTTCTGAACCCGTAAAGGTCGGTAATTTCAATTTTAAAGCTGTGACTCAACAAATAGTTTCTCAATTTGAACAAATATCCTTAAATTAAAATGCATTAACCCACAAGGACATAAAAGTAATTTCGGATACGGATTTTGGGGTCGTTACAGACCATGTCCGAACTGGAGTCTGAATCGGAAAGGAAAATAGAACACGTTGTGTGTGAGACCAATTAACTGTATGCCCAACTATTAGCACATGTTATAGCTCATCTCAGTCAAATTGAGCTAGGGGCAACGTCAGGCTATGTCAGTCGTAGATCTGCTGCACATCCAGTCGCACCACCAACCCTCCGAAGGGAAGTCCACTAGTCGTTAGCAAAAAAAAGTAAGCTCTGGCTGAGGACTCGGGGTAAGGGTCCACCACCTTAAGCTTATCCATTAATCATACTTGGGACAGGATAAAAATAAGAGAAATTAAAGAATAGAGAGATGTACGTTAAGAGAAAAGTAAGAAAATGGTTTTCGAGATGAAAATAGAGAGCGAGTGCCGAGTGATGTGAGAATCATAAATAAGAAAGGGTGGAAAACAATACCTAAAGAAGCATTGGACTCCCCGCAAATCAAGTAGTCTCTTGCCGATGAAAAACATTTCCAATATGGGATAGCAGCATGGAGGAAAGGACAACAAAGCGAAGTGCAGCTCAAAGGAAATAAAGTGTTTATGCTAAAAACACGAAAATTCACCTTTTCTGGGCCGTCTAAAGTGGCTATCCAGTCTCGGAGTCTATTGTGGAGTGAAATCTCCATCTCAAGAGCAAAGAAGACTTGTTATTCCGCCAAGAAAACAGTTTATGAGCACCTTTTATAGACTTTGAGAAGAAGCAACGCATGACAGCTGGACTGCACCCATCGACATCATTTTTGGGCCCGACCATGCCTCATTGGAGCCCGACCGTGCCTATTTGGACCCAGCCAGGTCTAAATGTTTGCCTAGATAGAATGGTTGCAGAATTCATTGTGGCTGTGTTTTGAGTTCTGCCTTGTTTGCATTAAGTGTTATTTGGTATTATTAGGTTGTTCCTATTTTGTTTTTCTTTTATCGAGTTGTATTTTATCCGGTTGTAGGTTTGTTATCCGATTCAAGAATGAATTCAACAACAAGCATTCATAGTTTCAAAGTCTTGTAAAATGTTTTATTATACAAGGGTTACGTCATTCATCACATACGGTGCAAGGAAAACCATCAAAATCTTTCTTTTCATAAACTGTTGGGTCCAACCCCGATCATTGCTTTACAAAAGCAAAGAGCAAAGGCAAAAGTTTTCAAAAACAAAACAAGAGGTCATTGTTCCTTACTACAAAGGAAAGAAGAAAAAAAAGAAAAAAGAAAAAAGGCCAAAGTGATGAACTAGGGGCACAGTCGAGTCAGGTTTTTGTCCTTTACCCGCACTTCGAATTCTCGTCACCTTAATCAAGCAATCGCCGAAAAATGCACAGTAGTTGTCGCCGGCGATGCTTTTCCATCTGGTGGTTGACCAGTGATGTTTTGTTTTGTATTCATTTTATTCCAGCAAGCATAAAGGGTGCGTTTGGGATAGTTTTTGCTTGTTGTTGCTAGCGATGCTTTTCTATCGGGCAGTCGATCGGTGTTGCTCTATTTTGTGTCCATTTTATTCCGGCAAACACAAAAGGGGTGTGTTTGGGATGGTTTTTTTTTTTTTTTTTTTTCATTTTCAGAGTTGTGTTTTGTGTTTTGGTCAGTGATAGGCTCAATATTTAGTTCAGAATTCATTAAAATGCAACCATTTTCAAGTTTGAAATTGAAAACAAAATAATTTTTATGCTTAGTGTTGTGTCATTAATGCCATCCGGATTTGCAGAACACACTCGTTTTATTAATGCCAGGGATCAACCCCGATCAAATTTGTACAAACATATATAATAAAAAAAGAGAGAGAAAAAAAAAACAAAAACAGAAAAAATAAAAAATAAAAAATAAATAAAAAAAACAAAAACAAAAACAAAAAAAAGAGGGATCTTTTTTCCGATGACGGCCACATGCCGACCTCACTTGCTCGACTCTCCCGCCGATTTCTTCATTTCTATTTCATCTTGGGAGACCCTTGAAGGCCCTGCCTTAGTGCTTACAAGACTGCCAAGAGAGTTGACCCCCCGCCAACCGTCAAAGGCCAAGTACGAAGGTGTTCCAAATCGGGCCATGGAGGTGGCCTGCCGTTTTAGCTCTTTATTCTCTGCCTTCAATATGCAAATCTCTACTTGCACATCCTTGTACATGCGCTGGAGTAGAGAGAGTTGGGTATTGACCTAGTGTACCTCACTTGTCCTATTCTGTAGTCAGTGATCCAATTTGGAGACCACAGTCACCGTCTCCATACAGGACTTCAGCGTGTAATGGTTGGCTTTAATGTCAGATTGAACTGCCATTATTTGCTCAATTGACAGCGTAAGTAGGAGTAGGGGCACTCTGTCTAAGGGAGCTTATGGGATCATTAAGGTCTGGAAAGAGAGTGAGGGGACGGGACGAGGCCATGTGTTCAAGGAGAGAGGTGTAAAAAAAAGGAGGGTCAGAGAAATAGAAGAGAACAGACTGAGTTTTGACAGCCTTTCTCCTCTGCTCAGTCTCTTTATTTTGTCTCTCTCAAGCAATGATGAAGAAGAAAACGAAAGAGAAGAAGGAGACAGAAGAGAGTGATGAAGAAGAAGATGGAATGGGAGAAGAAGAAGGAGATAAAAGAGAGTGATGAAGAAGGAGACAGAAAAGGAGAAGTAAAAGTAGACAGAAGAGAAAGACAAAGCGGGAGAGAGAACTGAGGCAATTTGTCAGCTAGCTAACGCAAAAAGCGAGGCCACGTGTCAAACGCGATTTTCCAAGGAAGAGAAAGAGGCGGGAGAGCTGTATACATATGTGTATATATATTGTATATCTATGTATTATATATATTTATTCAAATACTTTTGTCACAAGAGTGGCTTAGTTAAGTGGTTTGGTTTGGCTGTTAAGAATTGAGAAGCTGAGCCTGAGGTCGAATGTTTGAACCCCCACAACAACGAGTGTTTTTTTTTTTTTTTGTATGTGTTTTGGTTTTATGTGTATGTGTATCATATACCTATTATATATATATATATATATTTGTTTGCATATTTTGTCACAAGAGTGGCTCGGTTAGGTGGTCTGGTTCGACGGTTAAGGACTGGGAGGCCGAGCTTGAGATTGAGGGTTCGAACCCCCGTATCAACACATGTCTTTTCTTTTCTTTATTTTTTTCCTGTCTTACGTACACTGATGTCAGCAAACAAAATATTTCTTCTCAGTAACGACATATTCCCCGTTGACGCCTGCAAACAGAATATTTCTTATCGGTAACAGAATATTCCCTGAATATGTGTATACCGTATGTACATATCTGTGTGTATTTATATATATATGTGTGTGTGTGTGTGTGTGTGTGTCTGTATATGTGTATAGCTTGCCTGTGTGTGCCTGTATACGTATTTGCATTACGTATATAGTGTGTATATGTATATGATATTTGGTATTTACAAAAAACAAAAAACAAAAATTGACTTTATTTTTGGAAAAACAAAAAAAAAAGAAAAAGAAAAAAGAAATCATTCTACTAGACCTTCTTTCACTTGCGTGAGACGCGTTTGGATCTCAAGTTCACTATTCCTCCTCCCGTGTGTGACGCGTTAGGATTGTTTAAAGCGGTTAAAAACAATAGGTGCACCTATTTGTTCACACTCCTCCTCGCGCGTGTAATGCGTTAGGATTGTTTAAATCGGTTAAAAATAGCAGGTGCGCCTGTTTGCTCACACTACCCCTTCTTTTCTCGTGTGTGACGCGTTAGGATTGCAAATCGGTTAAAAATAGCAGGTGCATCTGTCTATTCACACCACCCCTCCTCCTCTCATGTGTGACGCGTTAGGATTGCAAATCGGTTAAAAACAGCAAGTGCACCTGTCTGTTCACACCACTCCTCCTCCTCTAGCGTGCGACGCGTTAGGATTTCAAATCGGTTAAAAATAGCAGGTGCGCCTGTTTGTTTACACCATCTTTCCTCCTCTCGCATGCGACGCATTAGGATCTTCAGTACTCGGTTAAAATGTCGGGTGTGCCCGATGTTCCTTTCCTCCTCTCACGTGCAACGCGTTAGGATTGTTTTAATCGGTTAAAAACAGCAGGTGCGCCTATTTGTTCACACCCACCTTTCCTCCTCTCACGTGTGACGTGTTAGGATTGTTTAAATCGGTTAAAAATGTCGAGTGCGCCCGACTGTTCACACCACTCTTTCCTCCTTTCGCGTGAGACGCGTTGGGATTGTTTTCCTCGATTTTAGAAACTTTCGGTGCGCCTGGAGTACCATTTTTTCACCCTCTCTGGGCGAGGCACAATTTGGATTTGCAACCTTTTTCATTGTTTGGCTTATATTTTCTTACATCCTTTCTACGTGTGATGTAGTTTGGTTTGCGTTTTTGTTGTCTCAATCGCATAAGACGTATTGATTTATTCGCGTCTTTCCGTGAGAGACACGGCTTGTTTCATTTTGCTTTAATTTATGTTACATTGCTCTGCGTCATTGCATGATCATAACTTATTTTTCCTACATGTGTTTTGCTTCTTGCCCTTGAACTACGCTGGTTTGATTCCTTGCAATGGGATACATAGGCAACCTTTAGGTTCAACCACTGCATTGCATCTTGTTTGTTTGCCCAAGTCTTACGGCCTTGTCAAAAGGGTCGCCTTTGGGCTTTGACATTCATTCACGTCATGAAATGACTTCGAGCTCTGTCAAAGAGGGGCAATTGTAGACACCCCATTTTGACTGGCACTAAGACTTGGGCTCTTTCTTTTGATTACCCGATGATGACAATTAGAATGTGTTTCTCATAGAATTCTCAGTAAGAAAGATGAAATTTGAGCTTTAATCCCAACCTTCACACATTTTTGGCCAAACTATTTTAGACCTAAAACCCTCTTTTCAAAATATTTTTTCAAAAGTTTCTACGATATTCCGAGGCTCCCATTTTAATTAAAATATTGCACTTTTCAGTAAACCGAGTAAGGATAAAGTGGAAATAAATGAAAGGGATGTGAACTCTTTGAAAACATATTTAAAAACCATTTTCTTTATAGGTTTGGATTTGAAGGAAATAGGAGGGGATGAAAGAAAACTAGTTTAGGAAAAGATTGAGTATCAAATCATTAAGGAAATTAACAGCCTTCAATAAATTAGGTATATCTCTTTGTCCACTTGGAATTGAAATGTAAGACCACCACCATTGGAAATTAGACTTCCGTGGCTTCAATTTAGACCCAAGAATCACCTAAACCCGAGTTCGAATAATGGAGATATACTTGTTTGAAGTTGGGCTTAAGAGCAGATTTTCTTGACCTAGAGGTGAACATCCTTCACTAAATTAGTCATATCCCTTTGTACACTTGGAATTTAAATGTGAGATCGCCACTATTAGAAAGTAGACTTTTGTGGCTTCAATTTAGACCCAAGAATCACCTAAAACTGAGTCCAAATAAGGGAGATATGCTCGTTTGAAGTTGGGCTTTAAGAGCAGATTTTGTTGAACCGGCCCAAAATAGCATCAAACCTGTTTTTTTTTTTTTTTTTTTTTTTTTTTTTTTGGTTTTGGTTCGGTTGGGACACCTTTTTAACTCAATTTCTGATATATTCATCACCAAATATATATACACTCAGCCTCCATTATCTAAGGCTTGCTCCATTAGAGATAATGCTCCATTTTTGTCTTCCATTAGCTCCATTAGTACTCCATTAGCTTCAATATCTTCCTTTTGTCTTCCACCATTTCTCTACTTGGTTAGCCTTGCTTAGCCTATATATATACATCATATTGTTAAGAAAAACAAGAGGATAGATTAAGGAGAAAACATGTGAGCTAGAGAAAAGAGGAAGAAAAGAGAGAAAAGTTGAGTTTTTGAGCTAAACACACTCCTATCTTCCAAAACACTTCCAAGCTTCCATAGCTACTGAAATTCCTCATTTCCATATACCAAAACCACCCCAAAAATTCTGTTACAGCCAAAGATCAATTGCCTTGATCATAAGGAAGAGTGTTTAGTGATTGAAAGTGAGAAAAATTAGAGAGTTAACCACTTTGCATACCATAAACTCTATAATTTCGAATTGAGGATTTAAGAACACACTTCCTATACTTGAAGGTGATCAAGAGGGAGATTGTGAACTAAAGAGTTCATCATTTCCTTAGAAGGTGAATTTCACAAACCTTTCATTTTCTTGCATTTCTTACTTATTTTACTCTTTTGCTTTGATTTATTGTTATATTGTATATTGTTGTAATCTAATTGAAAGTGGTGAATTAAAGTCCCATATATGTTGTTTTTCGCATAAGAAAGAGACCTTCCATGCTAAATGATTTAATCTCTTCAGAGGTTCATTACCAGGGCATTACGTCTCTCTCATGCCAAGAACAACTCCTTGTTTGACGATTCTCTTATTTTAGTGGACATAACTCTCATTTTTGGACTAAAATGACTAAAGAATGGCAAGGTAATTAAAAGGGCTAATAAAATTGGACTAAAAGAGGTACAAGATAATAAAATTAAGTTGGGTTTAATCAGACGTCATATTGAACCCATTGTCTTTTTTTTTACTTATTTTGCTCTTTTGCTTTGATTTCTTGTCATGTTATATATTGTTGTAATCCAACTGAAAGTGGTGAGTTGAGACTCCCATAGATATTATTTTTAGTTTTTTTTTTTTTATTGTTGAAATATAAGAAAACAGAGTTTGGCCGAGCTTAACGGGCTACCCAGCCCGTTAGTTGGCCAGGTAGCCACCTAAAAGTACATCATCGCACCCATAACCTTCATGACCGTGCCTGTAACCTCTAGGCAAAACCGGACAGCCTTCCGACGTTAAGAATATCAACTTCCGATGGTCTTTGAGGCACTTGAAGCTACCATTTTCTTATGTTTATTTTATTTTATTTTGAGTGTTTGTGAGGATTTTTATATTGTGTTGTAATATTTATTCATCTCTTTCAGATTTGTAATATTTAAAATGTTGTAATAATTCCCGCCCCGCTTCTTTCTATCCCGTTCTTTTACTCGCTTTCTTTATTTGTGAATATGCATCATATTTTGTTTTTTATTATATCCATACTTTGCATCCATGTTTCATGCATCTTGATTCGGCTAAGTTTGCATTTGTGGATTTAATCAATTCTTACGTGATTATGTGAGCTACCTCATATTTTTTGAGAAGATTTACATGTCATATCCTAGAAGCCGAATCTTTAGTTGCATCTCATGAGTGAATTGCATTAGGATTTTATATATAAGATCATGCATATTTTACTAACTTTGTTTTGTAGCTGTTCGCGGGACGTCTGTAAATATGTGAGTTTTTATATTTTAGCATCCCGCTCATGTGTGTTTTTTCTTATTATATTTAAGTATCCTACCATGTGGTTACTTGCTTACTTGATATAACTGTATGAATGCCAGTGGATGGAGGTTATGTCACTTAATTTGGAATGTTGTTGATTTTTTTATGTTTGTAAACTCAATTTATTTGGGCTATACATCTTCAAAACTCTTTCAAAATATACATGATATCAAATTGTTCCAAAATGAATGGCATAGTCTATACTTGTATGCTTCACCTAGTAAATTTTAGGATTTATTAAATAATCAGAACATGAACATATAAAGAAAATAAAATTCATATCATGGTTTAGTAAAGGCCGATCTTTTGATTGGGTGAGCGGGGGTGCTTAATTAATGACCTTCCCTTTTCATACTTAAAGTTCCGAGCCAAGCATCCTTGGTTACGACGAACAGTGGCCTTGTCACGAGTCACGGGTTTCCTAATTTTTTCAAAATAAATATTAGGTGACGACTCTGAGATCTAATGGCGTAGTCCATTTTTGACAAAATTGCAATAAAATGAATTTTCAATAAAAGTTGTCAAATCTAGACTCTCATCTATGTGTCACATTGCACTCGTGATACTAGATCAAAGAAATAGAGGGTCTGAACTGTTTAACGTAGACAGGTATCCCCGGACATGTTACACTTACACTTTCTTACACACTCTGATTTTCACCACCAAAACTCCTCCCATTCACTACCCATTTTTAGATGCAATGGGAGAGCCAAGCTGGCGACAACATTAAAGGCAACCACTAACAAGATAAGTCACCCTACCATGAGTAGCTCGGCTGAATCTCTAGTTTCTTCATTTGTCTTCAGAACAGCCGCCATTGTTGACAAAGAAGATCTGAGCCAATCTTCAACAAAGTTTACATTTACAAAATAGTGAAATCTATCATGTCACATGTAAACTGGCATAAAGAATGAAAAATTTTAATAAAATATTTAAGTGATAGCAAAACTCTAATGCATTTAAAAATAAAAAAAAAATCTCTAATGCATGTATATTTCAGGGAATTTTTTTTTTAAAGTTCCTAATTTTTTTTTTCTTTTTTTAAAGATGGAGATAATGCATGTGTTTGTGAAGAAATAATTTTTTTAAGATGTTTTGGGGTTTTTTTTTTAAACAAAATAATTATACAAAAAATTAATATAACATGATATGACTTGAGTTTTGATTTTATAACTTTAAAGTAAATTTAGAAAAAAAAAAAATAGTTTGGTTTGATTTTCAGAATTAGTTTTTCAAAAAAAATTCTAAAAAATTAATAGTTAATTTAGTGAAAAAAAAAAACTCATCATTTTCATATAGATTTATCTTTTTAGAAGATATAAATATTTTCTTAAAATTCAAAAATATCTTTTTCATATTTATTTTTGTCAAATTAAGTTCTATTTAAAAAAAAAAAAATCAGAAAACAATTTCTGGAAATTAAACCAAACAGGATCATTTTCCAAGAGGTATTTTCGTTTCAAATTTCTCGTGCTTGTCGTGATTCCTCCAACGAATCAAAGTGGAGTTTGGTTGTGTCAAGCGATATCATATCGCATCAGCCATTAGCACAAATTTGGGTATCCAGGAAGTGTTTCAATTCACAAATTTTTGGTCACTTAACTGAAACATGAATTTTTGGAGCTGCAATTTAATTTCATTAAAATATTTGTTGAGTTCTTTTGAGCAATAAATGTGGTTCAATAATTTTAGTAAGAACATTTGTATACCACAAAATTTTATCTTCTCATATGTTGTAATTATATTGGTTTAAAGGACCTGATTATTCATGTCTCGCTAATGTAGAGAAACTCAAGCCTTCATTGGATATTTCATGTCTCTTTGCTTAAAAAGAAAGTTGGAAAATGAATGCAGAACTCTAGGGTGCAATCTTGTGTATACAAGAATCATCAGTGTAATTTATTTAGTTTTTTTCTTATGCAGAAATTGATAAAATTTACAGAGCCATCCAAAATGTTAAAAGTCCAGTCCAAAATAAGTAATTGAGGGGGGATTATTTTGAACAGCAATGTTAGGTATCATGAAAAATTTTTCATGAAAATAATCATAAAAATTTTGTGACCCTTGGATTACACTTAAAATAAAGCACAACACACTAATCAAGGTAATCTAAGGATCATAACTCTTTCATGATCATTTTCATAAAAAAAATTTCATGATCCCTAACTTTTCTCTATTTTGAAAGACAATTGAAAGTGTGATTTAAATTGATTAATTTAAAAACTACAAATAACCAATAATGGAAATACCCTTTATTGAATATGAAGAGATGCTACAAAAAGCACTGTTGACCAACAGGGCCCCATAGACAAGAAAAAACAGAAAACAAACATAGATGAAAACTCAGTTGGCAAGGCACCAACCGCAAGCACACCCCCCAAAGCCAAACCAATTTCCAATTGAAGGTCTCAATTTCACTTGATCCGATTTGGAATTTCACTAATTGCAGAGAACAAAATATGCTTCCCTTCATTCACCTTTTTCTGTCCTTCCTCCAACAACGTCACTCCTAAGCGAGCCCTTTCACCGATTTCTTCTAGACCATGTATTGAAGCATTGACAAGGTTCAACAGATCAATTGAAGCAGCTGTTTCAAGTCCAAACTCAACGGTCAGTTCGTCTTTTCTAATTCTTGTTCAGAAACTCCAGCCATCGTTACCCAAAGATATGTATATATATATATAAAATATTAAAGTAGAAGCTGGGAATGGGGATAGTATGGTGCAATGTTTCAGGGCTGGGAATGATTTCGATTACAGGTGCAAGAGTGGCTCCCGTGATATCTCTCATATCTCTAGATCTCTCTCTATTTATAGTGTGCATTTTGGCATTTTCTAGGAAGTAAGTAGACCATGTTTGGCATATGGGTTAAGGCTAAATAGTTTTAAAAAAGAATAAAATAGGCTAATTAATTAATAAGACAAAATATTATATTCAAATTATAATCATTTCACTTTTTTTGTTCACAATTATCAAATCAACTATAAAATAAGTTAAAAGTTTATCCCAAATTAATTTTTTTTACTCAGGCTAAAATAGTTAAAAAGTCAGGCTAAAAAAGTTTATTCCGAACAGGGCGATAAGTAAATTTCATATGGGAAATTCTCTATTACGTAATGCACACCGTATGCAACCCTATTATAAAATTACGTAAGTTTTTATGAATTTACATAAATGATCTCATAATAATGTATAGATTAAATACAAATTCGGATAACTCTATTTATTAAAGTGAAGTTATGCGAATTTATATTCAACTTACATAATTTTTTGAGATTACTTATGTAAATTCATAAAAATTTACCTAATTTTATAATAAAATTGCATAGGGTGAGAGATTATTGATGGATGATTTAAAAAGTAATAATTTATTAATGAGCAACAGTGCATTATCAAGCTGGATTTTGAAAAGGCCTTTGACTCTGTTAATTGGTGCTACTTATCATCTATGCTCTTGAATTTTGAGTTTGGAGCAAAATGGATTAGTTGGATTAAAGAATGTATCTCCACTGCCAAACTTTCCGTGTTAGTCAATGGGTCACCAACAGAGGAGTTTTCCCCTCAACAGGGATTCAGGCAAGGTGACCCCCTATCTCCATTCTTGTTCAACATAGCTGCCGAGGGCCTAACTATCCTTATGTCAAGAGCTCAGCAGCATGGTCTGATTAAGGGGGTGAAGGTGGGTTTTAGCGAAGTGTTGTTAACACATCTACAATTTGCCGATGATTCTATTTTGTTTTGCGAAGCTGAGGAAATGGAGGTGTGCAATATTAAAAGGGTCTTGAGGTGTTTTGAAGTGATCTCTGGGCTGAGAATAAACTATCATAAGAGTCTAGTGTGTGGGGTTAATGTCCCTGAGGAGTCTTTATCCGCATTTGCAGCAAGATTACATTGTCAACCTAAGACTCTCCCTTTGAAGTACTTGGGGCTGCCTTTGGGAGCCAACCCAAATAAGAAGTCTACTTGGAAGCCTGTTCTTGATAAAGTCCGAAGTAGACTTGCAGGTTGGAAAATGAAGCTACTATCATTTTCAGGGAGGCTCACTCTGCTAAAATCTGTGTCCTCTGCGCTGCCTATGTTCTACCTCTCCTTATTTAAAATGCCTGTAGGGATAGCTAGATAATTTGACAAGTTGCAGGCTAATTTTCTTTGGGGAGGGTCAGAATCAAGGAAACCAATTCACTTGGTTAAGTGGGATGATATAACAAAGAATGTGAAACAGGGGGGGTTTAGGCGTCAGGAGAGTTAGGTTGGTTAATGATTGTATGCTTCTAAAATGGTGGTGGAGATTTGGCTTCGAGAAAGATGCCCTGTGGAGAAAAATAATCTACAGCAAGTATAATTTGGATGTAAATTTGGAGCCCTCTTCCCAAAGAAGAAGCTCTCTTGTGTCTGGAAAGGTATCATATCTATACCAGAGAGGAGAAATAGTTTGATGGTATTTTATCTCAATAATGTTCATATCAAGGTAGGGGATGGAAATAGAACATTCTTCTAGAAGGATAAATGGTGCAACAATTCTAGCTTGAAAGATGAATTTCCAACTCTTCACAGATTGGCTGTGAACAAGGAAGAATCCTGGAGATCAATATATGATAGGAGGGTACATTCAAGGGTTTGGAATTTTCAATTCAGAAGAAGGCTATATGAGTGGGAAGAGAGGGAGGTTAGTAGGCTCAATTTGCTCCTGGTTTCTGCATCTGCTCCTTGTTCTGATCTGGAAGACAAATTAGTCTGGTTGGCTGAAGGATCTGGGTCATTTTCTGTCTCCTCTGCATATAATCATGAAATGGACTCCCTTAGTCCCTCTCTCAATTCTTGTAAGTTTGTTTGGAACTCTTTTGCCCCTCCTAAGGTTCAATTCTTCTGTTGGTTAGCATGGAGAAACAGAATCAAGTCTGCAGAACTTCTTCAGAAAATTGGAGTGATACAAGCCAATGCTCCTGCTGCATGTGTCTTTTGTAAATCTAAGCCTGAATCTACCACTCATCTCCTGTTGCATTGCTACTTTGCATGGAAGGTCTGGGCTGATATGATGGACTGATGGGAGCTGAAAGGGGGCTATTCCAAGTTCAGTAGAAGGTATACTTCACTGGTGGGATGGGGTGCCTTTGAACAGGAAAGAAAAATGGATATGGAAGGTCATTCCCTTAGCTGTCATATGGTCCCTGTGGAAGCTTAGGAATGAGTGCATATTCAAGTCTGCTTTGCCTCAGATACTGGACCTGTGTGAGTTGATCAAACTAAGAGTTGCACTGTGGCTCAAACATAGACTTAAGGACTGTCATTTCTCTGTCCAAGATTTCTTAACTAACCTGAGGCAAATAAGAATGAGTCTCGGAAGCAGATCTGCTTTGGGAAGATGATTTTTGGCTGAAGTTGTCTTGAGGCTGCTGTAATGGGAAGATGATTTTGGGTTGAAGTTGTCTTGAGGCTGCTGGGTTGATCCTGCCTTGGTGCAATGGAGATGAACCTGATGGTTCTGTTCTGTTCTGTGTTGATTATCACTCAGGGCTGTTCTGTTCTTAAACAGAATTGCATTTTGCTGGGATTTGACAGTTGGTGTCTTTGTGTATCTGTGCTGGTGGATTGTCATTGTCTGCATATTGGTCTGCAAGTTTTGTTATGGGATGTTTTGATCTTCATCAATAAAATTTGTTCTGGGCTGCTGCTGGTTTGGAGTTTGGTGCTTACATTTGTTGCATCTGTTATGGGATGGTTCTGTTCTGATATGGAGTCTGATATGGAGTCTGCTGGTAGGGTGTTTGGGGAGTTCAACTGTTTTCTGCTTCCTTTTGGGTTGGTGTCTTGCCAACTGTGAGAGTTGTTAGCCTCTGCTCTTTGCCTTTTATTGATATTTGTCAATGTTTTTGCTTGATTTTTATCAATAAAATTCTTCTTTGGCTGTTTCAAAAAAAAAAAAACAGTGCATAATACCCAAAAAAAAAAAAAAAAAGAAAAAAAAAAAAGGGCGTTCTATACAAAGGGTGAGGGATTGGGTTCCATTGTCCTTCCAGGCTTTCCACCAATATGGATTGGTTTTGATTTTCATTCAATTAGCCACTATATTTTTGTACATTGCGTCAATCTAATGCAACTTCAATTGAGGTAGTATTATTTTTAATTAATATGGACTGATTAAGTCTATATTTTAAGTTATATAATATCATTGCAAACCCAAGTCATAAGGCTACTATGTCTTCCAAAATGGAAAAATTCTAATTTACACCCTTTTATTTTCGTACATTGTAAACCCAAGTCATAAGGCTACTAATGTCTTCCAAAATGAGGAAATTCTAATATACATTCCTTTAAAAAAAGTATATTATATGCACCTCTAATTATATCATATATATTTTTTAATTATGACTAATTTTTTCTTTTAACCATGACATTATTTTAGTTATGACTCGTGAGTATTTTAGATATATCTCATATTATATTTAGTTATGATATTTTTTTAATTAGTAGTGATAGAGAGCTCTAGTGGAGCTAGTCTAAAAGTAGCTCTACTGAGCTGGCATACACACAAAAATATATATATATAAATTAAAATTGTTTTAGAACTTTTCTTTTAAAATTTTTTTTAATTATAACTCAATAAATTAGAATTATATATATATTTAATTATAAAATACATATAGTGTAGACATGTGTTTCCTTCCAAAATGACAACCATAAGGGCTGGTAATGTGAACTCGTCATTTTTATTTGTTATTTGGAAAGTAAACTTTGAAGTCATTTTTGTTTTTTTTCCCATTCAACAAACCACATGCAATTTTATCAAAGCTTTGACATTGCAACCCCGAAAAAACCGAAGTCGTCTTCCGAAATGATATGGGCTAGCAAAAAATTTATTGTTCACCATTGAAGTCTTTATTTATTTATTTATTTTTTTCCTTTAGTTTTTTATATTTTAAATTTTTCTTAATTTATTCTAAAATAATTTTTTATTCAAAATTAAATAGAAATTACACATTATATTATTATAGTAAAATTTAAATTTATATAAGAGGTATGAGTTTAATATAATAAAATATTTTTATAACACGTAACTGTCAATATATAATTTTTTTTTATCTAATTTCAGATCTACGTTAATTTTTAAAATTGAGAAAAAGTTAAAATATAAAGAACTAAAGTGATAATAAAAATTAAAAAAAAAACCCTTTAAAAGTTAAAATAAAAAACAAATGACCAAATACGAAAGGATAAAATGTAATTTATCCAATGAAAATAAACCCTTTGTAATTATCTTTTTTTCAACAATCACATTTTTGTCTTGTTCTAAAAATAAAAAAATAAATCACAATTTTGTCATTACCCTGACTCTCCAAATCCCTAGTACCTATCTAGTAAGAGTCCGGATTCTCGGCCGTCCTACCCGGCAGCCCCCCAAAACAACGTCGTTTTGGGGGCAAATTTAAAAATAAAAAAAAAACGCAGAGGAAGAGAGGGAGGAAGGAGAGGAAGATGGAGGAAGGCGGAGGGAGGAGGAGGAGGAGGAGGAGGAGGAAGGAAAGGGCCGGACTGGAGGGGGCCATAACTAGTGGGGGAGGAGGAGGAGGAGGAGGCGACGATCGGATGGCGGATTTATCATGGCGGCGATTTAGGCTGACGAGTGACAGCGAGCTCGCTGCCTCCTCCTCCTTCCTTCCTCCTTCTCCCTCTCCTCCTCGTTCAAGAGAGAGAAAAAGAACGAAGAAGAAGAAAAGAAAAAAAACAAAAACAAAAAACCCCCAAAACGACGTCGTTTTGGGGGGCTGCCAGGTAGGGCGGCCGAGGATCCGGATTCATCTAGTAAACAGAAGTAATTGACTTATGAACCAAGTGAGATATGTGTTAACCAGGTAAACCTAAGCTCCTGTTGACATTGCTCAAATCTAGTTCCAACTTTGCCAGCCAAAATGTTTGTTAGATAGTAAATCAGGGCAATAAAAAAAATATTTAATATGGTTGTTGAAAGAAATAAAATGAAATGGATTTCACATTAGTTCATAAAAGTCAATTTGCCTAATAAAAGTCAATTTTCATAGTTGAAAGAAATGAGTCGTTTCACGTTATCACTAGATAAAATATCTAATAAAAATTAATTTGAAATTAATGAATCGTATTATTTTAATTAATAAAATCAAATTGAAATACTAATGTTCTAATAGGTTTACTGGAACGACTTAGAATGGAATAGAATGACCATTCTATTAAAATGGTGAATGATCATTCTATTTGTAATGTATTTTGTTATTATTTTTTAAGTCAACTAAATATGAGATTGAATATTTTAATAGAATGATTATTCTGTTCCATTTCATTCTAGTGAACCAAATACTATCTAAATGTGTTTATTCTAAGAGCACTAAATATAATTTTAGAGAATTCTACAATACACACCCCTTGCCATATAGATATTTAATTATGTCATTTTCTTCTTCAGTTATGACATTATTCTGATATGTTTGGTTATTCGTTTAGTTATGGCTTTTTTTAATTTTATTTTAATTATGACTCAAAAAGTATAAAATTATATCATTTTTTTAATTATAAGGTGAATATGATATACATCTTTTAACATGTGTGTATCATAGTCTTTCCCAATAATTTTTCTTAAGACCAAGTCAAGTTGGTGGTTATGAAAGTTATTCAATATTAATTCCAACACTATCACAGATGAATATTCACTATATTTGGAGCCATCCAGTACAACCGTTAAAAGAAGAGAGAATTATATATGAGCAAATTTTTTACAAAATATTTGCAATTCATTAGTAAAAAAATTTATGAATTTAATTGTTAATATTAGTAAACTTTACTAAAGAAAAAAATGACATAACTAAGAATGCATGTGGTACATGTTAGACTTTTGCAATTAACCTGTTTAACCAAACTCATTTTAGTTATAATTTTATTAGCGATTTTGTTTCAGTAAGACTGTGAGTGTTTTAATGCGAATCCAACTCAAATTGTGCCTATGTGAAGGAATTTGTGTTGACATTCCATATTTTGAGCATTTCTTATTTGCTACTTCATTGATTATGTACGGGGTCCGGGGTAGTGCCTAAGCGGGGTCGAGGGATAGTGCCCCAAAGCCAATAAGAAGTCAAAGTTGTTTGACTGCTCGAGCGGTTATTTGTACACTCGAGCGATGAAGTGGTTCATCTAATATCTTTGTCTGTGTTCTGAACTTCTAAGAAAGATGTTTCACTGTTCGAGTAGTAAATGTTGCACTGCGGTTGGCCTATATGTTTGCACCACCTTTACTCACATCGCTTGAGCGGTAAAGTGGTGGCTCGGCGATTCTTCTATGGCCTTGTTTGTTATAAAGTGCATTGTTTATTATTTTTAGTGTTTAACCTGTCTAAATTCTCAAAAAGAAGAGCTACCAAGGTTTTCTATATTGGAGGGTATTTATATATTAGTTTCCTTAATGATTTGAGAGTGATTAATAGATTTACGAGCTTCATATTGATATCATCAAGGGATTTATTTTTATTATTTCATTCACAACGAAGAGAATTATTCTTTGATGGATTCCGAAAAACTTGGTCTTGAAGCTTTGGTAGATTTCGAAGTGACTCATCGTCATTCCATAGTGAAGACGGTAGGGGAAGAGATACATCAGGTTTGGTTCAATTCGGGTGTAGATTCACTAGGTAATTGAGGGTATTCGTGTGTAATTTCTTTTTATTTTCTTAGTGCATTATTTTGTGATTTTGACCATAATTTTTTATTATAATTGAAGGTACCCCAATTATGATTTTTTTCAACTTAAATTATTGTGTCGATTTGTTATTAATTATTTAATTGAGATTAATATTCACTATTTAAAATTAAAATATAATCATGAATCAGTATCTTAATATTTTTTAAATTTTTTAGTACACTCTTCTAAGGACGTATATATTAGAATTTTGAATTTTCCTTATCAATAATGTTTGGACTATTGCGGCTCTTCAACATGATTGACACTAGTTGAGAATCAGATTCCCTTTGTTGTTCTGCACTCTGTCCGTCAATATAAAAAAGAATATGCCATTGGGTTTACCATACCCATTTGGGAAATTCCTACCACAAAAATATGTATTTTTATTATAAAATTTTATAATATTAATTATGAAATTTGTAATGTTATTGTAAATTAGCGAAACAAAAATGTCATAACTAAGTTAGAAACTTTTATAATCTTAATCACAAAATTTTAAATATTTTTATTATATCAAATTATGACGAGATTACATATATATTTTATAGTTGATGTTATATAATTTTATGATAAAATTATACATTTTGTCGTAGGTTTAAGGCTGCAAACTGGAGCATTTCCCTATTCCTTTACAATGAATAACATGGTCACTTTAACACTTGTCTTTTTTAAATGGATAAATTATAAATACAATTTCTCCTTTCTAATTTTAAAAATTACATCCCATCTATTGTCGTTTCAAATTTCATAACAATTGGCCTCTTTTATTAATAAATTAACAAGTCAATTAATAATTTTTAATAATATTAAAATTTTATTTTAATTAATAATTCACATAATTTTATTATTATATAAAACAGCAATTCATTACCGAAACTTTTGGCGGAAACTAACACAAGTACTCAAACCACTGTGAACACTCACACCACCGCCTTCCCCAAATCAAGGTTTTCATGGTTGTTATTGGTGGCTCTACAATGGCGGAACAAGGCTGATATTGGAGTTAGGTCTATGATGGAGAATATGGAGGAGGTCGGATGAAGGTGGTTTGAAGGGCAAGGGATTTACGGTATAAGAGGGCCAAGGGACTGCATTGCCGATCTCTGCAATAGCTTTTCTCTCCCCACCTTCATCGATCTCTGCATCATCCCATGCTCTATGTTTGGATTTGCTTTCATCTCTTTATTTTTCCTTTTCACTGCTTTGTTGTAGTCTCTTTGCTTCTGCATCAGGAATAGATGAAAATTATCAATGTTAATAAAAATTTTCTTCGTAGAGATCACAAATCACAGGACTTGGTTTGGGGAAAATACATGATGAATGCTCTTTTTTTTTTTTTTTAATGAACATATGATGAATGCTGTTGTGAATATGTATTGGTCTGGTTATGTCTGATACTGGTTTGCTATATGAGGTTGCTGGTTTGGCCTGATGCTGCTGGTCTGGTGCTCTGATTTGCTGTATGAGGCTGGTGGTTTGGCCTGATAATGCTAGTCTGTTGGTCTGTTCTATTTTTGTTTTTTCTTTGTGTTGTTTTGGTTCTTCTTGATTGGTTTCTAGCCAATTTTGAGTTAAGTGCTAGCAAATGATAGTGCTTCCTTAGTGGTGCCAACCTAGTTGGGATTGCTATGGTCGGCGTTGATACTTTTTGCACTTCCCTCTTTGTTGATGTAAATTTTTACATATTTTGCTTTCTTCATCAATAAAGTTTATAAAAAAAAAAAATGTATTTCACCATTTCAAATTTATAATTGATTAGGTACGTGAATGTAAACTGTTATCATTCCTTTTTATGATAGAAGATCAAGCATCTGTTCCTCAATATGATGATTGAATGCTTTTCTTATTGTAAAGAAAGTTGGTGAAACTGAAACAAATGTTGAAATGATTTTATTTTATTTTATTTTATTTTTCCAAGCAAAAATAAAATTATTTTGAACTCTCCAATAAATATATGAATTAGAGGACAATTTTTGCATGTTAAGTTTTATTTTTGTTGATCCCATCATTTTCTGTTTGGACAACTAATAGTCTACTAATGGATAGACCAAGGTGTGGTTGAATATAGAAATTAGAGTACATAAAATCTTTTTATTTTTAATATTATGTATGTAATTTGTGATTGTGTCAATTATTGATTTAGTATTGTTTCTATATTTATATTTGTAGACACCCCATTTTTTACTGCCCTTAAGACTTGGGCGCTACTGATGGTTCACTTGGTAATGAAAGATGTGCAGGCCAAATGTTCGATTTCTTTGGCAAGAGGAGAGTCAAATCCCAACCTTACACCCCATTTTGGACCAAAGATATTTTGGATGGTTTTTAGACCTTAAAGCCCTCTCTTTCAAAATATTTTTGAATAAAGTTTCTACGATGCTCTGAGGCTCGCATTTTGTTAAATGTTGCACTTTTCGGTAAACCGAGCAAGAACAAAGTGGAAATGAATGAAAGAGAGATGAAATATTTGAAAAATCTTTCAAAACACCTTGGTTAGGGGTTTGGAGTTGAAGAAAAGAAGAGAAGAGGGAAGAAACCCAGTTGGGGGAGAAAATGGGCATGAACCGTTAAGAGAGAGTCGAGCAGCCCTCGCTGAATCGAGCCTATTCATTTGTGTGGTAGCCGAATATTCAGTAAAGGTAGAGGAGTAATATCTCGGCCTTTAGGCGCTAAACGGGCAAAAATCTCGAAGGGATGATCGGCCGAATACGATGACGAGGCCGAATAGGATAGAACCCCTGCGGCCGAGTGCAAGGAAAGGTAATGATTGAAAAAGTAGGCTCGGGTCCCGAGGATCAGGAGAGACGAGTATAAATGCAATGGTAGTGGATCAGAAAAGGTATGTAAGAAACACTTCTATAAACTTAGTAAGCAAGCTTTCTGGAGGAGAACTGACTTGTCCGTCAGAGTGCTAATTCCGGCACCCCCGACCGGAGTTTGTATTTTTGCAGGTGACTAGCAGAGGATCGCTGGCGTCTTCCAGGATCTGAAGAGTATTTCCAAACCACTTTCACCACAACTGGCGCGCCGCTCAGGAATACTCAAATATATCCATGGAAGGCGTGATCAAGATCCTCCGATAGCCATCGACGCGATCGCAGGAGACGACCTCACCCCAAATAACATGCTCGAAAAGAAACCATTGCAAAGACGACGCACCTTGCGCTCGACTCGCCAACGACTTCAAAGACAAGAAACAATGCAGTCATCGAACAGCAAAGCGTAATCTAACAAAGGCTCGAGAACATGATCGCCGAGAACGAACGACTCCGTCAAGACTTGGCCCGAGGTAGCAAAATCAAAGGAAGCCATGCGCCGTAAACCGGAGCCACTTCCAAGGATTGCGGACAGAGGCCACGGCCGACCAAAGGGTACCAACAATGACTCCAACTCATTATCCACGGAGCTCGACGAGGGGACGATCCAAACCTCCTCCGACAAAGATCCGCGAGCAAGGAACAAGCGTGAAGAAGCGGCTTAACGAGGAAGACCGTCACGACCCTTTCGTTCGGAGAATCGCAAGGGCGTCCTTGCCCAAGAAATTCAAAGCTCCGTCATTCACTCTTTACGACGGAAAATCAGACCCCACTGATCATATCCGTCACTACAAACAGGCCATGACGTTACACGCAGACAATGAAGCCCTCATGTGCCGAATATTCCCCAGTAGCCTAGGACCGCTAGCCGTCAGGTGGTATTACAAGTTGGAGCGTCGATCAAGAACTTCCACCAACGCAAAAGTCTTTCAGGGCAGTTCATCACCAACGAGGTACAACCAAAAGGCCGACTCCTCGGGCAATGCAGATCCAATCGGAGACGCCAGAGCGTATTCACTCGATATTGGGAGTGCTTCAACTGGTTGACGACGCTTAACGACTCCATGGCCATAACCGCCTTCAAAATGGACTTACACCACAGCGATTGCTCTGCGCAGACTCCTTGACCAGAGGCCCCCAAAAGCGATCTGGGCCTTGATGAAGAAAGTCGAAGAATATTGTAAAGTCGAAGATGATGCCACGAGAACAAAGGCGGACAAAGCTCGTAAAGCGGAACTCCCGAAATTGCTCGACCAATAAACTCCGTGCCACCGAGCCTCAACCCCACAGAACGAACCAAGCGAGACAAAAGGCGTGATTCCCACGAACAAACGATCAATGCCCCTACCGAGCAAGCGAGCGGTTACAAGTCGACAATGAGACGCTCAAGACGAAACGACAAGAAATATACTGGTAGCCAGTAACCGATCGCGGCAATAATGACCAAGGTCCAAAGACCTCCCATTTTTCAAGTGGCCGTCAAAGATGATAGGGCCTCCCGACACGGAGGCGGACGGGGCGATCACGAATACCACAAAGATCACGGCCACGAAACCGACAGCTGCTATGCACTGAAGGATCATCTGGAAGAATTGGTGCAGGATGGTCAGCTACAGCAATATGTTAGCAAGGGAAAGTCGACTAAAGCATTAGCCCTAAGACAGGATTCACCTCCGCTTGGCGTGATCCATATGATCTACGGTCTGCCGACCACCCCGATCGTCCATACGATCCAATCGCACCCGGCTCCCCAAAAACATAACAAGCCAACCGGCAGCCCCAGTGAAGCCCCGACGATTGGGTTCGACGACTCCGACCTCCTCGGAATGAAGGCCAGCCACGTCGACCCTTTGGTCGTCAAATTACGCGTACGTCAATTCAGCGTGGAACGCATCCTCATAGACCCAGGGAGCGCTGCTGAAATCAGACTACAAAGCTTTTGTAGAACTTCGCCTTAACGAGTCGGATCTGTCACCATCGTCCGGCCATTGTTAAACTTCAACGCGAATCCAGAGTATCCATTGGGAAGGTCATCTTCTGCGGGCGGGCTCAAAAAGCAGTCGACACGTAATTCTTGGTTGTAAAGCTTCCATCGCAAGATAATGCCATCATAGGCCCACAGTTTGCACGCCATGAAGGCCGTCCCAAGCACCTACCATCAGCTTATGCGCTTCCCAACAGACCGCGGCATTGAAGAGATCCGTGGCTCGCAGCAATCCACACGAATGTAGATTTTATGCAAATTCATCTACAGACCCAACCTGTGGGACCTGATGCTTGTACTGGAACTTCATTTTAATGAAAACGAATTTTGTTTGCCTGACCTTCAACCCAATTGGGGCCGAATAATCCTCCGGATCCGGAGCGCCCTTCGTGGATATCACGATTGGCCAAAACAAGTCTCCGGATTCGGAGCGCCCTTTCGATGCACGTCATTTGGGGCCGAATAAGCCTCCGGATTCGGAGCGCCCTTCGTGGATATCACGATTGGCCAAAATAAGTCTCCGGATTCGGAGCGCCCTTTCGATGCACGTCATCTGGGGCCGAATAAGCCTCCGGATTCGGGGCGCCCTTCGTGGATATCACGATTGGCCAAAACAAGTCTCCGGATTCGGAGCGCCCTTTCGATGCACGTCATCTGGGGCCGAATAAGCCTCCGGATTCGGAGCGCCCTTCGTGGATATCACGATTGGCCAAAATAAGTCTCCGGATTCGGAGCGCCCTTTCGATGCACGTCATCTGGGGCCGAATAAGCCTCCGGATTCGGAGCGCCCTTCGTGGATATCACGATTGGCCAAAATAAGTCTCCGGATTCGGAGCGCCCTTTCGATGCACGTCATCTGGGGCCGAATAAGCCTCCGGATTCGGAGCGCCCTTCGTGGATATCACGATTGGCCAAAACAAGTCTCCGGATTCGGAGCGCCCTTTCGATGCACGTCATCTGGGGCCGAATAAGCCTCCGGATTCGGAGCGCCCTTCGTGGATATCACGATTGGCCAAAACAAGTCTCCGGATTCGGAGCGCCCTTTCGATGCACGTCATCTGGGGCCGAATAAGCCTCCGGATTCGGAGCGCCCTTCGTGGATATCACGATTGGCCAAAATAAGTCTCCGGATTCGGAGCGCCCTTTCGATGCACGTCATTTGGGGCCGAATAAGCCTCCGGATTCGGAGCGCCCTTCGTGGATATCACGATTGGCCAAAATAAGTCTCCGGATTCGGAGCGCCCTTTCGATGCACGTCATCTGGGGCCGAATAAGCCTCCGGATTCGGAGCGCCCTTCGTGGATATCACGATTGGCCAAAATAAGTCTCCGGATTCGGAGCGCCCTTTCGATGCACGTCATCTGGGCCGAATAAGCCTCCGAATTCGAAGCGCCCTTCGTGGATATCACGATTGTCCAAAATAAGTCTCCGGATTCGGAGCGCCCTTTCGATGCACGTCATCTGGGCCGAATAAGCCTCCGAATTCGGAGCGCCCTTCGTGGATATCACGATTGGCCAAAATAAGTCTCCGGATTCGGAGCGCCCTTTCGATATCGTCATCCGGGGCGAATAAGCCTCCGGATTCGAGGCGCACTTCGTGGTTATCACCATTGGCCAAGACAAGTCTCCGGATTCGAGCGCCCTTCGATACCGTCATCTGGGGCCGAATAAGCCTCCGGATCCGGAGCGCCCTTCGTGGATATCACGATTGGCCAAAACAAGTCTCCGGATTCGGAGCGCCCTTTCGATGCACGTCATCTGGGGCCGAATAAGCCTCCGGATTCGGAGCGCCCTTCGTGGATATCACGATTGGCCAAAATAAGTCTCCGGATTCGGAGCGCCCTTTCGATGCACGTCATCTGGGGCCGAATAAGCCTCCGGATTCGGAGCGCCCTTCGTGGATATCACGATTGGCCAAAACAAGTCTCCGGATTCGGAGCGCCCTTTCGATGCACGTCATCTGGGGCCGAATAAGCCTCCGGATTCGGAGCGCCCTTCGTGGATATCACGATTGGCCAAAATAAGTCTCCGTATTCGGAGCGCCCTTTCGATGCACGTCATTTGGGGCCGAATAAGCCTCCGGATTCGGCGCTCTTCGTGGATATCACGATTGGCCAAAATAAGTCTCCGGATTCGGAGCGCCCTTTCGATGCACGTCATCTGGGGCCGAATAAGCCTCCGAATTCGGAGCGCCCTTCGTGGATATCACGATTGGCCAAAATAAGTCTCCGGATTCGGAGCGCCCTTTCGATGCACGTTATCTGGGGCCGAATAAGCCTCCGGATTCGGAGCGCCCTTCGTGGATATCACGATTGGCCAAAATAAGTCTCCGGATTCGGAGCGCCCTTTCGATGCACGTCATCTGGGGCCGAATAAGCCTCCGGATTCGGAGCGCCCTTCGTGGATATCACGATTGGCCAAAATAAGTCTCCGGATTCGGAGCGCCCTTTCGATGCACGTCATCTGGGGCCGAATAAGCCTCCGGATTCGGAGCGCCCTTCGTGGATATCACGATTGGCCAAAACAAGTCTCCGGATTCGGAGCGCCCTTTCGATGCACGTCATCTGGGGCCGAATAAGCCTCCGAATTCGAAGCGCCCTTCGTGGATATCACGATTGTCCAAAATAAGTCTCCGGATTCGGAGCGCCCTTTCGATGCACGTCATCTGGGCCGAATAAGCCTCCGAATTCGGAGCGCCCTTCGTGGATATCACCATTGGCCAAAATAAGTCTCCGGATTCGGAGCGCCCTTTCGATGGACGCCATCTTGGGCCGAATAATCCTCCGGATTCGGAGCGCCCTTTCGGTGCACGTCACCTTGGGCCTCCAAAACGTCTCCGGATTCGGAGCGCCCTTTCGGTGCACGTCACCCTGGGCCGAATAAGTCTCAGGATTCGGAACGCCCTTTCGGTGCACGTCACCTGGGGCCGAATAATCCTCGGGATTCGGAGCGCCCTTCGTAGATATCACGATTGGGCAAAATGTCTCCGAATTCGGAGCGCCCTTTCGGCGCAGGTCACCTTGGGCCGAATAAGCCTCCGAACTCGGAACTTTCGGTACACCTTCCGGCCTAATGAGGGCCGAATGCTCCTCCCGACCGGCCAAAACAAGTCTCCTGATACGGAGCCCGTTTTAATCAACTAAGCCAGAATCACTAACGTGACTTCCCGGACAACATGCCTTAGCCGGCCCGGGAATACAATTGTCAAACTCCCAATCCGCCTAAGGCAGGGGCCGACCCCTGCATACAGGAAAAATGTTTAAGCCACAACAGTTCTGATGGCAAGCTAACAGCAAACTATTAAAGCATAAGAAGTAAAACACATGAAATAACACTTTTTATTTAATGACACTTTTTATTCGATTAAAAAGTTGTTACATCAACGCAACTGCGTTCGAACATTACAATATCTATCTCTAACTTCTAAGACAAACGAATCGCAATCCCCCCGGGCCTTTGACACCATCGACAATGTCAAGGCCAAGATCCAAGACAAGGAAGGTTTTGGGGAGCGGTCGCTGTATCTCCTTTCGGGACGATCTGCTTCAGCGACTTGGAGACTGACGAGTTTCCAGTTCCTCCTTTCACCGGTCCACCTCCCACACCGGAGAATCCTCCGCCGCAAACCAACGGAACGCCAAGTTCGGCCGGAAGCTGAGCCCCTGCAACTATCATCACGTTCTGATAACGAGAACTCTCGATCTGCACTGTCCCATACAATAGCCGCTGGGGAACTAAATAGGTTTGATCGCATAAGGGCCTTGTCGTTTTTATTCTCAGTGATGGCCCCGATCTCGAGGCCCAAATCTCGAAGTAACTCTTATCAGCGTTAAACCCCACGAGACAGGCGTCGATCAACATTCTCCATGACTTAGTTAAACCAACGGTCGACTAAAACGCGCAAGGGCTAGAACCATCTATCCCAATCGGCTAGACATGCGGCATTTGCGCCGTCTTGCAAACAAAAACAAGAATGCCGATACCCCTCCGTTCCCTGGCTCATGGCTTACCCAAATTTTAAACACGCAATGGTTTAATTCTAAATCAAACGGCCATTACATGGAGGCCGATCAAGCCAACCAATCGGCGCATCGAATTAGAACGCCGAGTCCGATTGGTGTATTTACGTCTAGCCAAACATTTATGCAATAAAATTAAACACGCGTACGCCGAATGCGGGAGAGAATTTGATATTTCCCATAAAGCATCTTTTATTAAACATCAAGAAATTACATAATTACGAACGCGACCAGCGTCCGAACCATACAACAAATACAAATTATACGGCATCACTCTCATCCTCACTCTTTTTAACCTCAAAAGCAGAAAACGGAAAGTCCTTCTTGCGGTAGCAAGGCGACGCCGCATCAATTCCTGCCAGGCGAAGAGATTCGGCAGCTCGAGTTGCCCTGATCCAACCATGCCTAAACCCACGATTTTCACATCGGCAAACCTCTTCGGCGAGCTTTTCCTTGGTCTTTTGAATTCCAACCAGCCGCCCTTCGTGAAAACCTTTTTCATAGGACCTCCCCTTTGCGGACTCCAAGGCGAACATACTCGCCGTATCCCGATCGGCAATGGCAGCGCTTATAAGCCGACTGGTAACCCTCTCTTCAACGATTGGGTTTACGCCTGTGGGTACTGGTTGCCTTGATCGTCCTAACTCACGTTCACCTCTGCTCGAGCCTCCAAACTGCGGATACGCTCTTCCTTTTCCGCCATGTCTCGGCGGGCGGCGCGCAATCGCATGCCGACTTCGTAAGCCGTATAGAGCCCTTTCACCGCCCCATGTATACCCTCGCGAAACACTTCGTAGTCCTGACGATCAACCATCGATCCGAATTCTTGAACCGAAATATTTGTCGAGCGAACTCGACCGCCACATCTGGATCTCGCACGATCGAATCCGCTTCCGTCATGGGCTTATTCTTCACAAACACTGCAAAACTCAACGGGCACGGAGTCGCGTCTGATTTCCTTTCGACGCGGGCGTGTGGTAACCTCCCTTGAGACTGCCTGTCTCGTCTGGGCGACCTGCTTCGACGTCGAGGAGATCGACGCCCCTCTCTACTCATAGAGCTCTTGCTCCCCGCGCACAAGGGCGCGCCTCGATGTTCATTCCGACTCATATCGCCACCCAGCTCGGTAATGTCTTCGCTTCCCTTTCTTTAAAAAATGTTTGTTCGACATTCGCAATCGACTTCCCTTCAGAGTTGAATACGATTACCTACCGGACTCTTTAAAGTCATTCTTCGAACACAAGACCTACGGACTCTTTAAACACTCGCAAAGGCAACGCGATCGAGGCAGGTTCATTAATTACAGACCCAATCGCCCGACGCCGAATGGGACGACGGCAGGGCAGGTGGTTGGTTCAACCTGCTCACAGGTTGCCTGGAGCTAGGGCAGATTCATCAATCTATTCGGCTCTAGTGCCCAGTCGGCCCAAGATCGGTAGGCAGTGAAATTGCAAATGCCGATTTTGGTAGGATACGTATTGAATCCTACCAAAATTGTTCGGCCAGGGTATCCAGCCGGCTTGAGAATTGAATCCAAAGCGCCCTCATCATGAGCCCACTGGGGCAAGGGCAGATTCATCAATCTATTCGGCTCTAGTGCCCAGTCGGCCCAAGATCGGTAGGCAGTGAAATTGCAAATGCCGATTTTGGTAGGATACGTATTGAATCCTACCAAAATTGTTCGGCCAGGGTATCCAGCCGGCTTGAGAATTGAATCCAAAGCGCCCTCATCATGAGCCCACTGGGGCAAGGGCAGATTCATCAATCTATTCGGCTCTAGTGTCCAGTCGGCCCAAGATCGGTAGGCAGTGAAATTGCAAATGCCGATTTTCGTAGGATACGTATTGAATCCTACCAAAATTGTTCGGCCAGGGTATCCAGCCGGCTTGCGAATTGAATAGCCGGCTTGCGAATTGAATCCAAAGCGCCCTCATCATGAGCCCACTGGGGCAAGGGCAGATTCATCAATCTATTCGGCTCTAGCGCCCAATCGGCCCAAGATCGGTAGGCAGTGAAATTGCAAATGCTGATTTTGATAGGATATTTATTGAAAGATTAAGAACCCGGTTCTTGCGGATATATATTAAACAAACGATATTGCATGTACGGCTTGTTCAGAAGAGTTCTAGATAAAAATCACCAATGCCACAGTAAAATTTATCCATTCAGACCCAGTACCCCAACCGGCACACAAAAGGCAATTCTTTTCACGAACCCTTAGAATGCAGGCAGGCTCACCGATTAGGGTTTCCCCACAATACATGCAATTCCATTTTACCAAATGCATTGACAAAACACAGAACTCTTTCATTAAAATTAAGCTTAGAACCGTCTCATACAAAATGTGTGGTGGCAGCAAAAATTAATACGTATTGAAATTACAAGGAAATTTTCATTAATAAATTGCGCGCAGTTGCTAACCAATTTATACATGAAAACTACCAATGCACTATCCAAAAGAAGAAAAACAACAAAGACAAAAAAAGCAGCGCCCGCTTCGTGCGGCTCCCAGATCACGCGTCGGTAACGGATTCAGGCGGCTCGCCATCCACCTGCTCATAAGGAATTGGCAGATCCAATGTAACCTCAGCGGCAGCAAGGGCTTTGAGCCACCCATGCTTGAACCCGCGATTCTCAAATTTGGCCACTTCTTCAACATACTCCGACAAAGCGGCGCCTCCCCGCCTCAAAGGCCTCCGATTCGGCTTTCTCGCATGGTCGCCTTAAGCTCGTCTAATTGAGCCTCCGCTTGACAAGTGCTTTGGAAAGCTTGGCGATTCTCGCTCAGATTTGCCTACCTTCAAGATCAACACGAAGGCGTTCGCGACTCGAACCCTCTCTTTCTCCGCTTATTTCAAGGCGCTCTCCATTTTAGCCCTCATAATTTGAATTCCGCCCTACTCCTCGACCTGCGACTCGCTTTGCAAATGGTCAATTCTCCGAAGCATCACGGCGGCGGCCAAGTCGGCGACCCTTCCGATCGTCTGCAAAACAATTCGGTGTAATTAGCCCCTTAAACAAACAACAAGGAAGCGGTGACCTACCGAAGTGCCGATTGAGGTTAAGGCAGCGGCCATGACATCGAACCGCGGCACGAAGGCTTCTTTGTCGGTGGCGAGAAATTGAAGCCGCTAGGCTAAGAGCGGCAACGGATCCTCGCTGGCCGAAGCATCGGATAAAATCGGCGTGCCCCTGATCTTCGGCTGAATAACGAACGGAGCCGCCACGACCGGTTCTTCAAGTCGAGGCCGTTTACTACCAGGGCCAGCTTCTGAAGTCGCTTCTCCTTCGGCATCGCGTTTTTGGCCTTGCTCCGAAAGTAGCTGTCCCTGATCGGCTTGTTCTCCACCCTCCTTTTCCTTGACGGACGCGGCAACCTCAACCGTGCCCTCAGAAACGGCTACAAATGGCTTGATCAAGCTAGGATTAGATTCGGCACATTCAACCTTCTGTCGGGCGGCCAAGCGCTCGGCATTTCTTTTGCGCGCCATCTGCGTTAAGCTCTCCTTCGCCATATCCTCAGAAAAATCGCCGGGTAGATCCCCTAAGTTCGCAAAAATATCCCCAGAGAAATCTGCTCGTCCTGAGGTGGATGGTTGAGGGGCCTCGGATCTTGCGGCGTCACGGCCTCGCCGCCTTCGACCCCTTCAGCAGATCCTCCAGTCGGATCGGCAATCACTTCTACGGCCTGCTCGGCGTCTTCCCCCGAATCAGAAGCTGCGAGGACGATCTGCCGAAGATTTCTGAAGCTGGGAAAGATAAGGGCCGAGAGCTGTTGATCGCCCAATGGAATCGGAATGTTATCCGCAATTAAAAAGTGGTGTAAGTGGGTTCGTGCGAAGGAGGATATGGGCCCTCCTCCTGTTTTTATGCGTTTGGCGGCGAAATCGACAATGCGATCTCAACTTCCCTAAGAACTGCGTCGTCAGAATTCAAAATTTTCTTGACCTATTACTGCGGAAGATAAAAGCGATCTAAGAAAAAAAGCCGAATAAGGAATAGGCCAACAAACATAAGACATTGCGTGTCAACTGGTTCGCCCTTATGCAGGAATAGGGTCGGCGATCCTCCCCTCGGCGAATTCCCAATTACCTCGGACGTTGACCATCACGTTGTCAACTCGCTTACGGTGGCAAGCATAGTCACTAAATGATGGTCGATATCTTTGGTACGAGAAAATATCGCCCACCACCGGAGGATTTGGCTAAGGCGTAACAATGCCGAATGGCGGAATCCCAAGGTTAATATTAAGGCGTTGATTCAACTCCACAACCCCATGATGATTCGAAGAAATTTACGTTGGGTTGAGGGATCAAACCCCAATAGCGAGAACGGCCCTAAGAAGTGGGTGTAAGGAAGCGAACTCCGCCCTCCGCAATGGACAAAGAGGGAATACAACCGTGTTTTGATCTTCCCTCTCCATGTCGAGGGCGTTGTCCGTGACGAGGACAGATGAACGTCGTCGAGAATAGAAAAATCTTTGAAACCGAGAATCGATCCTCGGAGAGAGGTCTTTCAAGTGTTTTGCCATTCTAAGCGGAACCAAGTATTGCCGAGGCTAAAAATAGCAAGTAGAAAATAGGGTTACAACGAAGGGAGAAGAAGACTTACGAAAAACGGATGAGACAAAGGAAGGCAGGAAGAGGTTGCGTAACGCGAGCCACGGAGGGATATGCATGGCGATCCAAAAAGCTCAGAGACCGAAATATGAATCCGAAAGGACTAAAGTTTCAAATCACAATAAATCTTTGAGATATACGAATAGAGCGGAAAGTGTAATGATGAGCAAAAAGGCGTCGCCTCGACGATTGGGACGCATAAGGCCGCGATGATAAACTCTTTCGAATTCCGAGCCAAACACGCCGATTTAACTGCCGATTAAATAGGGGGTTCGGGGGGCAATTGTGGTAGCCGAATATTCAGTAAAGGTAGAGGAGTAATATCTCGGCCTCTAGGCGCTAAACGGGAAAAAATCTCGAAGGGATGATCGGCCGAATACGATGACTAGGCCGAATAGGATAGAACCCCTGCGGCCGAGTGCAAGGAAAGGTAATGATTGAAAAAGTAGGCTCGGGTCCCGAGGATCAGGAGAGACGAGTATAAATGCAATGGTAGTGGATCAGAAAAGGTATGTAAGAAACACTTCTATAAACTTAGTAAGCAAGCTTTCTGGAGGAGAACTGACTTGTCCGTCGGAGTGCTAATTCCGGCACCCCCGACCGGAGTTTGTATTTTTGCAGGTGACTAGCAGAGGATCGCTGGCGTCTTCCAGGATCTGAAGAGTATTTCCAAACCACTTTCACCACAATTTGCATACTTGGATTTCAGCTATGAGGCCTCCACCGTTGGAAAGCTTACTTCTGGAGCTTCATTTTGCACTCAAGAATCTCCTAAAGCCAAGTCCAGATAGGGGAGATTTGGTTGGTTGAAGTAGGGATTCAATCCGGTTGGACCGAAACTACGCGGCTTCACCAAAACAAGCATAACTTTTTGCACAGTTGGAATTTTAATGCAAGGCTGGCGCCATTGGAAAGCTAACTTCTGGTGCTTCAATGTGGATACTTGGAAGCCACTTTTTGGCCTTGGCAGCCACCTGCCAACCACTTTTCATTCCCAGAGAACACTTTTTGTCCTGAAAAACCAGAAAAAGTGGTCAGTCGACCAGAAAAAATAGCAGACTGACGACCTTTTCTGGTCAGCAGCTGTAGACGTCCCCGAACGCCCCGGGAGGGTTAAGTCCCGTTCCCTTCATATTGGGGTCACTACAGTTCAAGGACTCAAATGTCACGGTTCTTAATCTTGAACCAAAGAGTCCAAATCCGGCAAATCGATTTGAAAACTGATTTTTTGAAAAAAGTGCCAAACATGAACTGCTTTGCCAGATACAGAGTCACCACCTAAATGTTTTTTTTTTAATGGGAAATTTAGGAAACCCTGACTCGGTGCCAAAGGCCACGTGTCCGTCATCACCAAAGTTGCCTCAGCTCGGGAACTTGGGTACGATTAGGGGGAAGGTCACTTCGTGAGCACCCCCGCTCGCCCGGTCAAAGACCGGCCTCTACTAACCATGATATCTGATTTTGAAAACATTGTGCGTTCTTATTCCGGTTATTAGCCTAGGTTACTATGTGATGCGCATAGCATACAAGTATAGACTGGATCACCTGAATTGGAACAAAACATTTCATGCTTGTTTGTTTGAAAATTGTTTGATGGTGCTACTCGCAAGTAGGCTAAGACGTGGATTTGTCACCCTCGGGTGGGCTTAAGAAAACATGATTTTGCCACTATCTAGTGGGCTTAAAACAGGCATTTGATGAATTGTTCCAATCCAAATAACCCAACCTCCACCCACAGGCATTTAAGGTAGTTATATCACATAAGCAGTTAGCCTCATGGTAAGCATGCTATTCATGGCAGTCACTCACACGCATGCAAGGATGCTAAAGCATAAAACTTACCGAGTACTCCAAGCCAAAACAGAAGCTAATTAGAAATCCATGCATGAATCCTAAGTATACAGAAATGCCTAATGCAACACATGCAAAAATGCAAACTGTAGCAGGCTCGGCTATTCTAAACATGGCATATGGAATGCTACAGCTATCATGTATTCAACTTGGAATTGAAATACAAATCACGGTTTGTATGATCTGTAGCAGTGCGTGCAAAAGCAGATGAATGATGCAAACATCTTTGTCATCTTTGTATGCTAATTGAAATATGCCCTAATCTAACCATCATAAGCGGTAAATAAAAGGGAAGAAAGATGTGGGGTTGGAAGACATACATCACACTCACCCACACTTATTACAATTATGCCCTCATGAGATGGTCCAAATAAATATCTGATCCGAATGAAAGAATAATGCAGTCCAAATAATGTTCAAATTCTAATTAATTTACAAATTAACTAAGAAAATAATAAAGCGGCATGCAAGCGGGGCTTATGATTCTGCTCCGGATGATGGAATGATGCATGTTTGGGCTGCTTTGCGCGAAAATCCACTGGAATACCCCAATTAGCCTCTGTTTTGCAATGATTCTTGAAAAGCGCGCCAAGCCTCGGAAGACCACTGATTCTTGATATGCTACAACAGAGAGCAAGAAAGGGGCACGGCAATGTATTTTCACAAATGTATGCATGTCTCGATCCTCGTGCCACCAATCACGCATCTCGATGCATGATGGCCGAGGAGCCGAATTGCACAACTTGATATAGAATGAATGCATATGAATACTACAACAAAACCTAAATCCATCATGAATAATCCGGAGTGTCGGTGACTTGGAAATTGAGACACGTTCCGTCACTCGGAGTACGGAACGCACCTCGTTTCCCGTGTCCAGGCTAACTCCTATCCCGAACACGATGCAATATGCATGATATGCATGAAATGCAACTAAGATACAACCTAACATGCAAAATGCTACGAAATGGCATGCACAATGCACGAGATGAGATGGCATACACAATGCGCTACTATACAACTTAGCATACACAATGCTATGGACTGAAATGGCATACACAATGCAATATGGGCTTATACCAACACAAGTGGACCTCGGCCACACTCAGATAGGAGGCCATCAGATGAAAGCAAGACAACTCGAAATGCGTGCACGCGTGCACGCAAACCGAGGACCGACACTCAGGCACTGAAAGGCCACTCTAATGAGACATGGCAAAGACATGGAATATGGTATGCAAATATGAAAAAAACAGTAGCAAAATGAGGGGCAAAACAGCCCCGAAATAAGGCGAAATGACACCCGATGTATGGAATCACTCCCGAAATGCAAAACTAGGTACATGAAATGGCTTACAGCTATACAAAGCATGCATAATTAGGACATGAAGTGTAAAAGAAGAAGCAAGGAAGCCCTGAGAAAAGAATTTTTACAGTTCAAAGCATGGCCAAACAGTGAGTACACATGGGACTAAATTAGCATGCGAAAATGGGCCCACAAGAGGGGTGATGAAGCAAGTGGTAGATGCAATGCCCAAACAGAAAAAGACCCTTCTACAACACTGAACAAGGACCAAAAATATGACCACTTACAGCTTATGTCAGCCCCCAAAACAGTATACAAACATGCTCAAAATGCAATGCAAGATTAAGGCCAACGAAGGGGCAAAGAAGTGACTGATATATGGGGGTCTCAAACAAGTGAGGGACCTTTAACAATGTTGAAGAGGGTCCCAAAATATGGCATTTTAAAGTAGATGATAAAGCCAAAATCAGTATACAAACATGCTCAAAATACAATGCAAGATTAAGGCCTCAAGAGGGCTATAACATGAAGTACACAAAATATTCATCAAACATCCAAAGACCCTTAATAAAACATGACAAGGGCATCAAAATATGGCCATTTTAAGTTCTGATCATGGCCAAAAAACAGAAGCAAGACAAGCTAACAAAACATGAAAAAATAGGAACCAAAGAGGGGTACAATGGCAAGTGATACATGGAGGTCCCCAACAGTGTTGAACCATTATTAAATGTTGAAGAGGGTCTCAAAATAGGCCTTTTTACAGTTTACATCAGGCTCCAAAATAGATCACACATAAGCCAAAAATACTATGCAAAGTAATGGCATTCAAGGGGATATTGAAGCAAGTGCAACATGGGGGTCCCAAACAGTGTTGAGCCCTTAAACAAACATGAAAAATGGCTCAAAATAAGCCTAGTTCCAGTTAGGGTCGGAGCCCAAAACAGTAAGCAAAGAGGGCTAAGAAATGTTGAAAAAATGAGACCAAAAAGAGGGGAAATGAACTTACCCTTGTAGACCAACCCTTTTGCTGCCTCTTGGACCAAAAATGTTGCCTCCTAGCCTCTGAAAAACTCCCCAAGCTGCTGGAAATGGAGTAGTGGTGGCGGTGCTAGGTGGTGATGAAGAAAGGGTGTAGAACTTGGAAGATTTTGAGAGTTTGGAAGAAAGGAAGAGGGAGATATAATACAAGAGGCTTGAGACCAATTTTTCTAACCCTCAAAACCAGACCTGGGGCTGCTGTTATATAGGCAAAATGGGTGGAAAAAGGGGGGAAAAACGGAGGGAAAAGAAGCCAAGTTTCCCCCCAAAATGGCCAAACCCTCGGACATGGGTGAAGTGTAAAACAAAATACATGGCTGGAACACACTCCCAGGGGCAAAAATGGCCAGCTAGTTTAAAATGGCAAAAAAAATCATTCACCAAAAAAAGTGGCCGGCCGGCCAGAAAAAGTGGCTGGCTGGCCAGGCCAAAGGGGGAAAAGTGGCCGGCCACACTCTAGGATGAAGCCCGAGAAGTTAGCTTTCCAATTCCGCAAACCTTGCATTAAAATTCCTTCTGTAGAAAAAGTTATGCGGTTCCGTAAAAGCCGCTGAGATTCGGTCCAACGGACTTCAACCAACCATATCTCATCTCCCCGGATTTGGACTTAGGAGATTCTTGAGTGAAAAATGAAGCCCCGAGTAAGCTTTCCAATGGTGGTGGCCTGATATCTTAATTCCTCTTGTGCAAGAGTTACGCCCGTTCGGTGAAGCATGAGACTTTCTCCTTCCGGATTCATCTTTGAACCACTTTTGACCAAACAAAAGTTGGTTGTCAGAACAATTGCTGGCCTCCCACCCTCCTACAAGCTTCCTAATAATGAAAATAAGGCCTCCACCAAAAATGAGCCCAAACCGTCTGAAATGAAGGTTCGGGGCAGCCTTATTCGGGACCCTAAAAGCTGGTATTGGGCAAAGTGGTGTTCGACCATGAAGTTGGTCTCTCGGACCCAGTGTCCCTCAAAAGGGAGTAAATAAGATGCATGCCAAAAAGCAGACAAGCGGAGGTAGTTAGGCTGTCGGCCCGAGGCACGGTCGGCTCAGCAAAGGCAAGACTCGAAATGGGAAAAATGGCTGCGACCATGAAAGCGTAGCCTATGGCCCTTGAGAGATGATCTCTGAGACCTCTTCCTCCCCTCGGGAAGAAAATAGAAAACCGAGCTTGGTTATAACCGAGGCAAAGGCACGAAAAATCCGAAGTTCGGAGGCAAGGCTCACGGCGAGACTCCGCAACCTCGAATGAGCACGATATACAACATCACCAAAGCGCTCAATCGGTGGCGTCGAAGTCTTAAGGTCGGTCAAAAATGGGGTGTCTCTGATTGCCCTTCTTTGTGAACTTCGAAAGTCATAAGAATGGCGGGAGTGAATGTCAAAGCCGAGACGACCCATTTTTGACAAGGCGAAGACTTAGACAAAGGAACAAGATAGACAAAGATGTGCATGACGAGGCAAAATGCAAATGATATGCGAGAAGATTTTGATAATTGGACTTATCTCGCTCTGTGGCCGGTTTGATAATTGGACTTATACGCTCTGTGGCCGTTTGAAATTGGACTTATATACTCTGTGGCCGGTTTGAAAATTGGACTTATACGCTCTGTGGCGGTTTGAAGATTGGACTTATCGCTTCTGTGGCCGATTTGAAGATTGGACTTAGACGCTACGTGAAGCCGGTTAGAAGATTGGACTTACACGCTACGTGAAGGCAGTTTGAAAATTGGACTTATACGCTCTGTGGCTTGAAGATTGGACTTATCTGCTTGGCCGGTTTGAAGATTGGGGATTCATGCAATGCCTTTGTAATGTAGTGGCTAAAATGCAATGTGATAGCTAGGAAAGGAGGTACCTTCTGAGGGCAATTGGCAATGTCTTACCTCGGCAATGTCCTACCTTATGCTGATGTGAGAATCTTCCGCTTCTTCTTGGTTGAACCACAGGTACTACTTTTCTCCCTGACTATGGTCGCAGCTTTCCCTATTCTCCAACAGGGTGGCAGACTAGGTTGATTCATTATCTAGAATTGAGGCGCATACACATGCTATCTCAATCTATGGAGCTGCCATACAGATTTCAAGCTGAGGATATACCCCTGGGTATTTAAACCAGACTTTAGTCTCAGAAATCCCGAACCTTTGCGTTCTAGGCATAAGCCATTCAAACTCTAGTTTCCACCGTCTCAGTTGGTCTCCTACGAACTCACCGCTAACACAGGCAGGTGGCTATATCAGACCACTGGAAGTCGTTCGGGCACGAAAAACACCAAAGGAATTGCCCCTTTAGAGGATTTAAGGTCTCCTAGACCAGGCAATAAAATAGATATGATGCAATGGATGTGATAGATATGATGCAATAGGTAATAGATACGATGCAACAGAGAGTATAATAGATGCAAAATGGTGACATACTCCAACCGCGCTGGACTCATGAGAGGAGAGAGAACAAAGAAAACCAATCAGGCGCGTTCCACGCAACCTAAGATAAATTCCAGACACGCTGAAAATCGTGTGGGGAAGGGGACACTCAAAACACGCTGATAATCGTGAGAGGAGGTCCAAAAGCGACCGCCAGTAGCGTCTACGCATAACAGGATAAATTCCAAAACCATTTGAAATCGTGTGAGGAAAAGAACACTCTAACCACGCTGAAATCATGAGAAGAGGTCCAAAAAAAAACCGCTCAGGTGCGTACACAACGCAACCTGAAATAGATTCCAAACACGCTGAAATCGCGTAAGGAACAGGACACTCAAACCACGCTGAAATCATGAAAAGAGGTCAAAACAACTGCCCAGGTGCATACACAACGCAACCTGAGATAGATTCCAAACACGCTGAAATCGCGTAAGGAACAGGACACTCAAACCACGCTGAAATCGTGAGAGGATGTCCAAAAACAACCGCCCAGGTGCATACACAACGCAACCTGAGATAGATTCCAAACACGCTGAAATCGCGTAAGGAACAGAAAACTCAAACTATGCTGAAATCGTGAGAGGAGGTCCAAAAACAACCACCCAGGTACATACACAACACAACCTGATATAATATGCAAACACGCTGAAATCGCGTAAGGAACAGGACACTCAAACCACGCTAAAATCGTGAGAGGAGGTCCAAAAACAACCGCCCAGGTGCATACACAACACAACCTGAGATAAAATCCAAACACGCTGAAATCGTGTGAGGAAGAACCAAACTCTAACCACGCTGAAATTGTGAGAAGAGGTCCAAAAACAACCACCCAGGTGCGTACACAGCACAACCTGAGATAGATTCCAAACACGCTGAAATCGCGTAAGGAAAGAACCAAACTCTAACGACGCTGAAATCGTGAAAAGAGGTCAAACAACTCGGGAGCGTGTTCCACACAACCTAAGTTAAGTCCCGGGGGACAACGATCCTAAACGCTGCTCAGCGTAAAAGGATAAACAATAAGAGATAACACAAGATGCAAATAAATGCAATAACTGCGATGAAACGTGTGTACAATGCAAGACTTGGCACACAGCTTACGACATAGCATTCCATTCATTTGGCACCTGACTCACAACCGACACTCTGTTTCGTTAGGCGCGCCAACTCATAACACAAAATTCTGTTCAATCTGGGCACACAACTCTTTTGGGGCACACAAGCATTCGAACACTTGACTCATCTTGGGCACCAGTAGCATCTTGGGCCTTGGCAGATCTCGGGCAGACAGTGCATTCTTCAGGCACACAGCTCATTTGGGCACATAGTATATTTCCGGGCACACAACTTGTTTTTCGGGCGCACAGCTCATTTTGAACATACAGGATGCAATGACAGAACTTGCAGAAGTTGAAACAATCTCAGATGCCCAACATTTTCCCTCTTTTCTTTTGCTTTGCAGCCGGGAACTATCACAGCTTCAGATAGGTCCTGGTTTTACTGTTCTCACATGACCTGGGTTGAACCTTGCGGTTTTATGAAAGAACAAATTCTGTTTCGCACAAATGTGGAGAACGGCAGGGCACTCGGAGCACAAAACGATTTTATTTTTGAAATTGAGAGATGAGTTTTCGATCAGGTATTGAGCCTACGACTAGACACAGCAAAATGACTCAACACGGAAATAAAAGGCACACAACCTAGACACATCGAGTAACACTTGAAACGACTCAAAACAAGAATCGAGATAAAAAAGACACGACACTCGACGCGTGCAGAGAACTGTTCACGGGTAGTGTTTCCCACCCTTTCTCATTTGTGGTTCTCACATCACTCGGCCCTCAAGCTCTGTTTTTCTAAAAAAGCCCTTTTCTCACTTTTTCTCTCATCGCACATCTCTCTATTCTTCAATCTCTTATTTTTCAATCCCTCCCCTAGGTGGTTGATGGATAAACAGCAAGTTGAAGGCTCTCGCCCCTAGCACTCAGCTAGATTCTTCTTTCTTCCGCTCATAGCTAGTGAATTCCTCCCACAGAGGGGTTGCGCTACAACTGGGTGTGTAGCAAATCTCCAGCTAGCATCGGTTGATGATGCTTTGCTGGGGAGTTTGGACGTGATAAGATCTATCCAGATGATGGAGTGGAATATCTTGCCTCATTCGATTAAATTGCCGCGCTTGGCTCGACACCTCGTTGCTTGGAGGATACGAGAGCTTTCAGTCCTTTGTCGTTAACTTCAATTGCGCCCTTCTTGGCAGGTAGAGTGCCCTTCTTGGCGAGTAGGGTGCCCTTTCTGGTGAGTATGTTAACAATGGGGAAAAGATAGAACACCAGACTCAACTGTGCCCCTAGTTCATTATTTCGACCATTTTTTGTTTTTGCTTTCCACTAAAACAGTTTTGACCAAAATGAGATTTAGATCAACATGCTTGTTTGATTTTTGATTTAAAATCATGCAAGTTAGGCTATGAGCACTGAAAATTTTCATTTTTTGGGTCCATGAAAAGGGTCCAGTTTTGGAAAAGATAGAATGATTTTCGAGAAAATAGTCAACCTTAGTAAAAATTCTCAAAAATTTGTTTTTGCAATCGGCCCTTTGCTCAACGAGCATAGAACCCCTCTCGAGATGCACAACCTCGGATCCGAAGGAAAATTGCCCCTTGCTTGAAGAGAGTTGCATAAGCGGAAAGTTGCCTTGTTTGAGCAACTTGGCACATTGAATGGCAACGGAAAGTTGCCCTTGTTTATTTGGCGCCGCAAGACTTCTTTGAATGGCAATGGAAAGTTGCCCCTTGTTTGGATGGCACCGCGGCGCATTGTAGTCAGTCCTCAGAGTGACGAACACAACCAAATCCTCAGATACAGAGAAGACAAAGATGACCAGAACCATCGCATGGACACAATCAAATTGAAGTGTTTTACGGCTGGACTTCAGAATGAAGTTGCCTACGTATCCCAAACATGGGAATCAAGCCTTACGTAGTTCGGGGTTAAGGTACACTCGGGTATTTAACCTCTCCTTTTTATGCTCTAACTTTTGCCAAGGCGCCTGTTGTAGGTTGTCAACCATGCGAGCTTTGTTTTTCTTTTCTTTTCATTTTCATTTCTTTTCTTCCTTTTTTTTTTTTGTCTTTTTCTATTCTTTTTTTTTTTTGTATTTTTCTCTTCTTTTTTTTTTCTTTTTGCATTTTTTGTATATATTTTTTTTGTCTTGCTCTAACTTTTGCCTGGGTCGCCCTTTCGGGTTTTCGACCCAGCGAGCCTCTTAAAGGGTAAAAGTGTAGCTGGTCCATGCCAAATGGTTTTGAGATCCTGAAGTCATCTGAATCCCGAAAAATGACTGCTGTATTGATTCGCAGAAGGATCCATCTTCGGCCCTTCGAGCATATCGGACATTTTTGCCCCTAGTTCGAGGGGTGCTTCCGATTTAGCTTCGCAAGCTTCTTCTGATGAGGTCTGATCTTCTTGATCTGACTTTGGTGCCTCTTGTTCGAGGGCTGCTTCAAATCTGGCCACACAGGCCTCACATCATAGTTGACCGTTGAACCTTCTGAATTCAAGTTCAAGGTTTGGAAGCAAAAGGGGTTGAGTCTCGAGGCTGAGAGCGATCCTAGGCTGCACAATCTCCAGAGCGACTCCACACAGGTCTTCGCAAGACTGCGCAAAATATTTTGTTTTTGAAAATTTTTAAGAAAGCGACAAATCGCTCGCGCTGAAGATAGTGTGAAACCAGTCTGGATCAAGCCAGGGTCCTTCTCAGTACTCACTCCAACAAGCATGATTTCATTCATTAAGGGCTTAGCACGCCTCTCTTTCTCTCAGTTTGATCAAAGTTTTGCAAATCCCGAAGAATTCCTCACTCTTTGTTTTTACCGCAGTGTTCAAAAGGTTTCGAAAAACTCAGGTCATTACAATGACTTCAAGGCACAAGAGAGCAGGTGGAATGCACTGCCATTTCATTCAAATCCCGGCACAACTAGCACACTATTTGAAGCAAATGTGAGGCGTGAAAATCACCTTTGTTTCATTCAAAATCATTGGCATAAGCGGCTCCTGGCGAAAACAGACTCAAAACAAAACAAAAAGACAAACGCGAAACAAAATGGTGACGCCCGAGGTAACACCCCCGGAATCACCCGACTCCTATACAACAGGACTGACTCGATACAACAAGACAGACCCAAAACAAAAGAGACTGACTCAAAACAAAAAGACAGACTTAAAACAAAATAACAAAATTGACCCAATACCCAAGTCAGAAAACACAAAAAACTGGTATTTGCACATTGCTCAGAACAGTGCGTGCCATCCACCATATTTGGAGTAAACTGAGCGTTGCCCGCAGGTGGTTCATCCCTCAATCACATCACTTTATCCCCCATAAGTTCACTAATCAAGTGCCGATAGACTTTGCGGAGCTTGGCGGGAGGACAACCCCATTGTCAAACAGATCCTGTACTTCATGGCGAAGACGGAAGCAGTTGTCGGTAGTATGGCGATTCTTGATCTTGGGTAGCATCATGTGTAGCCGGAAGAGGGTTCGAGAGAGGTCGAGGCTCAAGGGGTTCGAGATGGCCTTGTCCGACAAGGATTTGAAAAGCTTTGGACAAAGGCATATAGAGGGCATGGAAGACCCTCCGACCTCGGGGTTGGTACTTCAAGGCTTGCGAATTTTTACTGGGCGCACCAGCGAATGGATTGGCAGGTGTTGGCCTAGTTTGCTGATCGCTTCCGAGCGGAGGGTTAGAGCTAACAGGATCATTTCTGGTACAACGGCCCTTTTCCCGGCTTGCCTCTTGATTCAAACTGCCCCCAACTTGAGTGGCGAAAGTGTCATCCACAGCTTTTGCAACAACTGCGAGGACTTGCTCTTTGTTTAGTCCCTCAGCTTTCAAAGCCTCAACAGCGAACAGAAGATGTTCATGGGGATCCATGCCCGCCCCTACCTCGTTCTTACCACCTGCCTCCACTTTGCTAAGAGATTTGCCTTCTTCCAATGCAGCCCGTCCCAAGATTAGGGAGCGTTTTGACATGAACTCCCTGGTAGGCAATGTGGTTGATGATGGAGCCAAAACTCCCAAGGTTAAATCTGCCACTGTTCTCTGAAGATCTTCAATCATGTTCCCCAGCTCAGAAGTTGTGGGTTCACGGGTTTGAGATGATTGGGGTTGAAGTGCGTCTATCGTGCTTAAGGCCATGCTTTCTGGGATAAACATCTCGGCCTTGGGTATATGGGTCAGGGGGTATATGCTGGGGTTGTAGGTGGGTGGCAGTGTATGGCTGAGGTTGAGATGTGGATGAGGTACTTGGTCCTTGGGGTTTTGAGGTGGAACTATTGTCCGGTTGTCAATGAGATTCTGGATCTCATGACGAAGGCGGTAGCAACCATCAGTGCCATGGCCACGCTGTTGATGATATACACAGTATTTGTTTGGGTTATGTTTGGTAGGGAGTGGATTTGGCAAAGGTTGAGGATTAAGGGGTTTGAGATGCCCTCTTTCCCTCAGGACTTTGAATGCGCTGGTTAGGCTCATATGGAGGGGGGTGAAAAATCTACCCTGAGCTCGGGCTGGGCTGGCTATTTGTAGGCTGGCCTTGGCAAAAGGGTCGGCTATGGCAACTGTGTTGACTTTAGTAGGTTTGGAAACAGTGCTACCGCCAGCATTGGTACTCTCGACTGGGAGCCCTACGGCAACCTTAGTGGACCCATCCTCAATGTCGTGAATGGAGTTAAGGCCCTGTGCCTTTTTGAATTGCTTCTCAAGGTTCGCAACTTTCATTGCAGTCGGACTGAATTCATTGACATCAGAGGGATGAAGCCTCTCAGTAGGCTGCACCAAGGGTGTGGAAACTCGAGCTTGAGTCAACCTTTCTCGGGGATCTGGACCCTGCAAAACTTCAGCTGGCAAAAGTGGGTTAAAGTTCGGCTGGGGTCCCGAAGCTGAATGCGAGGCAAATGCCCCAGATGGGCGTTGCGTTTCAGCACTGGTCTCATCCTGCATTGCAGTTCCCTGATTTAATGCTGTTATCATAGCCACAAATTCTTCTGAACCTTGTGCCATTACGGGTCTGCTGATGATGTGACTGGTGATTGTCGGATCAGATGAACAAATGAACCCTGTCTGCCCCACCTTTGCCTTACCACTGGCGAAGGAAAACTGGTTGCCCTTGAACTGAATTTCTGACCTAGCAAAGTCTATCAACACGGATCCAATGTACCCGGGGGATATTGGAGCCTTCTGAAGCTATGGTTCCGAGACTACCTAGCAAAAGAGAAAACCGACAGCATCTCAGCCTAGTTTCACCATAACCAATATGAGCAAAGCTGAATGAGTGTGCTCTCTACTGAATTCTGCCCAAATCTCTGTCTTGCAAACTGAGTCCCAAAATACTGAACCGGTGCCCGCAGGCCTGATGCTCGAACTTGCAAACTGATACATGCATTCCTGTAGAGACGCACTCTAAGGCACATAACAAGCAAGTGAGAGCCAAAACACCCCTATGTTGTGTTAGGGTTTCCCTGTCCTATGTTGTCAGGAACTAGGGTTTCACTACGCACACAGCGGTTTCAAACAACCTATAAACGGGTAAGCAACCTGTCCTAGTTTGGAATGGTCACTATGGATCCGAATATGCACTAGGTCGAATGGTCAAAAAGGGTGCCCCGGTAAAATCGGGGTTTGTGTTCCCATGCTGTCAGAGCCCACAGCTGATCAGCCTTATGGTCATGCCTTGACAAGACAAGCCTCCGACAAATCATTCGGGAATGGCATATGGCAAACACGGTGTCCTAGGTGCACCAATGCAAATGCAATGCAAAGAAATACACAAGTGGAGTCAAAACCAGATATCATGAGTTCGAGTCAAGTTCTCTAAATCCCCAGCAGAGTTGCCAAAAACCGTAGATGTCCCCGAACATCCCGGGAGGGTTAAGTCCCGTTCCGTTCATATTGGGGTCACTACAGTTCAAGGACTCAAATGTCACGGTTCTTAATCTTGAACCACAGAGTCCAAATCCGGCAAATTGATTTGAAAATTGTTTTTTCGAAAGAAGTGCCAAACATGGACTGCTTTGCCAGATACAGAGTCGCCACCTAAATGTTTTTTTTTTAATGGGAAATTTAGGAAACCCTGACTCGGTGCCAAAGGCCACGTGTTCGTCATCACCAAAGTTGCCTCGGCTCGGAAACTTGGGTACGATTGGGGAAGGTCACTTCGTGAGCACCCCCGCTCGCCTGGTCAAAGACCGGCCTCTACTAACCATGATATCTGATTTTGAAAACATTGTGCGTTCTTATTCCGGTTATTAGCCTAGGTTACTATGTGATGCGCACAGCATACAAGTATAGACTGGATCGCCTGAATTGAAACAAAACATTTCATGCTTGTTTGTTTGAAAATGGTCTGTTTTGCAATGATTCTTGAAAAGCGCGCCAAGCCTCGGAATATCGCTGATTCTTGATATGCTACAACAGAGAACAGGAAAGGGGCATGGCAATGTATTTTCACAAATATATGCATGTCTCTATCCTAGTGCCACCAATCACGCATCTCGATGCATGATGGCTGAGGAGCCAAATTGCACAACTTGATATAGAATGAATGCATATGAATACTACAACAAAACCTAACTCCATCATGAATAATCCGGAGTGTCGGTGACTTGGGAATTGAGACATGTTCCGTCACTCGGAGTACGGAACGCACCTCGTTTCCCGTGCCCGGGCTAACTCCTATCCCGAACACGATGCAATATGCATGATATGCATAAAATGCAACTAAGATACAACCTAACATGCAAAATGCTACGAAATGGCATGCACAATGCACGAGATGAGATGGCATACACAATGCGCTAATATACAACTTAGCATACACAATGCTATGAAATGAAATGGCATACACAATGCAATATGGGCTTATACCAACACAAGTGGACCTTGGCCACACTCAGATAGGAGGCCATCAGATGAAAACAAGACAACTCAAAATGCGAGCACGCGTGCACGCAAACCGAGGACCGACCCTCAGGCACCGAAATGCCACTCTAATGAGACATGGCAAAGACATGGAATATGGTATGCAAATATGCAAAAACCAGTAGCAAAATGAGGGGCAAAACAGCCCCGAAATAAGGCGAAATGACACCCGATGCATGGAATCACTCCCGAAATGCAAAACTAGGTACGTGAAATGGCTTACAGCTATACAAAGCATGCATAATTAGGACACGAAGTGTAAAATAAGAAGCAAGGAAGCCCCGAGACAAGCATTTTTACAGTTCACAGCATGGCCAAACAGTGAGTACACATGGGACTAAATTAGCATGCGAAAATGGGCCTGCAAGAGGGGTGATGAAGCAAGTGGTAGATGCAATGCCCAAACAGAAAAATACCCTTCTATAACACTGAAGAGGGACCAACAATATGACCACTTACGGCTTATGGCAGCCCCCAAAACAGTATAAAAACATGCTCAAAATGCAATGCAAGATTAAGGCCAACGAAGGGGCAGAGAAGTGACTGATATATTGGGGTCTCAAACAAGTGAGGGACCTTCAAAAATGTTGAAGAGGGTCCCAAAATATGACATTTTAAAGTAGATGATCAAGCCCAAATCAGTATACAAACATGCTCAAAATACAATGCATGATTAAGGCCTCAAGAGGGCTACAACATGAAGTACACAAAATATTCATCAAACATCCAAAGACCATTAATAAAACATGACAAGGGGGTCAACATATGGCCACTTTCAGTTCTGATCATGGTCGAAAAACAGAAGAAAGACAAGCTAACAAAACATGCAAAAATAGGGACCAAAGAGGGGTACAGTGGCAAGTGATACATGGAGGTCCCCAACAGTGTTGAGCTCTTCTTCAATGTTGAAGAGGGGCTCAAAATAGGCCTTTTTACAGTTTACATCAGGCTCCAAAACAGATCACACATAAGCCAAAAATACTATGCAAAGTAATGGCATTCAAGGGGATATTGAAGCAAGTGCAACATGGGCGTCCCAAACAGTGTTGAGCCCTTAAATAAACATGAAAAATGGCTCAAAATAAGCCTAGTTCCAGTTAGGGTTGGAGCCCAAAACAGTAAACAAAGAGGGCTAAGAAATGTTGAAAAAATGACACCAAAAAGAGGGGAAATGAACTTACCCTTGTAGACCAACCCTTTTGCTGCCTCTTGGACCAAAAATGTTGCCTCCTAGCCTCTGAAAAACTCCCCAAGCTACTGGAAATGGAGTAGTGGTGGTGGTGCTAGGTGGTGATGAAGAAAGGGTGTAGAACTTGGAAGATTTTGAGGGTTTGGAAGAGACGAAGAGGGAGATATAATACAAGAGGCTTGAGACCAATTTTTCTAACCCTCAAAACCAGACCTGGGGCTGCTGTTATATAGGCAAAATGGGTGGAAAAATGGGGGGAAAAATGGAGGGAAAACAAGCCAAGTTTCCCTCCAAAATAGCCAAACCCTCGGACATGGGTGAAGTGTAAAACAAAATACATGGCTGGAACACACTCCCAGGGGCCAAAATGGTCGGCTAGTTTAAAATGGCAAAAAAAATCATTCACCAAAAAAAGTGGCCAGCTGGCCAGAAAAAGTGGCCGGCCGGCCAGGCCAAAGGGGGAAAAGTGGCCGGCCACACCCTAGGATGAAGCCCTAGAAGTTAGCTTTCCAATGCCACAATCCTTGCATTAAAATTCCTTCTGTAGAAAAAGTTATGCCAGTTTCCATAAAGCCGCGCAGATTCGGTCCAACCAGACTTCAACCAACCATATCTCCTCTCCCCTGGATTTGGACTTAGGAGATTCTTGAGTGAAAAATGAAGCCCCGGAAGTAAGCTTTCCAATGGTGGTGGCCTGATATCTTAATTCCTCTTGTGCAAAGAGTTACGCCCGTTTCGGTGAAGCCGCGCAGACTTTCTCCTTCCCGGATTCATGCTGAACCACTTTTGACCAAACAAAAAGTTGGTTGTTAGAACAATTGCTGGCCTCCCACCCTCCTACAAGCTTCCTAATAATGAAAATAAGGCCTCCACCAAAAATGAGCCCAAACCGATGCGAAATGAAGGTTCGGGGGCCGAAACGCGCAGTTCGGGACCCCAAAAACTGACTGTTGGGCATCGGGATTGGTGTTCAACCACGAAGTTGGTCTCTCGGACCCCAGTGTCCCTCAAAAGGGAGTAAATAAGATGCATGCCAAAAATCGCAGCAAACGGAGGTAGTTAGGCGGTCTCGAACCGAGGCACACGGCCTGACGGCTCCGAAAACCGGGAACCGGGCTCCGAAATGGGAAAAATGGCCTGCGACCACGAAATGTAGCCTATGGCCACTGAGAGATGATCTACGAGACCTCTCCCTCCCCTCAGGAAGAGAAAATAGAGAAAATCGAGCTTGGTTCACAAACCGAGGCAAGGCACAGAAAAGTCCAGAAGTTCGGAGGCAAGGCTCACGGCCGAGACTCCGCAACCTCAGAATGAGCACAGTATACAACATCACCAAGCGCTCAATCGGTGACGTCTGAGTCTTAAGGTCGGTCAAACATGGGGTGTCTACAGCAGCCTTCCTACAGATTTTGCAGAGTCTGTGGATGCCAGCTGTGCCAGCTGGAGGGCACAGACTGCATCCTCCATACACGTGTATGGAGGGATTTATCCAAGCCTCTAAGCTTCTCCAAGAAGCTTTAGCTTATGTTTTTCTATAATAGAGGAGGCCTCTCCCCCTTCTCCAAGTTCTGAAATTTGCCAAGAGTGAGGCATACATCTCCCTCTCTATATTCTTCTCTATATATATATATTTTGTGCCTTAAAGAGTGTTATTCCTTCACTTTTGCACTACAACTCCTAGCCACACACCACCATATTTGAGCTGAGGTCCTTGGAGGTGGTTTTTGGGTCATTATAGTCGGTTTTGGGCTGGAGGATTTGCTGTTGTTGCAGTGTTTCAAGGGTAACCCCTTTTCTCCTCTTTAAGCTTTGTTTTTGATTACTCTCTTAGCCATACTTGCATGCTTATTTGAGCTTTGTTTTCAACTAAAAAAAGCTTCATTTTTTTAGCACTTAACATGTTTGTTTAAGGCCTCTTGGGTGCTGAGGGTCCCCTACTCTCTTGCATGCCTTGTTTGGCCTTGTTTTGTGCCATGCCTTAGGGCCTTTGAGCTAATCCTTGCTTGGGCTTTTAGCCACTAAAATCTAGTGGATTTTCAGTGGTTGGCATATGGTTTTGAGGTCTTAAATCAGAGAGGGGTGACCCTCTCTCTTTTTGTCTTGTTTACTTGCATTGTTGGCCTATCAAAGGAGCATACATTTTCATACTTTCAAGGCTTGGTTCAGGAACTTTTTGGTGACTTTTAGGGCCTTCCTAGACTCTTTTTATAGCTGGTTTGGTCACCTTGGGTTTGCCTCTTGCATGTGTAGAGTAATCCCTTTTGTGGCTTATCAAAGTAGCATGTCATTCTTGCATGTATTGGTCATATTTCAGTGGGTTTTTGGTCATCATTTGGCATGCCATGACTCTGTTTTTGGCTGGTTTGGTAGCCTGTCACATGCTTCATATGCTTGTATTGTAAATCATGTTTACTAGCTTAGAATGCATGATGTTTTGGCCCTCTATTCTAGCATATTTTGGCCATGCTCCAACCTGGTTTTGTTCATATTTTGGGCTGCCTTGGCTCTTTTTTGAGGCCTCTTGGTCGAAAGATGCTTGCCATGCATGCTTGTAGTGTAATAGCCTTGACTAGCTTCGAGTTTTGAAGTCCCTTGCATGCTTAACTTGAGGTATTTTCATGTTTTGGCATCATTGAGCATGATATTTCAGAGCATATAGGGCTGTCATACTTCCATGTTTTCCACTCTTTAAGTGCCCTTGAGAGTTGTGCTTTTATACCCTATTTTGTGAGCCATTGCATGAGTTTCATTTTTGTGCCTTTCAAGCCATCATCCCAACTTATTTTGCTACTGTTTTGGGCATGCATAGGGTCTGTTTGGAGTTGGTTTGGCCATTTGAGCATTGCCTTGCATGCCTATAGTGTAATACACTTCACTAGTTTCAATGCTTGAGCCATTCAACATGCATTACATCAGTTGTTTGCATAATTCGAAGTCATTTTGTATGCCATTTTAGAGCTGAAACATGTGTCATTGCACTCCATATTTCATCCTTTCAATGCGTTTGGAAAGTTGTGTTTTGTGCCTTAGACTTGGGCCGTTGCATTGTGCATGATCGTATGTGTTTTGATGACTTATTTCCATCATCTATTGGCCACTGATTTGGGTGTGGCTGAGGCCCATCCATTTTGGTTTAAGTCCATTTTGCATTGAGTATGCCATTGTAGTTCATAGCATTGAGTATGCCATGTTGTCGCATGATTGATCATTGCATTGTGCATGCCTTGTTCATCTCATTGTGTATGTTAGTTTTTACATGCATTGTGTATGCTAAGTGTCATGTGCATTGAGTATGCCATTGTTAGTTCATAGCATTGTGTATACTAGTTGCATGTTTGCATGTTATCCTTTGCATGTTTGCATGACTTAGTTGCATTGCATTAAGATTGCATGCTAGAGTTGCATTGGTGCATGCCTTGTTTGTTGCATTGTGTTTGGAATAGGGGTTAATCCAAACACGGGGAACGAGGGACGTTTCATGCTTGAAATGATGAAACGTGCCTTGATTCCTGGTTGCCGACACTCTTGACTACCCATGACGGAGTTGTTGGCTTTAGGTGCTTGTATGTGCATTCATTTCACATTGAGTCGTGCAATTCAACTCCTCGGCTATCATGCATCGAGATGCGTAATTGGTGGCCTGAGGGTCAAGGACTACTCTCCCTTGAGCTTATGCAATGATAGAGAGAGTGGTCATGCACACATGTTGTGAGAACTTGAATATACAAATCAAATAAAAAATTAGATAATAAAAATTTTACAAATCTCAAATATTTTTTTGTGAATCTTTAAGTGCAAATTAAATATTATTGGAGGGTCTTTTAATTAATTTTAAATTTAAAATAAATTCATGGTGAAAGCATTTAATTTAAAAGCAAGATTTATTATTTAAAAAATAAAAAAAGTAAATAAATTTAAGTGCCAAATTAGTAAGCATATTTTGATCTAATAATATTTGTATTTTAATGGAGATAGAAATTAAAATAATATAAAGAGATAATAAATTAGAGCGTTTTGGTTAGATATATATAAAACAAAGGATAATTATTTAGAGTTTTGTTTGGATATATATAGAGAGCAACCCTAGTTTTCCTAACAAAAACCCTAACCCTTATTATAATTGTTTTGCACAACACTTTCAACATGTAGTAGCAGCCACGGGAAGGAGAAAGAGAGAGAGAGAGAGAGAGAGAGAGAGAGGGAGAGAGATTTCCAGCACCCTTGTGTCTCAACAACTCTCTAAGGTATTAATCAATCTATTTTTGTTCTATTATAATATGTTGTTTACATAGTTATGGTTCTTGTGGGTGTTGTGAGTTGGTGGAAGAAAAAGGAATGGATTGGCTGATGGGGATAGTGTTCTAGAAATTTTAATTGAATTCATAATGTTGCTCCTAATAATATTAATCTGCCAACAAACTTTAAAAATCAAGAAATCTTATCAAACGAATGAATTTTGAAATAAAATTTTTACAGTAGGTTAATTACATATTGAATTGCAAATCTGATTTTTTTTCATAATTTTTGGGAGTCAAAATCCATATAAACTGATGCATTCAAATTTATCCAGAAAACTAGTTTTTAACAGTAAATTCGGGAGTGTTGTTCTCTTTGGGTATAAATCCAAAAATTATCAAATCAGTGTCATTAAAACCGGTTATGAGTCTTGTTTCTTTAATTTTTTGCCTTGCATTGATTGCTCATGTATATTAAGAGAACCGGTAATTTCTTTAAAGTGCTGCAGAAAACAACCTGTTTGGATATCATAAATTGTAGATAATTATTTTGATAAGCAAATCAAGTGAAACCAATTGGGTTTGAAACTTAGGATATATGACTTGATATCTGGAGGTTTTTGGAATTTTTCGAATAGCGTGGAGTGGGTTTTGTAATTTTCAAAGTTGGCGAATAGATTGGGAAAACTTGTTTAAAACTCTGTTTTATCTTAAAGTTATTTTTAGTTAAGTTTCGATCGGAACCCATGTCTTGGTTGATTTTAGACCTTGAAGAACATGAACTTACGTAATATTTAAGAGTAACGGTGAGTTGGGTTGAGCCGTGTTAGTGCGCTTTAGTTTGGGGTTACTTAGTTCTTATTCTTTAGTATTTTTAAATTAGTAGTGACGTGTAGTTTTCATACTTGGTTCAGGGCACTAGTTGGACTTTTATACTCTATTTGAGGATTATATTATTTCATTTTCAGGTGCGTAGTTTCATGCTACATATTTTTATAAATGTTCCCCTACCCTGAACTGTTGAAAAATTAAATTGTTATTTCATGACTAAACTGTTTTGATAAATTATTATATTATCAATTGAATCAAATTATTTCTGAAACATGTGTGAACTTGGCATACTGTAAACTATTTGTTTTGGTCTCATGTTTATAATGATGAACTACCATGTTTTGCGAAACTGATGTGTATTGATTATTGGGACCATATGTGTATTTAGTCCAGGGAAATTATTCCACTGTGTGGTGACTCTGGCCACTAGGGAACAAATCTAGGTTGGGCCGTGATGACTCTAGTGCTCAACGATTGTAAGGATAAGACCTTAAAAAAAAGCTAGGCGACTTTCAATCGGATCGTCTTTGAGAAAAGGCCCAGGTGCCACCCTGAGGATGACTCTTAGTTCGGTATTGGATCCAACAGGGCTTATAGCCTTGAGAACTGTGTGGCATATTATTTGTTTTTATTGGTATCTAGAAAATTATTGGTGTTCATGTTATAATCTATTTTAAGTGGAAAATGTCATTTATCATGTTCTTGCGTGACATGAGTATTTTAAGTGTTGAACTGTGGAACCTTCTTTTTGAAACATATTGTATTTACCAAACTGTATCCCAATCTAGTTTCTATGATATATATCTTATTTTGGAATTGAGCCATGTTTTCAAAACTGTATTTACTATCCTTGTTGCTACTCACTGAGCTATCAGCTGACTTAGTTTTTATCACTTCCAGGTGTTAGAAGGACTTAGGGTGGACTCATGGCGTAGCTGAGACTCGATTGCATGGACCTCTAGGACATACATTTATTTTGTTTTAGATTGTTATGTCAAGTTTGTGCATACTTTTTTTTTTATTTTTATTGAGGTTCATTTAGGATTATTTTGATATGTGGGCTGTTTATATCCCATAAGTTTGGATGGTATTGATCACGGTTGGTTTTGCCGTTTATACTAGTGGCATGTCACTGGATTGAGTTTGGTTATTTATTACTGGACTTTTATATAGTTGCTCAATGTGATCATGGATTAGTGGTTAGGCTTACGTGTGCCTTGGGCTGAGTCTTTGTGGGCCACGGCCGGTCATACCCGGATTTGGGGTGTGACACATGTGTTGAGAATACTTTGTCATCGCTCTCTCTTGCCTTCTGTTGCAGAAAACCAGAAACCAGGGGCAGAAACTGGTCGGCTGACCAGATTTAGTGGCTGACCGACCACTTTTTTTAGTTTTTCACCACAAAAGTGGTCGGCAGGTGGTCTCCAAGGCCAATAGCTGGTCGGCAACCTTCTCACAGATTCCCAGGGTGGAGTTTCAACCTTCTGGAGCTTTGTGCAGTGTTCTGAGGTCAATTGCAAACAGAGGCAAGTCGGGGCGTCGCGAGGGATTTCTGAACAAGGCAATTCAAGTATGCATGCATCCTTTGTCATTCAAAGGAGAGCTGGGGCAGCCAACATTCATTTAGTTTGCATGCTCATTTAGATTGCTTACTTAGTTAATGTTGTGTAATAAGTAGTTGTAACTTGTTATTCATTTCGTCATGTAATAACTAGTTTAATTAGAATAGCTTAGATTAGCTAGCTGGTTCTGTATTATTTATTCAGACCCTCTGTCAAGAGGGCAAATTTTGTAAAAAGTATGTGTTTGTGTGATGCATGTCTTCCAACCCCCACTTCTTTCTCCTTTTTTATTTACCAGCTTACGGTGGTTAGTTTTAGGGCATGTTTCAATTAGCATCCTTATGCTCGCATGTTTGCATCCATTCATCTGTCCTGCGTGCACCGGGCTCGGCACATCATGCTAACTGCATTGCATTTCACATGACATTTTAGAATAGTCGAGCCTATCTTAGTTGCATTTTGTATGTGTTGCGTTAGGCATTCTTGACATAGCTAGGATCATGCATTGATTTCTAACATAGCTTTTGTTTTGGCTCGAAGTACTCCGTAAGTGTTTATGCTTTAGCATCCTTGCATGCGTGTGAGTGACTGCCATGATAGCATGCTTACCATGAGGCTATTTGCTTATGTGATATAACTGCCTGATTGCCTGTGAGTGAAGGTTGGATTACTTGAATTGGAACAATTTATTGATTGCGAGTTTTAAACCCACTTGAGGGTGGCAAAATCCGCATTTTAGCCTACTTGCGAGTAGCAAACCGTTTTCAAAAACAAACACGAGATGTTTTGTTCCAAATTAAGCGATCCAGTCTATACTTGTATGCTATGCGCATCACATAGTAATTTTAGGCTAATAAACCGGAATAAGAACGCATGTGTTTTCAAAAACAAGATATCGTGTTTAGTAGTGGCCGATCTTTGATCGGGCGAGCGGGGGTGCTCATTGCATGGCCTTCCCCTCTCGTACCCAAGTTCCCGAGCCGAGACAACTTTGGTGATGACGGACACGTGGCCTTAGGCGTGAATCAGGGTTTCCTAAATTGCCCAAAATAAAAACATTTAGGTGGCGACTTTGTATCTGGCAAAGCAGTCCATGTTTGGCACTTCTTTCCAAAAATCAGTTTTTCAAAATGATTTGTCGGATTTGGACTCTTCGGTGATTTATCAATCTTGTATTGCACTTTGTGAGATTAGATTTAGAATCATGACATTGAGTCTGAACTGCAGTAAGCCCAATGAACAAAACCGGATTTTTCTGGGACGTTCAGGCGCGTCTACAATATCGTTTCCCTATTTACATTGTTTCCTAAATTGTATGATGAATCTGTTATATATACATGGTCTCTATCTCATTTATGGGTAAGCTAAATAATTCTTTTCATTTTTTTTGGTGTCAGAGTTATGTTAAGTACCTACTAATTTTGCTTTATCGGTGAGCAATAGTCTTGCCTTGGCCGCCCCGCGGACCTCAACCCATTCTACTACCATATTTTCTTTCAGTATCACTTCATGATCTCTTCCTATATCCACTAGTTTATTTCTATTCCAAATATCTTTATTATATTTTTTTTTGTGTTGCTTCTGTTCCATTTTGTTTTTTTCTTCTATTTCAAACTCAAATAGGTTTCTATCTTCAAAATTATTTGAGTTTGAAGGGAAGGTATTATATCTATATCATGGTGAGCATGGTGATATACCATGTGAACCACCTACGCCACCCCATCTGGTGCACAACCCAGGTTGCCTCCTTTGGTACACAACTCAAGTCGTCCTCTTGATACACCACCTAAGCCGCCCGTGGCTTACTTTACAATAAGTCACCCCTTGGCACACTCAATCATCTGTTACCATCATCGTTCAGCACCATGTCATCAATTACGTATATGTCACTTTTGCTGGTTCAACATCTAGTTTTCCTGCATCGGTTCTGCATAACCTCTTTAAAACTATCTCTTGATTCCGGTTAGTCTATACAATGGTCCGGCATGACCCTTTAAATTGTCCCGACATTGATTCCAGTCAGTTTCTTCTAGGGCAGTTCGGTCCCTATTTTTTTCTCTTTCTAGGGTGTGGGGCTAATGTATTAAGCACTTTTTGGCCTTTTTGGCTTTTTTTATTTAGTGGACTATCAAATTTATTCAATAATATTTATTTGGACTTGCCGTCATCTATTGGAAAGCTGCGATTTTTAAATATCTTCACACCAGCTTAAGAGGGAGTGTTGAATATAGATATTAGAGTACATAATTTTTTTTTCAACTTTTTTTTTTTAATAACCAAATAATTCTTTTAATTGTTTTAGTGTTACATATTTTCTCTTATTTTAGAGAATAAAGGAGAAGTTAGTGTGATTTCAAAAGATCAGAAGGGGTCTCAGTGTAATTTACCCAAATAACAAAGAACCAATATCCATTATGAGAAGAAATTAGGGCAGGGCCCTATACATTGCCAAAATAAAAATAAACAATAAACAATGAAAAGCTCTGAGCTTTACTTATTAAACTACCAAGGCCTAAGGACAACCTAAAAGACATTCCGTGTTGGCAAATGCAAACAAGATGAAGAGTACGAAGCATTGTTGATACAAAGTGCTAGACGAAGTGTAGGAGGGTGAGGATACTATGGCCACCAACACTTGAGGAAGACACCTGCAGCACTCTATTGGACCGAACAGAAGGCATTTCTTGGTGATCTGATCCATGACTAGTGAAATTCAAAACAAATAGAATTATCCTTACGAAATTAATGTACATGGAGAATAGATAATGATAAAACTTTAATTATGAGGGTATTAAAGTTGTCCCACTATATATACTTATTTATTTTTAAATTAAGTTTTTGTTCTTTCTTTTTTTTTTTTTTTGATCGGCAAAACAAATTTTTATTGATGGGAACATACAAAGTATGAATGAGTACATCAATAGCTCCAAGCTCCAGTTGGTGAGAGACCAACAACAAACAAAGGAAGAAAAACCAGAAAAAACAAGGGTTTCCACATGAGCCAGCAGTAGCAGAGCAAAAATCACTGCCACATGATCCTCCAGCAGAACAAAATCAGCAAAACAGATAGATAGCAGTAAGAAACCATGAACTGCACTGCAGCCCTTCAACTCATTGTACACAACCATGAACTCCCAACAACAAAGTAAACAAAGCAAGGGCAGAGAGAAACCAAATAGAAATCAGCACAAACCAAAATGGCACTGCAGATAGCAACAGATAGCAGAGAAAAAACCATGAACTGCACTGCAGCCCTTCAAGTCATTCTACACAACCATGAACTCCCAACAACAAAGTAAACAGAGCAAGGGCAGAGAGAAACCAGATAGAAATCAGCACAAACTAGGTATTCAACAAAAAAAATTAAGTTTCTATTAATATAATATTAATAGCCAAGAATCTTACAGAGAGGGAGAAAGAAGAGTAATACTACAAACTCACACTTATCAATTAAGAAATTACTTAAAAATTAATTTTCACCACATAATCACCCACCCAAAATTTTCTAAATAGATAAGGGTAGGTCTCTAGACTTTTCCGGAAAAGAAACCCATTAAGCAGAAGTCAACAGAATATGTCAGAAGAGGTCTCATTCTGTTACAACCCGAACCCGCCCCTATGGGTTAAGGCCATAACTGGCTAGTAATCACGAGATTACCTACGGCCTCAAACCAAATAAGATAAGACTCATCAGAGTAAAAGGGGCCAAACGGAAGCAAATTTAAAACTTTGTCCATAGAGCCGTGCTTATATGCACACCATAACATTCCATACGTACATATGTTAGTAACTCAAAACAGAAAGTGTAATGACATAAGATTCTATACAGACAGGATCATCCAAACTAAGTCAACCCATGAAAACTATATACAGACGTATTCAAAACTTCTCCAACCTGACAAAATGTAAATACATAACAAAAGGGCGAAGACGGGTCTCGTGCGTGAGACACAAGGGCTGACTCTCTCAAAACCTTAGTTGTTCCATACAGACTTCACTGAGGCTGGGTCTGGACTTCTCTTGGCTCACTTACAAACACATGAATGAGCATGAGCGAAAGCCCAGTGAATAATACCAAATAAAGAATATACATCAAACGGCCTTGGGCCCAATTTGCATTTCTAACTAATACACACATACATAGACATATGTAGGTTAAGTAACTGAGGTTCCAAACACCACGTACGGCCTCGGGCCCAATTCATTCATGTTAGACTATTATTAATTTTAGACTTATCATTCATCTTAGACTATTATTCAGATTAGGGTGGCCTTTGGCCCCTTTCAAACTTTCGTATCAACCTGGCCTTTAGGCCTTTCAACTTTCATGTCAAAACGGCTTTCGACCCACATACACTTTCATACCAAAACGGCCTTCGGCCCACATTTTATCAATCGGCCTTCGGCCCACATTTATATCAAACGGCCTTCGGGCCAAATATACTTTCGTATCAAACTAGCATTTAAGCCTTTCAAACTTGTCATATCAAACTGGCATTTAGGCCTTTCAAGCTTGTCATATCAAACTGGCATTTAAGCCTTTCAAGCTTGTCATATCAAATTGGCATTTAAGTCCTTCAAATTGGCATTTAAGCCTTTCAAGCTTGTCATATCAAACTGGCATTTAAGCCCTTCATATCAGACTGGCTCTTAGGCCTTTATATTAGACTGACACATAGGCCTTTATATCAAACTGTCCACCATTCAAATTAATGAACTTTACAAAACTTATATAAGAGTAAGCAAATGGGACAATAACATAATTTAGATATTACTCACAGTGATCGACTTGTAGATTTACCTTGGAGCTTGACCCTACACATCACATAACATGTACGGGTCACAAATAACTCAATCCGTTCTGTAATTTACACATTCCGCTTTAGGCTTCAATCTTATCTCTTTAATTCAATTACAATGCTCAGAGTATGCCTAAGAGTGCTTAGAAGTGAAAGGGGACGGAAAACAAAACACAGAATGCATTTTCAGAATTTCAGAAAACAGGGTCCCCGCTCGAGCGGACCCTTAAGCCTGCAAAAGTGCTAGTTACCTCAAATTCCCGCTCGAGCGGACTGCCTGTCTACATAGCTCCCCGCTTAAGCGTCAACTTCCCCGCTCGAGCGGGCACCATGTCTGTCAAAAATGCTGGGAGATCGATTTCTTCGCTCGAGCGGCACTTCCCCCGCTCGAGTGGACATCAAAATTCTGTAAATTCCAGGTTGTGTTCGTGAGCTCCAAATCAATTTTCCAGCTACACTACTTGCATGCAATGGCTCAAATCTCAAATATAATCATACTAACATGGCACCAATGCAAAATTATAACATTAGGAAGCTCAATTTCTTGATTTAACTACATGCATGTCCCAAAATATCTCAAACTCATCTCCAACAAGCTCAATTCAAACACGCATGCTAGTCTTTGACTTCATTTCCGTCCCAACAAAGCAAATGGTGTTCATTCTCATGGAATACAACAAAAGCATGCTTGCATGTAAGATTCAACACCTTTACTTCCATGTTCAACTCAATACATGCTAGATTATGCAATTTCACAACAATTATATACATGTATGCCTTCATTGACTTTCAATTGAACACAAACAACTCAATTTCCTTATAATCAAGCTAACTCATGTTCTTGGTCATTAACCACACTTGAATTTACAAATTTACAAACAAAAATCCATGAGTTTACTTACCTAAGAGTTCAATCTCCCAAACTATAACAAAATCTTGGGTTTGATCTTCAAGTTCTCCAAACCTTGAGCCAAAATCACCCAATTCTCTCCCTCTTTCTCTAACAGCCGACCCTCCTCTTTTCTTCTTAGAGTTGATCAGCCAAAATCAATGTAAAGGGAAGGAATTGGTTTTAATAAGGCTTATAATAGCCCCACTCACATATTATTTTAACATAAAATAATCGGGCACTTAATTCATCAATTTAATCAGTTTAATCTGACCAAAATCAATTTCTAATTAAATTTCACCGTAGGTTCTAAAAATCATGCCAATCACAATGGCGTAACCAATTTCAGGTTCCGTGGCCGATAAGGCCTTCAATTTAATTTCCAAAGCAGATAGTCAAACAAATATTCCTACGGTGAACAGATAGAAATTCAAAACCACATATTTTCACATAAATGGTACACAAAATCGTATCAAACACGTAATCATATGCATAATAAGGACCAATTAACATAATTCGGGACAGGGTTATCACTGTCTTCCCCCCTTTAGGAAGTTTGGTCCCCCAAACTTATTTCACCTCTGGTCGAAAATAATTCGAAACACTTTTCATTTAACGGTTCTAATCCTTTCTGATAGCCATTTACTTAGTCCCAAAATTAAGCAAAACTCTATTCTTAATCAGTCAGAGACTTACCTTTTCTTCCACACAAAGCTTGTATGGTGCCATACCGAAACTAGAGTGTAAGCCGTCGTTGTGAGCAAGGTCTACCAAGGATGGATAGATTCCTTCAATTCCCCGAAAATCTAAAGTACACATTTGGAGCATTTCTCCCAGAGTCTAAATAGTTCTTTCCGATTATACATCAATTTACGGATGGAAAGCAGCGCTGAATCACAATTCAGTTCCTAATGCCTCTTGAAGGCTTGTCAGAACTCAAACACATTTTAGGATTCCTGTCTAAAACAATAGATACTGGAACCTCATGCAAACGAGCAATTTTATTGATGTAAACAGTGGCTGGTCTACAAGCATCATACAAAAATTTTACAGGGAGGAAATGAGCAACTCAATAATTCTATATACAACAACCCAAACAAGACTTATACCTTGGGTGCTCAAGGTAGCCCCATAATGAAATTCATAGTCACACATTCCTATTTCTATTCCGAAATAGAGAGAGATCGAAGTAGTTCCGCCAATATCTGATATTCAACTTTGACTTGCTAGCACCGAAAATATTTAGATACAATTTCACCAATTGCCCTCTTCAAGGTAGGTTACCAACATATTTATTTCAGATGCTAGCTAACTTTATCACAGAAGTTCGGTCTATTCCCTTGTCACAAAAGTCCAATTCATTCTTCAACAATTCCACAATTCATAATCCGATTCGGTATTTAGTTCAGCGACCCATCACAACTATCCAAGGTAAATCAAAAGTCTATAGGAATGTAAAGTGGATTTAGACACTGATTCCCAAGTCAACAAAGATAACAATGAAGAAATCAATCATAAGACATACATAACTCATATATTCCCATAGTACCAATTGTAAAGCTCAATAACACCGATGCAGTCGACTTCTAACATAATACACGTGTTCTCGATTCATTCAACAGTTTACAGTTTGCAATTCAGTTCAATATTCAATTCGCTATTCCCTCGGATCTTTCCACATTATCTGATAGTCGTCAAAATGGAAGGCAACTCATATATTAATCCCCATGGTGTGAAAGGTATTATCAGAAACAGTCAATCACACTTTGAACACAATTTACACAAGGCGTACTAAATTCACACACTTTCGGATAGTCAGGGTTTTTCAAAGCTTCTTGGATGTTAATAACATCTACATAATACCAAGGGATGACATTCCGGACAAAACAAAGGAATAATCATCTCGGAATCAAAGCACACCCGTTCATGACCGTCGGTGGCCGACCCGAGATCAATTAGACAAATCCACCCGTACAAGACCGTCGGTGGCAAAAGAGGTATCTCAACAAAAGTGCTACATAGGCTTAGCGTCCCCTAGCACGAAAGGACGTCCCAAGAATGTCATCAAAACAAACATAATACCACTCACTATAACCTGATTTCCCAAAATCTGATAACACTGAAGCAAACACATGAAACAAATTCTGATTAACGGAGGACATATATTCAGTACGGTTTACAATCAAGTCAATCTGTTGTCATCGGTCTCCATAGCATCAAACAAGCAAGAATATGACAACACACCACCCAATCACGGGATTTGTACAATTCTATTCCTTTATAACACATATGTCTCAATAGTTAGAGGTCAGTTCTCAACGGTGTTCATGGTTGGATCGATCTGTTGATAGCCCTCAAAAGGTCTTTCAAATAAGTCAAGTATTCCAAACGGATTCAAGTTTTGGGTCTATCAGTTTTTTTGCCGAGAATAATTTGGCTATTATTCATGAACAATTCTTAATCCCCTTTAACAAAATCAAATTAGATAGGGGGTCTTATCGATTAATCCAGCAAGGGTCTTGTTAGATTAAACCAAACAAAGGTCCTATGGAATTATATCCAATAAGGGTTCTATCAGGCCAAATCGAACAAAGGTTCTATCGGACCGAATCAGATAAAAGTTTTCTCAAATGGGGTACATTCGATTCTGTAAGGCTCACTTCGTTTGTTTAGGCACATGGTTGATAGTTTCACAACTGTCCTAAGTTTATCAGTTCTAAAAGTCAAATCAGAGTCATTCATTACAACTGTTCATATCAAAGTATTTCCAGTTATATACAATATGGCATTGACCACATAAATTCAGGGGTAGTTGCATAAGCATGTAGTTATTCAGATCAGGAGGTATGTACCATAATCAATACGGTAATTCCCAAACAAATCTTATATACAGGCACACGGTGCACAGTAACACATTAAATAGAGTTCCTCGATTGTACATAAGATAGGGTCTGTTACTCAAAGGTTCCAAATTAGTCACAAAGTGTAGGTTTATGAGTCGAGCCCAGTATAGTCACATAATCCAGTCAATTTTCTACCAATTCAAACGCATGGTCTCACCATTATAGAGTTATAATTCTAGTGGCTTAGTCATTAAAGACAGTAATATAACAGATCACCCTGAGCATAGGTTCAAATGTACATGTAAATGTGCAGAGTTAAGCAATATCCCAATACGTATTTCACAAATTTCCGAAATGGAGCATATACATTCAATGAATATGGTCTCGATCTTGTGGGCCTAACCAATCTATATACACATGCAACAGATATGAAGGAATATGTCGGTTCGAATCAAATAATATCCCAAGCAAAGATGTACTCATGTACTAATTCAGAACCAATCAACACATAGGCAATCGTTTATAATAGTACAGATACCCGGGATAACGGTCGCAGTATTCTGAGCGCTTTCTGATATGAGTGTGATTACTCTATCTTGATTAGCGATTCCTACCATTTGTACGAATCTAGCTGAGACAGAAGATTTATTCACATTTTGTTCATCAGGGCGATTTCCCCACCATACGGTCCATTTCACCACACCTATAACAAACCCCAGAAATCCGATAACAAACTCCTCAATGTTCCTTACACTGGTGATGGCAAAGGTTCTCGCCGTAGCGGCAACTGACATTGTGATCTTAAGATTTCTGCCATTTCTTGCACTATTCTTTCTAGTCTATCAAACCGGGCTGTGGAAGAGTCTGCCAACTCGAACGCCCTTACTTTATCCACACTCCACACAAACTCTCATTAGACCTTGCCAATTACCGGGATGCTCAATACAAAACAAACACAGACACCCATGGGTACATTCGCACATTGTTATATTCTCATTTAATGTATCGTTAAGACACAATTAATCGCATGCGTGATAGATGATTGCATACTTTATCAGATATCGCATGCTAAACATTTACCAAATAATTATAAACCCAAATCATATTCATATAAACACCCATTTGCAGAATCGAATGCACATAGACAATTTTTCATGTATGTGCATTATAACAAAACAAACTTGCTGTACACATTAGCGTAACAATTTATATCTCAAATTCAAATCATGTGTGGTACTTCCTTTAGCGTAACATATCATGTTGGTCAAGCATATCAAGTTCCATAATGGAACCTCCGATACCAGGTAACATATCACATACATAGGCCACAGTATTGTTTCCCCCGGGCGAGGGCCTGTACCACGGTATTATTTCCCCCGGGCTAGGGCCTCATGACCATAAGCCACAGTATTATATCCCATGGGCGAGGGCCTCTGCTAAGGATACCACAATTATGTTCAAAGAGAATTTTGGGCAATCATTCATTTATATCATCAGAAAATGTTTAAAGCTAAACATAACCTTACACAGTTATTACTCACCATCTGATTAAACTTGCATTATACTTTATACAAAAGATTCACAAGTATGCATATACCAGAAAGCATACATATTCAAATGGTAATTCACAGATTTATAGCACATAACTGTTCATATCGAAACACTTAAGCATATTCTTGATGCCTTCAGATTCATATTTATCACATGAATGCATCCTAGATCTTATCTAGATGCTTATTGCTCTTTTTGGACAAGTGTGTGAGTTATTAACTCGTGCTCTGATACCACTCTGTCACGACCCGAACCCCCCCTATGGGTTAAGGCCATAACCGGCCAGTAATCACGAGATTACCTACGGCCTCAAACCAAATAAGATAATACTGATCAGAGTAAAAGGGGCCAAACGGAAGCAAATTTAAAACTTTGTCCATAGAGCCGTGCTTATATGCACACCATAACATTCCATATGTACATATGTTACTAACTCACAACAGAAAGTGTAATGACATAAGATTCTATACAGACAGGATCATCCAAACTAAGTCAACCCATGAAAACTATATGCAGACGTATTCAAAACTTAGCCAACCTAACAAAATGTAAATACATAACAAAAGGGCGAAGACGGGTCTCGTGCGTGAGACACAAGGGCTGACTCTCTCAAAACCATAATTGTTCCATACAGACTTCACTGAGGCTGGGTCTGGACTTCTCTTGGCTCACCCACAAACACATGAATGAGTGTGAGCGAAACCCAGTGAATAATACCAAATAAAGAATATACATTGGAACAATATACATCAAACGGCCTTGGGCCCAATTTGCATTTCTAACTAATACATACGTACATAGACATATGTAGGTTAAGTAACTGAGGTTCCAAACACCACGTACGGCCTCGGGCCCAATTCATTCATGTCAGACTATTATTCATTTTAAACTTATAATTCATCTCAAACTATTAGTCAGATCAGGCTGGCCTTTGGTCCCTTTCAAACTTTCGTATCAACCTGGCCTTTAGGCCTTTCAACTTTCATGTCAAAACGGCTTTCGACCCACATACACTTTCATACCAAAACGGCCTTCGGCCCACATTTTATCAATCGGCCTTCGGCCCACATTTATATCAAACGGCCTTCGGCCCAAATATACTTTCGTATCAAACTAGCATTTAAGCCTTTCAAACTTGTCATATCAAACTGGCATTTAGGCCTTTCAAGCTTGTCATATCAAACTGGCATTTAAGCCTTTCAAGCTTGTCATATCAAATTGGCATTTAAGTCCTTCAAATTGGCATTTAAGCCTTTCAAGCTTGTCATATCAAACTGGCATTTAAGCCCTTCATATCAGACTGGCTCTTAGGCCTTTATATTAGACTGACACATAGGCCTTTATATCAAACTGTCCACCATTCAAATTAATGAACTTTACAAAACTTATATAAGAGTAAGCAAATGGGACAATAACATAATTTAGATATTACTCACAGTGATCGACTTGTAGATTTACCTTGGAGCTTGACCCTACACATCACATAACATGTACGGGTCACAAATAACTCAATCCGTTCTGTAATTTACACATTCCTCTTTAGGCTTCAATCTTATCTCTTTAATTCAATTACAATGCTCAAAGTATGCCTAAGAGTGCTTAGAAGTGAAAGGGGACGGAAAACAAAACACAGAATGCATTTTCAGAATTTCAGAAAACAGGGTCCCCGCTCGAGCATGGACTTCCCCGCTTGAGCGGACCCTTAAGCCTGCAAAAGTGCTGGTTACCTCAAATTCCCGCTCGAGCGTGAACTCGGCCGCTTGAGTAGACTGCCTGTCTACATAGCTCCCCGCTCAAGCGTCAACTTCCCCGCTCGAGCGGGCACCATGTCTGTCAAAAATGCTGGGAGCTCGATTTCTCCGCTCGAGCGGCACTTCCCCCGCTTAAGCGGACGTCAAAATTCTGGAAATTCCAGGTTGTGTTCTTGAGCTCCAAATCGATTTTCCAGTTACACTACTTGCATGCAATGGCTCAAATCTCAAATATAATCATACTAACATGACACCAATGCAAGATTATAACATTAGGAAGCTCAATTTCTTGATTTAACTACATGCATGTCCCAAAATATTTCAAACTCATCTCCAACAAGCTTAATTCAAACACGCATGATAGTTTTTGACTTCATTTCCGTCCCAACAAAGCAAATGGTGTTCATTCTCATGGAATACAACAAAAGCATGCTTGCATGTAAGATTCAACACCTTTACTTCCATGTTCAACTCAATACATGCTAGATTATGCAATTCCACAACAATTATATACATGCATACCTTCATTGACTTTCAATTGAACACAAACAACTCAATTTCCTTATAATCAAGCTAAGTCATGTTCTTGGTCATTAACCACACTTGAATTTACAAATTTACAAACAAAAATCCATGAGTTTACTTACCTAAGAGTTCAATCTCCCAAACTATAACAAAATCTTGGGTTTGATCTTCAAGTCCTCCAAACCTTGAGCCAAAATCACCCAATTCTCTCACTCTCTCTCTAACAGCCGACCCTCCTCTTTTCTTCTTAGAGTTGATCAGCCAAAATCAATGCAAAGGGAAGGAATTGGTTTTAATAAGGCTTATAATAGCCCCACTCACATATTATTTTAACATAAAATAATTGGGCACTCAATTCATCAATTTAATCAGTTTAATCTGACCAGAATCAATTTCTAATTAAATTTCACCATAGGTTCTAAAAATCATGCCAATCACAATGGCGTAACCAATTTCAGGTTCCGTGGCCAATAAGGCCTTCAATTTAATTTCCAAAGCAGATAGTCAAACAGATATTCCTACGATGAACAGATAGAAATTCAAAACCACATATTTTCACATAAATGGTACACAAAATCATATCAAATACGTAATCATATGCATAATAAGGACCAATGAACATAATTCGGGACAGGGTTATCACACCTTCTTACCCATCTTTGATTTGTTGTTATCAGGTATTTACCTAATTATCAGTCTTTTGCTCATCTTTTTTAATGATTGGAGTCTTGAATTTGGTTTTTCTTGTTTTCCATTTCACTCTTTCTTGTTTTTGTGTCTCTTTTTTTGGGAATTTTCTTTTCTGGGTATTCCCCCTCTAATTTAAGTTATTTTCTTTTCTATATTAGATCTTGAATTTCCCTCTTTAATTTTCTTGTATAATTAGATCTTCATGAGCTTTTGTGATTTAGGTTTGTTTTTCAAAAAAAGTTTTGAATACAGTGTAGTTTATCTTCTTTCTTTCTTTCTTTCTTTCTTTCTTTTTTTTTTCTATCAGCAAAAAAACTTTATTGATGGAAAAGATAAAGCAAATTACATCAATAAAGAGTGGGGCACGAGAGGAAAGCATCATGGTGAGACAATTTGTCACCAGGAGCTTACCCAGACATGTGCTAACTCCCATAAGGAGTTGGAAAGCATCTTATTTGATGGGTTGTAATTCTAAATCTTTTTCAACTTTTCAGATTCTGTTTTATTGATTATTTGCAGTGATGTTTAATTTTGATATGATAAAATCAGTTTGGAAATGATTGTGGGATTAATTAAATTGCCCTGAATTGATGATCTTCTTTGAAATTATAGATCATCATCATCATCATCTTCTTCTTCTTCTTCTTCTTCTTCTTCTTCTTGGTCTTTTTGCAGTGTTTGGCCATGTTCGATTGAATCATTAACAAAGGGGCATCACCATGTGCTTCAGCCGATAAACCCAACAAAATGGCCACACTAGCAAGTATTGCTTTGGGGTCTTGTTCAGCCGAGCCCAAATCATTGTGTGACTCATTGAGGCTGTGATTTTTAAACAATCCAACGAAAGCTGCGAGCAGGGCTAGTACTTTCTTCGGATCATGACTGATCCTCAACTCTGCATCTGCCTTTTTGGGGGTGGAAGGAGAAACATACTCTATTTTAAATGGACAGTCTGGATACAAGTACTTTCTCTTTCTACTTCCAACATCCTCGTTGCGGAGACCTTCACAAACTACTCTATGGTAGTTTTTAGCAAATAACCCTAATATAGGTTTAATAGTACATCCCAACAGGGGACGACCATACTTCTCTCTTTCAACTTGGATACCATGAGGCCGATCTTGGAAACACGAGGAATTTGTAGATTTTCCAGACGTAAAGCATTCAGGGCTTTGAACCCAGATACATTACCTACAGTAGAAGTAAACATATTTGGTTTTTTGCTTTTGTGGATAAGCAAAAAAGGTAATTTATAATGAGCAAGTGAATAATGTACATGGCTGCCAAGAGGGAATCCGGTGATCTCTCTTAACGCCCACATCTCTCTCTATTTATAAGTGAATGTATATGGCAGGGTGGGATTGTAATTTTTATTTATTTTTTACATTAAAACAAAAAAACATTTCTGGCATTTTCTAGGAAAGCTTATTACATAATTAAGATTGAAAAGTCACATACTAGGGTCCGATTTTATTTCAAGAAAATACAATAATTGTATTATATGGCCGAGGACTGCTAATAAATGTCTTGCAAAATGATATTTTTTTTTTTATCAGCAAAAAGAAAAACTTTATTGATGAAAAACATACAAAGTATGAAAAAGGAAACATCAATAAAGAGGATAGTGCAGAAAGCATCACAGTGACCCATCAAGATCCCAACTAGGTTGGTAGATGAACACAAAATCATCTGCTAGCACAAGATCCAAGCTTCAGTTTGTGAGAAACCAACAAAAAAGAGCAAAAACAAAAAACACCAAAATAAGATACAAAACACAATATCAGCAGCAGCAACACAGATCGGTTTGGTGTTTAACAACCCAACAGATCACCAACAACAGCAAACAAATCAGATTAATAACCACCAAGGACTGGCTGCTAATGTAAACTACAGTCAATTTTTATTTTATTTTATTTTATTTTATTGGAGGGTAAACCCAAGTCATTTTCTTTCTTTCAGCAACCACTGTTTTGTTTTTTTATAGCTCCCTTTTGTTTTTCCCTCTTTTTTTGTAGAGTTGTCAAATCTGCTCACGCTCGATTTGTAATTTAAATTTGTTTGTTTAAGCTGACTTACACATAATAATTTGAACTTGAGTTAAGCTTGAATTAATTGTTTAATTTGTCAACAAATTTGATTTTTTTTCTTTGCTAAGTTGATTAATTATTAAAATTAAATCTTATTAGTACTTTTTAGTAGAATTATTAATAATATTAAAATAAATAATTTAATATTGAAAGAGCGAGAGAGAGAGAGAGAGAGAGAAAAGAGATTAGAATTGTGGAACTGATACACCACTACAGTGGTCTTTACCATTTATGTGTGAGGGAAAAAATAATAAGTTTTGTGTTATATTAGTTGTATATATAACATAGGACTTTTCTTATGTGTGCCTTGCATATGGTATGCAAGGCACTCACACCCTTCTATTTTGCATTTACACATTTGTATGTATTGGGTTATATCAAAATATTTGAAAACTTACACATTGGTGACCTGCTAAGCGGGTCACTTTCCAGGTAAATTAATAAAATAATATATTATATGACTAAAGGTGTAAATGGTCACAAAATGTGTATAAGTTTTCACAAAATGTGTATATTTTCACGAAAGGCGTAAGCAATTTCAGAAAAAGGCGTAACTGATTTCTGAAAACTTACGCTTTTTGTGAAAACTTACGCCTTTTGTGAAAACTTAAACCTTTTCTGAAAACTTACACCTTTTTCTGAAAACTTACGCCTTCTGTGAAATTATTTACACCTTTTGTGAACACTTACTCCTTTTGTGAGTTTACTTACCAAAGGTGTAAACAAACAAAAATTTATACATAATACTTACATCTTTTGTGAAACAAGTCACACATTTTCTGAAAAGTTACACCATATGTGATAAAATTTCTTTCATAAAACTTACGCATTTTCATGAAAATACTTACACCATTTCTTAAAAATTACTCCTTTTGTGAAATAATTTTTGTCATAAGATTTATACTTTTTCTTCAAACTTACACCTTTTGTAAAAAGCCCAACTTAAACCTTTTTGTGAAGTCACTTATATCTTTTGTGAAAAAAAAAATTCATAAAATTTATAACTTTTGCTAAAAGTTACACCTTTTCGTGGAAGTGCTCATATTTTTTCTGAAAAGTTACTCCTTTTGTGAAATAATTTTTGTCATAAGATTTATACTTTTTCTTCAAACTTACACCTTTTGTGAAAAGCCTAACTTAAACCTTTTTGTGAAGTCACTTATATCTTTTGTGAAAAAAAAAAAAATTCATCAAATTTATATCTTTTGCTAGAATTTATACATTTTCGTGGAAGTGCTTATATTTTTTCTGAAAAGTTACTCCTTTTGTGAAATAATTTTTGTCATAAGATTTATATTTTTTCTTCAAACTTACACCTTTTGTGAAAAGCCAAACTTTTTAGAAAAAGGTTTAAGTTGAGTTTTTCACAAAAGGTGTAAGTTTGAAGAAAAAGTATAAATCTTATGACAAAAATTATTTCACAAAAGGAGTAACTTTTCAGAAAAAAATATAAGCACTTCCACGAAAAGGTGTAAATTAAAGATATAAATTTGATGAATTTTTTTTGTCACAAAAGATATAAGTGACTTCACAAAAAGGTTTAAGTTGGGCTTTTCACAAAAGGTGTACGTTTGAAGAAAAAGTATAAATCTTATGACAAAAATTATTTCACAAAAGGAGTAACTTTTCAGAAAAAAACATAAGCACTTCCACGAAAAGGTGTAACTTTTAGGAAAAGATATAAATTTGATGAATTTTTTTTTTTTTCACAAAAGATATAAGTGACTTCACAAAAATGTTTAAGTTGGGTTTTTCACAAAAGGTGTAAGTTTTAAGAAAAAGTATAAATCTTATGACAAAAATTATTTCACAAAAGGAGTAACTTTTCAGAAAAAATATAAGTACTTCCACGAAAAGGTGTAACTTTTAGCAAAAGTTATAAATTTTATGAATTTTTTTTTTCACAAAAGATATAAGTGACTTCACAAAAAGGTTTAAGTTGGGCTCTTCACAAAAGGTATAAGTTTGAAGAAAAAGTATAAATCTTATGACAAAAATTATTTCACAAAAGGAGTAACTTTTAAGAAATGGTGTAAGTATTTTCACGAAAATGTGTAAGTTTTAGTAAAAGATATAAATTTTATGATTTTTTTTCCACAAAAGATGTAAGTGACTCCAGAAAAAGGTTTAAGTTTGGTTTTTACAAAAGGTGTAAGTTCCAAGAAAAAGTATAAATGTTATGACAAAAATTATTTCACAAAAGGTGTAACTTTTCAAAAATAATGTAAGTTATTTCAAAAAAGATGTAAGTAGCTTCATAAAATGTGTAAGTTTCGCTTTCACAAAACGTATAAGTTTCAATGAAATGTGTAAAATTTATTAAAAAAAAAAATTATTTTACAAAAGGAGTAACTTTCTAGAAAGTTATTCCTCTTATGAACATACACCTTTTCTGAAAATTATTCCTTTTATGAACATACACCTTTTCTGAAAAAAGGTGTAATTATTTCAACGAAAATATGTACATTTTAAAAAAAAGTATAAATTTTAACAAAATGTATAAATTTTATGAAAAAAATTATTTTACAAAAAGAATAATTTTTTAAAAATTATGTAAATTATTTCACAATAGATATAAGTAGCTTATGTTTTGTTTTCATTGTAAGGTCCACTAAAAGTGTAAATTTTATAAAAAAAAAATTATTTCAGTGAAGGTGTAATTTTTAGAAAATCTGTCGATCTTGGTCTCCGGCTCTGTCGATCTTGATCTTAGTCTGTCGATCTATCGTCTCTTCTCCGTCAATCTCCGTCTCTCTCTCTCTCTGTTGATCTCCGTCGATCTCGGTCTGTCTCTCTCTATCGATCTCCGTCTCTCTCTATCTCTCTCTCTGTCGATATCTGTCTCTCTCTCTGTCGATCTCCGTCGTTCTCGGTCTGTCTCTCTCTGTCGATGCCCTTCCAAACGCTTCGTCTCTCTCCGGAATTCTAGAGAGAGAAACACCAAGCCCTCCCAAATGCTTCTTCTCTCACACATTGCCATTATTTGAACAACAACACAAATACAGTTTGATTCGATTGTAGGAGCTCTTCGCAATTTTTGTTCCTCTCTCTCTACCCGAAAACATCAACAGATCTGGACTTGGGTAACTTCTTGGCTCCAATTCGATCAGGTTTGATATCTTTTTCTCTCTTTTAGATCTGGGTTTGCTTCAATTTCGAATTGTGGTGATTGATCAATTGTTTCAGATCTGGGTTTGATTCGTTCTCGAGTTTTTGGGTCTCATTTTTGTTGTTTTAACACAGATTGAGCTCAAATTTAACTGTATTAATCATTTCTGTGATCATTTTCATTCATTGATCGTCTCCTTTTTTTTGCTTGATATGTTAATATGGGAATTAGATTTGTAAAATAGGACTTGGAATTGATTTTCCCCTTGACAAATAGGACTTGGAATTGATTTTCAAGTTGTTTTTCTACCTCAGCAGTTTCAATATTACAAGTCATTGATCTGCTCTTTGTTTTGTCCTTCTGTTTCTTAGATAAAAAGGTGATTGTAGAACCTATGCTATTAGCTCATTGGATCTGCTAAATATATAGCATTAATGAAGAATCTTTTTCATGTTGTGTTTGGAAGCTCCAGTTGTTAATGGATTGTAATGATCACTATTTTGTTAATACCCAGCTCTGAGCACTATTTTGTTAATACCCAGCTCTGAGCTCTCCAGTAATTGTTACCTTAATGTAGATAAAGGGATCAACCTTCTACAGTCTCATAGCTAAACTGCAACATAGTGCAAGGGTTCACATTACAGGGGCAAAATGCAGATTCAGATGGCTATCTAGAAAAATAGAGATTAGTGAACAACTCATATATTGGCTGACTGCACTCAACCCATAGAATATACACTCAAATCTTTGGAGATATTCAAGTATGTTTCTCACAACACTCAACCCTCAAAATCTACGATAGAGCTCCTCAAGCTGCTGCACAAGTTAGCAAACAATTAGAATAACACACATTTTTGTTGACCTTCACTCAACTCTCTTTTAGAAAACTCACATCAGATTTAGTCATGTGCTATTACTTATGATAAACATTTATGTTGGCTAAAACCACTTTGGACGTCAAGTAATCTTGATGAATTCTTCAGAGGCTTCTAATATTCTTTATGGCGTTGTGCTGCAGAATGTTTCTGAGTTTTATGGCCTTGATATCCTTGTATGCTTCTATTTACAGAGTGTGATATACGCTCATGCTTAAACACTCTTCAGTTTCTCCACAAGAAGAAGGAAACCCTCAATATGGTATGATATTCAGCTGATCATGCTCTAGCATACTTTTTGTTAGTTAATAGTGGTTGAACATATATTGCTATGTTATATTCAATTAAGGGTTTAACTAAAATAAGATTTTTTGGAAAATTCATGTCTAATTAAAATCTTTTGTCGGACTGTCTGGTTAAGGCAACCAATTAATTTTGTTGTCTGTACTTTAAATCTGGCATGCATATAAGCCTTTTAAAATATTTGAATTGTCTAAGCCAACGCATCACCCATATATCAAAACTAACCCAATTCCCAAACTACCCCTGAACCACCATACAGATGTCACGGCCACCTTCCCCATGACAAATAGGACCTGTAATAATAGATGGAATACAATTATCACGTATAGGTTGGGACTTACAGCCGAAAATGCCTTAAATCTTAATTGAAAAAAGGCATTAAGGGGGCGAAACAGCGAAACAACCCCCGAACCACCATACCAATGTCACAGCCAACTTCCCCATAACAAATAGGACCTGTGACAATAGACGGAATGTAATTCGGACGCGTAGGTTGGGAATTAGAGCTGAAAACGCCTTACGGTTAACCGAAAAAGGGGCGTTAACGGTGCGAAAAAAGAAAACAGCCCCCAAACCACCATACGGATGTCACAACTAGCTTCGTCATGACAAATAGGACCTTTGACAATAGACGGAATGTAATTAGCACGTGTAGGTTGGAGTTAGAGTCAAAAACGCCATAAACTTAATCGAAAAAGGGCGTTAAGGGGGCGAAAATGCAAAATAGCCTCTGAACCACTATACGGATGTCACAACCAGCTTCTCCATGGAAAATAGGGCCTGTGACAATAGACGGAATGTAATTAGCATGTGGAGTTTGGGAGTTAGAGCCGAAAATGCCATAAACTTAACTGAACAAGATATGAATATCACCGACCTCTCCATGACAAATACGACCTGTGACAACCGGCGAAATGTAATTAGTACGCGTAGGTTGGGAGTTAGAGCCGAAAACGTCTTAAACTTAACCGAAAAAGGGCGTTAGGTGGGTAAAAATGCGAAACGGCCCACAAACCACTCTACGGATGTCACAACCAGCTTCCCCATGACAAAAAGGACTTGTGTTATGATTCTACATTGTTTGACTCCTGTTTTTCAGTTGGCCTTTGTTTAATATATTTTTTTTCCTATTTTTGTTTCACTCTGGGACAGTCTCCAATATTTTTGTAGTAAAAGAGAGCATGCTGTGCTTGGGTTTTTAACTTATTTTCCTTACTTCACCACAAGAAGCAATAGATTATTTAATCCATGACCTTCACCATTTCTTGATTTTTCCACAGCTTCTGCAAGTTTTGCCCCTTTGGCTACTTCAACTGTGGTTATGTAAAATTTCTTTTTAGCTTGAATGGAGGGACCCTCAGGGAGAAATTTTTAACTAGAGTCTTAGGCATTGTCAAGAAATTGAATTAGGGTGTTCTGTGTCTTTGAACTATTTGAGATGACCTAGTGGTTTTCTCAAACTGTTAAAATGATTGATGTCTATTTTCACCGCATACAAGATTCCAATGAATGGTCTCATCCTCATGATATTTATTTCTATAATCAATTTGTTGGTTGCATCATTGACTACATATTCTTATCAATACAATTGACTCCATATTATTTGTCCATTTTGTGCCAAGTCTACAAACCACCTTTGCTCTATGAGACTATGACAACTTTGGCGATGGAAAAAACTTTAAAAAATAAAAATAATAAAAGAAAAGGAAAGGGAAGATAGTATAACGCAATATTGGTTTAGTCCTTTTAGAAATTCATGTTGTATTTGATCATTAGTTTTGCCAAAAGGTATTTTCATTACTATGGACAATTGCTACATCAGCAAAATATGCTACAGGATTATGTGAGGACAGGTTATATCACTGAGCTTTGATTTGTTGCTTCATGATCTTGTTATAGGTGTTCGCCATCTGTTTTTGTAATTAAAAATTCTTTGTTAAAGGCATATGTGCCATTGTGCTACTGGTAAAATGCTTTCTATCTTGTCAAATTTTTTGTTTTTCCTTAATTGTAAAGAAATGCATGCCTATACTGAGTAGTTATAGATCACAAGGTGCATGTGTGACTGACATGATAAACATGCTTGTTTCAGGAACTTATTATGCTGCAGTCATTGAGAATTGCATTGATTTTGTTGGTCGTGTTGTAGTTGTGGATGTTGATGCTGGTAGTGGTATTCTGTCATTATTTGCCGCTCTGGTTGTCTAAGTTTTATCTGTGTTTGTGCATGAAAATATACTGACATAATAGATTTATCTTTGTCTATTGGTCTTCTAATAGTTTTATCTGTGTTGGTCTTGTCAAATCTTTGTCTGTTGGTCTTCGATGAGAACATTAGTGATCATTGTTGTTTGTTGACATTGCATATCTTTCAAATTCTCGTTTATATTGCCTTTGGTTACAGTTAGTAAATTTTGTGCCCCCTTTTTAAATGTAACTGTGTTCTGTGATGTTCAGTACCGAGATTCTTGCGAAGGAAGGGATCAGTGCTGAGGTATAAAATACATTAAATGAATATGGTAGTGTTGGTGTAAGACCTAAAATCATTCAAGTATCAGTTTTCAATATGGTAGTGTTGGTTTACTGTTTAAACAGGTTATAAATCTTCGCTCAATTAGGCCACTAGATACGGCCACAATCAATGCTTCAGTTTGGAACACAAGTAGACTGGTGACAGTTGAAGAAGGGTGCCCTCAACATGGTGTTGGTGCTGAAATCTGGTGTGTATCTCTTCCCACGTGCTTTCCTCATGCAGAATTTGATTGTGATATATAATTTACTTGTACATAGATGGATATACATATACATGCTCACACACATAATCTTGCCTCAAACAATCTGTTTCAGTTTTCAACTCTATTAATGCTATTAAGTAGGTATAACTTTGTTTGTTCGATTCCAATTCATTACGATCCAAGCCAAATCTATTCCGCCACTTTTAGAAGGCAAAGATATTCTTGAGTCAAGCAGAGTGTTCGAAAGACCCTTGCTTTTTGATACCTGTGGAGAAGTTACATCAAATCCGAACAGAGGTAATTGTCATCCGCCCAACTAGGAACTTGCCATACAATTAAATATTCGGTTTTTATTTTATTTTTATTTTTTGACTTATCGATATCAATCTTTTCCGAAGATAGCCTGTGATGTGATTCCAATTATTAATCCTACACTCTAATCCTCTCAATTACAACTCTTTTTGTGATATATGTACTTTCTAAACAAGCAAATTGAAATGACAAAATCATTATAGAATAAAGCCATCCCTATTGTATCCTTTTTTCTGCAAAGATTATATATCTAGAAGGTTAATATTGATATGCATTAATGACTCATTATTTTAAATTTCAGTTCATGTCTATCTGAACAAGTAATCTTTTAAATGGTTACAATTGTGTTGGAGTTCTTCATGGTCCTTAATTTTTACTTCCACAAGATTGTGTATAGGAGATATGGAAGGCTTCTATAATGAAATATGTCTTGAGCACAAAACGGAATAATTTGCAACTGGAAAATTAGTCTGTCACGCCGAGTCAGACTGTACTTAGTTACTATTTATCATAAGGAAATACATTATGGATTTTTAGGAAATTTTGTGTATGTAACTTTATTCAATTTTGTGATTAGAATTTCTTTTGAATTAGGTTACCAAAAGAGAGAGAGCTTAATGATTCAGTTAAAACTGAATCTCTTAGAAGACATGGGCTAGGAAACTGTTTGTAAATGCCTACTTATTTGGCTTGAAGAATGGATAAGAACTACACTGTGTCCCTCGTTTGAATAGGTGTTACGTGGAACGACAACAAGTCTAATGAGATTTAATGTCGTATGAGTTGTAGTAAGTGGATGCAAGTATTGCTGTTTCCATTTTGGTGTTAGATTTGTTGCTAAATGGATTTTGGATCTGTCATTTAGCAATCCTAAGGCTGTGTAAAGGGGCCATAATTGTATTGGTGTACAAGACCACACAAAATTCTTTCAAATCCTAAACAATAATAACGATATTTCCATACGAATTTTTGGCATTGTTATAATTGAGTAATTTGAGTGATATGTTTACCTCCTATTTTGTTCTTAACTAAGAAGAAAGAAGTTTACCTTATATTTTGAGCAAGCAACAATACTTCCATTCTCTTAGAAATGTTTCCATATTTGTCACTAAGCTGTTATGTTTACTTCATTATGACCATAAATTACCCTTATTTATTTATTTATTTATTTTTAAACTACACTTTTCGATATGTTGCATGATATTTTCCTTATTTGCTGGCTGATTGGCACATTTGTTTCCTTTGTAAAAAAGCATGATTTTCCTTTCTAATTGCATGCCTACCAACGTCATCTAAATTGTTTTACATAAAACCTCTACTCTGCATTATTTGGAGGTTACCAATTTATTGTTTAAGCTCTGTATTGTTACTCAAAAGAGTGCACATTTTAATTTGACTATTGTCATTGTGTTCTGGCACTTACAATCAATATATACCACCCATGAGTTACAAAGAATCGATGGAATCCAATGAGTGCTCTAATAAATAAGGTCTAAGTATCTTATCCTTTTTCTACACTTCACATTCCTCGTTGTTTTGACTAGTTACATGCACGCTTGTAATGGTGGATGTAAAAGCTCTACATTATATATTAGCAACAGGGTTATTGTATCAAAATGTACCTGTATGGAGATATATATCACATGTAAAATATCATAATCAAGTTGCCTAGTACAACTGTTTAAACTTAAATATAGTCTCCTTTCAGTTTCTACAAATTTTAGAGCTAGTGCTGATCCAAAATTCCAAGTCAATCACATGAATGATTATTTCTTGGTTACATGGCTCATTATTCTTTGCATTGACATATGTATAATCTGATTTTGTGATGGCTTGAGATTATTTTTAGTTGTCATTATGTGACAAGTGCTCCACTATATTGTTCGGGCTGTTTTGGCATTTACCTAGTTGTCCTCCCTAGTTTTGTTTAAAACAACAAAATGCATTCTCAATCAATTGATCTCAAACCCTAACTGATCTCTACACACTCTTTTGTATCGAACTATTCAACGTCCCTGCAATCTCCTCTCTGATCACGAACTTGAACAGTTGAAGCAATTCATCGATGATTGCAAGTCCAATCCCTCAATCCTCTCTGATCTTTCTCTCTTCTTCTTTCGAGACTACCTTGAAAGGTATGATATAATTCGCTTTCATGTAGCTTGATTCAAAATTTTGATATTTTGTAACATATATTATCTTATTAATGCTGAATTTTGTAGATGGCACTCTTCTATCGAGGTCATGGAAGAATTCTTAGAAAAATTACGAACTAGCGAGTAAATAGAAAACTTATGAGTTAGAGAGAGATGTTACCAGTGGTTTCGTCGGAGCAACAAGTGATTGTCACTATATTTTTAATTAGCTACTGGTTTCGTTATGGATATTCAATTATTTATTTATGACAATAAAAAATAATATATCTTTTTTGGGCTTGGCTTCTCTCTAGTCTGTGATCAGACTGGAGGCAGCGTTGGGCCCATGAGGGCCTATTACGGGTCCCGTTTTGATAATTTGAGCCATTCAATGTGTACAAGTCGTCGAGTACTATATGTTTGTAAAAAATTACATTGATCGGACATCGATAACTATCTCATCGGATCAAATTTATGTCAATCGTTTATTTTTTCACCGTCCATTCTTTTTATACAAAACTAATTTGATCACATAGCTAGCGATATCTGATTAACGTAATGTTTTATAAACATATAATACTCGACGATTTCTCATGCCTCTCTCTCTCTCCCTCTCTCTCTGTCACAACTACTTGTGATGGCCATAGACATGGCCACCGCCACAGCCGTAAATCACCACCATAGCTCTTGCAATTGGTTAGCCACGTAACTAACATGAAATTTATTTAATGTTAATATTACCAAGTTTTAATTTAATTTTATAATTATTAAATAAACAAAAACAATTAAGATAAATTACTAATAGGTCCTACTTTTGAGACTTATTACCCATTAAGTCTTATTAATAAATTTATCAATCCTATAGGTAAATAAATCTACTTAACAGGACTATTGGTAAGTGACTAAAAAAATTATTAACTAACTATAACAGTTCAAATAATTATGTTATTAAATTATTAATTTAAAATGTTAAATTACTTTAATGTTAATATTAATTAAATTTGTTACTATTTGTAATAACTATTAACAATTAAATAATAAATTATTAAGAACATAATACTAATTATTTTTAAATATAATTATTATTTATGGATTAAAATCATAAAATTCCCTAAATTTATTTTCGCATTTAAAATATTAATTAAACTTTAATAAAGGTAAAATTACAAACATAAATAATAAAACTTTAAAAAAAATGTATAAATTCAGACCAATTTTCTTCAAAATTCAATTTTTTTCTCAATACTTGAAACAAACCCTCCAAAATTTTACCTACATTCAATTTCCCTCCTAAAATTTGGCCTAAATTTCTACTCCCTCCCAAAAAAAAAAAAAAAAAAAAAAAACCAAAGCAAAAACTCGCTGGAAAGAGAGACAGAGAGAGATGCGTTCGAGAGAGAGAGCGAAGACGAAGAAGAGAACATGAAGAGAAGATGGACGAAAGAGTAGTCATTCGGAGCGACAACTTTGCTTGCGACGACCATTGCTCCGTTCGGTTGATGAAGACCGACGAACATAGCAGACGAAGCCATCTCCCCTCTCCCTCCGGCCGGAGCTCTCGTACCTCTTCCTCGCATCGCCCAATTTTAGGTACATGTTCAGATATTACGGTTTTGAGTTATGATTTGAGGCTTTTCAATTTCAAAATTAGGGTTTAGGTTTTTCAATTTCACAGGTCCCTCTCTGTCGGTCTTTCTCCCTCTTTGTTGATCTCAGCCGCAAATCACAGGTTTCTCTCTCTTGGTCTTTCGCCGTCTCTGTCGATCTCGGCCACAAATCACAGGATTTTCTCTCTTTCTCTCTATGTCTTTCTCCCTCTCTGTCGATTTTCAGTAATTTATAGGGAAATTGTGATATTTGCTTTTGGTTTAATATGAAATTGACACTTTGAACAAATGAGTAAGGGCTTCAAACTTATGTGTACTCCCTAATCACTATGCTTGTGGATTTGTATAAGGTCTTTTCACAAAAACAGAACAAACTGAAAAGACTAAATGCTTCGTTTAAGAAAATTACTCCTTTTAATGTTATCTTGTAAACTTTTTTTTGAGCTTTATTTGGTATGGATTGGACAATTATTTGCTATGTTGGATGAGGCAGTTTGTAATGGTGGTTTCTAGGTTTGGTTCTATGTATCTATTGTTGAACTTTTTGAAGGCATACATAATGTTGTAATCATTGAAGTTATAGCTACTTGGTATTTTTGTTTTTGTTTTTGTTTCTTTGAGATTCATATGTTTGTGGAATTGCAGGGAGTGGCTGATCGAGTCTGTCTTAGTCTCTTGCCTACTAGTGAGGGTAGTTCGGTTACTGTTGCAAGGGCATTGAGGTATTTTTATTTGATTATTTTATAGTTCATACCTCTTGAGTTTTGCCAATCCTCTTGTTTTGGAAATTGGATGAGTGATTCATCTCACAATCACTCTATCAATCTACTTGTGTAGCATCTTTCACACATGGAAGCATTGTGGCGGAGCTCTGATGCGAAAATTGATAAAGCACAACCAGCCATTGAAATCAGGGTATATGGATGCTTTTACTAAGTGTGAGTGGCGTAATACATGAGTTTGATTTTAGATTACTTGTTATAGTTGGAGTTCTGGGGAGAATGAGTTGGAATATTGATTTTTCTAAAATTAAAAATGAAAATAAGGCAAGGATGGAAGGGTGTTAGCTCAATAGAATAGGAAGGCTCACACTTCCGGGTCTTCTGAAACCTCATTAATAGTACTGAATATTCGCAAGTACTAAAGTTTTGAAAGGTTAAGTTTATCCGTTATAAATACATGTGAAAATCACATATACGCTTTAGTGATGAGTCGAATCTCTTTGATGTAAAATTTTGAGTTTGAACGTGTTAACTAATAAACTTAATAGGTCACCAAAAGTTTTTAGATTTAAGCATTTAATGGGATTGCCAAACAATCCCGTAGTCCCATCTCTTTTTGTTTCTTTATCCCCTAATAGATTTTTTTTTTTTTTTTTCATGTAGTCCATCATCAACTCATCAAGAAAACCCTTAATCTCTCTTCTGTTATAATGATCTGGGTGGAATTTATTTATTTAATTTTCATTTGTTGCCAGTGATACCTGCATAGATTCATATGTTTGTATATAATGATTGGTTGTGATAAGAGTGAATTTGTATTGTTCCCTTTTGCAGCTAGGGAGAAAGCTATGGTTGTCAACGTAGAGTTTATAAAGGCTATAGTTACAGCTGAAGAAGTGCTGTTGCTTGATCCTCTCTGCCAGGAGGTTCTTCTGTTTGTGGATCAGCTGCGGCAACAACTTCCTCATAAAAGCGTGTCCAAAAGTCAAGGAGGGGGTCAAATGGAAGTACAAGATAATGAAATGCAATTATGATCTGGTGGACAATGGTTACCCGTTCCTGAAGCCGTTGAAGGTTTGCAGTGTGACCTCCCATTTGAGTTTCAAGTTCTCGAGATTGCATTGAAGGTTGTTTGTACATATTTGGACTCTAGTGTAGCAGACCTTGAGAGAAATGCTTATTCTGTATTGGATGAACTAGTGAGGAATTTTAGCACCAAGAATCTTGAGCACGTGAGGAGTTTGAAAAGCAATTTGACCAGTTTACTTGCACGGGTACAAAAGGTATACATTATTGATTTCTTTTTTCTACTAGTTACAACATATTACTTCATGGTGTTGGTGCACTTGCTAGTTATTTATTTATTTTTGTTTTATCAACTTTGATGTGGAAAACTTATACATGAGAAAAGAGGAAAGCCCATGTATCCCCAGTAGTCTATTTTAAATTGTGTATCTTCTTTGCATGAAGTGTAAAACCAGGTTGGAGTGTAGAGATAATTTACAAATTGGTTTGTACAGCTTTTGTGCTGTTGGATGCTAATATGTAGTGGGAAATTCAGGGCTTCTAATGGTTCAAGGCTAATTGCACTCTCATACACTTTTTGTGCTCTAGTCTTGTAATTTAGTGGCATGCTTCATAATACATGTCAATTGTCATAGATTTTTGCACCCCCTTGTGGTGCCATTCCATCTTGAGGAAGCGATTAAATATACTATAGAGAACTCAATATTGAACTGTGCATGTATGAACATAGCAAAGAGTTCAGACATGGACTTCTTTTGACGGGATATGCTCTAATTCCCACAAGTACTTTGCACATCTATCAAAATTGTGCAATAAATGCAACCGAAGGATCATCAATCATCATAAAATTGTGAAGGAGTAGCTGAAGTTCGTCAATTTTAATTGAGGCCTATTTCTTGTCATTATTGTCAATTGAGTCATTTCCTTGCAAAGTTCAAATTAAGGAGGCATCTATTGATAATGTTTTGGTAGCTTTTATACTAAATGTGTATTGAGGTTGTTACATGTGATTGATTCTATGCCTTTTCATTTATTTGTTGTATTACTTTTAATGTGGAGCAAATGGTTGTTTGGTGTTAGGTGCTTGATGAAATTGAACATCTTTTAGATGAGAATGAAGACATGGCACATTTATACTTAACAAGGAAATGGATTTAGAGTCAGCAATTTGAGGCTTACTTAGCAGGTACAACTTCTAATAGCATTGTCAGTGCTGGACATCAACTTCGCCATCTTAGTTCTAATAGGAGTGGAAGTTTATTGTTGAGCAACCATTTCTGTACTCAACTAATTTGACAATACAAAATTAGACTACAACCATGAGAACACACATTCAAGTCAGAAACCATTTTGTTCTTCCCCTGTTTCTCTGATCTCTACTAATATGAATGAAACCACTTTGATTATTTTCTTTCCTTTGTTTCGATTGCTAGATTTTTATAAATCAGTTTAGAATATTTCATTTCCTTTTGTTGTAGTTCATCAATTTTGGCTGCAAGTGGTGTCTTCATATGACTGGATGGCAAGTGGTGTCTTGGTATGACTGGATGGCAAGTGGTGTCTTGATATGAACTGCATCATGTGGACGACAAACATTAGTTTGTAGATTGTCCACAAATGTTAAGCTCAAAACTTTTATTCTTAGTAGGTGGTGATTATTAAGTACATGGTTCCTTTGTTATGTCTTATGTTTGCTAGGTATATACTATGTTTGCTAGGATGTGTGATCCTTTTATTTGGCTTTAGTTTTTGGAAATTATTCTCTATTGTTTTTATTTTTTTTCATTGATGCTTGTGACTCGCAATAGTAACTTGGGTTATTTGCTCTCAAGGAATCAGAAAACACACCGAGTCATTCAATGTCTCTCAACTACCAAAGTTTAAATCTTGTAGTAATCAGTGTTTTTGTATTGTCAGAACTTATGTTTACAAACAAATGTTTCTTTGAGTGCTAAGTTCATGCATAGTTGATGGAATTGAACTTAAAACATAGGAAACTCAATTCAAATAGTTGAAATGATGATGAATTGTGTACAGAGATATTCCTTCTCCACATGCTTTTATTGATTCAAAGAAGACTCGAGCATTTGGGGAAGTGTTAAAACAATCCATGGACCACTCTTTAATCTTAGAATTGGAATCACCGGTGATTACAAACATTTCTTTTCTCAGAGTCCAACCCTTCACTTTCATGACTAGCCTTTCCAAGAACTCAAGTGGTTGGAGATAATGGCTGAAAACCAATACCTTCTCACCACTTGATTTGCACAAGCCTAACAGATTAAGGAAGAATTTTGCCTTCACTCCTTGTCTAAGGGTCCAGTCTTTTTTATTCTTTTGAGGCTTTTCTTTTGTTGACTATTTTAATTCAATATGTGCTTGCTTGTGCTATGAAACTAGCTTATGCAAATCAGATGCATCTATTGTTCCACAAGATTTACCTATACGTGAGTTGCAGGTGAAATTGGTTGTTGTTTGCTGAGTGCATATCATGTCAATGTGGAGTGAAATTGTAGAACATTTGATCAGTAAAATTAATATTAGTTAATCAAGTCTATTGAAATTAATTAGGGTAATAAACTAGTTACACACTACAAAAAATTGTACATTTGGAAACTAAATTTTTAGTGGTTAAAAATCATTTTTAGCCAACGAATGTAATTCCCAATTAAATTATTTAGTCACCCAGTTGGTCATTGACTAATTGTCAGGAAAATTATTAGCGACTAAAATTATTTTAGTAGCCATTGAATACCATTCGGCGACTAATAATTTAGTCGTCATAAATTTCTCTATAAATTTAATTGAACTTTTATCGACTGAATTTTTAGTCGTAGATAAATTATATCACTACTATGTTTTATTTACTGATTAAAACATAGTCGCCAATTCTTTTTTCCATTGTAAGTGACAAATTAATTTTGTAACCAAACATCTAATTGACTCCTTTTGCTAGCAACCAATCTTTTTTGTAGGCAAAAGATTGTAGCTTTTTTGGTGACTAAATGTTTAGCCGTAAAAAATATCAACAGCTTTTTTGACGACCAAATTTTTGTTTGCAAAAACTTTAATTTTTTTGGGCTACTAAATATTTATTCACCAAATAAAATTTATTTTTCATCTTTTTTTTGTTTTACTACAAACTATTTAGTCACCAAAAATATTTTCTTTCTTTTGGCTACCAAATATTTAATCTCGAAAAAGGCTTGATTTCCTTTTGGCCACTAAATGTTTAATCGTCAAAACAAAGAAAAATTGTTCTATAAATGCTTTCGTCCCTAATTTTATTACAATACTTAGCATTAATATAAAATATAATATTAAATACATTATAAAAAACAGATCAAAATCAAAATTTCAGTTGCCAACCGGTCTTTGTGTAGAAAATATTTTAGTATGGATGACAAGCTTATAATGTTTGGGTTAGTGATGAGAATCAATATCATTGTAAGTGACACATTGATAATTCAATAACTGACAACAAGGTTCCCAGTCTGTTTGAAGATAAACTTGAAATTACTTACAACATGGTTCCCAGTCTCTTTGAAGATTAACTTGATTAGAGCATTATTGTCACTTGCCTAGCTATCTCACCCACACTCCCAACCACTTTGCAGCATCAGCACATATTAATGGTGATAATAAACACCATTTTTATTTCATTTTTGGTAACATGAGATTGAGTTACCTGGGATGGTTTGAAATCCCATCCTAAATTTGAGGCTGCGTTTGGATCGGAAAATTCTATAGTTTTTTCCGTCTTTTTTTCAATAATTCCCTTCACCGTCATTTCGTTTTGTTTTCTTTGCAAATCCCTCGGTGAATTCAAGATCCAAAGTCCAAACTCACTTGGTAATTGGGATGCCAACCAAATGCCATCAGGCCAACAGCTTCATGGCCCCATTTTTGTTTTTGCTTTAGAAATTTCAAGTTCAGAGGGAATCACAACAACCAGCTAATATATAATTCTCATCCACCAATAAACAAAAAATAAAATTACAAAGTACAAACATAATTGTATAACAAAAAAAAAGAAAAGAAAAGAAAAGAAAAGAAATTGTCTTGGAAAATTTTTCTCAGTTTCTCCATAGATCCTATACATGACATTTTCATCATAGCTGCCTAACTTTTAGTATCAAAGGGTTGGAACATGTATAACAGAATATGAGATTTTGTATTGATAATATACTTAACAAGGGCAGGAGGTTTGAAAAAACAATCAGCCCATGGATGAAAATTTACTTAGAAGGTGAACCAAGCTACCCATGAGAATGTTGGCTTGCTTCTTGTTTGCTATCACTCTTTCGCTTAATTGATTCCATGACCTCATGTTCTTTCTTATCAACAAAATCCCTGAAGCTAGTCATTCGCGATGTGCTTTTAGGCCTAATAGATTCAGGCTCATCAATATCCTGTTCCTCATCCTCCGGTGAACTGCGATCTTTGCCGGATAACTTGCAGAAAAATATTGTAATGGCAAGGAAGCATGTTGTGCCACAAATAAGGAATAGGCCCCAGAAGCTATTGAGAGACAGGACGTTTTGATCGGCTTGGTTGACTTGCGCAGAGCACCTATTGAGCAATATCCATCTATCGTGGACTCTTTGGAGATCACCACTCTCTGAGAGCCGTAGAATAGCAGTTGACAAGTCCACCACAAGAGGAGAGTCTCTCTGAAATGCCCGATTCAGGAAATTAAAACATCATAATCATATTGAACCTTTATGCCAATGTATCAACTTACACGGTACATTAAGGCTGTGTATTTGGATCAAAGATTTGTGGAGGACCAGAAGAAAAGAAAAAAAAAAAGAGAAGAGAAGTGAATGAAATAAAAGTTCATTTTTATTCCCCTTTCATTTCTATCCTAAAATTCCCACTTAAATTCTTATTCCAAACATAACCTAAAGATAACATTATCAAGAAAATCTCTCACTACACACAGACAAGTTTATACAATATTAGCAAGAACCTCTGCAATCTTACTTTCTTCTTGGAAATAAAATCATAGTGATTTGAATAACATAAGCACTACTTCATAAAAAAAATTAAAAAAAAGTAACATAAATGCTAGAGCCTAGAAGCATACAAGATTTGGCCAAAACTCAGGTCTAATATAAAATAAATATCAAATTTAGGCAACAAGGATATATTTTGGTAACATCTCATGGGTTTTGTTTTCTATTGATATTATCTTGACACCTTAAAATCTTATTTGATCAAAGTTTGGCTTAGCCATTCCAGATATTGCAGGAATAATTACTTGTTTAGGATTATATTGAAAAAAATACTTACAAATCCCCATCCGCTTTTAGTAAATTCTTGTCCCACGGTTCTAAATTTGCAGTTGGTCTTGTACATTAAGAGCTCAATGTAAGGAAGCTCGTCAACAATTCTGACTACACCGCCGCTTTTGGACCTTTGTGAAGGGCATCAACATATTCTTCTGGTTTTTAATGTTTTGATTCTAGACTGCCTTTCGTTGAGCTCTTTAATCGAGATAATTGTATGCATATGATCCATCTTGAACTCCAATTGCATCCGCACTTGAGATCAAGTGTCAAGCCCTTCAATATTTGGCCCACTGTTGCAAGTGAGGATTGATGTCAAGCTAGCTATGTAGCTTGAATTGATAATTAGCACTACAAAGAGCCATAAGATCAACACCAAATGTCCTGTGGTGCTCACGTGTTCTCTCGTGTTCAAGTCCAAGCAGAGAAATATTAAGGTATCACCACTTAAAAAATATCATGATGCAATAATTAAAAGTGAACACAATAGATTAAGCAATGTACTGTGTGCAAAAAACATTGTTGAGAAATTGAACCTGCAACATTAGAAGCAATTCTTAGTAATTCTCTGACATCCACAAAGCAAATGGAGTGTCAGGTCAGGATGCTTAAATAACCGCATCATTTTTATACAAAATATAATCTATGATTCATTATAGTTAAGAGTAGTCAATTGAACCTGTAAAACTTGCTCTATTTGATCTCCAAAAAAAATAAAAAAACAAGTAAAAGGAAAGAAGCAGCATATCTTACTATTTATAGCATTCATTGAATAATTTGCCAATAGATTGATAATGGAAATTAGTCACTCAGGCAACAATAGATAAATCACCGAGGTTTTTGATATCATCTGTGAATCTACATAAATCAGAGGGCTTTCAATGAAGTATACGTGCTATGAGATACTAACCAGAAGATTGTTGTAACTTGTTGACTTGGTGGACCACGGAATTCATGATTCATTCGATGCTCAAAAATCCAAACAACTACTCCGACAAAAACGAAAAAAAGGCCAGTGATACACCACATTTCCACAGTAAATGGCCTGAGGAAAACCCAAGCACTAGATTTTCTCTCTTTGACAGGAACAACTATGACAAGTCCAGATTCCATGTAAGGCTGCGTAAAATCTACAATCCGTGTCCTGTTTGTAATAATTATAATGTCCCCCACAACTGCATCATATTTCTGAATAAGGAAGAAGATCAGGACAATATATGTAGGCAACCCCAGGGACCCTTGTTACACTTTCGGTTCAGTCATTCCCAACCCCACTATATACCTAAGCCGCTAACAAATAAATAAAAAAATAACACCTAGCCTCCCACTTATAGTCCATAGTGAAAATTTAAAAACCGTTCCTGACATAAATATCAAAGAAAAACACAAAAACAGCAATAATTAACATAATTAACATCCTACGCAAGGCCTAAGCTAGAATCTTGCCAACTAACATGCTTGCTTTTGAATTGAGTTTCTCCCGTCTCTCATAGAATTTCCCATATGTTCCATGCATGATATTTGCACCATAACATAAGCAGAAAAGTCAAAGCACACAAGTTCACAGAGGGAAGTCAAGCTAGTAACTGAAAGCCTTCGAATTTAATACAGGAGATTAAGAGAGTATGACAATGAGAACCATTAAACATTTTTCCATTGTATTGTGTAGGTACAAAAATCATTAAGATCATAGAAAATAAGACATGCACAATCACCTTCCATTTGTAGGAAACATCTTTCCCAATGTGTCACTTTTTTAATAGTTATCTTTCCCAATTTTCAATTGTGTCCAAGGATATACTAATTTCATGCTAATTCTATAATGTTACAAAAGTGTCTCCATATACTAATTTCATGCTAATTCTATAATGGAGTGACTAAATTGCATAGTAATAATTCAAAAAAAAAAAAAAACATGGCATTATATGTTTAATATCACAGAAAATGCCATAGTTAACTAGAATTTATCAATAGCACACAAGCCATGATAAGCGTACCCATTGGCTCTGAGATTAAAATATCTACTTTCTCAGGCAATTCAAGTTCTTCAACTTTACCCTTGACTACCTATGATTTAGGTGAAAACTTGCCCCAAAAAGAACAAGAAACAGTGTACTAACTCCATTAACATTTAAACTTTAAACTGAAATGTAAGAAAACAAAAAACTTGCACCGTAATTCTTTGAGCCAACAATGGGTTCCCAGCAATAAGTTTGCGGGCATATTATTCTGCCATTTCAGATGCTTCCACTGCATAAACATGTTTAGCACCAACCTGCTGAGAAAAAAAAGTGAGGCAGAGAAAAAGAGAGGATGAAGTTGGGATAGAATTCTAGAAGACCAACAAACAAAGATAAATCCATTTTGTCAGTATATTTTCATGCACAAACACAGATAAAACTTAGGCAATCTGAGTGGCAAATAATCTCACATATGCACCTTGTGATCTATAACTATTAAGTATAGACATGCTTTTCTTCATAATTAAGGAAAAAACAAAAAGTTTGACAAGATACAAAGCGTTTTACCAGCACCAAACTCATCCTATGTCAATTTATACCAAACACAGACAGATACATCGAATTCAAAACCTGTGATTTACCTAGATGAGATTGGTGATGATACTTGAGAGAAAAAGGAGAATGCCCAAACAAACAATAACAGGTCCCGCTGCAAAGGCAAAGTTGTTAGGCTAAATAATAGAGTACTTTTGGAGGATAGAACACATACATTGAATGAAATTCAAATTTCAGTGGTCATTTGAACACTTTGTGAAAGAAGTTTAAAACCAAAAACGTAGCATGGCGCAGAAATGTATAACATTAAGGCGTTAGGAATGAAAAAGTCATCAAGAGGTACGAACTATAAAATAATTAGAGAAAAATACCTCAATGCCCTTGCAGCAGTAACCCAACTACCCTCACTAGTAGGCAAGAGACTAAGATAGACTCGATCAGCCACTCCCTGCAATTCCACAAACATATGAATCTCAAAGAAACAAAAAAATAAAAATAAACCAAGTAACAATAACTTCAATAATTACAACAATATGTATGCCTTCAAAAAGTTCAACAATGGATACATAGAACCAAACCTAGAAACCACCATTACAAATTGCCTCACCAAACATAGCAAATAATTGTCCAATCCATACCAAATAAAGCTCTAAAAAAAGTTTACAAGATAACATTCAAAAGAGTAATTCTCTTCAACAAAGCATTTTAGTCTTTTCAGTTTGTTCTGTTTTGTTTCCTATTCAAACAAACCAGCTTAACAAAAATTTCAAGTCGAGGCTCCAATTAAATAGCAACTCAACCAAACAATTTACTAGTTCAAGAAATTATGACCAGAATAATACAATTTAAAAAAGATCAGAGCAGAATATAGACAAGTAAACCCAATAACATGACTTTTGACAATTTGAGCTACTTTACAATATATATTAACTCATTAAACACTAAAGTGAAACTTGGGGGTGAAAGTGTTATCCACTCATATGCTTACACCTCGTCAAAGTTGATGGCAGATATTTGATAGAGGATTGACATTGAAACTTGACCAAAACTATGTAAACTTTTGATTGTCACAATTGAAACTAAAAACAAGGTGAAACTTAGGTCGAAGTGCATGAAATTATGTAAATTAGAAGGTAAGGCCTACTATAAGTTGTAGCTTTACAATGACATGGCATATCAAAGGCCCTTGGTTATTATTATTAGTAAGATAGATTCCTAGAGCATCTTGCCCTTTTTTCTATTAGTAAGGTTGTCAAAAGGTATCGACCAAGCCAAAACTTGAGTTCGATTGCAGGGGCACACATTAGTATGCCAAACCATTCTGATATGAGCGACAAACCGGACACTGTCCGGCCTAAACACAACAAAGACAAATACACAGATACTGATGGCGGTAGCTCCAACCAACTACTACTGAGATGAACTCACTACACTCAACAAAGCAACAAACCAGACTTGCCCAGCCTAAACACAGTAGCAGCAAATACACATGATACAGCAGTAGGTAGCTTCAACCAATGAATAACTGAGCAGCATAACTACTGGAAATTATTCTATAACAGGAGATGGACAGCTTGTTCTGCCATACCTTTTTTCTTCTTCCCTCCACATTTCTTCTTTGTTTTTGTGCCCAAAGCTAACCAGGCTTTAATTTCAGGGTCACCTAATGTTTTAGTAGGTTGGAGCTCCTGTAAAGAATGGGACGTAATGTAATCTGATCCTTTTGGCATTAGCAGAACAGTGAATTTTATATGGGCAACATAATCATCTACACAACAAACCAAAATTTTCAACACCAGAAGAAAATATAGATATTCCAAGATTGATAAGCCAACTCACATATAGCCAGTGTTTGAATCCTTACTAGAATTTTAAAATTTCTTACCAAGCTTCTCATGAAGAACACGATATGGTTACAACAAATCATGATTGACACATTCTACCAATCCCAACGGAGCACACTTCTCTTCCAAAGCCCAGTCATTTTATACACTTTGACCATATAATTAGGCCAACCGAGAAAGCACCAATGGCCAATCTAAGTTTTTTCTAACACAAAAACTGTGATGGATGTAGGTGTGATTGTGCAATTTTTCCATCATAGTTTTTGACCATGATAAAAAAAAACTTTTTTTAAAAAAAAAAAACTGAGATCAAATGTTAAATATAGCAGTGCAAAAATAATTTTTTTAAAAATAAAAAAATAGCGCTCCTAGTAAAGATAAATTGCATCCACTAGATATTATTCCGAGAAACCTAAAATTGCATCAGTGACGATACTCGATAATTCGTGAAAACGAAAACAACATCAATAAATCATTTGAGACTCAAAGAGAAAGTTAGAGTAACTATACTTTTTGTGATCTTAACAAATCAATTCCCAAAACCTTGAGTCTGAAATAGACATGAATCTATCATTCAAGAACCACTACTTCCTTAGAAAATTTATTGGTAATAGACATCCCTCATTCATACCTTTTCATTTATTGGAAACCCGTCAAACCCATTTCATAAACAAACCACATAAGCAATACAAGAGATGAAACTTTGAATACATTTGTTTGAACTATCAATAGCCATTACGTAAAGACTTAGACTAATGTACCAAAACCAACCCTTCGAGCAATTAAAATAAATAAATAAAAAGAGCCAATAGTTCGGGAGAATATTATATGCAACCCTTATGGGGTTGCATAATGAAACAGATTCTTTTTTCTCATGGATTTTTCAAAACGTGAATGGATACAACTCTTGAGTCTAGCCATTAGTGTGGAAACTTAAGTCCAAGTGGGCCACATAAGCTTTAAGTCTCAAGCAATTTTTATATGGATTTTTATGCACAAGTCAAAACATTTAGATACCAAATAATCAATCTTGACAAAGCTCACATTCTTTATCATTTTACTTGTTGGTTCAACCATTTAATAATTTATAGAAATACATAACACAAACATTCTCTCTTTTATTCTTTGTTTTTAAAAGTTTGATACATATTCCTTCATGATTTTTTCTTCTTATTTTTTTGGTCACCAAAGTTTCAGGCCTTGCTCAGACTAATTTCTTGGGTACATATAATTCTCCCACTCCATACATATCATGTAATTATCAGGCCAAAACATTGGGAGTAGATCATCACCACCTTGCATAGTTTGGACTTGTATCTTTTAACAATAGTGAAGAGAGAGATGGTGCAGAGTAGAGACGGGGAGGGACCGGAGGAGTTTGGGGGGTTCCGATGGTTTGGGTTGATTAGGGTGTTAGGTTGGGTGGGGTTGGAAGGGGCTTGTGACAAAAAGGTAGACGAGAGTAGCGTGAGGAAGTGATGGAAATGGGTAGGACTAAACTCTGGCCCAACCAAGTGTGAGTAAGGATTAAAAGAATTCACAATGTGATCTTATGGGGCCTTAAACCTCAGAGAACAACTAAGAATGTCCATTACAATTATTTAAGCACTATCCATTTTGCATTAAACTCATATAATTTCACAAGTGACCTAAAGAAAAACACTAAAACAAACAATATTACAGACTAGTGGCCTCAAAATTAGAAATGGTTCTCAAATGGACCAATTAAAAAACATAGAATGTTGTATAATACTGATATCAAATTTACAGATAGTTTTCATCTAATCCTATGACTGCAAAAGGGGAATATTATAGTTAGCAAAAACCTAAATCCACCATGGACCAAAAGTACTATATCGTACAAAAACATAATAACAAATCGAAAAATGAGAAACATAAATAGATGTCCCTATACAAGTTATAGAAAATGAAAAAACTTCAGTGTCAGCTCTCTCAAATCATAAGTTAAGCCCACATATCATGCACATCATAAATAATGCAATAATAACGCCAATTCCCATGTTAACTTAAAGTTTTCTTTTTAAAATATAAAATTAGTGCCCTAATACATTTAGCATAGGTGCACATGTTTGCTCTTGTTTTTCGGTTTCACTTCTAGATTCTTCTATTATTTCTTCCAAACTTATCACAATATGGATGATTTTTGCATTATGAAAAAGTTAAGATCATGGCAAAAGCAAGCAAAATAAAGCACAAACACGTGTCTACTTTAATAAGAAAATAAACTTACATAATTTGTTCTTAACAAATGAGAAAGAAGCAAAAGACACATGTACACAAACACAAAGACAAACATGTCGAGAGCTACTTTATATATATAGAGAGAGAGAGAGGGTAACAAAATAAAAAATAGTAATTTATACTTACAAGGGAAAATAAATAATTGGAATAGGGACACATTAGTGTTCCTAAATTTATGTATGCCATATCAGGATTTAATTCATTGTTTAAATTAGTTTGTTCCATGGAAAGATTGAGTGTAGTTGAGGCTTCTAGTCTGAATATGGCTGTAAGATCCTCCAAAATTGTTCAATAAATTTGTTGAATTAGACCATAGATAGAAGGATGTTCCTAAAACCATTTACAATTGACATAAAAAAAAAATCAAAACTATCAAACCCATGATTTGCAAGACTTCACAAGTTTAAGTTCTTAACACTTAACAGTGAAAATGTGAACCGAAGCTAGAAATAATAAGGAAGCATAATTTACAGCTAACACTTAATTGGAAGTTGGTTGCTCAAGATCTTTGATTCATTTCATCTAATGTTTTAAAACATGAACAATTCAATAAACCATGTAATAGACAGTATTAAAACTATGCTATTAAAATTGTGTATTCTATCCCATATTTGGATTGATTTAAGATTATGATGAGAGGTTCACAAAATTTTATCAAATTTGTAATTTAACTAATTAGTCCAAATTTTATCCTTTTTTTTTTCTTTTTTTCTTTTTTCAACAAAAAACTTTTACTAACATCTATTTCCTTAGTCTAGAAATCAGGCCAAAATTTACCTTCTTTTTTATATCTTCCCAACAAAAAACTAATTAGTCCAGAAATCTATTGAGAAATAGATAGACGTTATTGTTGCAGATGGAGGGGTTTTGGGTTTAGGGAATCGTAGAGAGGTTGAAGTTAGAATGAGGGTTTAGGGTTTAGGGTTTAGGGAAAATAGCTGAAGTGAAGAGGGCGAATATATACATATATATAGAGAGAGACAGAGAGAGAGAGAGAGAGAGACAGAGCTCCATACTTGATATCTGGTTGGAGAGAATGCCTTATTATCCTGTCGATGGAAATCAAGGGTATAGTGTAGAGATCCAACAATGAAACCCAACAGAGGCTGGAAATCAAGCGTTACACAAATGGCGAGAGCAGTAGAGAGGAATAGAAGAAAAGCGAGAGAAGAAAAAGAGAGTCGCCGAGGGAAGAGAGAGAGAGTCGAAAGGGTTAACCAGTTGCCCAGGTCTTCATTTTTCACAATTAAACAATTCAATGGTGCTGATCATTTCTTTTTAATCCAAGGGTTAATACTTGAGTGCATATGGTGTGCAACCTTAAGAGGGTTGCACACTTAAACAGAGCCCTATAACATATAGTAAATATGATGTAACGATATCAATAATTTTAACATCATTGTACACTTATTAATTTAGGTAAATTACTCTCGCCTTCCTTGAAATTTGAAGAATTAGTTTCACATTTTTTTACATAATTACACTCATATTCTTTTTAGTATAATTAAAGTGACAGAAACAATACTAATAGTAGGTAAATACTGAAATAAATAAAGATATATATATATATTTTATTAGAAAATAGATTATAACATTATTTTTTCCATTCATATAATTCCATTCATATAATTAACGAGTTATTGATGATGAAAGACTTAAGTATTATATGAATTAAAACATTGACGGAAGTCAGTATAATTATGTCAAAAGTATAAGACTAATTATATTTTTTTTCAATCTCAGGAAAGGTGAGTGTAATTTATCCTAATACTTTATATGTATATTAAATATTTTTTATTTTATTAAACATAATCCGGATTTTAAATTACTCATGTTATTGTTTGGTTTCTCAAGCTTGATCCAAATTTAATTCCTATTTCTAAATTTGTGCTCTGTTTCTCAAACTTAATTCGATTTTAATTGTATTTCTAAATTTGTGTTCAATCTTACACCTAATTAAAAAGATAAATAATATATGTACCTAATTCTTGGGTGTGGCCCCACACCTATATAAGTGTGTAAAAGAATAGTCGTGTTATATTTTCTCAAAAATTTCCTATGAAAGTACTCTTATACAAAGAGTGCTTTTGCAAAAGATTTTTGTGGGAATAAATAATTTTTTGTAAAAATGAATAGATAAACCTTTATGTCGGGGAATAGATAAACCTATCATTGTTGAATTAAAAATATATTACACAAATTTTTAATAAAAATTAGCATGGTTGAGCCTGCCATATATGCGTGCACTATAAGCGAAGGGCGAATCAGTTTAGCGGATTTAGTTTGGCTTTGAGAATTTGTTTTCTCAATTGTTTTTAAGAAAATTATAAATTAATTTGGTAAAAAAAAATGAATAATAGAAAATGCAATAACTTTCATATGGTTTTACTTTTTCTAGGAGTAAAAATAATTTTTAAAAATTTAAAAATATAATTTTGTTGTTTATTTTTATCAAACAAGTTTTTAATTTTATTTTTTAAAAAAGAGACAAGTTTCACTTTACCCCTTGTAATTTGGGTCATGTGGGGTTTATCTCACCGATGTTTGAAAATGATCACATAACTCCCATGTGATTTGTGGACCAAAGTGCAACGTCTACTTTTCCATCCAAGTTAACTGGTTGTGAGGTTCACACGTCCATGAAAAGAGTAGGCTTTATTTTAAGACCAAAATATCCCTTATTCATCTTTAAATTTACAAAAACATGACATTCTTCATCATCTTCATCTAAACCTTACCAATCCTAAACCTAAACCTAACCCTAACTCAAACTAGTCACACCCACGCTCATCCCCAACGCATCCATCTACTCTATCTCCCTTCCAAAGCTCCACGACAGTCCCATCTTCTTTTGCCAATTATTGTCGTCGCCTTTGTACTTCTTGACCACTACCTCCACTTGCTTAACATCAAGCACTTTGACCTAAAAAATTAGTGTTAGGTCCTTGCTTGTTAATTCCACGAACAAACTTGTCGCATTGAGCTATAAATTTGGCGATGTTTTTGGCTTGACCGCTCGAGCGACAAAAGCATTGCTTGAGCGAAGATGCAAGCCTCTCAAAAGTTTGACCTGTCTAAAAAAATGTTGGGAGTTGAATTTTCAAGACAAAATATAGAATAATTCTCAAAGGCATGAAAGTGCATATTACATAATATTCCAATTTTCAAAGATAAAATAATTCACATTCAATAAAATTAAAATAAAAATAAAAATAAAAACATAAACACTAAACATCCAAAACATAAATATCAAACAAATACTAATATATATCTTAACACTTAGAAACATCAATATCAAAAGAAAGGGTAGGTTAGGTCGGTCAGTCAATCATCATTCTCAACATCAATGGCAAGAAAACTATCATCTTTTTCTCCATCAATTGTTTTATATCCCTCAACATCTTCCTCTTCTGTGTCATCTGAGCCCGCTTCCTCTTCATCTATTAATTGAAGTGGAATTAATCTTGATGATTTAGATATTCTCGGTTGTGCCTTTGAGCGTGAACTTGTTGCTCTACTTGCATGGCTACTTTCTCCTACTCCAGAAGCTCTAGCAACAATGGCCTACGTCAAGCCATCATCATCATCAAACACAAACTCATTATCTTCATCTAATTCTCCATCCATCCTCCCAAGCAACCACTCATTGCTTTCATCAATATTTTGCAAAGATATGGGATCAAGAGTGTTGCGCATGTTATACCTAAATCTCAATGCTCTATTATATTTGACAAACACTAAATCATTGAGACGTTGTTGTTCCAATCTATTTCTTTTCTTGCTATAAAGCTGCAAGTATTAAAAAGATATTAAATTCTATATAATGAGAATAAAAAATATTTGAATTGAACAAAAAATTAGTTAGAATGTTAAATACTCACAAGTTCAAATACACTCCAATTTTGTTCACAAACCAATAAACTACATGTTAGGCTAAGGACTTTTATGGCAAAAGTTTGCAAGTTTGGAGTTTTAGAACCATATGATGCCCACCAATCAGCTACGATAATCACTAGTTAGAAATAATTGTTACTAAGTATTGAGTTTTACTAAAAGCATTACTAAAAATAAACTCTATGAGTCTATAATATATTACCTGGTGCCTTTGTATTTCTTTGCCTAATCACAACAGACTTGCCAAAAAGACTCTCAGCCTTCATATGAATACTCATCTCATTAGTGATCAAATCTTGAACAGTGACATATGGGACCCACCTTTGCATGCATTTATAAAACTCATTCATCACTTCATGATCTTTTTGCACCTGTAACGCTTTTGGGTAAAAGAATTCTAGGTTAGAAAGTGCGCAACTACATGTAAAGGCCGATGCAATTGGACATCCCATCTTTTGTCGATGATTTTGAAGATTTCATTATACTTCTCTTCTTTATGATCAAATGAACTTGCAATGCATTCTTTTGCCCTATCCATCACCTCATAAATGTATCCCATGGGAGGTTTCTTCTCGGTATCAACCAATCTAAGCACTTTGACGAGAGGACTCTAGACCTTAAGGGCAAACACAACAATATTCCAAAATGAAGGCATCAACAAAGTTTATGCCATTCTTTTACCTTGTGGCTCCTTTGCCCATTTTCTTAAGGTCTAGTCTTCGGAGGTGACCATCTTTCTCAAATTGTTTTTTTTGTTGATGCATCCTAGACAAAGTCAGAAAGGCGGTTTCAAATCTAGTTTTGGCAGGCTTGATCAAATTCTTCAGATTTGTATAGTGCCTCATTATGTTTAACAACGTAGGCCAGTTATAAATGTAGCCATGTACTGCAATACCCCTTTCAAATGTCTTTTTCAATCTAGGTATCTTGAAAATGTCTTCTAACATCAAGTCTAAGCAAGGAGCAGCACATGGTGTCTAATACAAGTGTTCATACTTTGCTTCCAAAAACCTCCCTATAATGTAACAATTACGAAGAATTATTATTTTCAAGTTTTTAAATTTCAAATACAAAATAAACTACAAGTAAACAATTTTGACGTAAGGAAGGAGGAAATATTCTTACTCGCCAACTGTCACGACCCCAAACCGCCCATAGTAGGATGGTGCCGTGATGGCCAGTAATCCGAGATTACCGAAGGCCAACTTACAAAGATCACACACAACAGAGTATAATATATGGGGCTCTCAAATGCGGAAGCAATAAATCAAAATACAAGTAGTCCATAAGAGCCGTGCATAGATCAAATGGAATGGCATACAAGCTATAACTTTACAATCAGCCACTGATAACAAAATACATATTACAATCTTGATCAAAAGGCTTCTAAAGCTAACATGTGCAAATACAGTAATTACAAGCCAAAGAAACATAATCTTCAAGATTCGCCGACGTAAATATAACAAGGCCGACATGAAAACAAAATAAGCCGACGCAAAACAAGTCAAGCCGGCATGACAGGAATCCAAAACAAGCTTTGCAAACACATCTAGGCGTCGCCGTCGTCCTGCTCATCACCTACATATATATAGAGAGGGTGAGCTTGGAAACTCAGCGAATAGTACTAATAATAAAGGTTTTGCATGAACAATAGCCGAAGTCTTTCCAAAACATAACATGCCAAAACCATACAAATGTTAGCCGAGATCCTTTCAAGCAAAACACATCAAAACTTTATTAAAACAAGGGATGAACCGTATTCATCTATCAAGTCTCACAAATCTCAAGGGATGCTTACTGGCATCGGCAAAGCACTAATCAAGCTTTCCGACAAATATATCCACGCGGTAAACCGTCAGTGGCAAAACAAAGAGTTGTTCGATCCGTAATCGATTAGTCAAAGGTACTGCGAAAGTTTATAGTCCTCCAGCACAAGGGACTTGTGTTACTTAGGCCCGTAGCCCTTTTTAACAAAAGTGGTGCTGCGGAAGTTTATAGTCCTCCAGCACAAGGGACTTGTGTTACTTAGGCTCGTAGCCCTTTTTAACACGATGGTCTTTTCAAGAAAGGACCGTATCCTTTTTAACACCAGGGTACTGCGAAAGTTTAGAGTCCTCCGGTACAAGGGACTTTTATACTTAGTGCTGCGAAAGTTTAGAGTCCTCCAGCATAAGGGACTTTCCAAAGATATCATCAAAACAAAGCTTATACTTGGTACATCAAAATATGGCTAATCATTCATGCTTAACAAATACTTTCATCAAAACGAAGCAAAACAAGATTCATCAAAGCTTATAACATAGCTTTATTAAAAATACCACTCACCTCGGTCTTCAGGTGTAGGCTCAAAGCAAAGATCAAGGTCCTACAATCACATGGCAAATCGCATTCTCAAAACAAGTTTTACATGCACGCAATGATCTCGGCATTCTCACCGAATCTAGTTAATAACAAAACAAAACGTGCTGGGAGTTCAAAAACATGGACCTGGGTACCCATGCAAGAAGATCATGCAAGAACAAGCACAAAACATGATTCTTGTTCCAAACTTTCGGATCAAAACGAGACTTTTCTTCAAAAACACATGAACATTATTTTCTCTTTCAAAACCAACTTTAAATCAATGCATGGCATGCAAAACAAATGCGATCATGCAATGCAGCTAGGTGATCGATAAGGACAATCAGAGTAGAGCAAGAATCTAACCTCAAAAACTCAAACCAACGGTTCGATCCTCCAAGATCAAGCTCGGAACTCTACTTCTCACTCTAAAACTCCTTCCTTCCTCTTCTAGAGCTTCTCTCTCGAAAAACAAAGATTTGAGACAAAATGATTTGTTTCTAGGTCTGCCGGCTGTCTTAACACTCAGCTCGGACACGTGGCACAACCGGGTTGGTTCAACTCAAAAGGTGACTGATTGATAAGACACGTCTCTGACAAAACGTATCCAACAAGCTAGATGACGAGACACCTCGGCAAGCAATGACATCGGCTAAAGACAAAACTTCGGCAACAGGGTAACAAAGACATCGGCTAGGGAGGACGACACTTGACTAAGCTGTGCCACACCTTGGCCAGGATGTGCCACACCTCGGTCTAGGCCATACCTGCCCAAGGACAAAGATCACTAGATGCAAAACATCTCGGCCTGAAAAGCGACATCTCGGCTATATGCCAGGGTGGAGGTGAAGGTCAACCAAGTGGTTCCGAATAGTTCTAAGCACAAAGGTTCGTAGGTGAACTAAGCTCAAGATGACCTCGGCCACACCCAATCAAGGGACAAAATCATGCAAGCAAATGCTAAAGCAAGACAAGGCAAGTCTCAAACAAAACAAGACAAGGCAAAACTTAGCAAAAATAGCATAGCAAAACAAGATCATACATGAACGTATGCAAATATGACTAAATCAAAGTGAGGGTTGTTACATCTTATCCCCCTTAAAGAAGTTTGGTCCCCAAACTTAAGGTACCTTGTTCCAAGAATAATTTTGGATGTCGGATTCTCATTTCCTCTTCCATTTCCCATGTGGCATCCTTGCCGTAATGCTCCTTCCATTCCACCTTTACCATTGGTATCGACTTGTTTCTCAACTGTTTAACTTGTCTGTCGATAATACACATCGGCTTCTCTTCATAGTCTAAATTCTCGTTAACTTCAATCCCAGAATAGTTAATCACATGCAGTGGATCCCGAATATACTTCCTTAACATCGAAACATGGAACACATTATGGACTTGGCTCAACTCGGGTGGTAAAGCAAGTCTGTAGGCAACGAAGTTAACCTTGTCAAGAATTTCAAATGGCCCAATATAACGGGGCGCTAACTTACCTTTCTTCTCAAATCTGGAAACTCCTTTCATTGGTGAAACTTTCAGGAATACATGATCCCCAACTTCGAATTCTAGCTCATTTCTTCTCTGGTCGGCGTAACTCTTTTGTCGGCTCTGGGCAGTTCTAATCCTCTACTGGATAAGTCTAATCTTTTCTGTTGTTACTTGAATCAGTTCGGGACCAAGCAGAGCTCTGTCTCCAACTTCGGTCCAGCATATCGGCGACCTATATTTTCTTCCATACAAAGCCTCATACGATACCATGCTAATACTAGCTTGATAACTGTTGTTGTAATCGAATTCTACTAAGGGTAAGTGCACTCCCCAATTTCCTTGGAAGTCCAACACGCAAAGTCTAAGCATATCTTCAAGTGTCTGAATTGTTCTCTCTGTTTGCCCATCCGTCTGGGGATGAAAAGCTGTACTAAATCTCAGTTCGGCTCCGAAAGCCCTCTGTAAACTCTGCCAAAATCTGGAAACGAACTTCGGATCCCGGTCCGACACAATTGACATCGGTACTCCATGAAGTCTAACAATCTCGTTCACATATAACAAGGCAAGTTGATTGGCGTTGAAGGTAGTCTTAACAGGTAAAAAGTGTGCTGACTTAGTTAATCTATCAACAACAACCCAAATCGAATCCATACCTTTCTGTGTCTTCGGCAAACCAACCACAAAATCCATGGAGATGTGTTCCTATTTCCACTCAGGAATCGGCAAAGATTGAAGGAGTCCTGCTGGCCTCTGATGTTCTACTTTTACTTGTTGACAATGCAAACACTAGGACACGAATTCGGCTATTTCTCTCTTCATATTTGGCCACCAAAACGTCTGTTTCACATCTCGGTACATTTTGGTATTTCCTGGATGAACGGCAAACTTAGAATTATAAGCTTCCAGCAAAATTTTCCTTTTTAACTCTGGAATGTCAGCCACACACAATCTTCCTTCAAACTTAAGCACTTGATTTTCAGTGGTGTACCCCGATCTCGGCTTTGTGGTAATCTCATCGGCTACCTTTCTGAAGAATTCATCCTCCATTTGTTTTGCCTTTACTTCTTCGACGATAGTTGGTTCCAGTGAGATCATGGTTAGACATGCCAAATTTCCAACTGACTTTCTGCTCAGGGCGTCAGCTATGCTGTTAGCTTTACCTGGGTGATATTGAATCTGCATATCATAGTCTTTCAGCAACTCAAGCCATCTCCTCTGCCTCAAATTCAGTTCCTTCTGAGTGAACAGGTACTTTAAACTCTGATGATCTGTAAAAACCTGACAAGAAGCTCCATACAAGTAGTGACGCCAAATCTTTAAAGCAAATACAACGGCTGCTAGTTCCAAATCATGGGTAGGATAGTTCCTTTCATGTGGCTTCAACTGTCGAGATGCATATGCTATGACTTTACCCCCTTGCATTAATACACAACCCAAACCCTTATGCGATGCATCACTATAGATATGAAACTCTTCATTACCTGATGGAAGTACAAATCTTGTCAGAATTAACCAACCTCGTCTTCGTTCTGAAAAAGCTGACTCCCGGTCTTCAGTCCATTCATACGGTGCTCCCTTCTTAGTCAATTGCGTCAATGGGATTGCAATCCTGGAGAAATCTTTCACGAATTTCCTGTAATAACCTGCCAACCCAAGAAAACTCCGAACCTCGGACACATTAGTCGGCCTCGGCCAATTTACTACGGCTTCAACTTTGCTAGGATCAACTGAGATGCCCTCTTCATTTATCACATGACCCAGAAATGAAATAGTAGAAAGCCAAAACTCACACTTGTTAAACTTAGCATACAGTTTCTGGTCTCTCAAAATCTGCAAAGCAAGTCTCAAATGATTCTCATGTTCAGCTTTACTCTTGGAGTAGATCAATATATCATCAATGAAGACGACTACAAACTCATCTAAGTATGGCTTGAAGGCTCTGTTCATTAAATCCATGAATACAGCAAGGGCATTGGTCACTCCAAAAGGCATTACCACAAATTCGTAGTGGCCGTATCTTGTCCGGAAGGCCGTCTTCTCAACGTCCTCGGCTTTAACCTTAAGCTGATGGTAACCCGACCTAAGGTCAATCTTAGAAAAGACTCATGCTCCTTGTAGCTGATCAAGTAAATCATCAATCCTAGGTAATGGGTACTTATTCTTAATGGTGGCCTTATTAAGTTCTCGGTAATCTATACAGAGTCGAAGTGTGCCATCCTTCTTTTTAACAAATAACACGGGTGCTCCCCATGGTGAAGTGCTTGGCCTAATAAATCCCTTATCCAACAATTCTTGCAATTGCAGTTTCAATTCTCTAAGTTCAGCTGGGGCCATTCTATATGGTGTTTTGGAGATCGGCTGTGTTCCCGATATGATATCAACAGTAAACTCTATTTCTCTATCTACTAAGTGGCCAGGCAAATCATTCGGAAAGACGTCGGTGAATTCATTGACAACTGGAATGTCGGCTAAAATATCATCTCCATCCTAATTACTCAGTATACTACACAGATAACCCTTACACCCTTTTTGGATCAACTTATAGGCCTTAATGGACGAAATCAAGTAAGGTGGGGGCACTACTCCCTTACCCTGAAAAATAACCTCGACTAAATTCGGGGGTTTCAGTGTGACACTTTTCAAAACACAATTAATAGATGCGCAATTCGCCACTAACCAATCCATTCCCAATATAACATCAAAATAGGCTATGTCCAATGGCATTAAATCAACTAACAATTCAACATTCTCAATCATAACAACACATGCTCTATAGATGGATGCAACAATCATAGATTTCCCAGATAGACTAGACACAGATAATACATGATCAAGGGGTTCTAGTTTCCTATCAATCTTCTCGGCAAACTTAGCAGACACAAACGAATGCGTAGAACCCGAATCAATCAACACATAAGCATCTTGAGAGCAAATAGAAAGTGTACCTGACACCACTGCCTCAGCATTCTGAGTGTCTCCGGGTACTAGTGCAAACACTCTGCCCTGCCTCATCTGTCCTTTCCCCACATTACCCTTTTGAACGGTACCTGAGGTGCTCTCGCCTTTCTTGCTGTCTTCAGTCTTCATCTTAGGACAATCTTTCACATAATGCCCCATTTCACCACATTCATAGCAAGCTCCAGACGTCCGACGACAGACCCCGAAATGTTGCTTCCCACAATCCGGACACGTCGGCTTAGTATTACCTTCCTGCCTTAGATAACCAAGATCGCCTTGTTCGCCTTCTTTTGGTGTCTAACTGCGTTTCGGCGATCGTCATGGTTCTGCCTCTTCCACTGATTCTCTCCTGAGCTCTGGTATCTGTTCAAGTTAGCTTCGGCCAAAATGGCTTTGTCCAATACTTCGGCATAGGTCGGCATATTGTGCAGGTTAACCCGGTCTTGAATCGGTCCGCGAAGCCCACCTTCAAACTTTCTAGCCTTCATATATTCATCATTGGCCATGTGAGGTGCAAACCTTGCCAATTCAGTAAAAGCGCGATCGTATTCCGCCATTGTTCGGTTGCCTTGCGTCAAAGTCTGAAATTCAGTAGCCTTGCGGTTTCGAACACTGAGGGGAAAATGTTTGTTGTAAAACAACTCCAAAAATCTGGTCCAGGTTAAGTCTGGATTGCTTCCTCGAATCATTATCCACCATCTGCGAGCGTCATCATCCAGGGTGAACGCTGCCAATGTTACCTTCTAAGTGTCGGTGCTGCGGAAAATCTCGAACAACTTCTCCATTTCCAAGACCCATGCCTTGGCCTTCATTGGCTCTATACCTCCAGAGAATCTCGGTGGTTTCATTTTCTTGAACTCCCTGATCAAAGCTATCGTGCCATCCCCATATAAGGCTGGCTGTGGAGGAACTTGTGGCACGGGAGGAGGGGGAGGTAGAACTACATTTCGGCCGTTGGTCTGCTCGGCCTACGTCAAAGTAGCACTTGCGTATTGTTGTCTTGTTTGCCTCAACTCGCGGGCCAAACCTTCAACTAATCTTTCCAATCTGTCTAATCTGTCTTCGGGCTGATCTCGGCCCAGTGGGGGTCTACCTCTCCTCATAATGCTATGAGCATGCAAAGCGTGACTTCTAAACACAATAAGCAAATAACTACGTAGGCGAGTAACAAATAAGCATGTCAAGACAATGCACACCTTCTTCAAATAGCAAGCACTATGATGCAATCCTAACATCTTTCTAAAGGAAATCCTATGCTCTTTAGGACTCAAAGTGTGTGAATAACGTATACTAAGGAACTTGTGCTCTGATACCATTCTGTCACGACCCCAAACCGCCCCTAGTAGGATGGTGCCGTGATGGCCAGTAATCCGAGATTACCGAAGGCCAACTTACAAAGATCACACACAACAGAGTATAATATATGGGGCTCTCAAATGCGGAAGTAATAAATCAAAATACAAGTAGTCCATAAGAACCGTGCATAGATCAAATGGAATGGCATACAAGCTATAACTTTACAATCAACCACTGATAACAAAATACATATTACAATCTTGATCAAAAGGCTTCTAAAGCTGACATGTGCAAATACAGTAATTACAAGTGAAAGAAGCATAATCTTCAAGATTCGCCGACATAAATATAACAAGGCCGACATGAATACAAAATAAACCGACGCAAAACAAGTCAAGCCGACATGACAGGAATCCAAAACAAGCTTTGCAAACACATCTAGGCGTCGCCGCCGTCCTGCTCATCACCTACATATATATATAGAGAGGGTGAGCTTGGAAACTCAGTGAATGGTACTAATAATAAAGGTTTTGCATGAACAATAGCCGAAGTCTTTCCAAAACATAACATGCCAAAACCATACAAATGTTAGCCGAGATCCTTTCAAGCAAAACTCATCAAAACTTTATCAAAACAAGGGATGAACCATATTCATCTATCAAGTCTCACAAATCTCAAGGGATGCTTACTAGCATCGGCAAAGCACTAATCAAGCTTTCCGACAAATATATCCACGCGGTAAACCGTCAGTGGCAAAACAAAGAGCTGTTCGATCCGTAATCGATTAGTCAAAGGTACTGCGAAAGTTTATAGTCCTCCAGCACAAGGGACTTGTGTTACTTAGGCCCGTAGCCCTTTTTAACAAAAGTGGTGCTGCGGAAGTTTATAGTCCTCCAGCACAAGGGACTTGTGTTACTTAGGCTCGTAGCCCTTTTTAACACGATGGTCTTTTCAAGAAAGGACCGTATCCTTTTTAACACCAGGGTACTGCGAAAGTTTAGAGTCCTCCGGTACAAGGGACTTTTATACTTAGTGCTGCAAAAGTTTAGAGTCCTCCAGCATAAGGGACTTTCCAAAGATATCATCAAAACAAAGCTTATACTTGGTACATCAAAATATGGCTAATCATTCATGCTTAACAAATACTTTCATCAAAACGAAGCAAAACAAGATTCATCAAAGCTTATAACATAGCTTTATTAAAAATACCACTCACCTCGGTCTTCAGGTGTAGGCTCAAAGCAAAGATCAAGGTCCTACAATCACATGGCAAATCGCATTCTCAAAACAAGTTTTACACGCACGCAATGATCTCGGCATTCTCACCGAATCTAGTTAATAACAAAACAAAACGTGCTGGGAGTTCAAAAACATGGACCTGGGTACCCATGCAAGAAGATCATGCAAGAACAAGCACAAAACATGATTCTTGTTCCAAACTTTCGGATCAAAACGAGACTTTTCTTCAAAAACACATGAACATTATTTTCTCTTTCAAAACCAACTTTAAATCAATGCATGGCATGCAAAACAAATGCGATCATGCAATGCAGCTAGGTGATCGATAAGGACAATCAGAGTAGAGCAAGAATCTAACCTCAAAAACTCAAACCAACGGTTCAATCCTCCAAGATCAAGCTCGGAACTCTACTTCTCACTCTAAAACTCCTTCCTTCCTCTTCTAGAGCTTCTCTCTCTAAAAACAAAGATTTGAGACAAAATGATTTGTTTCTAGGTCTGCTGGCTGTCTTAACACTCAGCTCGGACACGTGGCACTACCGGGTTGGTTTAACTCAAAAGGTAACTGATTGATAAGACACGTCTCTGACAAAACGTATCCAACAAGCTAGATGACGAGACACCTCGGCAAGCAATGACATCGGCTAAAGACAAAACTTCGGCAACAGGGTAACAAAGACATCGGCTAGGGAGGATGACACTTGACTAAGCTGTGCCACACCTTGGCCAGGATGTGCCACACCTCGGTCTAGGCCATACCTGCCCAAGGACAAAGATCACTAGATGCAAAACATCTCGGCCTGAAAAGCGACATCTCGGCTATATGCCAGGGTGGAGGTGAAGGTCAACCTAGTGGTTCCGAATAGTTCTAAGCACAAAGGTTCACAGGTGAACTAAGCTCAAGATGACCTCGGCCACACCCAAGCAAGGGACAAAATCATGCAAGCAAATGCTAAAGCAAGACAAGGCAAGTCTCAAACAAAATAAGACAAGGCAAAACTTAGCAAAAACAGCATAGCAAAACAAGATCATACATGAATGTATGCAAATATGACTAAATCAAAGTGAGGGTTGTTACACCGACACATTAGCTGCAACACTATCAGTGATAACTTACACCACATTCTCTTTTCCAACTTTGTCCACAAACTTGTCTAGTAATTTAAATAGCTTCTGCCCATCCTTTGAATAGCTAGAAGCATCAACTAACTCAACAAACATGGTTCCTCTTGGACAATTAACTAAAAAGTTAATCAATGTCCTTCCTCTCTTATCACTCCAGCCATCAGCCATTATGGAACACCCGTCTTTTGCACAATCCTCTTTATGATTCTTCATCAAATCTTTAGTATGGTTCACCTCTTTTTTGAGTTGGGTAACCCACACTTCATGGTAAGTTGGTGGCTTCATATCGGGACCACATTGGCCAATGGCTTAAATCATTGGTTCAAAACTCTCATAATTTACTGCATTAAAAGGGATACCAGCATCATACATCCACCTTGCAAATCTTTGCACTGTCCGAGCTCTCATTTCTTTTTTGTAAGGGTCATTCGCATCAATTTTTGATTGCTTCCCTTTTGCTTGGTCTCTTCAATTTTTCACCATTAATTTAGGATTGGGTGTGAAGTAAACATTCATAGGCCCTTTTCTCTTTGGCATTTTTGATTTGGATTTGGATTTGGATTTGGATTTGGATTTGGATTTGGATGAACCTTAGCTGCTACTTGTCGACTTACAACATTGATTGACATTGATCTCAACAATATCATCATCTTCATCTTCATCTTCATCTTCCATGTCCATGTCATCGAAATTAGACAACATGTTCATTTCTTCTTTTTTGACATGAACTCTGTAATCTCTTCTCTTACGTGAGCTGGACACTTCGGGCAAGCAGTGACATTCCTATAACCTACAACGAGGTGTTGTTTCACCCGATAAACACCTCCATTTGATACCTTACCACAAAATATTACACTCAAACTTATTTAAATTATTCTCCTCTACCAAATGGGTATGTTGTCATGCCAGATCTTTTCTATTACTTTCTGATGTCATTTTCTACACAACAAATTTAATAAACGAAAAATAATTTCAGTGTAATGTAATGTGTGATTAATTGCGTAATGTAATGGAAAATAATGTGTAATGGAAAATTACATATTAGCATAGTGTATTAATTAATGAAAAATTAATTAATATAATGCAATGGAAAATTACACTCAATGTAATGTAATGTAATGGAAAATAATGTAATGTAATGTGTCATTTTCAGTGTAAAAAAAAAAAAAAAAAAAAAAAACAGAGACCAATAGCACAGTGTATTAATTAATTATTTGTAAAAAAAAATTTAGTGTATTTTTTTAGTTAATTAATTAATAATATAAGTCTTCTTTTGTATTTGTATTTTATTTTTTTATTTTTTTATTTTCTAACAGAGACTCAAAGACATAATTGAACCCAAAAAAAAAAAAAACAATGGAGCAGAGCAGTCGACAACAGAGACTAAAGCAGTGAAGAAGAGAGAAGAAGAAAAAAAAAGAAAAAAAATACTTGAAATGTTGAAGAAGAAGAAGTAGAAGGAGAGAGAGAGAGAGTGTGTGTGTGTGTGTGTGTGTGTGTGTGTGTGCGTGTGTGTGTGAGTCGATCGAAGTTGAAGAAGTAAGAAAAAATAAAAAATAGACGACACAGATTAGGGTAGAAGAAGAAGAAGAATGGGGGAGAGAGAGAAAGAGAGAGTCGAAGTCGAAGAAGCCGAAATAAAAATAAAAATAAAAACAGATGACACAAATTAGGGGGAGAAGAAAAAGAAAAAGTTATAGCGTACCTAGAATGTCAATGTCGAAGTTGAAGTCGAAGTCGACAGAGGAAGAGATGACACAGATTAGGGATTTCATTCGAGTCATATTGGGGTTGTATTGTATATGAGTTCTAATCCTTTGTGGTTAGAGCCATTCGAACACACACCACAACCGTTAGATCATAATTAGGGCTTAAACCATCAAGCGTGCCTAGGCGCGAGCCTTGTGCCTCTCTCGCCTGCTTCAAGTCGCGCCTAAGGCCTGCAACTTCTTCAAAGCGCCTTGCCTGGGACCAGTTTAGGCGCACAGCCTGTGCCTCGATGCGCCTTGCACCTAGGCGCGCTTTTCACAACACCGGTACTTCCTATTGTCTAAATTGCCAGATGTGGATTATCTCATCTTAGTATCACATTACTGCCATCGATCTAATCCATTAGTGTTTCAGGTGATACTTGAGTGCATGAGTCGTTTTGGATACTCAGGAGGGTGTATTTTCATTTTATTTGGAGTGCTTCTTGTCTTTGGCCACTGCTCGAGCGGTAATTCTTATGCACAAGAAGTCTTGGCCCTCATCCAGTACTTTTGCAGTGGAGTTAAATTTCTAAGAGCCTCTTATATATGCTCGAGCGCACAAGTTGTGGCTCGAGCGACGTGACGCGTTTCATTGAGTTCACTCGAGCATCAAACTCATCACGCGAGTGATCTGTCTAGGCTTAAAAGCCCTCGCCCATTCTCTCAGTTCATTTTTCCTCCAATCTCTAGTTCTCTCTCTCTCTCTCTCTCTCTCTCTCTCTGTCTCTCTCCTAGGGCACCCTTCTACCCCCTTCTTCTTGTACTTGTTTGGAGACCAATCTCCAGTGGCTTTGGTGAAACCTCATCAGTTTTGGTAAGTTTTTCTTGCGTACCTACTTTATTGTCGAATTTGTTTTCCTTTCCCTCATCTTGTGTTTCAATGCATTCGACTCCTAGTTTTTTTTGTTCCTTTTTTATTTTTTGCTTCATTTTTTTTTTCCTTCTTTTCATATCTTGGTATGTTTGCTTCAATTTTGCTCACCCACTTACTCGATGGTTTGGTCATTTTGGGAGTTGGATTTTTACTATGTGATTTCTACTATTTGACTGAATCCTACATTATAATGCTTATCATGATCTTAGGGTTTTGATTTCGTTTATACTACTGCCCTCATATTGTTGTTGATTTGGTTTTGATTTGATGTCTACTACAAATTGATATACCTTCATACTGTGTTTGGATCCTTATTCCTAATGGGGTTTGCTCTTTTGATTTGATTTTTGAAATTTGGCTGATTTGGTTGTTGGTGGGTTTGTGTCTCTCTTGGTGGGTGGTCCTGGGGGGTTATTGGTGGTCTTGTCTTGTTCATCAGTCTTTTAGACATGGCCTCGTCCTCTACTAAACGACGCAAGTCCACTAGTACCCGCACTGCTATATAACACTAACCTCTTTCCATCTCGAGCAAAGGCTGTCTTGTACTGTGATACCTATGCATCGCGAACCGTTTATCTCGAATGGAATGTTCAACCTTCCACCTTCAAATCCATTCCAATTCGGCATGTGTTTGATCCATTACATGGTGACATTATTCTCTCATTCTCTAGCCAACAAAATCTTAGTTAGATTAGAGAATTCTACTGTAACATCACTGTTATTGATCCTGTAGCCTCTTCCTTCAAAACCTGGGTTCGGTCTAAAGAAATTTTCATCAATGATGAGGTCAATCGGTCCCTTCTTGCAATTCCTGAAGTCCGCAATTGCTACTACTCTTTTCTTGGCTCACGCAATGTGAATTTTGACATGGTTGCCACTAAACTATGTGGCACCCCTCAGATGTGGGTCGCCAGGGCCCTTATTAGGCAAAATGAGCTTATCCCTCAATTCCACCTTCTGAATATCATAATGTATGCCAACATCCATGTCACCACTCATAGCTTTAACATTTCCCAAGATCAGGGATATGTCCTTTACTGCATTGACTGTCATCTCCCTATAGATCTTCCTGAAATGATTGTTAGTAAAATGATCGGTGTTTTTTAGGGTAAGAAATCACTAGGTTTTCCTTACAGCTGTCTTATAAATCGCTTTCTTACCCTTTTTGGTGTTCCATCCTCCTCGGATGATGAGTTTGGTTGTCCTATAAAACTCATCACTAAAAAAACTATCTCCCAAAGTCAAGCGCATGCTAAGGAGGGGCCTTTAGGGATGGGTGGTTCTAGTACAGGTGAAGACCCTATGGATGAGGAAGCTGAGTTTGATGCCGCCGGTGCTGCTGGTGAGGAGGAGGAGCCTCCTCCAGCTTAGTTTATCTAGGGACAACTGCGCTAGATTAAGCATGCCATCTTTACTCTCTTTGACTGTTTGGGGGCTATGATGGACATCTATGATGCCTGTCTCATAGACCTATAGACATCCACGGATGCACGACTTACTACATTGGAGGCATCTTCTGGCCGGATTGAGCATTCTATTGATCAGTCCTCTTTGCAGCTTGCTTAGATTTTATCCTTTCTTCAGATGCAACAGCCTCCTCTACGGCCACTGACTCAGTGATGGTTGCTTTCTATTTGGGAAGTTTTCTTTGTTGTTTATTTTTACTATTTCTTGCAGTTCTTGCTCTCTCTTAGCCAGTATATATTGGGCCTTGTGTTGGGATATTGACTTTTGGATATATTAGGCCTTGTACTGAATTCATTTACTAATCACTGCTAATATCCTATTTCTAGTGTTTTGGCTCAAGTTGTTTTGCAGGAGGCGTGTTTGAGTTTGTTCAAAGTTGTTCTCAATGTGTTTTTTATTGGTTAGGCGATGTGTCTAGTGCGTGTGTTTGATAGGAAAATTTTGTTAGATTGTTTTGCTTGGGAATTGACAAAGGGGGAGATTGTTCGGTCTCTACTTGTTGTCAATTTCGTGAACAAACTTATCACAATGAGTTGTAAATTTGGCAATGTTTTTGGCTTGACCGCTCGAGCGAGACAAAAGTATGGCTTGAGCGAAGATGCAAGCCTCTCAAAAGTTCGACCTGTTTGAAAAAATACTGGGAGTTGAATTTTTATGCTCAAGTGAACTTTCCATTGCTTGAGCGAAGTCACTTTGGTAGCAACATGCGTTTAAGTCACACTGCTTGAGCAATCATTCCATGGCTGGAGTGATGATCGCAAATCTATTTGCTATAAAGCTACGATCAACCTGCAATTCTGGGGTATGGCTTCCAAATAATTGTTTTCTTCTGGAGCTACTTTACTGGTTTCCTTTGATAATTGTTTGAGTTTACCTCATGATTTATGTGGTTCATATCAAAGGGTTTGGTTTTGATCATTCTATATAAAAGAGTTCTTTTTCAGTGGATTCTGAGGATTCGAGCGTGAAGTCTTTGAAGGAGTTCGAAGCTGCTCGGGGTCATGGATTCGACATGGGTGTTGTGGAGTTGACATCAAGCTGATCAATTTTGAGATGAATGCGTTGGTGAAAGATGAACAAATTGTTGATGTCAATTTTATAAAGTTTGGGGTAAATTGGTTGGTAAATTTGTATTCTTTTGTTCTTCATAATGGATTGATTTGTGGCGTTTCACTCACCGTTTTTTTTTTATATCACAATTGGAAGTGCTCCAACTGTGATTTTTTCCACATAAAAAATCATTTGTGTCGATTTATTAATTGTGGAACAACAATCTAGATCACTTTCGTACATGCTAGATGATTTAGATTGTTAGTTTTTATTGTTTGAGATTTGTTACAATTAAATCTATTACGAATCATGAATCACTTATCACTTAGGTTTTTCAATTAGAATATATTGTTCCCATGTAACATAATTATGATCAATTTTTAGAAGACATTAGATTTTTCCCTCAATTTTTTGTTTTTGTTTTTTGATAAATTACACTTTGCATCCCCATACTTTGCACCAAATCTCACTTTGGCCCCTACATATGAAATCATGGTAGTCAACCTCCTTTATTTCTAATCAAATCCCACATTGATCCATGCATATGAAATTGTGATAATCAACCCCTGTACATTTGGTAAAATCTCACTTTGGTCCCTAAACAAGTGTCAATGTCATATTTCTGTTACTGAATTGTTTAAATTTTTAACAAAATCTAATCATGTGATAAGAATGTGGCTACGAGATGAGGGTAAGAAAGGAAAATCATCTACATTTTCCACCAACACACACTTTATCCCAAAATTTACATAAAAATATAACTGTATTAGGTTAAAACAAAATGCAGATCGTGAACAATTAAGAATATGAACTAGGGTTTTGCATAAATTGAAATCATGAAACTCTATTTTTCACGATAACATAGTCTTCTATCTAAGCTAATTAAGCAATAAAAGCAGCCTCGGGAAGAGGGCCCAATGCATGCACGCTTGGTCCGCTTGGAAACCCACCACCATGCACAAGTTTGCCTCTGTTTTCCCTGCTCTGCTCCTCTGAAAATTGAACAACCCCCAAGGTATGCTCCATGGACACTGTGGATCACCACCGACCAAGTGGAAATCCCACCGACCATGTCCGGATGGTCATCGACCATTTGTTGAGCTCTCGGCCATCAATAATTGGTCGGTCGGCACTTGGTGTAGTCGACCAGCCAAAGCTTCATGCAGAACCTGTTTTGACAGCAGCAGAGGGCAAAACAAGGCATTGCAATGCATTTCAAGCAATGTTTGCACCAACCACACTCCTTATCATATTCATGACTCAAAGGGGCATAGTACTCAATTCCCGGACCACCAATCGCGCATTTCAATGCATGATGGCCCAAGAACCAAGTATGCATTTTCAATGTGGGATGAAATGCACACAAACAAACAATGGGCTCAACCTCTATCATACTCAATTCAAGAGGCAAAGCATGCATGCCAATGCCATGCAACCTAGGCATGTGAGCTAGTATGCAACGTGACAATGCAAACAAGCACACAAGGCATGAAGCATCAATGCTAACCAACAAACATACAAAATGTAATACGGATGTTGAAGCACACAAACAAGCATGTGATGGGCCAAGTATGCAACAACATACAAGGCTAATGGACATGCAAGACATGATGCAATCAAAGCATGCAAAGTGTAAGACATGTAACAACATGTAAAGAGTGGACTTAGACTAATTTGGGTAGCTCTGGACTAGGCCCAAAACAGTGGCCAAAAGCCATAGAAATGAAGGCCAAAACACATGGTATTTATGCTAGATATGGCAACAATCACACGCATGAAATAAGTTAAAGCAATAAAAGCTTACCCTAATTCCTGAGGCGAGCCAAAAGAGAGAAAATAGTTAGAAAAATGCATGATCCTAACTAATGCAATATGCCTAATGCAACACATGCAATATGCAATTAATAAGCCCAGTTACTAATTATGACATGTGAATCACTTTGATGGCATGTGGTTTTAACACATTTTCAACGAAGTATTTAAACAACAATGCTTGTTAGAGTAATGAGCTGAACTTTATGCATGCAAGACACATGGATGCAAACATGGGAAATGCTAAAAGAAACATGATGCTCTAAGCAAACCATCATATAAGCGAGTAAATAAAAGGGAGAAAGATGTGGGGTTGGAAGACATACACACATTATTACATATTGGCCCTCGCACAATAGGGTTTGAATAAACTGACTAGCTAACTAATTACTACGATTTAACTAACTATTACAAACCAACTTAAATAAACTAACTATGCTAGCTAATTATTACAACACTACAATTAACTAACTACTCTATCTAATTAAATAGTTACAACACAAAATTAATTAATCTAACTAATTAATTACAAAACAAAATTAACTAGCTACTTTAACTAATTAATTACAACTAATTGACTAAGAAATTTAATTATTACAAGTCTACAATTTATCGGGCCTCGAGGGATGAGGAGATGGCTCATGCATACACGTGAATTTTCCACCCGAAGATGCCTTTGTTTTGCTACCAAGAGGGTTTTGCTTTGCATCAAAAAACTTGCACTGTTTTACCTCAATCTCTGTTCTGTTCTGTAAAAAAAGGTGCTACTTGGTGGACAAAACTTTTGGACTGTCGGCCGCCCAGTAAAAGTGGCCTATGTTGGGTTTCTCCTGCTATAGCAGGCAACAAATAGAGCACAAACAAAGCATCCTCAGGGGATGTTTGTTCACCCTACCCCTCCTTATCATCAAATAGCTCAAAAGAGTGGTAGGCTTGATTTGTAAGCCATTAATTGGCGCAAATTCATCGCGTGATGGCTTATGAACCAAGGGACAACATTTCAATAAATGCACAACTAAAGACTCATAAACCCCCACCCTATTATGATTTGATCAAGGGAAGTGATTGATCTTGGAAACTTGAACAATTTCATTACTAGCAAGTATAAAATGACTCGAGTCTCCATGTGTTCAATTAACATCTGATTGAATACCAAATTATTTTATTATCTTGCTTCATTTTACTCTAATTTTATTTTTCCATTTTAATTACCTTCAATTCATTAGTCAATTAAGTCCAATAATGAGCTTTAACTCCACTAAAGGAAACAAGTGTCAAACAAAGGGTTATTTTAGGCATGAGAGAGATGTCATGCCATTGGTAATGAACCTGTGAAGAGATTAAACCATTAAGCACAACGACCTCAATCTCAAGCTTAAACAAGCAATTGGTTTGAAACAACTCTCAAAGCAAAGCAAAAGCCAAAAAATGAGGGAGGTTGTAGAGATGCTTAGAGGTGAACACAAGTATGGAAATCATGAAATAAATGCTATCAACTCAAATAGGTTGTTGGCTAAGACCTAAACAACCAAGTCTATGAGGACCATTACACTATAAGCATGCTATAAAAAGCATAAATGAAACTAACTCATAAAAAAAAAGTCCTAAAATAGGCTAAAACAGTGTTGGAATTGAAGTAAAAATAGCTAAAAGAGTAAGCTAAAATAATGGAACATTTAAACTAGTAAACAAGCCAAAAGAAGGGTGCTAATATAGCGACCCCGGTCTGTTCCCATTTGATTATTGTATCCGGACTTAGGTTCCGTAGATCCTAGCATGGTTTAATTGTTGTTGTCGTTCTTTAACTTCTCATTTTGAGTTATAGGATGTTTTGGGCAGGTCTGCTTGTGTTGGTTGGGTTCGAAACCAAATCTTCTTGTCCGCTTTTTGAGTTGGTCGCCGGCGAGGGTTTGGCCGCCGGAGGGAGGGTTGAGTTTTGTCTCTAGTGGCTCGAGCCAGGATTTCTTCGCTCGAGCGAGCGATTGCGTCTAGTACAGACCTGAGAGCAGAGTGTCTTCGCTCGAGCGAGATTTCCTTCGCCGGCGGCGAGGTGTATGTTTGAGTTCTTCGCCGAGCGAGCATTCTGTCGCTCGAGCATGCTTCGGGTTGCGCACTGAAGCATCGAGTTCTTGCTCGGCGAGCTTTTCTTCGCCGAGCGAGTGTTTCTTAATGCGGTCGCCGGCGACCATGTCTTCGCCGAGCGAGCCATCCCGAGATTTAAACGCAGCAGCAGTTTTAAAACGTCTTTTTCACAAATTTTGGTCCAAAAACCCTAGTTTCGAGTCTTTTCTCTCTCAACTCATCTTTTCCTTGGGTTTGATCTATCTAGAGGGTGTTTCTAACCTAGTTCCTTCATTAAAAAGGTAGAGGAGAGTGAGGGCTTTCGTTTAATCTGAGCATTGTTGGATTTGGAGCACTTTGAAATTTGGGCAAACATCTTCATCTTCTTCTTTTGGGTTCATTGCTTTGAGGTAGGGACTTCCTACTCCATTTATACGCTTTAATCCTAAGTGTTGGTATTTTGGTATGTGGGGGGGGGTAGGTTGGTAATTTTGGGATGTGGGGGTAGTTTGGTAATTTTGGAAGAAACCTTAGGGTTTGGTTTAGATTAATTTGTATAATTAATTTAAGGGAATAATGTGGAATTTGGTTTAATTCATGGAATTGGAAATGTTAAATTTACATTCATTGATGTATTTATTTCTTGTTTAGAAATAACTGATTTGGGCTATCGGTGGAGGATAGCCATTGATTGTTGTAGACCTTGCATCTTTGCTTAGGTATAATCGAATTAAGTCACATATGTTGACTTGAATTAATATCTGAACATTACTTGTATTGATTGTGTGTTGCATATGGCAGTTTGTGTGTTTCATTGCATATGCATGATGTTTGGAGGAGATAGGGGATGAACTCCACGGTTTAGGGGAAGATAGGGGATGGACCTCTAAACCGGATTTGTTGGGAGGAGATAGGGGATGGACTCCAGTAGCATCACTCATATGTGTGCTTATTGATTATAGCAATATGGCTATTTATTATTGAGATGATACATCATTATAATGTATATCAGTTGGAAGTATGGAAGTGTTGTGGTTTGAGCATTGGTCTCATTTATTTTTGTGACATATGGATCACTAGTATAGTTGGCCAGGTTCTGAGCCATAACGATATAATTAGAAGGTGAAATAAAGATTGGAAAGTGAAAGATGTCATAGACAATATGTCATAGACAATGTAGGCATTTTTGGCCATGAAAATTGTAACCTGATTGTAGAGTGTTAACCATGTATCAGATGCTAATGCTTTAGTTAATTCTTATGCTTGGTTTAGTATTTTTCTACTGGGCTGTGGCTCACCCTATATGGGAACTTCATTTTTGAGTTCAGTTCATTACCTCCAAGGACTTAGCTTGTGAGGACGTGGACTTGAAGATTTGCTTATTAAGTTTTATTTGTTTTATTTGAACTATGTAAACTTTCAAGCCTAGGGCTTTATTTGTTTTGAGTTAGAACTCATGAATTTGTGTCCAAGTGTTGGCTTGGCAAGATGTAAGCCCGTAGGGCATTTAATTTGATGTTTTATTTCATAATATTCTGATGGATGGACTTATATTATTGTTTTAATATAATGATGCATGTTTATATTATTTATTATGGGTTTATTTTTGAGGGCGTGACAGCTAATCCCTCCATTTTTGGGACTTCAAAATCACATTTTTAGCCTTTGAAAATCAGTGGTAAAAAACTCAAAAAAAGTTGATGAAAAGATGGGAAACACAAGGGTAAAGGCCTAGGGCACAAGGTTCAAAGAAGGGTGATTAACCACTCCACCTTTAATGGCCTTAAACTACAAGCTTCAGCCCATAAAAACAATGTAAAAACAGTTCAAAAGCAACAAGAAAAGAAAGAGAAGAAGTAGTGCAAAGATGTTCAAAATTATACCTCTTGAAGCAAGACAACTTTTTTGTTAACAAACCCACAAGTTCTCACTCTCAAGGGTTGAAATTTGGAGTCAATAATCTCAGCAAGGAGAGCTCCAATATTGGTTTAGGAAGTGTTTAGATAAGGTGTGTGTGTTGTAAGATAGAGATAGAGAGAGAATTTGAAGAATTTGGCCTCTAGAAAATTTTTGTAACCTAAAACCAAGAGGAAAGGTCCCCTATATATAAAAAAATATGTTACTTAGTTGAAAATATCTGTATAGGAACAGCTGGAGCTTGTGGGGGACAGCTGGAAAAAATATCTGATTTTGGACACAAGTGGCCGGCAGGCCATTAAAAGTGGGTTGCCGGCCACTAGTGGCCAGCCTGACAAAAATCTACTTCTAGGCCGGATTTCAAACGGCCATATCTCCCTCATTCGGACTTGGTTTTAGGTCATTCTTGAGTCTAAATTGAAGCCCCAAAAGTCTACTTTCCCATGGTGGTAGTCTCACATCTAAATTCTAAGTTTACAAAGAGATATGCCTATTTTAGTGAAGGCGGCTCATTTCTATCCTAACAGATTGATTCCTAACTTTTCTCCCAACTAGTTTTCTTCCCTCCCCTCCTATTTCCACCAACTCCAAACCTATAAATAAGAAGTTTTTAAAGATTTTTCAAAGAGTTCATCTCTCTTGCATTTATGTCCACTTTCTCCTTACTCGGTTTACTGAAAAGTGCAATATTTTAACAAAATGAAAGCCTCAAAATATCGTAGAAGTATTTTTAAAAAATATTTTAAAAAAAAAGGGTTTTAAGGTCTAAAATAGTTTTGGTCAAAAATGGTTTTGGTCCAAAACGAGGTGTAAGGTCGGGATTTAGAAGCTCTTTTTGTTGAAGAAATCGAATGTTTGTACAGCATAACTTTCATCATCACGTGATCAACCTGAAGTGCCCAAGTCTTAAGGGCGGTCAAAAATGGGGTGTCTACACACAGCAACAAAACTGCATTGTCCATCTAAATTGAAAGAACAAACCCAAAAAATAACTTGTTCAATATCAAAACACTTAAAAAGAATAACATAAAAGTCCAGAGAAATTTAATGAGTCCAGAGAAAATCACAGAGAAATTTACAAACTTAGAAGACTCAAGTAAAGTCCAGTGAAATTTACAAACTTATAATTCACCTTTAAGATAACAAAAACAAAACCACAGAGAAAATTAATAAGTCTAGAGAAAATTAATGCTAACTATTAAACACAATCATAGACAAAAATCACAAAGAGTATCTGTTATGAAATTATAATTTTCTCTGTGATTTTCACTAGATTACAAACTTACAATTTTCTCTCTGTGATTGTGTAGTATTGGACTCAAATCAAAATTCAGAGAAATTTAGGAACTTATATTCACGTTCAAGATGACAAAAACAAAATCACAAAAAAAAATTAATGATTCTATAGAACATCACAGAGAAACATCATAGAGAAAATTCATGAGTCCACACAAAATCACAGAGAAAATGAATGCTAACTATTAAACACAATCACTGACAAAAATCACAGTGAAGATCTAGTATGAAATTATAATCTTCTTTGTGATTTTCACTGGACTACAAGCTTACAATTTTCTCTGTGATTTCCATTGGATTATAATAACAAACATACAATTTTCTCTGGAATACAAAGAAAAGTGTAGAAAAATGAAAAGTGCAGGAAAAAAAAAAAAAAAAAAAAAAACTTAGGAATGTGCAGAAAACTCCATTGTCAATAACAAAGAATGAAAAATCAACTTCAAAAATAAAAAACAACTACACTGAGCTAGCTTTTCTCACACATTGATCAAAACTAAAACAAAAACCTAAGTCAAAATACACTAGAACAACTTCTTTGAAATCGGAGTCCTTACATACAAATCAAATGAAAAATAAAAAAAAACTTACCTGATTCAACTCCACTGGAAATCAAATCAACACGACTTCAACTCCTACACGATCAACAAAAATTAACTTCTACACGATTACAAAATCAACTTCTACACGATCAACAAAAATCAACTTCTACACGACCAACGAAAATCAACTTCTACACGACTACAAAATCAACCTCTACATGATCAACAAAAATCAACTTCTATACGACTACAAAATCCCTATAAAATCTCCATGAAAATCTGCATTATCAAAATCTGCATCATCAAACTCATCCCAACGTAATCTCTTACAAAAATAGCAACGTAATCTTTAGTTTCCAAAATTGAAAACCACGTATATTATAAAGAAGGGTAAAATAGGTATTTTATAAAGTAAAATAACATTGAGGGACCTTAGGCATAAAAAAATATTATTGTGGATCTCTCCTCATACTAAAAGTTGGATAGGGATCTTAGACCAATTTTTCCTTTTCTTTTTGTTTGCAATTTGACTAGTTTAAATTAATTTTGTCAATGTAATTGAAAATTTGTGAAACTTATAAATCTTTAATGCTGATGGCTTGTGTAAAGTTAAAAATATAACATAACATGACATTAATGATAACTTGCTAAATGATTTCACTTATTGGAATACCTAACTATGCAACTGCCCTCTCTCCTAATATCTCACCACATTTCTCATTCCCTCTAACTGTTAGGAATTTGACCCTTCCTAACCAAAATCGGTGAGACACGAAATAACAAACAAGAAAGAAATTAAGAATCAAACAAATCACACACACAAGAACACAAGGATTTACGTGGTTCACCCCAGAATAGGGTTACGTCCATGGTTGCTGCGGTTTTCACTATAATCAGAAAAATACAACTCTCTCTTAACCTAAAAGAAGCACCCTCTCATCTATTTATAAGTATAGAATTAGGGTTACACGGAAGCACATGGGAATTACGAAAGTACCCAAAACTTTTTGGTATTTATCAGGATCCACCAACCCAACAATCTTCCACTTGGAACTTGATAACACAAGCTCTCCATCATCTTCATCACATAAAGGAACGCCGCAACAACTGATCTTCCTTCATCAATCTTGAAGGCCAACTGAAGTTGCACACAACTTCAGTTTGTCAATGGTGACTATCTTGGTCAACATATCTACTAGATTCTTACTGCCTTGGGTCTTCTCAAGAGACAAGACTCCATCATCTACTAGTGAACGAATGAAATGGTATTGCAGCTGAATGTGTTTCGTTCTAGAATGAAAAGCCAGATTCTTTGCAAGATGAATAGCACTTTGACTGTCACTATGCAAAATACTCATCTCTTGCATCTTACCCAACTCTGGTAAGAAATTCTATAACCAAGTCATCTCCTTCCCAGCTTCAGTAATAGCAACATACTCAATCTCTGTTGTAGAAAAGGCCACAATCTTCTGTAACTGTCAAATCCAACTCACTGCTGTACCACCCAATGTGTAAACATAACCAGTAGTACTCTTTCTGTTATCCATATCACCAGCCAAGTTTGTATCAACATAACCATATAACCCGATGCCAGTTCGTCTTAAACAAAGTGTCATGTCTGTAGTACCACTCAAGTATCTAAGGATTCATTTCACTGTCTCCCAGTACTGTTTGTCTAGATTACTCATGTACCTACTAACCATTCTCGCGGCATGTGCCATGTCTGGTCTAGTGCAAACCATAGTATACATTATACTACCGATAGCTGAAGCATATGGAACATGTTCCATGTAAGCCTGTTGTTCTTTGGTCTGCAGAGACTACTCTTTGGTAAGTTTGAAGTGGTTAGCCAATTGAGTGCTCACTGGTTTTGCACCATCCATGCTAAACCTCTTGAGAACTTTCTTGTCATACTCAGCCTGTGACAACTTTAAAGTACCATTTCCCTTGTCCCTGTGAATCCTCATACCAAGGATTTTGTTTGCTACTCCAAGATCCTTCACCTCAAATTGGTTGGACAAAAGTTTTTTTAACCTTTTTATCTCTTCAATGCTAGATCCGGTCATAAGCATATCATCAACATATAAAAGCAAAATAATGTAACTTTTGTCAAATCTCTTGAAATAACAGCAATGATCTGCTTGACATCTTGTAAAATCGTTGCTACACATAAACCCATCAACCTTCTTGTACCACTGCCTTGGGGCCTGTTTCAAACCATACAAGCTTTTTCGAAGTTTGCATACAAACTGCTCTTTGCCACATGCCAAGAAACCTTGTGGTGCTTCATGCAAATTTCCTCCTCCAAATCACCATGGAGAAAAGTTGTCTTCACATCTATCTGCTCAAGATGCAAATCTTCAACAGCCACAATTCCCAGCACCAATTTGATAGTGGTCAACTTCACAACTGGAGAGAAAATTTTAGTGTAGTCAACTCCTTCTTTTTGCTGAAATCCCTTTGCAACCAATTTGGCCTTGTAGCGTTTACTCCCATCATATTCCTGTTTGACCCTATAAACCCACTTGTTGTGCAAAGCTTTCTTACCTATGGGTAATTCAGTAAACTCCCATGTCTGGTTTGCCATGAGTGAATCCATTTCATCCTGCATAGTTGACTCCCATTTACCTGCAAAGCCTCATCATAACTTTCGGGTTCACCCCCATCAGACAACAACAAATAATGTAAAGATGGAGACCAACTCTATGTAGGTTTAGACTTTCTTTATGACCGTCTCCACTTAGGAGTAGGAGTATGTGGTTCAGTTTGTGGAATAAGATTTTCAGGATTATTCTGAATTCTACTATTCAAATCATTCTCACTAATCTCCTCTAACTCAACATGCTCATGACAAGTAACATATTTAGATTCAGATGCAGACTTATCCCCATCCTTATACATTACTTTCTCATTAAATATGATATCTCTACTTCTGATTATTTTTCGATTTTTATCATCCCAAAATCGATAACCAAATTGATCAATGCCATACCCAATAAAAGTATATTTAACAGATTTCGAATCAAATTTACTTCTATCAGCAGAATCTATATGCACATATGAAACACAGCCAAATACTTTCAAAAAAGAAAGCTTTACCTTTTTACTGCTCCAAGCTTCTTCTGGTAGCTCTCCATCCAATGGAATAGATGGACCACGGTTAATTAGATATGATGCAGTGTTAATTACATCTGCTCAAAACATCATTGGCAATTTGGCCTGTATCCTCATACTTCTAGCACGTTTATTCAGAGTTCTATTCATGCGTTCTGTAACGCCATTTTGTTGAGGTGTCTTTCGAACACTCTTCTCCATTCTAATTCCACTTTCTGCACAATATTTCTTGAACTCATTGTCCTTATATTGCCCTCCATTATCTAATCTCAAGCACTGAATTTTCAAACCTGTTTCAGTCTCCACCAAGGCTTTCCACTTCTTAAAAGTAGCATAAACTACAAATTTATGTTTTAGAAAATAGACCCATACCTTTCTCGTTGAGTCGTTGATAAAGGTAACATAGTATGATGATCTTCCAAGAGATGAAACTGGTGCAGGTCCCCACACATCTGTCTGAACCAACGCTAACTTTTTTGACTTTGGTTTCCTGCCATCCTTTGAAAAGTTGACCCTCTTTTGTTTGCCGAATATGCAATCCTCACAAAAGTCAATGTCCACCGATTTCAATTTGACAGTTTACCTTTAGATGCAAGTACCTTCATCGCTTTTTGACTCATATGCCCAAGCCTTTGGTGCCACAGATTTGCGTCTTCCTTCTCACCAGCAACTGCTACTGCATCCCTATTGTTCGTAGTCATGTAAAGGGTGCTTTCTTTTTTACCACGAGGAACAACCATGGCTCCTTTGGTGATTTTCCACAAACCACCCATGAAGGTTACAACATGACCTTCATCATCAAGTTGTCCCACAAAAATCAAGTTTCTTTTCAAACCAGGCACATGTCTAACATTCGGTATTTTACAAACAGATTCGTTTGGCAACTTGATTGTTACATTCGCTTTACCCACAATCTTCAAAGGTTCATCATCAGCCAAATAAACCTTCTCAAAATCACCACCAGTGTAATTGTCCATGATTTCCCTCTGCGAAGTAGAATGGAATGATGCCCCAGAATCTAAAATCCAAGATTCAAGAGGGCTGTCAATACTTAAGATCAAAGCATCATAAATCTCCTCCGTTACAGCATTAGTAGACTTCTGATTTTGATCACCTTTGTTCTTATTCAATGTCAGACAATCTCCTTTTAGATGTCTCTTCTTTCCACAGTTCCAGCAACTCCATCCCTCTCCAGTTCTTGACTTACTTCTGTGTTTCGATTTTGATCTATTGCGGTTAGGGTTTTTTTCCTACTGATCATCTTTTAGCTTTTGTATTCAGGGCAAAACCTAATGTTTCCCCTAATTCCCTTCCGCAAATTTCTTCATTTAGAATTAAATCTCAAATATCATTGTAATTCAATTTTTCTTTTCCCGAAGAATTACTTACTACCATTACAGTACCATTCCAACTTTCTAGCAAACTAGATAGAAGAATCAAAGCCCTAACCTCATCATAAAATTCGATAGATACAGAACTCAATTGTGTTACCACAATATTGAATTTGTTCAGATGCTCAGCTACCGAAGCACCTTCTGTCATCCTTATATTAAACAATCTACGCATCAAATAAACTTTATTTAAGGCAGAGGGTTTTTCATAGATGTTTGAGAATGCCTCCATGAGACCCGCAGTAGTCTTCTCTTTCGCTATGTTAAACGCAACGTTACGAGACAATGTTAGCTGAACAACACCTAACGCTTGGCGATCAAGAAGAGTCAACTTGTCATCCTTCATCTTTTATGGTTTTGTCCCTAAAAGGGGCTCATATAGTTTTTTTTTTTTCCAATACAAATAGTCTTCAATCTGCATATTCCAAAAGCCGAAATCTATGCCATTGAATTTATCGATTCGAACCTTCTCGTCAGTAGCTATCGCTCCCACTCAAACCAATGCTCTGATACCAGTTGTTAGGAATTTGACCCTTCCTAACCAAGATCAGTGAGACACGAAATAACAATCAATCAAACAACTGTTGTGGTTTTTACTATAACCAGAAAAATACAACTTTCTCTTAACCTAAAAGAGGCGCCCCCTCATCTATTTACAAGTATAGAACTAGGGTTACACGGAAGCACATGGGAATTACGAACGTACCCAAAAAATTTCTATATTTGTTAGGGTCTACCGACCCAACACTAACATGCAGGTAACGAGTTCTCCATGACTATCTCTATCTCAAAGAGTCGATTTTTAATGAACGTGGATTCTTATATGGTAGGATTCTTTAATTTTTTAATAAGACCAAATTATATTTAATGAAATATTAATAATATAAATAAACAAATTTAAAAGATATTTTGGCTGATTTTGGGAAGTGGGATTTAACCTACTTCCTCTCTCAAAAAAAAAAAAAAAAAGAGTCAAAAATAAATAAAAAAATCAAAAGGTCAGTTTTTAACCATCTTTCCAAAACATCCCTTTACAGCTTGATGAGGGGATGGAACCCTAACTTCCATTTGGCGTCACCCTGCTAGTGTTGGTAGGTCTACAACACCCAAATTTTAACAATTTGGATGAGCTTGTATAAGGCATAAGATTCGTTCGGGATGTGGATTGACTTTTTGATTTTTAATTATTTTAGATTGGGGTTAAAAAGTTTCGTTTGGGATAGGCTTTTTGGTTTTTTTGACTTTTGTGATAGAAAAATGAAATGATTATGATTCGGATGTGAAATTTTGTCTTATTGGGCTAAAAAGTCTAGTTTTGTCTTTTTGTGACTATTTTAGCCAAAAAGCCCCATTTTAGCTTTTGCCAAATGAAGGCATAGTGGGTTTTGTTGGACATACAATGATAGGAAGTGTTTGGATGCGTAAGGGGTATATTATATGTATTTATGTAAGTTCTCACAAATATACATAAGTTATTTTACGAAATCGCTTAAACTCTTACAAATATACATAAGTTGTGATTTCTCAAATTTTTATGGGTTAACTTGGGTATGTTTGTGAAAACTTACGCAATTTTATAAGGTAACTTATATATATTTATGAAAACTTACACAAGTACATATAGTATGCACTTATTCACTTCAGAATTTCCCTACAAAGATATGGTAAAACTAAGTTTTGACGCTACCTTAGGGCTTGAGATTACTTGTCTCAATTTACTACACCAATCTTCTGTCCCATTATTTAGATGATGCCACGTCATCTTCTGTAAAATTAAAACTTTAGGCTTGCACCATAGGATTGATTCTTGAGAAGAGGAATTGCTTTAGATATTCGAAAGTTTTTGCCATACTTAACCACCGCCGACGGCACAGTGGTGTGGAAGAGGAAGCAACAAACACTACAAGAAAAGAGGGCATATAACACGGAAGTATTTGCGATGGAACCACTTACCATCGCAGAAAGTGAGTTTTTGCAACGACACCACTTATCGTCACCAAAAACATGTTTTTGCGACGGCAACAACTACAGTCGCAAATAATGCATTTTTTTTGCAACGACAACCCCTGCTGTCACAAATAAAGATTTTTTTTTTTTTTTTTTTTTTGCGACGGCATGAAACTTGACATTGCTAATAAATTGTTTTATTGTTTAAATTTTCATTTGTGATGGTGAAACTTGATGTCGGAAAAAAAAAAAAAAAAAACTCCAAAATCTTTCGCTTAATTTTTGTTTCCTTTCGCGCTCATTTTTCCTCTCCTTCACCCAAAAATCCCTAATCACAAAAATCCCTAATCTTTTGAACCAAAAACCCTATCAAAAGTCCCCATCTCTTCTTACGACTCTCTCTCTCTCTCTCTCTCTCTCTCTCTCTCTCTCTCTCGACTATGAGTAGTGGTAGACGACGGTGAGCATCGAATCGACAACAGCGAGTAGTGTGAGATAGCATCGAGCAATGTACGACGGCAGTGAGCAGCGCACGACGACAGTAAGGGAGCGACGATGGTGCGGCGTGTCTCTCTTCAACTCTCTTAGTCGTAATCTCTAAACCCGATTAGCTTTTCTTGTTCTTCTTCTTCATCTTCACGCCACCTGTCACGAGGTTCTTGGCTAGGCGGCAAAGCATCAAGAACAGTGTATGATCTCTTCCCTTTTTATAATTATTATTATTTTTTTTTTTTATAGTGTTTTCTTTACTTGAATTGGAACTTTTTTATTTTGTTTTAATTGATTTGATTCAAATCATTGACGTTCTATATCCAGGAAGGCCAAATGTTTTCGTGGTTTGTTCTTTCTCCTTTTTTGATTTCTCTCCAACATCTCATGGTTTGTAGAACATGTTTTTCTATCTATTTTGTTCGCTATAATGTTGTTATTGCCGTATATGTGTAGTTTATTCACAAATTAGTGATCTAGTTTAACCTTTTGTATTGTTGATTAATTATTCTTGAAAAACAAAATATGGATTTGTTTTACTGGGAGGTCATTTGTTTACCTAAGTTGTGAAAGTGTAAAGTGTTAATCAACTATTGTTATTCTGGTGTTGTTTATTTATTTCATTTAATGTGTTCTTGTATAGCCATTATCTATTAATGCATATTTTCAAGTTGTATTCTATTTATGGTAGATTTACTTTGTTTGATTCTCAATATTATTTTTTGATTAGCTATTCTACATTTTTTCCTTTTGGGTTTTCTTTTTTCTTGTTTTAATTGTGGACGGAGCTGAAAGAAAAATTGTCTAGGATGTATGAGGTGAAAGACCCAAATGCCATCTTTGTTTTTAAGTTTCAGACCCATTTTGGAGAAGGCAAATCTACTGGTTTTGGTTTGATTTATGATTCTGTTGAGAATGCAAAGAAATACAAGCCAAAATATAGGCTTATTAGGGTAATTTCTCATCTTTTCTTATTTTTGTTTTCACCTGTGTACTACTACTTGCTATCTATTTAAATGGGTGTCTGCATACCTAATTTTCACTGAAATGGACATTCTCTCTTCTATTGTTGGCAATTTCTGTTGCTTCGGTATGTATGGGTTTCGTTTTAGATTCATATATTCAGGATCTTTTTTAGCATCAATCATGCTGTTCAAAGAAGAAAGAAAAATCTAAAAGCAAAATAATTTGCCTCAAATAGGGTTTCTATTCTAATTTCCAACTTGTGATTAAATCTACAAACATTATATGATATTCATATGGCCTTTCCCATGCCTACCCACCTTAAATTGAGCATAATATACAATTTTTTTAACCCATGGTGTCATAAAAACTTATAATTGACCCCTCTCAAATGTTTGGCCAAATTGCCAATTAGCTGGCACTACATTGTAACTAGTAATGGTCCTTCCATCACTGGTAGTGACTTGAAATGAGAGAGATTGGCCATTGAGCATGGAGTTGCTCTGCCAGTTTTGACCCCAATTTCTTGACATGGGTTGCCACCCTGTCTTGGATGACTTGATCGACACTGAATGGACGTCCCCTACATCACCCACGTTACTAACCAGGACCAGGTTGAAGAGTGGCCATTGATTGTAAATCTTATTCCTCCTTTCTTCACACAGGGCACCTTGTCAAGACCACCACACAACCATATTCATTAGTTAATTTAAAAAAGGGAGAAACTATTGGCAGTAAGACTCGATTCAAGTATCACACTTGATAATACATCACAAACTCATTGGTCTTTATTCGATAGTCAAATTAACTAGCACAGATTAAGCAAATTGCTTTGGCTAATTTTTTAGTTAATTTATTTGACTTTTAGGAATGTTGAGGGCATATGTATTTAATACTAGTTGCAGAAAAATAAATATAAAAAGTTCTACATGACATAAGAGAAACATAGAGTGTGGTGTTGGGTCCACACCAGTGCAACTAGCAAAGTTGTGAGGGTAATTAGAGAGCAACCCTTACCTTTGAAAAGATACTAGAACAATTCCAGCTCTGTATTGAGCAATTTGCAAGAAAGTAGGCTTTACTAGATCAAAGTGTTAGAGGGGAGGGTTACACCACCCACCATTGTCATTAGATTGAGAAGGGTTTGGTGGATAGAAGTTTGTAGCAGTCACATTGATGGTCCCAGGGAGGCACCATTGTAGGTCACTGTTGCATTTAATCTGATAGCATGCCCCATAGCTCAAGCCATTGTTGAACAAAGCAATGCTTAGTGCTGCGGTGTTAGTGCCATAGCCTTGGCTATACAACTTACCATACCCACATGCGCCTCCTGCCACACCAAAATCATCATGTATTAGAATCTCAAAACATTAAGTTTATCAAATTTTACTAGAAAAATGTTATTCTTTTAACAGTCAAGTTTATAAAACTCAAACAGAAGTCACTTTAGTAGACTAAAACTCAAGATAAGCAAAATGTGAAGTTATGGGTCAAAGCAATGCAATTTTGTTTGGCTAAATCAGTAATTCTAAAATCACATATTTATTTATTTATTTACTTAGAAATAAGTGCTCAAAATAGCAACACTGCATATTCATCTTAAATGGGGCCACTAGAAAGAATAGTGTTGTCAATACTACATTTTTTATGCATTTTCTAAATTTTTATTTATTTATTTATATACATGTATTTTTTTCTGTACTAAATGGAAAATTTGTCCAACTTACCCATTGTGCCAGATGCATCACCCCCACCATAGAAAGTGGCATGACCACCTTGCCACCCTCCATAGTCACCATAAGCGCTGTGGAGGCATAAATCGAAAAAGAAGAAGAGTAAAAGAGAAACAATGGAGAATACTTGAATATCCATTGATATATATATATAGACACACTGCGTACTTTGAGATTCTTGTATCTCAAAATTTTGTCCACCTCTCGTTCGACTAAAATCACACAGTCAACTAAGTAATTAGATTAATAGGTAATGTGGACAGGTTTAATTGGAGAGTTTGGGCCAGATTTGCAACTACTTTGCGTATTTTTGAAAGATGCATTGGATTCTTTGACTCAAAATCTATGCCCTCTGTTTCGAATGCACTCTCAACCATATGATATGGTGAAAATTTTGAGATACAAGAATCTCAAAGTACGCAGTGTGTTGGGACAGAGATAAGGATTTTGGGGGTAGAGGATCTTGTGTCAGTACTCTAAGCCACTAGTGCATTGATAGTAAACACATTTTTTTTCAACGACTGAAGAGTTTAGAGCTTAAAAAATTCAATTATCCTATCGAATTTATGATTTCCCAAGTGTTAGTGGACTGTGTATGTTAACCCTCTAAATATGTCCTCTATGAACTACCTCTGCAATGGCATCAAGATATACATTGTAACACTGAGAATGAGAATTTTTATTAAATAACAATTTTCCATTTTGAAAAACACAATAATACGATGAAGTCAAAAAACTTAGTTAAAAAATGACAAAAGTGTGTGAACTTGTTTCATTATGTATAATATATATAACACAAATCACACTAAATTTGAACTTTCGTCACACTTTATTTTCTTATCATAAATTTCCCCCAAAAAACTTTAGTGAAATCTTGTTCTCTTTAAGTCAACAAAGAACCATAGCCTCCTAGGAGTGACCAATATGCAAACAATTGCGCATCCGAAATTAAGAGCTTGTGTTCTTTGTAAGTACCATGTGTTAACTCTTTTATGGTAAAAAAGCTTTGTAATAATTAGTTAATTCATTTGTGTTTGTAATAATTAGTTAATTAGGACATTCAGACCCCTTTGTAAGAGGGTAAACTTGTAACACTTAATGTATGTCTTCCAACCCCTGTTTCTTTCTTCCTTTTATTTACATGTTTATCGTGGTTGTATAAAGCATTATGTTTTCCTTTATCATTCCTATGCTTTGTATCCATTTTCACATGCCTTAAAGGTTTGGCTCATCATACTTGATGACTTTATCATTACCTATTTGATTATGTGCGCTACCTCATACTTTGAGTTGATTCACATGTCATGTTAGTAGCCGAATTTAGAAGTTGCATTTTTGTATGCATTGCATTAGCCATTTTGCATAATAGGATAATGCATTTTTTCTAACTATCTTCTTTTCTTTGGCTTGCCACCATTGAGTACTAGGTGTGCATTTTTTTTTCCTTTAGCATATCATATGTGTGTTTGTGGTGCCACATTGATCATAGTACCATGAGGTTACTTGCTTACTTGAAATAATTCTATGAATGTCTATGGATGGAGGCTATTTTACTTAAATTGGAATAACTTTGATTATTGTACATATGAGCTCATTTTTTTCTTTTGGGTTGCACATATTCGAAAACTCTTTCAAAAAAGCATGAAATCAAAGCATTCCAAAGTAAGGGACGTAGTCTATACTTGTTTGCCTCACATAGTAATGATAGTATATTAATAATCAGAATATGAGCATATAATGTCTATAAGATTCACATCATGATTTAGTAAAGGCCAATCTTTGATTAAGTGAGTGGGGTGCTCAATTCATGACATTCCCCTCTCATACTTAAGTTCCCAAACTGCGACAACTTTGGTTATGACAGACAAGTGGCCTTTGGCACGAATCACGGGTTTCCTAATTTTTCCAAAACTATTAGGTGGCGACTTTGAAATCTTACAATGCAGTCCATTTTTGGCATCTCTTGTAATTAATGGATTTTTCTAAGATTTGTTGAATCTGGACTCTCATTTGTTTTTTTGTTTCACATTGCACTTGTAAAACCAGATTAGAACCACGAGAGTCTGAACTGTCGGGAGTTGCATCCAAGGAGACTAAACCCCTCCGAGGAACAAAAAAAACCAGCTACAACTACTAAGAGCAGTAGTAGAATCTAATAAATCATTAATTTTATCCTCTAAAATATGGCAGCTATGATACACTCTTACATGTAGCCCTTTCCTTCGAGCTTAGCACAAAAGCAACAAAATATTTTTCTGACTCAACTCTCATCATCATACTTTGAGTGCTCGATTTCGGTCAATCCTCAAGAGTAAAGGCACAAAAAATTAACACATTGTTTAGAATTTCTCATTAGCTAAGGATAAACATTTAATCCTCCTAAAAATGTTCTTAAGTATTCAAAGTGATGCGAGAATTGCACAAATTGAACATGTCATGCAATGTAAAACAAAGTTTGTCAAGAGTGAGTGTAGAGACAAAATTCTTTTTGACCAACAAATATATATATATATATTTTAAAATGGTTTCCCAAAAACAATTCTAAGGAAAGAAATCTAAAAGTAACAAAATTCAGCTTTGGGAAAAGCTCAAGAACATTCAACAGACTCAGAAAACATGACACAAAAATAAATAAAAGCATTTTTTTTTCAATGAACTAAAAGATAAACAATAAAAAAATTTGTATTTACAACATAAGAACACAAAACCCTTCAGCCGAAATCATTTTCCCTCACCTAAACTACTCTAGTTTTAACACGAGGAGTTTCAACATGATTGTTGGGAAAGTTCATAAAATTTTGAAAATCTTTTTGATAATTTGGGTTTTCCTGGGTAATAAGGATTATGCAAAATTCTCAGAGGCATTGGAAAACTTACTACCTTTATGTGGTATGTGTCCATTAAGCAAATAACAATAAGGATGAAGATGGCCTAATTTACCACAAAAATCACAACAAAAAACAAGCTTACCATCCTTTGGATATCTTGTGGCCAACTTTCCCCATTGAATGTTCTGTTAGTGCATATGTTGTGGCCTTTGAACTTATCTAAAAGCACCTCCACCCCGCCATGGTTAGTCATACACAGATTCAAGCAATGAGGCCTAATGTGACCACTAACTCCACAATAATGACAAGTAAGTATAAATTTCTTCTTCAAAACATTTTCATGAGACAAACTTCAAGTTGAAGAAATTGTACCTTTCGTCTTGACACACCCCTTTTACCTCTTGTGTGCTTGCATCGTTGGAAGTTGATGCTTCGAGCTTGGAGTTGAGATTGTTGTAGTAGCCAAGTCCGCTCTTGTCACTTGCCATTTGTTGTGAATTTAGAACAACATCTAAATTCTTTGAACTTTTGTTCCACAATTTGAGTGTGGCATTGATACTGATCAGTTCAAGTTCCCTTTTGGTACATTTTTCTTCAAGTTTTTTTCTTACCTTAGCACCATTTTTAGCTTCCTCTTTAAGAAGATCAAAGCTCTTTTTAAGCTCATCATGTGCTCCATCAAAAAAATCTCTCTCATTTTTGCAAGTAGAGAGTTCTTCAATCAAAATTCTCTTTTCATTGGTGAGAGAATTTATTTTTGTTTGAGCTTCAATGTGTTCCTTCATCAATTGAGCTTTTTCCTTCTCACTTTCTTCCAAGCTAGTAGTGAGTTCTCCTTTTCACATTGACGAGTTAAGGCACTCATTGTACATCTTCACATAGGTATCTTGAAAGTCCTTATCTTCATTATCAGAAGTGTTATCATCTTTTGAGGCTGGATCAAGACTTGAAACCAAGGCATTGTGTGTTGCTTCTTGTTCATGCATTGAAGATGTTACACAAAAGGCCATGAAATGACCTTCATTTGAACCTTAATTTCCATCCTCATTTTTTGAATTGCTCTCATCATTCCATGTGATTTTGAGAGTTTTCTTTCTATTCTTCTTGAAAGGACACTCGGGGTGCTGTGTGACTATACCCTTGACATTCATAGCATTGTATTTCTTGAAATTTCATGTTCTTTTTGTCAGGTTTAGAAAAATTTTGCTCATCATTACCTTGCTTTCTTAAAGTTGATTTCTTGAAATTAGGCTTTTTCTTTCTCATAAATTGTTGAAACTTTTTTGTAAACAAAGCCATCATTTCGAATTCAAAATCTTCATCATCTTTGGGAGTTTTAACATTCTTATGAGTGCTATTAAAAGCTACAACATCTTTTTTTTTTTCTTTGAGAAAATGTTAGCCTCATAAGTTCGTAAGTTTCCAACCAACTGATCCAGCTTAAAACTATCAACATCTTGAGCTTCTTCAATAGCTGTAACTTTTGATTGAAACCGATCGGGATTTCAAAATTTTAGCAACAACCTTAGACTTTGGGATATTCTCTCCTAATGCAAAATAGGAATTAACAATATCACTGAGCTTGGAATAAGAATCATCAAAAGTCTCGTCATCTTTCATTAAAAGCATTTCAAAATTAGATGTGAGTCATTGAAGTTTGCTACGTTTAACAACGTTTGTGCCTTTGTGAGCAGTTTCAAAAATATCACATGCTTCTTTGGCAATTTCACAAGTACAAATACGATGAAATTCTTCTAGTGTGACAAAGCTAAAAATAGCACTGATAGCCTTGCTATTCCAATTTGCATTAAAATATTCATTAGTATCCCAGTTATCTACAGGTTTTGGAATACTCACTCCTTCTACGGTATCATTGGTTCACTTCAACCTTTAATGTTGGATTACTAAACTCTTTCATCAATCGATTTTAAATGTGCTCTCATCCGAGCTTTTCAAAAACTATAGTTGGTTTCATTAAGCAATAGAGGTTTATATGAAACATTATTCCCTTGGATTGAATCCATAATCAATAATCACTAAAACATCACGCTCCTATAACTTTGAAAAACAAAGTATGAGTGATCTGCTCTGATACCAATTGAAAAATCTAGATTTATTGAAAAAACTCTTTTGGAAAATCTAGATATGTCACGTGATAAAGTGATTAGAATAAAAAAACTAACCATGACATATAAAGAGAGTAAACTCCAACAACCATGACACAAAAGAGTTTTTACGTGGAAAAATCACAATTGGAATCCCACCAACGTGTGTTAAAAACCACAGGCCCTAGACCAGACGAATAATCCACTATGAAGAAAGAGTAGCACAAGAGATATCTTACAAAGGCCAATCTAGGCTGATAGGTTTGTTCAATCCACGAGTAGCTCCACCTCTATCTCAACTGATTATCCTTTTCTACAATACTGGTTGTCGAATCGTCACAACACCAATGACTTGGATTCCAAGATTGTAGGCTTTGGTGAATTCCAAAGTCATTGGCGTCGTGATGATTCGACAACTGGTATTGTAGAAACAGATAATCAGTAGAGCTACTTGTAGATTGAGCAAACCTATGAGCTTGGATTAGCCTTTGTAAGATATCTCTTTTACGACTCTTTCTTCATTGTAGATTATTTTTATCACAAGTTAGTGGAATTCCAATTTTGATTTTTTCATGGAAAAACTATTTTGTGTCATGGTTGTTGGTGTTTACTCTCTTTACTCTATATTGTTCATTGTTGCATAATTTTTATTGGATTGCCTAAATTAATAATCACTTTATCACGGGATATATCTTGATTTTTCGAAAGAGTTTTTTCAATAAATCTAGATTTTTCACTTTTAACAAGCACAGTTTTGTCATTGTCATGACCTGGTAAACTTTTATTTTTTTATCAGCAAAGAAAGAAGGCTTTATTGATGGAACGAAGATATAATATCATAACATACATCAATAAAAGCAAAAGGAAAGCTACAAGCATCACAGCTAAACTAAACGATTCCAACTAGGTTAGCATCGCAAAGCTAGTACAATCATATGCTAGCAAAACCCCAGGTTGATGAGAAACCAACCAAAATAACAAAGAACAAAACAAAGGTAACAACACCAATAACACCTCATGGTCAAAGATACCAAGACACCATCAGCACACATGGCCTACTGATATGGAATGATGGCCAATCTTCTTCACCAAGCTCAAGCTCTGATCCGATCAAGATTGGTGACTATATCCTGCATTGAATGCTGCATCCCTCTTATATTATGTTTACTCCACAATGCTACCCTCACTTTCACTAATTTAGATAATTCATTCCAATCAACTAGCTTTCTTTTAAAAAGGCACTCATTTCTAGCTTTCTAAACAAACCACATAATTGCTAAGGGTGCTGATTTCGACATTATGAGGACCGCCTTCTTGAATTTGAAGCCTGCCCAGCAATGTAGTAAATCCTTTATTGATCCTGGCAAAACCTATACCAAATCCCACCAATTCATCATATCAATCCAAACTTTCCAAACAAAAGGATAGAACAATAAAACATGGGTGATTGACTCCTTTTCTACTTTGCAAAATAAGCATAATGAATTTGCTTCCACATTCAACACACCAATCGTCTTCATAAAAGTTATAGTTTTAAGTCTGCCTTTCTAAGCTAACTGTTGGGTTGGTGGACCCTGATAAGTACTTGGGTACTTTTGTAATTCCCATGTGCTTCTGTGTAACCCTAATTTTATACTTATAAATAGATGAGGGGACGCCTCTTTTAGGTTAAAAGAGAGTTGTATTTTTCTGATTATAGTGAAAACCACAGCAGCCATGGACGTAACCCTATTCTAGGGTGAACTACGTAAATCCTTGTGTTCTTGTGTGTGTGATTTGTTTGATTCATTTGATTCGTTAATTTCTTTCTTATTTGTTATTTTGTGTCTCACCGATCTTGGTTAGGAAAGGTCAATTCCTAACAACTGGTATTAGAGCATTGGTTCGAGTGGGAGCAATGGCTACAGACGAAAATGTTAGAATTGATAAATTTAATGGCACAGATTTTGAATTTTGGAACATGCAAATTGAAGACTATCTGTATCAGAAAAAACTGTATGAGCCCCTTTTAGGGACGAAACGAGAAAAGATAAAGGATGATGAGTGGACTTTTCTTGATTGCCAAGCGCTAGGTGTTATTCAGCTAACGTTGTCTCGTAACATTATGTTTAACATAACAAAAGAGAAGACTACAGTGGGTCTCATGGCTGCACTCTCAAACATGTATGAAAAACCCTCTGCCTCAAATAAAGTTTATTCGATGCGTAGATTGTTTAATCTGAGAATGACAGAAGGCGCTTCGGTGGCTGAGCATCTAAACGAATTCAATATTGTGGTGACACAATTGAGTTCTGTATCTATCGAATTTGATGATGAGGTTAGGACTTTGATTCTTCTATCTAGTTTGCCAAAAAGTTGGAATGGTAATGTAACGGCAGCGAGTAATTCTTCGGGAAAAGAAAAATTGAATTACAATGTTATTCGAGATTTAATTCTGAGTAAAGAAATTCACATGAGGGAATTAAGGGAAACATCAAGTTCTGCCCGGAATACAAAAGCCAAAGGAAGATCAATAGGAAAAAACCCGAATCGTAACAGATCAAAATCCAAACACAGAAGCAAGTTAAGAACTGGAGAGGGATGGAGTTGTTGGAACTGTGGAAAGAAGGGACATCTAAAAGGAGAGTGCCTAACATTGAATAAGAACAAATGTGCTCAAAATCAGAAGTCCGCTAATGCTGCAACAGAGGAGATTTATGATGCTTTGATCTTAAGTATTGACAGCCCTCTTGAATCTTGGATTTTATATTCTGGGGCATCATTCCATTCTACTTCACAAAGGGAAAGCATGGACAATTACATTGGTGGTGATTTCGAGAAGTTTTATCTGGTTGGTGATGAACCTTTGAAGATTGTGGATAAAGGGTACGTAACAATCAGGTTGTCAAACGGATCTGCTTGGAAGATACATAATGTCAGACATGTGCCTGGTTTGAAAAGAAACTTGATTTCTGTTGGACAACTTGATGATGAAGGTCATGTTGTAACCTTCATGGGTGGTTTGTGGAAAATCACCAAAGGAGCCTGTAGACTTGACTTTTTGTGCCCCCTTTCGGAAGACGAATAGCCCTACAGTTCGGACTCCCGTGGTTCTGAATCTGATTTCACAAGTGCAATGTGAAACAGAAAAAACACAAAAAGAGTCCAAATCTGGCAATTCTTTTTGAAAAATCGATGTTTGAATCAAAATGCCAAAAGTGGACTGCTTTGCTAGATTACAGAGTCACCACCTAAATATTTTTGGAAAATTTAGGAACCCAAAACTCGTGCCAAAGGCCATTAGTCCATTATCACCAAAGTGTCTTGGCTTGGGAACTTAGGTAAGAGAGGGGAAGGTCATGAATTGAGCACCACATTCGCCCGATCAAGGATCAGCCTCTACTAATCATGATGTGATTCTTATTTACAATATATGCTCTTGTTCCGATTATTAGCTAATATTACTGTGTGATGCACACACAAGGTATCGACTAATTTGCAAGAGTTGGAACATTTGATTTCATGTTTTGTTCTGAAAATTGTTTTGAATTTGCCACTTGAAAAAGTGGGCTAAAATGGTCATTTTAATCAAATTATACCAATTCAAGCAACTAGCCTTCATCCACAGGTATTCAAACAGTTATATCATTTAAGCAATTAGCCTTATGGAAGTATGCTTTCACATGGCAACAACCACACTCATGCAATATGCTAAAGCAATAAAAGCTGACCTAGTACATTGAGCCAAAACAAAGTAAATTATTAGAAAAATATACATGTTCCTAATTAAATGCAGTATGATGCACACATTATATACTTTTATAGACCTAGCTACGAGCATGGCATATGATTCCATTCAAGACATGCGAGAAAGCACACAGTCAAGTAATGAATTTGAACATTGATATTGGGTTAGCATGATGAGCCGAGCCTTAGATGCATGCAAGACAATGGATGCAAGGGATAAGAATGCTAATTTTAATTGATGCTCTATTCTAACCATCATAAGCAAGTAAGTAAAAGGGAGAAAGACGTGGGGTTGGAAGACATACAACTTATTACATGTTTTTCCCTCGTGCAAGAGAGTGTGAATCAAAATCCAAAAGTCCAAATTAAACTACTTATTACAAAACCGAATGAATAAATAAGAATTAACTAGCTAACTATGCTATTACAACAAGGATAACCACGACAAGTAATCTAACTATCTAAGTATAATTAACTATAACAATTACAAATTAACAAGATTAGTACCACTAACAATTAACAAGACTAATTATAATAACAAGACTAATGGATTAATTAATCACAACAATAATAATTAAATTAATTACAACAATGATCATGAGGTATGCAAGGATGCGAAAGGGTTGCATGCACGTGAACAATGTCCAAGAACAGTTTTGTCTGCCCAGGCTTGCTCTGTTTCGCCTTCAGCCACTGCCTTATGTTTTCTACGCAAATACATTGCTAACCAAACATTGATGACCAGCCGACCCTCAATGAAACCCGGCCAGGCCTAAAGAAGACCGATCGTGCCTCAATTTTGTGCAAAACTCTGTTTTGTGTATTGAAGTGAAAACAGTGCAGACAGAGTGTTCTAGACTCTGTTTGTCCCTCCTACACTTCTCTATCATGGAAAAGCCTCGAGAGAAGGTTAGAATTGTTTCCAAAACCATCAATGAGCAAATTGATTGCTTGATGCTTTCGATGTACAATTTGGACAAAAAATCAATAAATGGAATGAACAACAACCACCCCTCCCTCCTATCATGGAATGAACTCAAAGAAGGAGGTAGAGATGCTCCAAGATTCATCAAAACATCATGAATTGATGTAATACAACTCTTGACACAATGGATTCGGCATAATATCTGGTTGAATCCCAAGCAATATAACTCATTTTCTTTATGTGGGTTGATTCATTTTAAGCCAAATTCATTAGTCTGTGCCATTCTTTAATCGATTAAGTCCAAGATGATTGTTACATCCACTAAGAAGTACGTCAAGCGTGAGGTGATTCTCAACATGAAAAAGAGACTACACCGTTGGCAATGAATCTCTGTAAAGATTAAGCCATTAAACGTAAATTTCTAATTCACATTTTGAATAGCCGTCAACCGATTGAAACAACTCTCAAATGAAAGAGATGAATGCCAAGTTGATTTATTAAAGTGAAGTTCATGGATTAAACATGGAAATAAGTTAAAGAAAAGCTAAGCATAATACACAACAAGCTATGTAAGCAAACTTATGAGACAACAACTAAACTAATCAAAGCATGAACTATTTAAAAAACTTAAAAGAGCCCTAAAATAGCCCTAAACAGATGAAAAAACAATGGCTTAGAATGCATGAAAAGAGCCAAAAAAGCTAATCAATGAAGAAAGAAAACAAAGCTAGTAAATAAAAACAAGCAGGGGCGGCTAATCCCTCAACTTTTGAAACCTCAAAGCATGATTTTTAGCCATTTTTAAACTATGAAAAATCAGTATAGAGAACAAAGAAAAAAAAGTGTAAAAGTAAGGGTTTGAGCTATAGGTAAAGGTGTAGAAAAAGTGTAAACAGTCTCTATCCTTTTGGTAGCTCTCCAAACCCAAACTCAAACACTTAGAATAGAATCAAAACAACACAAAACAACAAGAACTAGATAGTAAATGAAAGAAAAATAAGTAAAAGAGAGGATGTCAAGCTTATACCTCTTGACAAAGGTAGCTCTTTGTTTGTGATCAAACTAAGCTCTAACACACTCTCAAGCTTGAATTATGGTGTTCAAGGCTCAACCAAGGTTCTTAAGTTAAGGTATGAAGGTGTATGTGATGTATGGATATGAGTTCAAGGTTATAGGTTAGCTCAAAGTATTGCTTACACAAGAAGAAGGAGAAGAAGGAGCTCTCAAGGTGGTATATAGGCTTTCTTGAAATTGTTCAACCCTTAAACGGAGATATATGGTCGTTTTTATAGAATTTGAGCCAAAAATATCATAAATATCTTTAAAAATGGACAGTTGGTGGGCTCCCGCCCAAAACAGTGTTTCTCGCTAATAAGACCCGGTAGGCCTTCAACAGCCACAGTCGGCACTCACTAAGGCAATCTTAGCCTCAATGTGTTCCCTGTTTTTACGCCCACTTGAGCATAGGGTGGCACAAGGTGTAAAAATGGATTTCTTAGGTATGATTAGTTGAAATATGGAAGGTTAGGGATTGTTTCGAAGCTTAAACAAGGCTCTTTTGGTTAAACCTCGAACCGCGCACAACACCACTTTCATCATCGAGCGTACAGGGAAAAACGCTCAAGCCTTGAGTGCGGTCAAAAATGGGGTGTCCACAGTTACCCCTCTTTGACAAAGCTCAAAGTCATAAAGTGACATAAGTGAATGTCAAAGCCCAGAGACAACCCATTTTACAAGGCCGCAAGGCTCAGGCAAGAAATCAAGACAAAAACGCAAAGATTGAACTCGAGGGCAAAATGCAAAAAACGAAATGCAACAAGTAACTTATGATCATGCAATGAAACATAATGTAAATGAAGCAATGCAATGAAACATAACGTAAATGAAATAGCACTACACTCTAACAAGAATGCAACGTTTGAAGGAAAATACAAATCAAAGCAAAATAAACCTCACCGTGTTTCACAAGGAAAGAAGTAAATAAATAGGTACGCCTCACGTGAAAAGGATAGAGAAGCACAAACCAACCTACGTCTCATGTAGAAAGGATGTAAGAAAATGAAAACCTAACTGCACCTCACATAGGAAGAGGGAAGGGCGACGCAACCATTGAGCGCACCCGAGGTCTCAACTGAGATCCTAACGCATCACACATGAGAGGAGGAAGGGTGGTGTGAACAAATAGGTGTACCTGATGTTTTTAACTGACGTAAACAATCCTAACGTGTCGCACACGAGAGGAGGAAAGGTGGTGTGAACACCGGGCGCACCCGATGTTTTTAACCGAGGGGTACAATCCTAATACATCACGCGCGAGAGGAGGAAAGGTGGTGTGAACACCGGGCGCACCCGATGTTTTTAACCGAGGGGTACAATCCTAATGCATCACGCGCGAGAGGAGGAAAGGTGGTGTGAACAAACAGTAGCACTTGATGTTTGAAACCAAGGTAAACAATCCTAACGCGTCGCACACGAGAGGAGGAAAGGAGGCGTGAACAAATAGGCGCACCTGATGTTTTTAACCGAGGTAAACAATCCTAACGCGTTGCACGCGAGAGGAGGAAAGATAGTGTGAACAACGGGCGCACCTACTGTTTTTAACTGAAGGAAAAAATCTTAATGCGTCGTACGTAAGAGGAGGAAAGATGATGTGAACACCAAGACATGCCCAAATGTTTTTCACCGAGGTAAACAATCCTAACGCGTTGCACGCTAGAGAAGGAAAGATGGTGTGAATAACGGGCTCACCCATGGTTTTTAACCGAAGGAAAACAACCCTAACGCGTGGCACGTGATAGGAGGAAAGGTTGGTGTGAGCATCGAGACATGACCAAATGTTTTTAACCGAAGGTACAATCCTAATGCGTTACACGTGATAGGAGGAAAGGTGGTGTGAAAACTAGGACACGCCCAAACGTTTTTAACCGAAGGTACAATCCTAACGCAGTACACGCGATAGGAGGAAAGGTGGTGTGAACATTGGGACACGCTCAAATGTTTTTAACCGAGGGTACAATCCTAACGCATTACACACGATAAGAGGAAAGATGGTATGAACATCAGGACACGCCCAAATGTTTTTAACCGAAGGAAAAACAATCCTAACGCGTCGCTCGTGATAGGAGGAAAGGTTAGAGTGATAAAAGAACAAACGAATCGCATAAGTAGGAATTTAGAAATAAACATGGATTCTACACAAAGATATGCAAAATCAAAACAATCAAAGTGGTGTAGTAAAGTGAAAGCCAATTTACCCACGTGTTGAAAGAATGAACACAGCGCACCGTGTAAAATGGATGATGATTTTATTGCGGCACGAATAATTTTATCTAGAACTCCTCCGAATGAACCGTACATACAATATCGTTTGTTAACAACATAACATATAGAAGATTTAGGCAAAACAATTTATAAACTAACAGAACAGCTTAAACAAAATTAAACAGATCAAATTACAGCTTAAAACTGTGAGTTAAATAAATGAGTTATGAATCAAATCATGCATTCATGCAATAAATCCAAATGAACAAAATTCTTTCTTTTCTTTTCCATTCTTTTCATATTTTTGTTTTCTTCTTTTTTTGCTTTTATTTTTTTTTTCTTGCTCTCTTTTGGTTTTCTTTTCTCTACTGTTTTTTTCTTTTCTTTTCTTTTCACTGTTTTTTTCCTCTTTTCTTTTTTTTTTCTTCTTCTTTTTCTTCACCTTTTTTATTATTATTGTTTTTCCTTTTATTTTCTCCTTTTTTCTAATTCCATAATACAAGAAATAAAATAAAGTAAAACAAAAACTGAACTGGGTTTTCACTGAGAGCCGGCCAGGCCTCAATGAAGCATGGCCGAGCTTCGAGACAACCGACCGGGATTCGATAGCGGTAGGGGCAGTTTTGGCCATTCTGCATGATTTATTTGTTTAAAACAAACTCAAACCCTATTTTCTCACACGTTCTCATCCGTAACACCCTCTCTCTCTCTCTCTCTCTCTCTCTCTCTCTCTAAACCCCTCCTCTCTCTCTAGATTTCCCCTTTTCTTGAGTTACCCAACAACCCTCGCCATTTTTTCATCGAAACTCTTCCCCTCCTCTATATTTTGAATCTATTGGATTTTGGTTCGGAAAAGTTTTGGGTTTCTCATTGTTTTTGCCTTGTTTCTCATGAGTTTCCTTGGTTTTTGTGTACTCACTCTCGCGTTTTCACTTTTCCCTCTCATTTTCTCTCTCCTAGGGTTTAGCCCCTTACATTGTCCTTGCTTTCTCTTCATTTCCTCCATTTTTCTCTATGGCTAGTGACGAAGTTCTCATGCCAGACCCCGTCATTGGTATTTGGGCCACCTTAGGCACAAACATAGAGGCGAACGACGCTCATGCATTGCTTTCCCTTAGTGACAGGCCATTCGATGCGGCCACTTACTAGCCACGTACATACGTTCCGCCCCTAGGTGGCATTTTGAGATTCGAGGGCCTCATTCCTAGGATAGGCAAGGACATCTTGCTGCGTGAGCCCATGGAGCACTTGTCCGCCGATGCCTCTACGGTAAGCAACTTTCCTTTGTTTTGATGCATTGTTGAATGTCACAAGTAGATCACTAGTTAATGCTTCATACACTTCTCATTTACAGGTGATATCCAGGAGGATTGGTGGATACAGATCCATATCCGGCCCCCGGCGTTGGTATGAGAGACTGCCCGCGAAGGTCCGCGCACGTAGACACCCTATTTTTAACCGACCTTAAGACTTATATGTCATCGTTTGTGCACTCGATGATTGTGTATATTTGTGCTCATTTTGAGTGCCCGAAGTTCTCGGTGGAACGCCGTGTCTTTAAGCCTCTAAACTCTCTTTGTTTTGTACTTGTTTTTGGACCAAACCTTGGTGCCTCTTGCCTGGAGGGGGGAAGGGTGTTGTCGGCCACTTTTGGCTATTGTTGGCCACTTTTCCTCCTTGTCAGCCACTTGAGATGGTCAGTCGGCTAGGAGAGGTGGCCGGCTGGCCACTTGAAGTGGCTGACGGCCATTTTTCTCCTTTTTTAGATATTTTCTTTGCCAACTGTTGATCACTGATTCCCATCTCCATAAACGTGTATGGAGGGATGAAAGCAAGCTTTTTTCTTACATTTCTATATAAGGGGAGGTCTCTCCCCCATTTGAGAGGTTACAAAATTTTGTAAGCAAAATTTCCTCTCTCTCTCTCTCTCTCTAGAATCCTCTATCTTTCTCCATATTTTGTGCTTGAAAGTGAGAATTCTCTACACATTTGCACTAAGACCCATGACCAAACACCTTTATCTTGGAGCTGAGGTTCTTGGAGGCCTAGTTTGAGTTGTTAAGGCTGGTTTTAGCTTAAAATTGTTACTGTTTGTTGTTGTGCTTCAAAGGTATAAGGCTTACCCCTTTTAAGCTTTGTTGTAGTTACTTGTTTGGCCACGTTTGCATGCTATTTTGAGGCTGGTTTTAACCTCTAAAATCTCTATTTTTTATGGTTTAAAATAGTGGTTTGAGGTTTGTTTTGGAGTTAGGGGTGGTCCACCCTCTTTTGTAGCTTGTTTGCTAAAGTGTTGTGCCATTTTTCAAAGCTTTTAAAGAAAATTTTTTTGGCCTTTTAACCACTGAATTCTAGGGGAAATTCAGTGGCAAAAACTTAGTTTTGAGGTCCAAAATATGAGGGGGTGGCCTTCCCTCCATGTGTCTTGTTTGCAAGTGTAGATAGCCTAACACGTAAGCATGTTTTTCTACCATTTTTTGTGACTTGATCTCAGCATGTTTTAGCTACTGATTTGGCCTACTTTAGCTGTGTTTTGGGCTGCTTTGATCATATGAGTTATGTTTTGTATAGTTATAGTGCAAATGCCTTCACTAGCTTAGTGTTTTAAGGCCTCTGACATGTTTTGTATGAGATGGTTGCATGTTATAGCATCATTTTACATGTGATTTCAGTGTATATAGCTCTGTCACACTCTCACTTATTTCACTCTTTCATTGCTTTTGAGAATTGTGTCTGGAGTCTTGCTTGCGAGCTAACAAATGAGCATGCTTTTCTTGCCTTCTATGCTTCAATCTTAGCATGTTTTAGCCACTGTTTCAGCATGTTTTAGCTCTTTTTTGAGCTAGTTTGGTCATTTGAGCTTGATATTGCATGCCTCTAGTGTTGTGCTCTTCACTAGTTTGGTTGCTTTTGGCTTTTGAACATGTTGTGCATGTGTTGCTTGCATGATTTAGTGCCATTTTTCATGCCATTTTAGCACTGAAAAGTCTGCAACCTCCCTCTATTCTTCACTTTTTTAATTTTCTTTGAAAGTGGTCTTGAGCCCCTTGTTGGCTTGAGTGTGAACTTGAGGCTCTCATGCCTAATGGTTTTAACCCTCTCTTTAGGGTTCCTCCTAACCAACAACATGAGGCCTCTTTCATGCTCAAGGCACTTATGGCTTAGGCCATCTTTCCAATTAGAGGACTTTCACATTGGACTTAATCGGTTAAAGGATTAATCGGTAATTTAAAATGTGTAAACAAAATGAATCAAGTAAAACTTGAGCAAAATAAGCATTTGTGTTGTATTACATGTGTTTGGATTGGACATTAATCCAAACACAAGAAATGTGGGACGATTCATACTCAACGTGATGAAACATGTCACGTTTCTTGGTCGCTGTCACCCTTAATCATGCATGATAGGGTGGTGGTCCTTTGAGTCTTATTTGTGCATTCATTTAAGCTTGTACAAGCTTGACTCTTTGGCCATCATGTATTGAAAATGCTTGATTGGTGGCTTGAGAGCCAAGTGCCATACTCCTTTGAGCTTGAGAAATGATAAGAGGGTGGCAGTACACACATTCCTTGAAAAATGCATTGCTTTGCCTATGTTGCTCTTTGTTGTAGCAAAAATAGGAGTCTGGAAGAAGCTATGGCCGACTGGCCACTTGAAGTAGCCGATCGGCAACTTAGACTAGCCGACCGGCCAATTAAGGTGGCCGAGAGCCACCTTTTGTGGCCGACCGGCCACCAGTCCATTATTGTGCAAAAGTGTTCCTGTTTTGTGCAAAAGTGTTCTTGTTTTGGAGCAAAAGTGTTCTTGTTTTGGGCGGTCGAGTCAAAATTTGCCGATCGGCTTGCGAATCGAGGGCAAACCCTTGGCGAGCCCAAGTCTGGCTCTGGAGTCGAGTCGTATGTGAGGTCAAAGGCGGCGCCCTTGGCGAATCTAGGGCGTATACCGGCATGAAGGGCGCCCCCAAAACAAAAATGCAAAATGTATTCGAAGTTGCTTGTTTGCTCGAGCGGCCGTTTATGTGCTCGAGCAGAGAATGTTTGGTTTCAGAAGTTTGACCTGTCTGCAAAAGTACTGGGTTAGTGTATTTGATGCCCGAGCGGGGCATTCCACGCTTGAGCAGACCATGTTATATCAGTTCATGAATCTGATATTTTATATCACTTTTTTAGTCTTCTCTCTCTCTAAAACTCTCCAAAATTCCAGATCGAGAGCTTCTCTCTCTAGAAGTCATCTTCTCTCTTTGATTTCTCCAAATCTATTGGGATTTAGACTTAAGTTCTTCACCAAAGTTGGTTATCATCTGGAGGGATTCGTTGTGTGCGGTGAAGATCGAGTTTCGACACCGTTGATTTTGGGGGTTTCATCTCATTTCTTCTTCAAAACATGAGGTAGGGATTTTCTTAGAGTTATATATTTGTTTTTGGAAGATCTAGATGATTTTCGAAATCATCCTTTGATTAGCTTTGAAAAATTGATTGTTGATTTCAAGATAAGTGATTTTGAAAGAAGAAATTGAAGGTTTTGAACCATATTGATTGAAGAAAGATGATTTTGGGGAAATTCTTCTAAATATTTTGGAGATGAATGGTTTTGGTGAGAAAAATTGAAAATTGGGTCTTTTCTTTGAAAGATGTTGAAAATCCTTGAAAGATATTGTCATATTTATTTTGTGTATAAGAATAAATGGATGTTTTAAAATTTGTTTATTTGTATATAAATGACGAATTTTGTGAAAAAAAAAAATGAGGAATGTTGTTTATTTTGGAAATTATTGTCAAAATGTTGATTTAGTCCTGAATTGACTAAATCGTTGAGATTGCTCGAAATATGGGAATTACGTTATTCTCTTGAATGAATTTGATATAAAAGTATATATATTCATCTTGTGGAATTGTGTTGAAAAGAGGATTGGGAATTTTGATCACAATGGTATATTGTGTGGAACAATTGAATATGGAAGTAATGTTGCATTGCATTATTAAGCATACATTGGCATTTCAATTCATTGGACTATGTTAAGCTTTGGAAATTTGCATTGAGAAAAGAATATTGGGAAATAGATTTTCATGAAATGGTTTTGAGGTAAATACGGTGGTAAGTCTTGATAGGTGGTGTAGATGAAATTGTTCAAGTTGGCCTGAGTGTCCTTGGTGAAAGACTAGAAAGTCTCGCAGATAGGTGTCGAGTCTTCCGGTTAATACCGATAAAAATGACAATTGGTAGTACTCGTATAGTCTACTTGCAGACACCGACCTAGGGATTACCAGAGTTATATTTACCACCCCCTTTAATTAAATTGATAAATTTTGAATAGTTGAAGTTGCATAACATCATTGAGCATGATGGTTTTCAAAAGATGAAGATGTGTTTTATTTTCAAAAAGGCATGGCATGGCATGTGCATTCATCTCTTAAGACTTGTATAAAATGTATATACTTTATTAAGGATTTCCTACTGGGCTTTATGCTCACCCTATCGGATTTTTTTACAGGAAAAGACGTGGTGAATTTGCCTAATTGAGCGCGTGGAAATGTGTGTGTTAAGAGCACTAAAGTTCTCATTTACTGTAATCCTATTTGTAAGCCAAGGGCTATGTATGTGTGGGTTTGAATAACCATTTTGTGTACCGGGCTTAAGTCTTGGAAGATTGTAAACCCTTGGGGTTGCTTATTTGGTTATTTACTTATTGTTGAATCAATGTAATATCGCATGAGGAACTATTATTATTATGTAATGCAAGTATGAGAAGTTATATTTGGTTTTCTTTTAAGAGAGCCATGATTGTTACGTTATCATTTGGGCTAAAAATTTAGGGCATTACAAAAGTAAAAAGAGAGCAAAAAACACAGTATGAGATTTAAAACATATGCTTCTTTTCACATAAGATGCCAAATTTTTTGCATAATTGGTTAAATCGCCTATTTAATTTCTCTGCAATGTCATTTCTATTCTCCAATCTTTTCGCCCAATTTCATATTGTCATGGAAGTTGGGTTTTGAGATTTATAAGTTTAATTTTTTTTTTAAATATCTGTGGATAAAATATAAATCTGATGGAGAAATTTGAAATATCTTTGGGTAAGATATAAATTTGATGAAGAAATTTAAATTAGAGTCAAACTCTCTGTCGAAGAAATTTGAATTAGAGTCAAACTCATTTTTTAACTTTATATATTTTGAAAATCTTTTATCCATATAATATCATATATATCCATGCCCTAAGTAATTAAAAAGTGAAATAAAAAATACATGGTGACCGTTCATTGTACATTTTACATGGGCCAAGTATCATGTGTTTCAGAACTGCACTTTGTCTGGAATTTCAGCTTTGACAATGTTATCAGAATTGTTAGGAGTGAGTAACTTATCATTTTCATCCAAAACAATGACTATGTGGGCATGTGGTAAGCCTCTTGTTTGGTACTCAATAATATATGCATATGCTAAAACCTTCCCGAGTACATGTTTTGTCAGAATGTCGGTCTTTATCTCATTAAATTTTGAATGAAATATTTTTGTCAGCAAATCAGGACGATCATGTAGTGATTGTCTAGGTAGCAACTCGGCTTTAATTTCAAGCCAATTTGGATTGCAGGTCATTGTAAGGAAAAGATTAGGTTTTCCATATTTTTGGACCAGAGCCATTGCATGTGGGTCGAGTCAATCCTAACATTAATTTTTTGGACAAAATTTATTTGAATTTTTTCAAATTCTTGCGGGAAAATTATTTGAACTTGTTAGGTTTTTATTGTTGGCAACCCCGTTTGACAAAACTCCTTTGAGTTGTAATTTTATTCGCATTTTTATTTCAGTGAGGCTATGAGTTTATTAGATGCAAATTCAAACCCGAATCGAGCCCTGCAGAGAAGTTTGTGATGTTAATGCTTTCAAGATTGCCACTTCGCTGATTATTACGGGGGTCGAGCTGACCGGCTCGCGGCCGAAGCAAAATGCAAAATTGCATTCAAAATTGCATGTCTGCCATTGGTCGCTCGAGCCAAGAAGATCTCGCTCGAGCGAAGGTTTGCTCGCTCGATCCAAGGAGTTCTCGCTCGAGCCAAGGATTGCGTCCATACAAAACCTGAAAGAGTATATTCCTCGCTCGAGCCAAGGATCCGTCGCTCGAGCCAAGGGACTAGTAGAAATCATGAAAAATACACTACTCGCTCGAGCCAGTAAAGCTTCGCTCGAGCGAGCCTCAGAATCCGGATTTCTCAAGAAGTTTGTTTTCTTCCCAATCTAGGATTACTTTTGGTTCTCTATAAATACTTGGTTTTCTCCCAAAACTAAGGTATTGATTGAATTCCTCCAGATCTTCTTTTTGGTTCTTGAAGGTTTATATCTGGGGATATTTTGTTATTTTTCTTTGATGTTTTATTGAGTATTCAACTCATGGTTTAAAGAGAGTACATCAAAGGTTTGTTTGTTATACACAAAAGAGAGAGTTGTTCTTCAGTTGTGGATTCTGAAGAATTCGAGCCTGAAGCTTTGGTGGAATCCAGAGTGGCTCATCCGAAAGACAATTTCGTGGTGAAGATGGGGTTGGAAGAGGCACATAGAGGTCGGTTCAATTAGGCGTTATGGATTCGCTAGATAATTGAGAGTATACCTGTGTAATTCCTTTAATTCTTCTTAGTGGATTGTCTTGTGGCAGTTGCCCGTGGTTTTTTTATCATAGTTGGAGGTGTCCAATTGTGGTTTTTCCACGTAAAAATCATTGTGTCTCTTTCTCTTGATTGTTTGATTAGGATTGTTATATTCTGTTTAAAATTGTTACATAATCACAAATCAACATCTAGAGGGTTTCTAGATTTTTCAGAACTTCTAAACAAAATTAAGTTAAATTTTTATGTCCAAGCAATGCTCTTTTTTAGTCCATTTTCCAACAGGTTCAATAGGTTCAAACTATTCTAAACAATTTGAAAAACTGCCCAGCAGTTCCGAACAGTTTTAGACAATTTTAAAACTGCAAGCAGTTAGTAGATCTATCCAATTTTGAAACTATATCTATTCAGGGTTGATTGCACCTGTTTATTCAAATTCATATATGTCCGAACAGGCACCTCTTGCCTATAAATACTGGATCATTCCAACAATGTTGATCATCCTAAAAATCTAGGGAAAAAAAAAAAGTTGTTTCCTTCCTATTTTTACTCCATTATACATTATTCTACATCTTAGTTATTTAAAGAAAATTCAAAGAGTATAGAACATAGGCTCTAGTTCGCCGTACAGATTGTTTGGAGTGCTACTACAATCTATGTAGATCATTGTATTTTGGGAGATTGACGCCATTTATTCGTAAGCACCGAAGCGGAGCGAATCTATCTTAAGGACAGAATGTCACACACTTGACTTGATATTTTTGTATTTTTTCGGTTTGGTAAATAAATTTTGTAAGTAATTTATTTTTATTTGTTTGATTTTGTTTCACATTATTTATTTTACACAGAAGATTGTTCCAACAATCTTAAGAAAGAATCGAATTATTCTATTTATACAGAATTTTTCGTTTGTTTCCTTTACTTCCTTTCTTCTTCTTACAGAAATTAATTTTCTGTGTGTATACAAAATAATATTCAGGTTGGAAAATAGAAATTGTAGTAATTTACTGTTTAACAAATAGTAGTAATATACTGTTTATTTTCTTTAACAACTAATTGTAATATACTGATAGTCATTAACAATTCAAAATATTTATTTGTGAAGTTGGTCAGAAATTAATTTTGGTTTTCATAAATAATTTTTGAGTTTTCATTAATTAAAATTCTATTTTCAGTATTTTAATTTTTGAAATGTTACAAAAATATTTTTCTGTGTGGAATTAATTTGTTTTAATAAATATTTTATTTTCAAATTAATTGGAAATAAAAGTTACAATTCTTGTTTCTTTTATTTTTACAGTATTAATTCTATGTTTATGGTTTAAATTTTCTGTGTAGTATAAATTTCTAATTATAATTTTGTTTTATAATTTAGAATTCATGGCTACTGAAACTAATACTCAAACAAGTACTAGTGTGGTGACTGCAATGGCACCAACCCCTCCTTCTGTTTTGACAGTGCTAGTCAATCACAGTGAAAAGCTAGAAAATTTCGTAGGAACTAATTTTAAAAGATTGCAGTAGAAAATGTTATTCTATCTTACTATTCTAAACCTAGCGCGTTTTCTCCGTAAGAATGCTCCTACTCTGAAAGAGGATGAAACCAACCGGCAAGTAGTTGCTGCGATCGATGCCTGGAAACATGCTGATTTCCTTTGCCGGAACTACATCTTGAACAGACTTGATAGCACATTATACAACATCTACAGTTCAGTCAATATGGCAAAGGAACTTTGGGAGTCCTTGGAGAAAAAATACAAAACAGAAGATGTTGGCTCAAAGAAATTTGTGGTTGGCAAATTCTTGGACTTTGTGATAATTAATTCTAAGACTATGATCAGCCAAGTTCAAGATCTCCAACTCATTCTGCATGACATTCATATAGAAGGCATGTCTCTTAGTGAATTTTTCCAAGTTGCTGCCTTAATTGAAAAATTACCATAAGGCTAGAAGGAATTCAAGAACTGCCTCAAACACAAACGTAAAGAAATGACTCTGGAGGAATTGATTGTGGGTTTGAGAATTGTGGAGGACAACCGCAATTCTGATAAACGAGCTGGTAAGCATCCAATGGAGTCTAAAGCTAATGTGGTGGAACATGCTCCAAAAGCAAAGAAACGGAAGTTTTCCAGAGAAAGTTCCTCACAAGGCTGTAAAGGGGGGAAACTAAGAAGTACAAGTTTAATGGCAAATGTTACATCTGTGACAAAGAGGGACATCGGGCTAAAGATTGACGTAGCAAGCACAAAGGCAAAGGAAGATCAAGCAAGAAGCATACTCAAGCTAATATGACCGAAGTGGACAAAATTTCCAATGGTGTTAAGGATATAAATCTTTCTGCAGTTGTTTCCGAGGAAAACTTGTCGAAAATCCTAAAGAATAGTGGATGAACACTGGTGTTACTTGCCACATCTGTGCCAACAAAGAGATGCTTACATCTTATTCTGTAGTGGACAACGGCGAACAACTATTTATGGGCAACTCCTCAACTTCTAAAGTTAAAGAACAAGGAAAGATTGTTCTAAAGATGACATTTGGAAAGGAACTCACTCTCAACAATGTGTTGCATGTACCAAACATTCACAAGAATCTGGTCTCCGGATCTCTGTTAAGTAAAAATGGGTTTAAGCTAGTGTTTGAGAGTGATAAATTTGTACTTACTAAGAATGGGATGAATGTAGGAAAATTTTACATGTCTCATGAGCTTTTCAAACTAAATGTAATGACTGTTGTCCCCTCTATTATTAATAATAATACATGTTCTTCCTACTTACTTGAGTCTTCAAATTTATGGCATAGTAGACTAGACATGTTAATTATGGACCTTTGTGTAGATTAATTAATATGGAATGGTTACCTAAATTTGACATTGATTTAAATCATAAATGTGCAATTTGTGTTGAGGCAAAATTAACTAAAACTCCTTTTTATTCAATTGAACGAAGTACGAAGCCACTTAAATTAATTCATAGTGATATTTGTGATTTTAAATCAATTCAAACTAGAAGTGGAAAAAAATATTTTATCACTTTCATAGATGACTATACCAGATATAGTTATGTTTATTTAATTCGAACCAAGGATAAATCTTTGGAAACTTTCATTCAATATAAGAATGAAGTTGAAAATCAACTTGGTAAGAAAATTAAAAAAACTTAGAAGTGATAGAAGTGGTGAATATGAATCACCTTTTGGTGAGTTTTGTAAAGAATATGGAATAATTCATCAAACCACCGCTCCTTACTCACCTCAGCAAAATGGAATTGCTAAAAAAAAAAATAGGACTTTAAAAGAAAATGATGAATACCATGTTAATAAGTTCTAGATTACCTCAGCATTTGTGGGGGGGAAGTAATACTTTCTGCTAATTATATTCTTAATGAAGTACCTCGAAAGAAACTAAATCAAACACCTTATGAAATGTGGCATGGGAAAGTACCATCCTACTTATCACGTAAGACAAAATGTATTGATGGGAAATATGGATGATTTTTCTCTCTTACCCTCATTTTGTAGTTACATTTTTTTTCACATGACTGGATTTTGTTAAAGATTTAAAAATGAAGTAACAGAAGAGGGACAATGACACTTGTGTAAGGATCAAAGTGGAATTTGAGTAAAAGTATAGGAGGTTGACTATCACGATTTCATATGTAGGGATCAAAGTGGGATTTGAACAGAAGTGCAAGGGATTAACTGTTATGATTTCATGTGTAGAGGCCAAAGTGAGATTTGATGTAAAATGTAGGGGTGCAGAGTGTAATTTACCTAAGATTTAAAAATGAAGTAACAAAAGAGGGACGTTGGCACTTGTGTAGAGACCAAAGTAGAATTTGAGTAAAAGTGCAGGAGGTTAATTATTATGATTTCATATGTAAAACCAAAGTAGGATTTAACTAGAAGTACAGGGGGTTGACTATCATTATTTTACGTATAGGGTCCAAATTGAGATTTGGTGCAAAATGTAATTTACCCAAAATGAAGTAAAAGAAGGACATTAACACTTGTGTAGAAACCAAAGTAGGATTTGAGTAAAAGTGCGCGAGAAGTTGACTGTCACAATTTCTTGTATAGAGACCAAAGTAGGATTTGACCAGAAATACATGAGGTTAACTATCATGATTTTATGTGTAGGGGCCAAAGTAAGATTTGGTGCAAAGTGCAGAGATGGAAAGTGTAATTTACCCAAAAAGTTTATTTTTAAAAATATATTTGCCATATATTTTTTTGGAGACATGTGATAAAATAATAATGTCAGATTAATCTAATTTTTTCTATGAATGACATATACTAAGGGTTCTACAAAAATGAACAGTTTGAATTATCGAAATAGAACTTTTGGTAAGCCCCATAAAGCGATCAAGTTCTCTCAAATCTAAACTCAATCCTAATTTTAGAAGTTGAAAATTAATATTTTTTATAGACCGAATGGTCATTCTCTTACAAATTATTACAAATTTAAATTAAAAATAGACACATCTATTATTCATTAAGAGACACTTCATCTTCTATATAAGGTGTAAGTTTCTCATTATTTTTTACATATATGACTTTTATTTTTATTTACTATACAAGAGAGAATCCAACCATTTTTTGATAACACATATTTGTCTTTGTTACAAGGATTTCTCCAAATTCAAAATTTTTTACTAGAAAATATATATGTGGTTGAGATTTATATTAGAACTAGGACCCATCATTTAAGAATTGAATCTAGATCATTATTCAGGATTCTCAATAAATTCTGAGTTTAAGTTTTTTCTTTCTTGCAATTTATACTTAGTTACTCATCGGCCAAATCACATTTGTATATCATCAATTTACTTTATATCAATGGTTCTATAACTTTCCAATACCGAACCATTTGTTTTTACTTTTCTCATCCCCTATAAAATATTGTTTCTGTGTTTGGTCGATGAATCCACATAGTTATAAATTTACTATGAAAATATTTTTCTAATGCCTGTTTCCTTTATATTATTATGAAGTTTTTCATTTAAAAAATATAACTACACTAAATGAAATGCCACGTGTAATGCACGTGGACACTACCAGTATATATAAAATTAAAGTAGGAGCTGGGAATGGAGATGGTATGGTGCAATGTTTTAGGGCTGGGAATGATTTTGATTGCAGGTGCAAGAGTGGCTCCAGTGATCTCTCCCTCTCTAGTGTACATTTTGGCATTTTCTAGGAAGCTGAGTATAAGTAAATTTAATATACATTTTTTTTTATCCAGTAATGTCTAATGTGGAAGAGAGAGAGTTGTTTTGAATATTTCAATTGATTATCATATCGTTATATTTAAAAAGTAATAATTTATTAATAAGCACTCGTGCAAAATACAACAAAAAATGGGTGTTTTAATCTCAAGGGTTGACTTAGTGATTGTAACTTGAGATTTGGGAGTGTGTTCCTTTTCCGTTTCAAGTTCAATTCTCATTAGGTGATATTAATTTTTTGGGGTCATACCTGTGAATTCTGTCTGAGATTTGCCCGACCTTTACAGAGGGAGCGCTTTGCATGAATTCTAAAAGTAATCAAAATACACGTAAACTGACCAGATACTCAATTTTATAAAAAAAATGGGGAGTTCTATACAAATGATGTCGGATTGGGTGCAATTGCCCTTCCACCAATATGGATTGGTCTTGATTTTTAGCCACTGTATTTTTGTAAATTGCCTCAATCTAATGCAACTTCTATTGATATAGTATCATTTTAAATTAATATGGACTGATTAAGTCTATATTTTATCATTAAATTATATTTTTGTGTATTTATGATATGTTTTTATTTTATAAAAAATAATAAAAAGTATTATTAGAGTGAATATTTCTGAAAATTTTATTTTTATAATAATATATTATAATTATGATGTCACGATTTGATTTCATTTGACTCAACAGTTAAACTATTAACCCTTAATCTGTTCATTTTTCTACTTTGCTCAATGGTCCGATTTTAGCAATTAACTTTTGCATTAAGTGGTTTGTTTCTTTCTTTGCTTTTGTTTTATTCATTCCCTAAAGAGGAAAAAAAAAACATTTTGCATTAATTAAAGGGAGGTTTACATATTAGTGAAATAGATTTAAAAAAAAAATTACACAGACATGAAAGGGGGCAATTCAAAGTTGCATCCTCACAGCTTTTGAATTGCACAACACCACACAAGGAGTTACACGCCTCATGTTTTATTAAAAAAAAATAAAATAAAAAATTATCTTTTACCTTGCATTGTCATTTTCGCTTATGCTCAGTCTCAAATAAACCATCCATGTCTTATTTTAGAACATTGTAAACCTAGTGGTTCATAAGACTATTATATTGTATTTAGTTGAGGGATTTGAGGAGGGATTTGGAAAGGAAAATGGAAAAAGTAGGTGAAATATGAATAAAACATACTTATATTCATATTTCACCTAGTTTCACATACCTTTTTCATTTTCCTTTTCAAATCTCTCCTAAAATCCCCCAACTAAATATAACGTTAATATCTTCAAAACTGACCAGGATAAGGCTAAAAAGGCCCAATCATATAGGGATGATCTCTAAAATTATTCTCAAAATTAGATTCAAAAGAATCAGAGATTCCAGAGCTCACCCAAGGCTGCTAATGTAAACTTGTCATTTTTATTTGTCATGTGGAAAGTAAACTTGAGTCGTTTTTCTTTATTTCAACAACCACATGCAATTTTGCCATGGCTCTGACTTTCTCTTACCACCGAAGCCGTCTTCCAAAATGATATGGGCTAGCCTACGGCCGCTACCCTGCTACCAAAGTTTTATTTTATTTTTGAATAAATTACATTTTGCCCCATTATTTTTGGTTATCTTTTTACATTGATTATTGATGGTTTTTATTTTTTAGTTTTTTATTTTTTACTTTAACCCTTTATATTTTAAATTTTTTTTTCAATACTCTAAAATTTAATTTTTGTTCAAAAGTAGATTGAAAATGCCATGTTTACTATCACATGATATAAAAAATATATTATTATATTATAATATAGGTTTGTATTAAAGTTATGAGTTTATATAATAAAATATTTTTATATCACGTGACATTTAATTTATTATTTTTGTCTAATACTGGACATAATTATTTTCAAAAAAAAGAATTAAAATATAAAGGACAAAACTGAGGAAAAAAATTTAAAAATCAAAAAAAAAAAAAAAAAATGATCAAACATGATGGGGCAAAGTATAATTTATCCATTGAAAGTAAACCTTTGTAATTTTCTTTCTTTCAACTATCACAATTTTGTCATCACCTGACTTTGGTACCTACCTGATAAACCCATGTAATTGACTAACGATGAAGTGGGATAGAGGCATGTACATGTGCCAAGTAAAACATGCACTGTTGTTGATATTGCTCAAATCCTGTTCCCACTTTGCCAGCCAAAATGTTTATTTGATAGTAAACTAGGGCAAAAAAAAATTTAATATGGTTATTGAGAGAAATGAAATGAAATGACTTTCGCATTAGGTCATAAATTAATGTGATGATAGCACTTTGTATAATTAGAATGTTTTAGTTGTTGAAGGAATGGATAGTTCCACATTATCACTAGATAAACCATGTAATAAAAATCAACTTGAAAGTAACAAATCTTATTATTTTAAGGGGCACTTACCAATTAGATTTATTTATTTACACGTCTTAACTGATAAATTTATCACTATAAAAATAAAAGATTGATAAATTTATCACTATAAATTTATTCATAAAAACAAAGAGACTGATAAATTTATATCACTTGGTAAATTTATCAATAGGACTTAATAGGCAATAAGTCTCAAAAGTAGGACCAATTGGTAATTTTCTCTTATTTTAATAGAAAAAAAATTAATTTGAAACACTAAATGTATTTATTCTAAGAGCTCTAAATAATTTTGGGGGGCTTATATGTAAATCTCAATAAGTGAACTTATTATCCAATAGATCCTATAATAATTAATGACATTTTTCATTAAACACTATTAAAACACAATCACTAATTGTTAATTTTTAGTGATAATTTAAAAAATTTATCACCAAAAATGTAACTAATTAAAAAATTTAGCGACAGTTTAAAAAAATTGTCATAAAATGTCAATAATTTTCAACTTTCAGCAACAATTTAAAAAATTCATCACAGAAAAATATTACTAATTGTAAGTTTTAACAACCATTTATAAAAATTGTGACAAAAAAATTACTAATTGTCAATTTTTAGCGACATATGTAAAAAATCGTTACAGAAAAATTATTTTTATCAATGATTTTACTATGACTTATTTTCAAAAGCTTACCTAATAATGTTTTTTAAAACCAAGTCAAGTTTGTGGTTATGAAAATTATTAAAAATTAATTGCGATCAAGGTTTCAAAAAGCGATGTTACGTAATGGTTGTAACCATTACATAACGGTTGTGGTGATAAGCGCTACCCGTTATACCCATTTTTGCAGTGTGACGGAAATTCACATGTATAATAGTCATTTCGGTGTTACATAACGATCGTAGCAATACTGTTGTAACCCATCACACACAGTTACAATATTCTCTTTTTTTCAAAAAAAAAAATTAAAACTTGCATGAATACTCAAGTGATCTAAATCCAAAGAAAAAAATCTTATATGAATTTTTTTCTTTATAATTTATTTCATTACATTAGCATGTAAAATAAAAATACATATATATAAACAATGATTGTATTTATTTTTATAATAATTTCATTTAATATTTAATTATAAATATTTTTTATTTTGTTACTATATAATGTGTTGTCTAAAAAATATCTTTAAAAAAAATCAATAACTCAAAAATAATTTTTACTTATAACATAATTTTTATTTTTATAATTATGTTATTTAATATTTAATTGTAAATTTTTATTTGTTATTTGGAAAGTAAACTTGAGTCGTTTTTCTTTATTTCAACAACCACATGCCTCAATCAAAAAAAAAAAAAACAACCACATGCAATTTTGTCATGGCTCTGACTTTCTTCCCTCGAAAAAACCGAAGTCGTCTTCCAAAATGATATGGGCTACTACGGCCGCTACCCTGCTACCAAAGTTTTATTTTATTTTTGAATAAATTACATTTTGCCCCTTTATTTTTGGTTATCTTTTTATATTGATTATTGATGGTTTTTAATTTTTACTTTAACCCTTTTTTATTTTTATTTTTTTTTTCAATACTCTAAAAATTAATTTTTGTTCAAAATTAGATTGAAAATGTCACGTTAACTATCACATGATATAAAAAATATATTATTATATAAGAGTATAAGTTTGTATTAAAGTTATGAGTTTATATAATAAAAAAAATTTATATCACGTGACTTTTAATTTATTATTTTTGTCTAATATTGGACATAATTATTTTCAAAAAAAATTAAAATATAAAGGACAAAAGTGAGAGGAAAAAAAATTTAAAAATCAAAATAAAAAAAGATCAAACATGAAGTATAATTTATCCATTGAAAATTAAACCTTTGTAATTTTCTTTCTTTCAACAATCACAATTTTGTCATCACCTGACTTTAGTACCTACCTGATAAACCCAAGTAATTGACTAATGATGAAGTGGGATAGATGCATGTTCATGTGCCAGGTAAAACCTAAGCTGTTGTTGATATTGCTCAAATCCTGTTCCCACTTTGCCAGCCAAAATGTTTATTTGATAGTAAACGAGGGCAATAAAAAAAATTTAATATGGTTATTGAGAGAAATGAAATGAAATTATGACTTTCGCATTAGGCCATAAATTAATGTGATAATAGCACTCTGTACAATTATAATGTTTTAGTTGTTGAAGGAATGGATCATTCCATATTATCACTAGATAAACCATAAACCATGTAATAAAACTAACTTGAAAGTAACAAATCTTATTATTTTAATAGAAAAAAAATTAATTTGAAACACTAATTTAGTGTTTAGTAACGTTTACATTTTTTGTTTATGTGTTTTAAATTTTTATAAATATAAACTGAAAATAAAATGGTTACCAAACAAACTCTAAATGTATTTATTCTAAGAGCTCTAAATAATTTTGGGGGACTTATATGTAGGTCTCAATAAGTGAACTTATTATTCAATAGGTTTTATGATAATTAATGATATTTTTCATTAAACACTATTAAAAAAATCACTAATTATTAATTTCCAGTGATAATTTAAAAAAATTATTACAAAAAAATGTAACTAATTAAAAGATTTAGCGACAGTTTAAAAAAAATTCGTCATAAAAAAAGTCAATAATTTTCAACTTTTAGCGGTAGTTTAAAAAATTATTCACAGAAAAATGTCACTAATTGTAAGTTTTAGCGACCATTTATAAAAATTGTGACAAAAAAGTCATTAATTGTCAATTTTTAACAATATATGTAAAAAATCGTTACAAAAAAATTATTTTTATTGATGATTTTACTAGAACTTATTTTCAATAGGATTTAATGGAAATTAAGTTTAACTACTAAGACTTATTAGTAGTTTACCTAATAATGTTGTCTACAACCAAGTCAAGTTGGTGGTTATGAAAATTATTCAATATTAATTGCGATCAAGGTTTCAAAAAGCGGTGTTACACTTTGCACTTGCACCTGCAACTGCAACCGCAACCGCAACCGCAACCATTATGGCAACTGCAACCGTTTTTCGAAACTTTGATCGTGATACTATCACAAATAAATCTTCACTGTGCTGGGAGCATCCAATACAACCGTTAAAAGAATTGTAAAACTTAAATTTTAACAAAAAACACTCAAAATTGTAGTTCATTAGTGGCCTGTCAAATTTTGAGAATGACCAAACTTTGTGTCAATACAATTTGAAAAATAACTAAATGTAAGTAGTGTCAAATTGTAGTCCGTTAAAAGAACACCTTTGCATTTTGCCACTGCAGGAAACATGGCTTTTAGTGGTGCTTGAAAAATGTTGCTAAATTCATAAAAAAATGCCTCTAAAACTTTTAGTGACATTTTCATTGTAAATGCCAATGATTCAGCCATCGCTATATGTTTATGACGTTTAAAAAAATGCCATCTTTAGGTTTTTGGCAACGTTTCAAAAACGCTGACTTATAGCTGACGGCGAATTTTTCCGGTGGCATGATGTCATGTGGACACCTATGGTGTCATTTTTTTTTACAAAAAGCCACTAAATGTTATTTCTTCCCTTCAATTGACGGTTTCTTTTCCCAAATTAGTTTTATATTATGGAATTTTCTAACATTCATTCTAAACTAGAATATTCTATTTATACCAAATTAAATTTTCAACAATATATTCAACCAATTACATCAAAAACGAAATTAAAAAAAAACAAATCACTGCCACATTCATACATTCAAGTCTCATTTAAAAATTTAAAATACAATGAACTAAAAAAACGAAGAAAGAAATAACCAAAAAAAATACAAACAAAGTTGATACATAACACCCATTATTAATAGGGGTGACATTTGAAACATTTTGAGGCATTAATTTCAGACTTCTACTTCGTCCTCTTTCTTGAGTTGATATAAATCGCATATAAGTTGCATTTCGGGGAAGAAAAAAAGAAAGACATTTCACACAAATAATAATGTGAAAACAAATGATATGATTATATATTCATTATTTAGAGAGAGAGAGAGAGAGAGAGAGAGAGAGAGAGAGAGAGAGAATAACAAGGATAAATGACTAACATGGAAAAAGGAACAGAACATTCAACTCTTATATATTCATTATTCCTCTCTTCAAAATTCATTTCATTTCCTAAATTTGTTTGAAATTCTTAGCAAAAATCAGAGACATCTCCTTTCCCTCAACGAAAAAGATTGCCTCTACTTTATATGCCTAATTACATTAACTTACAGAATTTCTATTTGAAACTTGAGAGGAAAAAAAAAAAATATGACACTCAGAACCCCTTTCAACATTTGATCTTCCAGGTATATAAAACACAATTTTGAGGGGGAAAAAATTAGAAAATTCAAGGACAGTCCTCTGTATTACATAGGTAGCTTCCACTATGAATTCCTTTCCAGAAGTAGCATAACTAGATTCAAAGGAACCTATTATATGAGGGATAAGCCTTGCCAGTTGGAGAAGTTTAAACCCGATTGGCACATACAATGTCATTTAATCATTTAATATGAAGAAAAAAAAAAGTTGGTTAAATTACACTGACACCCTGAGATTTTTTGTTTAATACAAATTCTCCTTACATTTGAAAAATTACAAATTGTTCCTTGCACATCTTGCCCTTTTTCCTATCATTTCTTCTTTCTATCATTATAACTACATTTTATAACTTTTTATTATTAAATTTTACCTCAACATATTCTTATTCATTAATGATATACAAATATAAATTTTATATAAACTTTTCAAATACAATGATATAACTTAATGGTGACCTTTCACTTTAAAACAAAACACCCATAAACATATTTCATATTTACAACAATATCACTATTACACCATTTTTATAATATTTTTTATATAAATTTTTATATATGATTATAATTTTTCATTTTTTTCCACCATTATATCTAGATTAGATCAATTTAATCTAGATATTTTTAAAAAGTATAAAATTTGTAAAAAAAAATTTAAAAAGGAAAAAATTCATTCAATACAACACTATAAGATAATGTATTGAATTTTTGTATTTATATATATATACACATTTGTATTTGGTGAATTTACAAAAAATTACAAAATATTATATTTCTTAAGTATATCTAGATTAGATGTATCTAAAAAATTAAAAAAAAAAATTTACTTAAAATATTTAAAAAATTCAGTAAAAATAAAAAAACACAAAAAAACTTAATATTATTTTTTGTGTGAGTTAAACCAAATAAGATTATTGTTGTTTCTTTTGAAATAATAGGAACAAAATATCTGTATTACTTTATTATTTTATATGTATAAAGGCTAAGGGACAAATATGTCATTTTAGTCTGACATGGGGTACTGTAACAAGCCCGCGAGGGACCTCGCTACAGTTCGGACTCGATTTTGTCGCGGTTCCAAATCTTGAACCAAAGAGTCCAAATCCGGCAAATCGTTTTGAAGGAAAACAGATTTTTTGAAAGAAGTGCCAAACATGGACTGCTTTGCCAGATAACAGAGTCGCCACCTAAATATTTTAAATGGGAAATTTAGGAAACCCTAACTCGGTGCCAAAGGCCACGTGTCCGTCATCACCAAAGTTGGCTCGGGAACTTGGGTACGATTAGGGAAGGTCACATCGTGAGCACCCCCTCTCGCCCGGTCAAAGACCGGCCTCTACTAACCATGATATCTGTTTTTGAAAACTTTGTGCGTTCTTATTCCGGTTATTAGCCTAGGTTACTATGTGATGCGCACAGCATACAAGTATAGACTGGGTCACCTGAATTGGAACAAAACACTTCATGTTTGTTTGTTTGAAAATGGTTTGGTGGTGCTACTCGCAAGTAGGCTAAGACGCGGATTTGTCACCCTCGGGTGGGCTTAGAAAACGTGATTTTGCCACTATCTAGTGGGCTTAAAACAAACATTTGATGAATTATTCCAATTCAGATAACTCAACCTTCACCCACAGGCATTCAAGGCAGTTATATCATATAAGCACATAGCCTCATGATAAGCATGCTATTCATGGCAACACTCACACGCATGCAAGGATGCTAAAGCATAAAACTCACCGAGTACTCCAAGCCAAAACAGGAAAACGATTAGAAATCATGCATGAATCCTAAGTATACAGAATGCCTAATGCGACACATGCGAAGATGCAAACTATAGCAGGCTCGGCTATTCTAAACATGGCATGTGAAATGCTACAACTAACACGTATTCAATTTTGGGATTGAAATACAAATGCAGTTTGTATGATGCTTGAGCAGTGCGTGCAAAACAGATGAATGATGCAAACATGCTGTCATACTGTATGCTAATTGAAATATGCCCTATATCTAACCATCGTAAGCAGGTAAATAAAAGGGAGAAAGAAATGGGGGTTGGAAGACATACATCACACTCACCCACACTTATTACAATTATGCCCTCGCACAGAGGGTCCGAGTAAATATACAGTCCGAATGTCCGAATAAAAGAATAGTACAGTCCAAAATATTACAGTCCAAATAATATACAAATTCCTAATTAACAAATTAACTAAGAAAGCTGTAAAACTGGCATGCAAGCCAGGGACTGCCTTGCTATTGATGAATGATGTATGCCGGGCTGCTTTGGTGCGGAAATCCACTGGGATGCTCCAATTAGCCTCTGTTTGCAATATTTTTCGAAATGCGTGCCAGACTCCGAAGACTTGCTGATTCTTGATTTTGCTGCAACAGAGAGCAGGAAAAGGGCATAGCAATGTATTTCACAAATATATGCATGCCTCGATCCTCGTGCCAGCAATCACGCATATCGATGCATGATGGCCGAGGAGCCGAATTGCACAACTCGATATAGGATGAATACATATGAATGCTACAACAAAACCTAACTCCATCATGAGTATCCGGAGTGTCGGTGACTTGGGAATTGAGACCCGTTCCGTCACTCGGAGTACGAAACGTGCCTCATTTCCCGTGCCCGGGCTAACTCCTATCCCGAACACGATGCAATATGCATGATATGCATGAAATGCAACTAAGATACAATCCTAATATACACAATGCTATGAAAATGAGATGCCTCGAAATGCGTGCACGTGGGCACGCAAACCGAGGAAATGTATGAATGCAATGCAAATAGGCATGAATGCGATCTAATATATAATTTAGCATGCACAATGCTATGAAAACGAGATACCTCAAAATGCGTGCACACGGGCACGCAAACCGAGGAAATGTATGAATGCAATCTAAGATACAACCTAGTATGCACTATACTAGAAAATGAGAAGAAAATGAGATGCCTCGAAAAGCGTGCACGCGGGTACGCAAACCGAGGCCATGATGTGAGACGCAAGTCGGATAAAACCGAAATGTCTCGAAATGCGTGCCCACAAGCACGTAAACCGAGGCGATGATGAAAAGGAATGCAAATCGGATAAAACCGAAATGCCTCGAAATGCGTGCCCACAGGCACGCAAACCGAAGCGATGATGAAAAGGAATGCAAATCGGATAAAACCGAAATGTCTCGAAATGCGTGCCCACAGGCACGTAAACCGAGGCGATGATGAAAAGGAATGCAAATCGGATAAAACCGAAATGCCTCAAAAATGCGTGCCCACAGGCGCGTAAACCGAGGCGATGATGAAAAGGAATGCAAATCGGATAAAATCGAAATGCCTCGAAATGCGTGCCCACAGGCGCGTAAACCGAGGCGATGATATACAAGCATGAAAATGGTACAGAAATGCAATGATGGGCTTATACCAACATGAGAGAGCCTCAGCCTACTCACATAGGAAGCCAATGAATGAAAACGGAGTGCCTCGAAGTGCGTGCCGAGGCAATGCACTAAGGCATGAAATGACGTGGAAAATGATATGCAAGCATGCAAACCAAATTTCAGCAGCTAAATGAAGGGGAAAACAGCCCCGAAATGATACGAAATGACAATCAATGCATGAAATCATCCCGAAATGTGATTTTAAGTACCCGAAATGGCCTACGGCTATGCTAAACATGCAAAATTGGTACATGAAAGCAAAAAAAGTAGCAAGGCAGTCCCAAAAATAGCTTCTTTTCAGTACAAAACATGGCCAAATTGTGAGCATAGATATGGCAATAATGGCATGCAAAAATGGGGGAAAAGAGGGGATTTATTAAGAAAGTAGTATATAGAAAATTCAAACCACAAAATTTCCTTCTACAAATTCGAAGAGGAGCCCAAAATATGCATATTTATAGTGAATGACAACTCCAAAATCAGTATGTAGATAGGCTCAAAATAGCACGCGATATATGGACCAAAAGAAGGCTATAATGATAGATCATGCATGGAAGCACCAAACAACTTTGAACCCTTAACAAAACATGAATAATGAGCCAAAATAAGATACTTTCTAAGCCTGATTAAGGCCTAAAACAGAAGTTAGAATGGCCTAAAAAATCATGCAATCTTACGGAAAATGTGAAGGATATAACATGAAGTACCAAAAGCATTCATCAAATGGCTTAAGGCCCTTCACAAAACACAAATAATGGATCAAAATGAGGCTCTTTCTAAGCCTGATGAAGGCTGAAAACAGAAGCTAAGAAAGCTTAACAAAGCAAGCAAAATAATGATAGAACATGAATTCAAAGACAATGGCATCTAGAGCATGAAAACCAGGTTGAGCCCTTCTTCAATGTTTAAGAGGGGCTCAAAATAAGCACAATATCAGTTCATGAGATTCTCCAAATCAGATCACAAATAGGCCAAATAAATCATGCAATTTTACGGAAAATATGGGGAATTACAAAGCAAGTGCATGATAGAGGAGCCAAACATGGTTGAGCCCTTCTTCAATATTGAAGAGGGGCTCAAAATAGGCCCATTCACAGTTTATATCAAGCTCGAAATCAGATCACTCAAAAGCCAAACAAAGCATGCAAATAATTGGCATAAAGGGTGATATTGAAAGAAGTGCATCATGGAGACACCAAACAGAGTTGAGCCCTTCTACAAAGTTGTAGAGGGGCTCAAAATAAGCCTAAAACCAGTAGGGGTCGGAGCCCAAAACAAAAAGCAAATAGGGTAAACAATTGATGGAAAATTATGCTCAAAAAGGGGAATTAGAGGCTTACCCTTGAAGATCTAACTTTTGTTGCTTCTTGGCTTCAATTTGCTGCTTCTTAACCTCTGGAAAACACTCCTTTGCTGCTGGAATGGAGTTGGTGATGGTGGTGCTTAGGGTTGATGAAGGATTGAGCTAGAACCTTGAAGGTTTTTTGAGCTTTGGAGATAGAAAATGGAGGTTTTGGAAGAGGAGCTTATGAGATGAAATTTTCTAACCCTAGAAAAGGAGCATCGGCCCTTTAAATAGGCAAGAAAGGGTGTAAAAGGGAGGAAATGGAGGCAAGCTTTCCTCCCAAAATATCTCGAGAGGGATATATTTTGAAAAATATCCGGACATGTAAAGGGTGGAAGCAGTGGCCGGCCGGGTAACTTCGGAAGGTGGCCGGCCGCCACCCCAACCTGATCGGCCAGCCACTCCTGGCCGGCCATGGTCCAAAAATGAAGTCAAAAATTTCTGGCCGACCACCAAGGTTTAGGGTCTTCCCAAGTGTGTAGAATAAGGCCCCAGGTTTGGAATCTGGCAACACTGAAACAAGAGTCACAACATAGAACTTGAAGGAGAGGCTCAAAAGTGAAATTAACAATTACTGGCCGACCACCACTTTTTGGTGTCCTCCCATGTGTGTAGAACAAGGATCCAAGGCTGGAATTTGGCAACACTGGAACAGGAGTCACAACATTGCATTTGAAGGAGAGGCTCAAAAATGAAATTCACAATTACTGGCCGACCATGCACTTTTAGGGTCCTCCCATGTCCCCTCATCACAAATATGTAGTCCCGGCTCGAAGAAAATATCCCCAGGGTGTTCAACATTGGCCCGGAAGTGAGCAAAACGGGCGCCGGAGGAGCGAAATTGGTTTTCTGGAACAATTGCTGGCCTCCCACCCTCCAGTGATCTTCTTGATGCTAAAACAGAGGTACCTGCCAAAATTGAACAAAAACCGATGCAAAATGAAAGCTCGGGGCCAAAACCGGCAAGGCGGTCCCAAATGGCAGAGCGCCCGAAGCGCGTGACGGCCACGAAAGTGGCATCAAAGGCCCCAGTTCTCGGTATGATAAAAGCAGGCGCATGCCAAAAACCGGAGAAATCGGAGATGGTTGGGCGGTCCCGAGCCGAGGCACACGGCCTGACGGTCCCGAAAACCGGGAACCGGGCTCCGAAATGGGCAAAATGGCCTACGGCCACGAAATGTAGCCCATGGCCACCGAGAGATAGCCTACAGGACCACTCCCTTCCCTCAGGAAAGAAAACAGAGAAAACCGAGTCTGGTTCGCAAACCGAGGCAAGGCACAGAAGAGAGTTCGGAAGTCCGGAGGCGCGACGGCGACTCGAGACTTCGAACGAAAGACGATATGCAACATCACCAAGCTCAATTGGTGACGCTCGAGTCTTAAGGTCGGTCAAAAATGGGGTGTCTCTGATTTGCCCTCTTTGACGTAACTTCGGAAGTCAAGAAGTGGCGGAGTGAATGTCAAAGCCCGAGACGACCCATTTTTGACAAGGCCAAGACTTAGACAATCATACAAGATAAACAGAGATATCGCCCTTGCAGTAGGGCAAAATGCAAAATGATAGGCACGGAGCCAGGTGATCATGCAAGTGCAGCAAGCTGTAATGAAGCAAGTATTGACAAATAGATGCAACAGTTTTAAGCAAGAATGCAAAGCAAACAACTACATTTCATGCAGTTAGGAATGCGGAGAATCATTCAATTCTCGTCGCGTCTCACACGGAGAAGATACGATACTGCGCGATTTGTGCAGTCGCACCAAATTTCAAATGAACCGTACATACAATATCGTGCCTGCAAAATAGAGAAATTCAACAAGAACAATATGCTAACAACATATATTCAATGCGATTCCTATGATTCCAAGAGTTGGACACACACGGTGTCGGCGAATGAATGCATCGCAATGTGAGAAAAGATAATGCGCGACAACGCATGTTCAAGCACAGAAGTATTATACATCAAGAAATCATGCATGATAATGCAAAACATTCATGAGAATGCAAATTACGTGCAAAACAATGCAAAATGAGCATAAATCAGGGTGCCCGTTTGACATGAAATGATGGGCCGGAAAGCGCGCATTTCGGCGATGGCAACTCGATCGCGGCCTCTGATTCACCTCCCGGAGAGGTCACAACATATTTAAAAAGGATACACTCTGATTTTGATGAATAATGATGAGACACATGTCAGAAATTGCAATTGAAGTTCCGGTGGAGCAATTCGGCGCCAGAAAGTGCACTTTTCTTAAACTTTTTCAGGTCCCGGGAACTCCGATTTTCCTCAAAATTTGCAGAGAGGTAGGGGAGGGGGTGGGGACCATGGTCGGCCAGCCCATTGCCCTAGGAGAGGCCATCGGCCAGGGCAAAAAAGTAAAGGGGGACGGCCAAGTTAGGTGGCGGTGCCTTTGCCCAGGGGCATTTTGGTCTTTTCGGCCATTTCTATATATATGCTTGCCCATTGCCTCCGAAATCACTCCCAAAGTTGTGAAAACTCCTCCTCTTGCTCCCCAGACCATTTTCTCTTTCAGATCTGCATTTTATACGCGCCCTCCGGCCTTCCACACAAGTTGTTTCTGTGAAATCCTTCAGTTTTAAGCACTTTGAGCCGACTAAATTTTGACTTCGGGGCTTCTCTTCTCATTTTCACCACTTGAGGTAATTTTGTCTCAATATTTGGAAGATTTTCCTGGGAGTTGACTTTTGTTGACTTTTCATTTCCCGAGAGTTGACTTTTGTTGACTTTTTCCAATTTTGGCTCATTTTGCTCATTTTTGCTTCTCTTTGCAGATTTCTCAACATGGCGGGTCACTTTCCTCACGGCGGAGGTTTTCCCGGTGCCGGAGATGATTTTGATATTATGACATTGCCCCCGAGGGTTCGCCCTTTTGTTCCCGAGCGATACATAGGCTTCCATGAGCCGTTTTCATCATTTCACCGATTTCAACGATCGGGTGCAGGGATCTCCTTCTGCGAGCAGAGCACCTCTCCCACGATGCAGAGGTACTTTACTTTATTTCCTGTATCTTTTGTGCATTTTGTATCTTTGCCATGCTTAGACACATAGTTTAGCTTATGACATAGTACTTTACTTGCATCCCGAGCATGTGACTTAGCCACTTGAATTTCACGAACACACAATTCATCGCCTGATTGTGAACGCATAGTACGCATTAGTTAGAAATTGAACACACGGCTCAAACATTGATTCACCGAACACACAGCCCGAAGTTGAAAATGAGCACACAGCGCATACTGACTAAGAGTAGAACACACAGTCCACTGATTAAGAGTAGAACACACAGCCCTTACTGAACACACAGCCCAGATTTGAAATGAACACACCACGAACTCGATTTCTTCAACACACCCAGATTTGAAATGAACACACAACCCACCGATTAAGAGTAGAACACACCCTAAACTCGATTCATCGAACACACATGACCGGACTTGAAGCAAACACACATTAATCGATTAAGAGTAGAACACACACCTAAACTCGATTCTTGAACACACCAGACTTGAAATGAACACACAAATTAATCGATTAAGAATAGAACACACTGCCCTAGACTCGATTTATCAACACACACCCAGATTTGAAGCGAACACACGTTCCATCGATTAAGAGTAGAACACATGACCCTAAACTCTAATTTCTTGAACACACGGCCATTTGAAGCGAACACATTTAATCGATTAAGAGTAGAACACACAACCCTAAACTCGATTCTTGAACACACATTTAATCGATTTCTCGAAATTTGAACACGCAATTTCAAATACCAAATTTACATACCAGATTCACTTCATTTGCACACAACTCATTTTCATTTATTTACACACAAATTTCATTTTCACTCTAAATGCAGTGGCACTCGCGACAAGACGAGGATATGGCTCCACCGCCATGAGGGAGTGGTATCTTGAGCTCCTAAGTCAGTCCGAGACTTGGTTGACTTTTGCAGATTCGGACCATTCTGCAGGGGTTATCTCACCGTCTTATCAAGAGGACATTGTTTGTCGCTCAAGGAGAGATGGTGGGACACCACCAATTCTTTCCATTTTTCTCGCCATAGGGATATGACCATGACCTCATTGATTCTCACAGACTCACCTAGACATAGGCGGTGGACCCATTCCCTATGATGAAGATATGGGTCTGGGAGGTCGCTATGCATCTATTGGGGCACTCATCAGAGACAAAGGTACCGGAGGGTTCGATACTTGGTTCTCTTCCCATTTCCGGCGCCGAGATGGAGCTGAGTCTCCGAGGAGGTCGAGCAAGATAATGGTTTCTCATGTTCCTCTTTGGCACCACTGCTTGCCGATAGAGGAACATGGTCGGGTTGTATCTCTTGGCGCCTGTAGACCTATCACGTGTCGTTCAAGATGATTGGGGCGTACTGCCCTGCTACCCTTTATTGCTACATGAGCGCTAGCCTCGCATGCGGGGACTTACTCGGCTCTTGGAGAGCTTGGGAGGTACATCTGTCCTCTTGATTTACATTTTTGCTCCTCATTACTTATTCATCGCACATACTGCGACTTTGCATTCTCAGATTCGCCTTTAGCACTTTGTATTCACATTCTCGTGACCTTTGCTTTTCTCAGCTATGGGTATACGCATATTTCCCCACATTGGCTCCGGAGATGGAGGTGGCAGGACCTCCTATGACTCCGTTTTCATTGATGTTTGAGGGCGAGCACTTATCGAGGCCTCGAGAGACTCTCTTCCATCTGCGACAGTACTTCGACACTGTTCGGGCGACAGAGGTATTTCAGAACTCTCAGTTCTTTTCATTTCATCTTTGATCTGCTCTATGTTTCTTAATTTCTGATTGACTTATGCACTGGTTATCCGCAGATCACCTGGCAGCCCTGGGCAGTCTTTGGCGATGATCTGGAAAATCAGTACCCTGGAGGGTCGACTAGTTCCCAGTATAGGTTCCTGCTCGAGGGACCAGTTGGTAGGGCCTGGTTCCTGGGGGAACGCTTTCAGCGTCAGGTGTGGGGGTATGATTCTCAGGACCCTCCTGCTGTGCCTCCACCCACTATGCGGATCGCGGGCTATCTATTGAGGAGGTCATTAGGGACATGCAGGGCAGCGATGCTTTATTACATCTCATCGAGGGGAACTACGCCACCTATCGCCGCATATATCTGATGCCCCCCTTGACGAGAGTACGGGCTCCATCACTGAGGCACACTGGCGCACCATCTTCGAGTCGTGCCCGTGCTGCAGACATACCCTCTTCTAGCAGGGCCGGTACATCTAGAGGTAGAGGTAGTTCGATTCCTCCGATCCCTCCGACTCTTGATCATCCTGGATGGCCAGATATGCCGACCGAGTTGACGAGTTGGCAGTATGGGACTACTTCTCCGATTCCGATCCCTATGGAGCCTCCGATGCCTGGTCACAGATATGTCAGTGATCCTGACTCACCACCGGTATGTTCCACCATTTTTCATTTATCACATAGACATTTTGGCAGTTGCTTATTTATTGATGACTTGAGCTTGTGTCTGCAGCCACCTCGGGAGTACATAGATCAGATGCTCGGGGTGGTGGCCTCACTTGAGGGGATGGTCTTGCGTAGAGAGGCACAGATGTCCATCATGGGCTTCCAGGTACCCTTCATCTCTCTTGCATTTATCATATTTGTGATAACGCTCTGGTTTTAAACATTCTGCTGCATTGATAGACTGTGTAGAACACATCTGACACACACCCCACTCACATACTGCATTCGCACCTGCTTTTATGTTTGAATTGATGTATTGCACTTTTCATTTTCAGATGCCTCCCGTATATGCTTCGACACGAGGTGGGCCACCCGGGCCTTCTCAGAGAGGTCGAGGTGCTAGACCCGCTCGAGGTACTGGGCCTCGAGGAGCTGGGCCATCCAGGCCTTACCGAGGAGCTCGAGAAGCTGGGTCGTCTCGCAGACGCAGGGCACCCATTGTCGAGGATGAAGAGGAGGAGGTCGCAGAGCGTGTGTCAGAGACATCTCCTGGGGAGGGAGGCTCCGGTCTTGGTTCCGGGAGCGGAGACGAGCCGGAGGGGGATCCGGAGGATGACAGCTCTGATCCGGATGGTGATGATGATGCAGAGATTATCCCGCAGAAGAGGATGAGAGGACCTCCTCATTCCCGTTCCCGAGGACACTGATGCCATTTCTTGCTTTATTTTACTTTTTTGGCTAGTAGTTTGTAGCACTTTGCGCATTATTAGGCAGTTTTATTTTCTGTAAAACTTGTACCTTTTATTTTGTTGTAAGATATGATGGAATGAAACAGCTTTTGAAAAGATGTTTGTATTTGAAACTCTTAGCATTGCATCGCATCATTTTGCACAAAATGGAATTGGATGAAAATGTGCCTCATGTATTTACCGGGTCAGGTAATGAACCGATGCAACAAATCAAAACAACTCGACTCACTAAGAAATAACAGAATCTTAGCAAGTTTACAACTCGATAAACAAAGTACAACAATGTTAACGACTCAATAAACAAGACTTAACAACATTGTATAACCAAAAAGTAACAATTCAAAAACACAAAATGCGACAGCTCGACAAAACTTACAACTCGATAAACAAAACAACAACTCGATAAGCAAAACACAACAAAACGTACTCCGGACGGACAATCTGGATGATGGAACATATCGAAAACTGATAAAAATGGAGGCCTTCGACATTCCCGATGCCTAGAAATGCTTCAAACTTCCTTCTGGCGGGCAAAACAGGACCAACGCGCGGCCGAAAACATTTTGCATTTGGAGACTAGAAGGTGGCCGGCCTACTAGGATAGGTGGCCGGCCGGCCACCCCTCCCGTGACCTCTAAAATTTTGACAAGTGTCCCTTGAATAGTGTTTTGCCCCTCTATAAAAGCCCCCCCTTTGGAACTCATTCATTTCATCACCATTCTTCGCAAAAATGGAGGCATTTCTCACAAAAAATCTCACATCTTGGATTTCTTCTTTAGATGGCTCGGAGAAGTTGAACTTCTGGGGTTTTGGCTTGAATGCACTATTTACGCTAAGCCGGACTCCACTGCATCTTCCTTTCCTCTCTGCTGCGGCAAGGTTTTGGAACCCAGTGACGCACGTCTTTAGCTTTGGCGGGCAAGAGGTATGTCCTACTTTTGAAGATTTCCAAGCCTTGATGGAGTCCGAGCGAGGCGAGGAAATTCTGCCCCAGCTCAATTTTAGCTATGCCCAAGCCTTAGGGCGGATGTGCGGTCTCAACGCGCATGATGCTCGATCTCTGATTAGTGACGGCATGTTGGATATCCCGAGCCTGATTCACCGATTCTCTGATGCCGGTGACCGCGGCAACCACTATTGGCAAGGCTTCCGGCAGCATGCCCTCTGCTTGTGCCTATTGTCTCATTTTCTGTTTGTCTCGGGTTCTGGAGGAGCTAGCGTCCGTTTGATTGAGATAGCTCAAGGCTTGAGGGATGGGAAGAGCTGTATCGCCATGACATTGGCTGAGACACTGATGGGCTTGGATGCTTTCTACCGCCAGGAGACAACCAGGTTTGCGGGGAGTCCACTACTATTGCAGGTAATGTTTCCCACCCAAGCTCACATGTATATTCACTCACATCACTCGGCCCTCGGGCTCGGTTTTTCTCATAAAACCCTCATCTTACTTTTCCCTCATCGCACATCTCTCTATTCTTTATTCTCTCATTTTTCATCCCTCCCCAGATATGGCTGATGGATAAATTGCAAGTTATGGACTCTTGCCCTGCTTACTCAGCTCGCGGCTACTTCTTTCGGGAACGCCTAGTCAATGCCCTTGATGAGAACTGGTGGTTTGAATGGATGTGCAATTTGTCAGCCGAACGCATTGCTTGGCGCTGCCCTTGGCTTAATCTCCCGGCAATGAGCTACAGCATGTCCCGGCAGGTCGGGATTCGACTGATTGGCTTGACTCACTGTGTGTTCTATTTCCCATTCCGTATTCTGCGCCAGTTTGGCCGCAATCAGACTTGCCCACCGGAGGGGATAGAGTATCCGGCTACATTTCGATTCGGCGCCTGGTGACTCGGCGACATGACATGGAGAGTTAGAGAGCTTCTGGCCCCTGCCCCTATTTTCAGTCGCACTTTGTCTGATGAGTGCTGGGATTGGCTCAATGAAGAAGCACAGGTTGGGCCTAAGTTGGCATCAGAGGCTTCAACTAGCTCTGGAAGGGGGCGCAGGGACACCTGACTTGACTATGCCCCAGATTTATTGCTTTATTAGTACTTTCAAGTTTTCTTTATGAGTGTAATAAAAAGCAACTTCAATTGTATGCAAGAGCAAGAGAACTCTGTTTTGAAATCAATGAAATTGAAGGTTGTGGTACTGAAAATTCTCCACTTTTGGTCCAAAAATGGTCTTAGTTGTGAAAAGATTAATTTGAACAAAGTCAACTTTTATTAAAACTTTTCAAAACTATTTTCGATATGAATCAGAACTGGACACGCCTGAGATCTGTCACTGAGATGCACAACCCCGAATCCTAGCAACTGGAAAGTTGCCCCTAGTCTGACAAATGCCTCGGCAATTCATAGCAACGGAAAGTTGCCCCTAGTCTGGATGATGCCGCAACACTTCATTGCAACGGAAAGTTGCCCCTAGTCTGAATAGCACTGTACCGGAGATCACAATAAATGCTGATGAATAGAGATGGCTGAGATGATCAGAATGGACAAAGTTGATCGGGGAAAAGATTGTGACTGAACTTCAAGATGAAGCTGCCTACGTATCCCAAAGATGGGAATCAAGTCTTACGTAGTTCAGGCCTAGGTTCGCTCGGGTATTTTTACTCTCCTTTTGCGCTCTAACTTTTGCCAAGGTCACCCTTTGCGGGTTTTCAACCTTGCAAGCTCAGTTTTTATAATTTCAAATTTTCTATGCTCTGAATTTTGCCTAGGTCGCCCTTTCGGGTTTTTGGCCTAGCGAGCCTCTCAGGGGTAGTATTTCTTCAACTTGTCCATGTTGATCGGTTGGGAAAACTCCAAGCCATCTAGATCCATCAGAATCACAGCTCCACCTGACCAGATTGACTTGATGATGTAAGGACCAGTCCAATTGGGTCTGAACTTGCCCCTTGGGTCGTGGATGGGAGCTCGGTTGTCCTTGAGTACCAAATCTCTTTCTTTCAAATTCCTGGACTTAACCTTCTTGTTGAAAGCCCGGGCGATTCTGCGTTGATAACCTTGGATGTGGTACAGTGCTTTCAGCCTTCTTTCATCGAAAAGCATGAGTTCCTCAAATGCTTCTGCCAATCCGCTTCGGCTATCTGGCACTCGGCCAATACTCGTAACGACGGGACCTCAATCTCAATAGGCAGAACAGCCTCCATCCCATAGACCAATGAGTACGGAGTTGCCCCAGTAGAAGTTCTGATCGAGGTCCTGTAGCCCCACAGAGCAAACGGCAGCTTATCTGGCCAGTCCCGATAGGTTTCCACCATCTTCTGTAGTATGCGCTTGATATTCTTGTTGGCGGCCTCAACTGCTCCGTTAGTTTGCGGCCGGTAAGTAGACGACTTATGAAAAGCCACATTGTATTTCTCCAACAAATCAATCATCTCCTTCTTGAAGTGGGAACCATTGTCTGAAACAATCTCATTTGGGACTCCGTAGCGACAGATGATGTTGTTTCTGATGAATTTTGCAACGTGTGAAGCTTTCAACACTGCATAAGATTGGGCCTCAACCCACTTTGTGAAATAATCTATCGCTACCAGGATGAACTCATGCCCATTCGACCCTTTCGGCGTGACAGCTCCGATTACATCAATTCCTCAGACAGAAAATGGCCATGGCGAAGTCATGTTGTACAGCTTTGACGGCGGGATGTTCATGCGATTTGCATGAATTTGACACTTATGGCATCGCCGGACGAAACTAATACAATCCTCCTCCATGGTGGACCAATAATAACCCTGTCTAAGGATCTTCCGTGCCAACATTACCCCATTCATGTGTGCACCACATTCACCCCCGTGGATGGCTTCCATCAGACGTTTGGACTCTTCAGCATCAACACACAGTTTATGCATTCCCAGATGACCTCGTTTATATAGTTTACCCCCGCAGATGATGAACTGAACTGACATTCTTCTGATTGCCCTCTTGTCTTTGGCATTTACCCCTGGCGGATATGTTTCTGTCTCCAAGAAGTTCCAGATGTCGTAATACTAAGGGTGTTCGTCCTGAACTTCATCTATGACTGCAATCGACTCATAGGCAGGTACAAATTTCTGGTCGATGATGACTGGACGCATCCGGACTCCACACGGGATGTCTATCATAGATGATAGAGTTGCTAAAGCGTCTGCAAACCTGTTGTTCTCTCTTAGTAGATGAGTAAAACTTAACTTTTCAAACCAAGGAATTAGCAAATCCAAGGTCTGGTGATATATCATCATATTTTCATCTTTTACTTTCCAGTCTCCTTTAGCTTGAGACACAACGAGGTTCGAATCCCCAATGACGTCCAATCGTCTTGCCCCTAGTTCCAGGGCTGCTTCCAAACCAGCAATGCACGCTTCAGACGCTTCATTGTTCGAGACTTTGAACCGGAGTTTGAAGGCTAGAGGGATACGGGAATTATCGGGTGCTACCAGCAACACTCCTATCCCATACCCGTATTGATTTGACGCTCCGTCAAAGTACATCGTCCAAACTTCTTCATTGATATCTGATTGATTCATCCGGGAATAGGTACTCATTGCTTCATCCCTCAACCGGATGGTCGCAAGGAATTTCGCCATCGCTTCTTCCTTTTACTGACTTGCGCGTCACATATGTGAGATCAAATTCGGAGAGCAACAGCAACCAACGGGCTAGCCTACCTGTAAGTGCTGGTTTCTCGAAGAGATATTTGATGGGATCAAGTCGTGAAACCAACATTACAGAGTGAGCTAACAGGTAGTGCCGCAGCTTCCTGGTAGCCCATACCAGAGCTAAACAAGCCTTTTCTAGCGGCGTATACCGGGTCTCATATTCCAGCATCTTCTTGCTTAAATAGTAGATGGCTTTCTCCACCCTATCTTCTGATTCTTGTGCAAGCATGCAGCCCATCGTGGTCTCAGTTACTGACAGATACAAAATCAACGGTTTCCCTGGTTCTGCTGGTGATAAAACGGGTGGGTTCTGTAGATATTCTTTAATCTGTTCAAATGCAGCTTGACATCGGCCGTCCCATTGGAACTTCTTTCCTTTCTTCAGGAGGCCAAAAAGTGGTTCACAAGTCAAGGTTAGTTTTGAAATAAACCGTCTTATGAATTGCACTTTACCCAGAAAGCCTCGCACCTCCTTTTCAGTCCTTGGTGGTGGCATTTCTAGGATGGCCTTGATCTTGGAAGGGTCGACCTCGATGCCCCTTTGTGTAATCAGAAACCCCAGCATTTTCCCCGCTGTAACACCAAACGTACATTTCTGAGGGTTTAGCCGCAACCGGAATTCCCTGATCCTTTGGAAAAACTTGTGCAAGGCGGTGTAGTGGCCCTCTCTTTCCTTGGACTTGACAATCATGTCGTCCACGTACACCTCAACCTCTTTGTGGATCATATCATGTAGTATTGTGGTTGCGGCCTGTTGATAAGTAGCCCCAGCGTTCTTCAACCCAAACGGCATTACCCGGTAGCAGTATGTTCCCCACGGGGTGGTGAATGCAGTCTTTTCTCTATCTTCTGGCGCCATCACTATTTGGTTGTACCCTGAGAAGCCATCCATGAATGAGAGCAATGCATGCCCTGTTGTGAAGTCCACTAACTCATCAATGTGTGGCAAGGGAAAGTCGTCCTTCGGACTAGCTCTGTTCAAATCCCTGAAGTCTACACACACCCGAATCCTGCCATCTTTCTTTGGCACCGGAACAATGTTGGCCAACCAAGTCGGATATTCAAAGAGGAAGCTGCGTCGATTTGCTTGGTGACCTCTTCCTTAATCTTGAGAGCCTAGTCCCGGATCCTTCCGAGCTTCGCTGATGTCGGGCCTCGGGGTCAAGGGGGATCCGATGCTGTACAATCTCAGGATTGATTCCAGGCATGTCTTCGTAGGACCACGCGAAAACATCTTTGAAATCTTTTAATAAAGCGACTAAGCACTCGCGTTCCTCCGAAGACAACGTAGACCCGATCTGGACCAGTCGCGGGTCCTCCTCAGTACCAATGTTCACGGAAATGATTTCATCCATTAATGGCTTAACAAATCTCTCTTGCTCTTGCTCAATTAAACGTTGTAAAACCGGAGGGACTTCGTCCTCGTCGTTTCGATCAAAATTTTGAAAGTCTGAATTAATGCAATAAATTAGGGGCACAGAAAAGTACTCGGAAACCACAGGCAGTTCATTCTCATTAGGCACGTCCAAATCATCCAATTCATCGGTTACAACAGACTCAAATGAAAAGGAAAAAGACGACCTGGACAGGACTGTGGCATCCGGGTTGACACCCCCAGGAGTACCAGACTCAGACTCAGTCGAGCTGGAATCTGATTCCGACTCACAGGACTCGGTGGAATCAGATTCCGGCTCACTACCTGACCCGGTGCTGCTGGACAAAAATCCCTCCTCGTACTGCCAAGTGAGAGAGGGTGCGATTGATGCATCCAAGATAGCTGCTGGTCGGCTCGCAGCCGTTTCATCCCCAATCATGGAAACCATGAAGTTATTCCCCAAGCAATCTTGGTCGATCGGAGGATCAGAGAGGAGACATGCCAGTGCTACCCCCATTTCCAATTAGTGCCCTCGTAATCCTCTGCCTTTATTCGGCCAAATCGGTTGTTGGGTCTGTCTGCTCTGTGGCAACATCATCCCCGGATAGTTGCAGGTCGAAGAAGATTTCGAAACCTGGTACGCGCTTCCTCTCCGCGTTGAACCATGGCTCTGGGAAGCCGCAAAATGGAAAGTCTTCCCCCTCCCGGACAAAGCGTCCGTTCAGGGTACCCTGGATGGGCCTGTGCATTAGATCAAAAGGCTTCCCAGCCTACTTCGCTCTGGCTCTGCCGGCCATTTCCTTTCCCTTCCTCGCCCAATCTTCTTTGGTGGGCAGATAACCCAATCCAAAGGTATGTGGATTGTGTGGCACTTCAGCCAACGCTGCGACTCCTTTCCTGCCGCTTCTTCCCAATCCCATCCCGGGGATATGTTGTAGCTTGTTCATGAGGTAGACGGATTGAGCACTAACATACACACCCTCATTCACAGCCATAATGTTTTGCACCACCCGGGCCTCAGCCAAAGTAAATCCTGATATGAACATGTCTTCCATGCCGTGTTCGATCTCCAAGACTGGCGTAGATATCTCCGGAGGAGGATGGATTGATGAATTCCCAAAAACAATGGCTACTCCCTTTCCATAGGGGTATTTCACCATTTGATGTAGAGTAGATGAGACGGCCTTCACCTGATGCAACCAGGGTCGCCCCAAAAGCATGTTAAAGGATGCGGGGACCTCCAAGACATGAAAATCTACCTCGTGTTGTCCAGGCCCAATCTTGGTTTGGATTTTTACTGTCCCCAGGACATCCCTACTTGTATTGTCGTAGGCTCTGATCACTTGAGTAGTCGGTGTGAAGTCCGCAGGTTTTAACCCAATTGCATACGCCGTTCTGGCCGGGCAGACATTAATAGCGGACCCAGTATCAACAAGTACTACCGGAATCCATTTGTCCCTGCATTCTACAGAGATGTAGAGGGGTCTGTTATGATCCACGCCCTCAGGCGGCAGTTCCTTATCTGAAAAGGTCAATGCCGGGGAACCTCCTCCCGGAAAGACTAGCCCAACTAGTTGTTCTGGCGTAGTTTCGATAGAGAGCTTGGCCTTGTCCATAGCAGAGAGGACAGCCTGCCTATGCACCCTTGAAGCCATAAGCAGTCCCCAGATGGAGATGTCTGCTTGTATTTTCTTTAACTGCTTCAGTACAGCCTCTTCTTCAACTTGTTTCTCCCTCTGCTTCTCCGCTTCTTTATCTTTCCCTGATGCCTCGGGTTGATCAAGGTGTGGGGGCTTGAAATACCGCCCACTTCTAGTCATATGGTCCACTTCTTCAAGGTACCAGGTGCTGTCTGGTTGGCCACCCGCCCAGTCTTCGTCTGTGTGGGCGAGATACAAGTCTTCATCTTCCCACCACATTCCATTAGCATCTAGCGAGCACTGTCTGTTCCGCTTGTTTATGCTTCTCGATTTTCCTCCCACATGCTCACAAAGATGTTCAGTCTTTGTGCTCACAGCATTCTCAACCTCCTCATGGTTTTTTGCTTTTCGGATCCTCTCAGAATCCCATTTCTTTTCTTGTTCCTCCAGCGTCAATTGTTCAGTTTTCAAAATGTCTTGCTCCTGAGCGAAATTCTTCGTACCGGCGTTCTCCGGCAATTCAATCGACCTCACCCTTCCGCCACAAATGGTACAATATCTGCCGATCATCCAACCACCACGACTTCTGGCCGACTCTCAGATTCGAACCAGTTGATTGAGGCATCCCCTGATTCTTGGTCGTTGAAAAACTGGAGGTTGGCGAAGTCCTCTTCCATCGTTGTCAGATCATCCCCCACTGATTCAAGTTTGTCCCCCCGGATCATACACAATTCAGCCTCTTCCGGCGGCCCCACACTCAGTTTAGGCTGGCTCATTGACAAGATATATCCACTCGAATCATAAGCTCTGCCAGCTAAATTCTCAGACTGCTCCACCCCGGACTCAACAGTCTTGCCCTCCTCGGAAGCCTGCCCCGTTCCATTTCCGGTGGTCACCACCTTTGGCTCAGGTTGGGTTGTGGAGGTGTCCATCATGCACAAATCAGTGCTATCAGGAAGGATCACCTTCGGCTTGGGTAAATGGAAGGGAGTAATGTAGATACTAGGGTCGTAAGACACGTCCCCAGTTTGGATGAGATTGATTCTTTTGGGTGGATCTTGGTTATGTGCTGGAAGTGAGTTGGTTGTAACGTTGGGTCGCTCGGGAGGTAGAATGATGTTTTTGTCAATGAGGTCTTGAATCTCATGACGCAGCCTGTAACATTGGTCGGTATCATGACCATGCTGCTGGTGGTATTTGCAATATTTGGCTGGGTTGTGGGAAGGGGGGAGTGGATTTGGAGGGGGCCTCGGTTCCAAGGGCTTCAGATGCCCCTTTCTGACTAGAACCCTGAGGACTTTGGACAAAGGCATATGTAGTGGGGAGAAGGTTCGTTGACCCCTGGGTTGGTATCTTGAAGCTTGGTTACTGCTCCCAGAGGCATCAGAAAAAGGTGTGGCCGCTGCGGGCCTTGGTTGGGGAGGGGGAGTGGTGGTGACCATACCGACCTCTGAAGTTCTTGCATTGGTAGAGCCGCTCGGGCCCGCATTGTTATTACGATTGAATGTTCTTCGGGGCTATTCCCGATCCTGATCGATCAATCCTTGCTTCATAGCATCCTCAATTTGCACCCCCATATCATGTAAATCTGCGAAGGTGGGGAAGGGAACTACAATCATCTTCTGCATAAGCCTTGGTTGGAGATTGCGCACAATCATCCGGATTTGATCTTTATCAGTTGGCCTTAAGGTCATCATCGATGCCTTGGCTCTCCACCGGGTTACAAAATCAGAGAAAGTCTCTTTCTGTTCCTGCCTTGTTATCTCGAGATCACGTGTTGTAATCTCGATCTGAGTATTATATGAATATTGCGCAACGAAGGCTTCAGCCAACTCATCCCAGTTCCTCTTGACATCATTATCCAACTTTGCATACCAGTTGGCGGCTACTCCTGACAGGGTTCGGCCAAACAGCGAGAGCTTCTGTAGTCTGGTTAGGCCCATTGGCCTCAAGATATCTGAAAATAGCCGAAGATGGACCATAGGGTCCCCGGATCCATCAAAGCGATCGATCTGGGGCATCTTAAATCTGTCCGGCAATGTCACGGCCACGTTAGTGTAGCCGTCTTCAATGTCTGGGATGGCCTTCACCCTCTGTGATTTCTTGAAGAGCTTTTCCAATTGCTCAATTTCAGAGCTGTCTGGTCTACCTCGAACTCAAATGGAGAGTCCGGGTGATTGGGTGTAATATTTTTGGACAGTTGCGGCAGAAGCGGGGGCGGAGCCAGCCCCGTTGGAAGACTCATGTCCTCTTGAGTGTTTTGGAAGTTTGGCGGAGCGTTCTGTGGATTCGGGAGGGTGTTCTGGGTGTTCTGGGTATTCTGAGGATTTGGAGGGGCATTCTGGCCAGCAGGTATCTGTTCAGGTAGTGGAGCCCCTGGCGGAGGAGGAACCTGATGCGCCCCTAGTGGAGGAGGGACTTGGTGTGAAGCAGATGCGGCATTCTGCTGTTGTAATCTGGTGATCAACTCATTCTTTGGGCCATGAATGACTTCTTTGTTTGGAAAATTCCGCCAGCGGATGGCATCATCTTGCATTTGTTTCATGCTCTCATTCATCCGGGCGCATCATCGCCTCCATTGTCGATTCTGTTGTTCCATCCGAATGGTCGGTAGATGTACCTCTATGGCGCATACGTAAATCTCAACTCGATTGTTTATTGTCAAATACCCTCTGTTTTGATAACCCCTATTCGACACATCGCGCTTTCTCGCTTTTCCGTGATCGGGTAGAGAGTGGTACACCGGATGTCCGTCAACTAGATCCTCAAATCGGTTGAGTCGGCGACCTCGTGTCCAAATTGCTTGGGGAGTATCAACTGGTTCGGAAGCAATCGTGCTACAAACCTGCCCTAGCAAAAGATAATAAAGCAAAAAGGAAATAAATGACCAGAAAAACAGGCAAAGATAACTTAATTTTAAATACACACAACACACAATCGGCATACAACACGCAGCTTGGATAAGCCGAAATACATCCTCAATCATCGCCATCGCTCTCAGATCATCGTTTCCCCAAAATCAATCGGATATCCGCAGACAACCGATTCTCAACATCTTGACCGATGCCCACAGTTCGATGCCCAAACTCAATCGATACATGCATTCCTGTGAGAGACGACTCTAACAAGCACATAGCGTATAAGTGAGAGCCAAAACACTCCTATGTTGGGGTAGGGTTTCCTGCCCTATTTCGTCAGAACTAGGGGTTCACTACGCACGCTTGCTTCAAACAACCTATAAACGGATAAGCAACCTGTCCTAGTTTGGAATGGTCACTATGGATTCGAATATGCACTAGGTCGAATGGTCAAAAAGGGTGCCCCGGTAAAACCGGGGTTTGTGTTCCCATGCTGTCAAAGCCCAGAGCCGATCAGCCTTACGGACATGACTTGACAAGACAAGCCTCCGGCAAATCGTTCGGGAATGGCATATGGCAAACACGGCGTCCTAGGCACACCAATGCAAATGCAATGCAAAGAAACACACAAGTGTAGTCAAAACCAGATATCACGAGTTCGAGTCAAGTTCTCTAATTCCCCAGCAGAGTCGCCAGAAACTGTAACAAGCCCGTGAGGGACCTCGCTACAGTTCGGACTCGATTTTGTCGCGGTTCCAAATCTTGAACCAAAGAGTCCAAATCCGGCAAATCGTTTTGAAGGAAAACAGATTTTTTGAAAGAAGTCCCAAACATGGACTGCTTTGCCAGATAACAGAGTCGCAACCTAAATATTTTAAATGGGAAATTTAGGAAACCCTAACTCGGTGCCAAAGGCCACGTGTCCGTCATCACCAAAGTTGGCTCGGGAACTTGGGTACGATTAGGGAAGGTCACATCGTGAGCACCCCCTCTCGCCCGGTCAAAGACCGGCCTCTACTAACCATGATATCTGTTTTTGAAAACTTTGTGCGTTCTTATTCCGGTTATTAGCCTAGGTTACTATGTGATGCGCACAGCATACAAGTATAGACTGGGTCGCCTGAATTGGAACAAAACACTTCATGTTTGTTTGTTTGAAAATGGTTTGGTGGTGCTACTCGCAAGTAGGCTAAGACGCGGATTTGCCACCCTTGGGTGGGCTTAGAAAACGTGATTTTGCCACTATCTAGTGGGCTTAAAACAAACATTTGATGAATTATTCCAATTCAGATAACTCAACCTTCACCCACAGGCATTCAAGGCAGTTATATCATATAAGCACATAGCCTCATGGTAAGCATGCTATTCATGGCAACACTCACACGCATGCAAGGATGCTAAAGCATAAAACTCACCGAGTACTCCAAGCCAAAACAGGAAAACGATTAGAAATCATGCATGAATCCTAAGTATACAGAATGCCTAATGCGATACATGCGAAGATGCAAACTATAGCAGGCTCGGCTATTCTAAACATGGCATGTGAAATGCTACAACTAACACGTATTCAATTTTGGGATTGAAATACAAATGCAGTTTGTATGATGCGCCGAGCCCGGTGCGTGCAAAACAGATGAATGATGCAAACATGCTGCCATACTGTATGCTAATTGAAATATGCCCTATATCTAACCATCGTAAGCAGGTAAATAAAAGGGAGAAAGAAATAGGGGTTGGAAGACATACATCACACTCACCCACACTTATTACAATTATGCCCTCACACAGAGGGTCCGAGTAAATATACAGTCCGAATGTCCGAATAAAAGAATAGTACAGTCCAAAATATTACAGTCCGAATAATATACAAATTCCTAATTAACAAATTAACTAAGAAAGCTGTAAAACTGGCATGCAAGCCAGGGACTGCCTTGCTATTGATGAATGATGTATGCCGGGCTGCTTTGGTGCGAAAATCCACTAGGATGCCCCAATTAGCCTCTGTTTGCAATATTTCTCGAAATGCGTGCCAAACTCCGAAGACTTGCTGATTCTTGATTTTGCTGCAACAGAGAGCAGGAAAAGGGCATAGCAATGTATTTCACAAATATATGCATGCCTCGATCCTCGTGCCACCAATCACGCATATCGATGCATGATGGCCGAGGAGCCGAATTGCACAACTCGATATAGAATGAATGCATATGAATGCTACAACAAAACCTAACTCCATCATGAGTATCCGGAGTGTCGGTGACTTGGGAATTGAGACCCGTTCCGTCACTCGGAGTACGAAACGTGCCTCGTTTCCCGTGCCCGGGCTAACTCCTATCCCGAACACGATGCAATATGCATGATATGCATGAAATGCAACTAAGATACAATCCTAATATACACAATGCTATGAAAATGAGATGCCTCGAAATGCGTGCACGTGGGCACGCAAACCGAGGAAATGTATGAATGCAATGCAAATAGGCATGAATGTGATCTAATATATAATTTAGCATGCACAATGCTATGAAAACGAGATACCTCAAAATGCGTGCACACGGGCACGCAAACTGAGGAAATGTATGAATGCAATCTAAGATACAACCTAGTATGCACTATACTAGAAAATGAGAAGAAAATGAGATGCCTCGAAAAGCGTGCACGCGGGTACGCAAACCGAGGCCATGATGTGAGACGCAAGTCGGATAAAACCGAAATATCTCGAAATGCGTGCCCACAGGCACGTAAACCGAGGCGATCATGAAAAGGAATGCAAATCGGATAAAACCGAAATGCCTCGAAATGCGTGCCCACAGGCACGCAAACCGAGGCAATGATGAAAAGGAATGCAAATCGGATAAAACTGAAATGTCTCGAAATGCGTGCCCACAGGCACGTAAACCGAGGCGATGATGAAAAGGAATGCAAATCGGATAAAACCGAAATGCCTCGAAATGCGTGCCCACAGGCGCGTAAACCGAGGCGATGATATACAAGCATGAAAATGGTACAGAAATGCAATGATGGGCTTATACCAACATGAGAGAGCCTCAGCCTACTCACATAGGAAGCCAATGAATGAAAACGGAGTGCCTCGAAGTGCGTGCCCACGGGCACGCAAACCGAGGCAATGCACTAAGGCATGAAATGACGTGGAAAATGATATGCAAGCATGCAAACCAAATTTCAGCAGCTAAATGAAGGGGAAAACAGCCCCGAAATGATACGAAATGACAATCAATGCATGAAATCATCCCGAAATGTGATTTTAAGTACCCGAAATGGCCTACGGCTATGCTAAACATGCAAAATTGGTACATGAAAGCAAAAAAAGTAGCAAGTCAGTCCCAAAAATAGCTTCTTTTCAGTACAAAACATGGCCAAATTGTGAGCATAGATATGGCAATAATGGCATGCAAAAATGGGGGAAAAGAGGGGATTTATTAAGCAAGTAGTATATAGAAAATTCAAACCACAAAATTTCCTTCTACAACTTCGAAGAGGAGCCCAAAATATGCATATTTATAGTGAATGACAACTCCAAAATCAGTATGTAGATAGGCTCAAAATAGCACGCGATATATGGACCAAAAGAAGGCTATAATGATAGATCATGCATGGAAGCACCAAACAACTTTGAACCCTTAAAAAAACATGAATAATGAGCCAAAATAAGATACTTTCTAAGCCTGATTAAGGCCTAAAACAGAAGTTAGAATGGCCTAAAAAATCATGCAATCTTACGGAAAATGTGAAGGATATAACATGAAGTACCAAAAGCATTCATCAAATGGCTTAAGGTCCTTAACAAAACACAAATAATGGATCAAAATGAGGCTCTTTCTAAGCCTGATGAAGGCTGAAAACAGAAGCTAAGAAAGCTTAACAAAGCAAGCAAAATAATGATAGAACATGAATTCAAAGACAATGGCATCTAGAGCATGAAAACCAGGTTGAGCCCTTCTTCAATGTTGAAGAGGGGCTCAAAATAAGCACAATATAAGTTCATGAGATGCTCCAAATCAGATCACAAATAGGCCAAATAAATCATGCAATTTTACGAAGAATATGAGGAATTACAAAGCAAGTGAATGATAGAGGAGCCAAACATGGTTGAGCCCTTCTTCAATATTGAAGAGGGTCTCAAAATAGGCCCACTCACAGTTTATATCAAGCTCGAAATCAGATCACTCAAAAGCCAAACAAAGCATGCAAATAATTGGCATAAAGGGTGATATTGAAAGAAGTGCATCATGGAGACACCAAACAGAGTTGAGCCCTTCTACAAAGTTGTAGAGGGGCTCAAAATAAGCCTAAAACCAGTAGGGGTCGGAGCCCAAAACAAAAAGGAAATAGGGTAAAGAATTGATGGAAAATTATGCTCAAAAAGGGGAATTAGAGGCTTACCCTTGAAGATCTAACTTTTGTTGCTTCTTGGCTTCAATTTGCTGCTTCTTAACCTCTGGAAAACACTCCTTTGCTGCTGGAATGGAGTTGGTGATGGTGGTGCTTAGGGTTGATGAAGGATTGAGCTAGAACCTTGAAGGTTTTTTGAGCTTTGGAGATAGAAAATGGAGGTTTTGGAAGAGGAGCTTATGAGATGAAATTTTCTAACCCTAGCAAAGGAGCTGTCCAGCCCCTTAAATAGGCAAGAAAGGGTGTAAAAGGGGAGGGAAATGGAGGCAAGCTTTCCCTCCCAAAATATCCCCCGGAGGGCTGGGATATTTTGAAAAATATCCGGACAACAGAAGAAGGTGAAAAAAAGTAGTGGCCGCTGTAACTTTCTGGAAGGTGGCCGGCCGGCCACCCCAACTGGTCGGCCAGCCACTCCCCCTGGCCGGCCGGCCATGGCCCAAAAATGAAGTCAAAAATTTCTGGCCGACCACCAAGGTTTAGGGTCCTCCCAAGTGTGTAGAATAAGGCCCCAGGTTTGGAATCTGGCAACACTGAAACAAGAGTCACAACATAGAACTTGAAGGAGAGGCTCAAAAGTGAAATTAACAATTACTGGCCGACCACCACTTTTTGGTGTCCTCCCATGTGTGTAGAACAAGGATCCAAGGCTGGAATTTGGCAACACTGGAACAGGAGTCACAACATTGCATTTGAAGGAGAGGCTCAAAAATGAAATTCACAATTACTGGCCGACCATGCACTTTTAGGGTCCTCCCATGTCCCCTCATCACAAATATGTAGTCCCGGCTCGAAGAAAATATCCCCAGGGTGTTCAACATTGGCCCGGAAGTGAGCAAAACGGGCGCCGGAGGAGCGAAATTAGTTTTCTGGAACAATTTCTGGCCTCCCACCCTCCAGTGATCTTCTTGATGCTGAAACAGAGGTACCTGCCAAAATTGAACAAAAACCGATGCAAAATGAAAGCTTGGGGCCAAAACCGGGCAGTTCGGGGTCTCGAAAATAGGCTTTAAGCGCCGAAAGCGGCGTACGGCCACGAAGTGGGCATCAAAGGCCCCAGTGTTCCTCGGTATGATAAAACAGAGGCGCATGCCAAAAACTGGAAAAATCGGAGATGGTTGGGCGGTCCCGAGCTGAGGCACACGGCCTGACGGTCTCGAAAACCGGGAACCGGGCTCCGAAATGGGCAAAATGGCCTACGGCCACGAAATGTAGCCCACGGCCACTGAGAGATAGCCTACAGGACCACTCCCTTCCCTCGGGAAAGAAAACAGAGAAAACCGAGTCTGGTTCGCAAACCGAGGCAAGGCACAGAAGAGAGTTCGGAAGTCCGGAGGCAGGGCGCACGGCCACGACTCTGAGACTTCTGAACGAGCACGATATGCAACATCACCAAGCACTCAATCGGTGACGTCTGAGTCTTAAGGTCGGTCAAAAATGGGGTGTCTATAGGTACGTGTAATTTTTCAAATGTGAAGAGAAAACTTATATTAAACAAAAACCTCAAGAGGTGTCAGTGTAATTTATCCAAAAAAGTATTTGATAGAAGTTAAACTTGTTCCGGTGAAAAACTCACAGATCATAAATTAACTCAAGGGTAAATTACATTTTATCCCTTTTATATTTGAATTTGATCACTTTTTTTATTTTTCTTTTTCAAGTTTCTTTTTTTTTTTTTTTTCACTTTTTCCCTTTATATTTCAAGTTTTTCTTACTTTACTCCTAAAACTAACTTTTGTTTAAAATTAGACAAAAAATACCACAATAATTGTCACATTACATAAAAAATATATTATTATGTTGGAGTTTAAGATTATGTTAGAGGTGTGAGTTATATATAATAAAATATTTTTATACTACGTAACTAACAATGTGAAAATCCTATGTGATTCGTGATTAGATAAAGATTAAAATATTTCAAATCCCAAAAATTCCAAAACACTCAATCTAAAATCATCAAGCACTTACGAGATTGATTTTAGTTTGTTTGTTTTTAGGAATAAATAATAAATCAATACAAACGATTTTTTACGTGGAAAAACCACAATTGAAGAACCTTCAATTGTAATTAACAACCACGGGCGAACCGCCACTAATCAATCCACTACTGAAGGACTTCAAGGTTACAAAGAAACCATACAAATTACCCAACCCAGTCAATTTGTCTCTGAATCTTCTATAACTCTTTCACCACGCCTTCGTCACGGAACTGATTCTGAAGTTGATTCCACACCACAACTTCACTTGTCGAATTAATGACTATGTAAAGAATCAAACGCCTTTTGAAACTTTACGTGTTGATCTTCGGATTCCACCGAAGAGAACACTCTTGAATATGTAGTAACAAACTCTTTGATGTATGAATCTCAATTCATGAGTTTAAAACTCTCTTAAGAACATCAAAGAAAACTCATCAAACTCTCAGAAGAAAACTTCAAACAAAACTCTAGAATTCTTGAATCAGATCTAGAAAAAAAGTTAGATTAGTTTATAGAGAAAACCATCTACTTAAAGAAAACCAAAAAGAATCCCAATCCTGAAAGAAACCAATCACTTGAAAATTTCCGGATTCTGAAGCTCGCTCGAGCGAGGCTCCTCTCGCTCGAGCGAGAAGCTTATCTCGCGTGATTTCTACTAGTGCCTTCGCTCGAGCCACGAACTCTTCGCTCGAGCGAGGAAGCAACACTTTCAGGTTTTTGTATGGAAGCAATTCGTCGCTCGAGCCACCTTAATCTTCGCTCGAGCGAGCATTGACCTTCGCTCGATCCACCAATTCCATGCTCGAGCGCACAATCATCTCCTTCAGGTTTTATACCAGACGCAGTCCTTCGCTCGAGCGAGGACATCTTCGCTCGAGCGAGGAAGACAAAAATGCACAAAAAATTACAACTCAATCACTGAGTTTTGTTCGCGGGATTTTGACAAGATAGGACCTAACACAATGTGTTATTTTTTGTCTATTTTTAATATAAATTAACTTTAGAAGTAAAGTAAAAAAAAAAAACTTAAAATATGAGGGACAAAATTGGAAAAAAAAACAAACTTGAAAAATCAAAATGAAAAAATGGCTAAACGTAAAGGGCCTTGACTCCAATGTTCACCCCAAAGAGAGTAAACAGCAATGCTAGAGGCCTCGAATACGAGTCTTCGAATTTGGCTCAAATGCCGTGTTTTTATTTATTTTTTCTTTTTTCTTTTCTCTCTTCTGCTGTGTCAGTTAATTTTTTTTATTTTTTGTTTTTTTATTTTTTTTAAGGGTGAGTTAAAATGTCTAATATAAAAAATTAGACATTTCGCACCAACTCATTGTATAAAATTATATGAAATTAACAAAATTTAACTAACAACTTAACTAATCAGTCAATTTTATCACTTAACCAGTCCAACTTAATTGACTGATCAATTAGACTGTTGGTTAAAATTCATTAATTCCATATAATTTTGTACGATGAGTTGGTGCGAGATGTCTAATTTTTTGGCACACCCATACACATAACCACCTTAATAAAAAATAAAAAATAAAAAAAAAAAACCAAACCAAACCAACACAGCCTAACAAATAAAATAAAATAAAATTGATCAATCAATTTTACCACCCAATCAGTCTAACCCAACTCACTTATAGAATGTCTAATTTTTTAGCATACTCCTATACATAACCACCCTTACAAAAAGAAAAGAAAAGAAAAGAGAGGGAAAAAAAAAAAAACAAACCAAACTAACACAGCTTTAGAAAAAAAAAAATAAATAAATAAATAAAAAATAAAAATAAAAAAATTCTTAAATTCGAGACAAATTCGCGGCCTCAAGCGTTAACCGTAAACAAAAGCACCTTGGCAAAATCATATGCAACCTGGTTTCGAATCTTTCTAACCTTAAACCAGAGGTTTTCCCTATTACACTAACATATTCAAACATCTGCTGTCCTTGAATAAAATTATAGACAATAAGTTCAATTTTCTTTCAGAAATTGAAAGAAAATGTCCACATAAATTGAATGTCAATTTTTTATCTAAAATAGTAATCGATAATGACAATTAACAACATAGAAACAAAAATGAAAGTGACAATAAAATTGATAAAATTAAAATAGTGAATTTGATCCAAATTCCTTCATAATAAAACTTTAATACATTAATGATAAGTATAAAATATTTTTCTTGAAAAATCCAACATATACCACTATTACTAAAATATTAAACTTTAAAATAATATAATTTTTTTTATCTAAATGTCGGTTTTTAATAAAATTAGTATTTCTAAAATCCTCTTATCAAGATCTATCAAATAAAATCTATATGAACTATGAAATTCTTAAATAAAAAAAAATATTACCATTAAAATTGATATAAACAGTAAAATGTTACTTTATTTTACAGTAATATGTGTTCACAGAAACATATTATTATGGCAATATTGTCCAAGGAAAAAAAAAATGTTTTACTTAATGATATTTTATTTTGTCTTTACTCAATTATACACATTTTCTTTAGAGAGTTTATGAAACAAAATAAATTGGACTGTTATTTTTACTAAATAAGAGTCCAATAGAAAGGTTTTGGCTAAATTTTCTAATTAAAATTTTGAGACCACAAGGAAATTTTTTTCTAAAATTAAGAAGATAATGATGTAATTTACCAAAAAAAAGGTAAGAACCGCCCAAATCCACCACTAGCTCTAACTCCATGAAATAAAAACTGATAGTACACAATTTTCACACGGAAAAATTAGTCTAGGGTCCCTCTCCCACTTTTCGTAATGGAAGAGATCTACAAAATTATTTTTTAATGTCTAAGGTCCCCAAACATATCACAGAGAAATTTGACCTTACCAAATCTAAACTCATCTCTCTTTCTCTCTAAACTTCTCGATTCTCAGACCTCTCTTGTTTCTCACCTTGCGAAGAGTTTCGATTTCTACGAAGAGTATGCTGAGAACAGTTTGAAGAATCAGAATTGATGTCGCGAAATGGAAGAGGTGCACGGTATATCTCGATGGATTTCAGCAAGAATGGAAGACCTGTCAACACAATCGAAACACCAAATTCATATACATACATATATATATATACATAGAGAAAGAGAGAGAGAGAGAGAGAGAGAGAGAATGACCTAAGAGGAAGGAGAAAAGAACGGTGAGGGAGAGAATGAGGCGCTTCAATCCGGGTTTGGTGATTCGCATGGTGTTGGGGTCGAAGTCCAAAGGAATTTTTGATTTTTTGTTGTTTTCTAGGGAGTCTGGTGAAGAAGATACGAGTGGTTCTGCTTCTGAGATTTCCGCCATTGTTGGAAAAGTTGAAGCTTTCTTCTAATCAGAGACTCTCTGACTCTCTCTCTCTCTCTCTCTATCGAATGGTTTGAAGCAGCTCTGGTGTAACAACCCCCACTCCACTCTAGTCATGCTTGCATATATATGTGTTACTTGATTTTTGTCCCAATATGTTGCATTACATTTCTTGACTCGTCTTGCATAAGTATTACTTGAATGCCGTGTTCCTTTGGTGTGTGTTTGTATTCAGCCGAGGTTACCTTAAGCCTAGGTTGTCCCTGTAACACTCTTACACTTAGAACTACCTTGGGTTTTCTCTTGTTGACCTCTACCTTTGTCCTGGCATATTGGCCGAGATGATTATCATCTGGGCCGAGGTGTGTATCGCCGAGGCCGAGATGTGTATTGTCTAGGCCGAGATGTCATCTTTGCACCGAGGTGATCTTGACCGGGAATGGTATGACCTAGACCGAGGTGTGGCACATCTAGGCCAAGGTGTGGCACAGCTTAGTCAAGTGTTGTCCTTCCTAGCCGAGATCATTGTTACTTAACTGGCCGAAGTTTTACTCTTAGCCGAGGTCATTATCCCTTACTCGCCGGAGTCCCTTGCCGCCTAGCTTGTTGAGCACGATTTGTCAGAGTCTTGTCTTTTCAATCAGTCACCTTTTTGAATAGAACCAACCAACCATTGCCACGTGTCCGAACAGAAGGTTAAATCAACCGGCAAGCCTAGAAATGTCTCATTTTGTATTCCATCCTTGTTCTTGAGGAGAGAGAAGCTCTAGGAAGAGTTCTAGAGTGAGAAAGTAGATTGCAAGCTTGATCCTTGGTGTTTGATCCGTTGAACTCGTAATCTGAGGTTAGAATCTTCACCTCCTCTTGTTGTCCTTATTGATTACATAGCCACATTGCATGATTGATTATGTTTTGCATGCCATGCATCAATTTGAAGTTGGTTTTGGAGAGAGAAAGCTATTGTTCATGAGTTCTTGAAGAGAAGCTTGGTTCGATCCGAAAGTTTGCAACAAGTTACATGCATTTGTGTTTGATTTTGTAAGATCTTCTAGTATGGGTACCCAGGTCCATGTTTTTAAACTCATGGCATGAAATCTCAGATTTTATAAACGTAAGTAATAATCCTTGCATTCATTCCTTCATAATCTTCACGTTTGTGTTCTTGATGTTCTTGAGCAGAGGGGAACCCAGATTTTCCCCGACCTCATTTGTTCTTGAATGTGGCCCTCGGGACCACACCTCGGCGAGGGAGTGTGGGACCTCGGCCAAGACCTGGTTAGGTGCCCAGCATGATTTCCAAAGTAAGAAACAGTGTTTGATGCGACTTGACTAAGTTTTGGGCATTAGCCGAGATCATTTGCATGCATAAAAACCTTGTTCAATAGTGTGTTCAATAGACTTGCCATGTGATTGTAGGACTTGGACTTGCCTTGACGCCGACGTTCGAAGAACTATGTGAGTGGCATTTTAATAAAGCTATGTTACAGCGTTTTGATAAAAGCCTTGTTTTATCTTGTTTGATAAAGTATTTGTAAGCATGAATGATTATTCCTATTTGCAAGAAGTACTACCTTGTTTTGATGACATTCTTGGGAGTCCGTACGTGCCAGGGGACTTTAAGCATTTGTGGCACTAGTCCGTACGTGCTAGGGGACTATAAGCATTTGTAGCACAAAGTTTGGGAGTCCGTACATGCCAGGGGACTTTACGCATTTGTGGCACTAGTCCGTACGTGCTAGGGGACTATAAGCACTTGTAGCACAAGTCCTTAGTGTTCGGGGACTATAATGCAACGACACCCTTGTTAGAGATCTCTCTTGTCTTGTCTTGCCTTGCCATTGACGGTTTTACCGCGTGGGCTTGTTTGTCCGAGATGTCATCACTTGTATTATAATGATGTTAGTAAACATCCCTTGAAGCTTGAAGGATTTGAAAGATGAACTTGACTTGCTCCTTGTATTATTTTTGTTAAAAGACCTCGGATATCATTCATGTAAACCCTTTATTGTTATGCCATTCACTGAGTATCCAAGCTCACCCTCTCTATATATATGTAGGTGATGAGCAGGTCGGCGACGACGCCTAGTTATACTTGCCGATGTGTTTTGCTGGTTGCATTTGTCGACGTGTTTTGTACATGCATGCTGCTGATGTATTTGAACTTGTGTTTACAACATCTTGAAGATCATGCTTCTTGGTTATTTTATTGTATTTTGTATCGACGGCTGAGAAGCCTTTTGGTCAGGATGTAATTTTTGTACTACATTATTTTGTACTAAAGCTACTATAAGATGTATGTCATTTCATTCAACTTAAGCACTGCTCTCATGGACCACTTGTATGTTAATTTATTGCTTCCGCATTTTGTGAGCCCCATATGTTTACTCTGATTTGTGTGTGATTTCTTGTAAGTGGCCTTTGGTAATCCCGACCATCGCCATCATGGCACCATTCTACTAGGGGCGGAATGGGGTCGTGACAGATTGGTATCAGAGCACAAGTTCCTCATAGTACGTTACTCACACACTTTGAGTCCTAAAGAGCATAGGATTTCCCTTAGAATGCTGATAGGATTGCATCATGTTGCCTGCTACTTGACAATGTGTGCATCATCTCGGCATAACAGCTTGTTGCTTGCATGTATGTTTTATTGTGCATTTTGTTTTAAAGTTACATTTGCATACTCATAGCATTATGAGGAGAGGAAGACCACCAGTTGGCCGAGATCAATCAGAAGATAGATTGGATCGATTAGAAAGACTAGTGGAAGGGTTGACTCGGGAATTGAGACAAGTAAGACAACAAAATGCTAGTGCTACGACTACCCAAGCCGAACAGACTAATGGCCGACATGCAGCTCCGCCTCCACCTCCTCCAGTGCCCCAAGTGCCCTCACAGCCAGCCTTGTATGGGGATGGGACTATGACTTTGATTAAGGAGTTCAAGAAGATGAACCCGCCGAGATTCCAAGGGGGCGTAGAACCAATGAAAGCCGAAGCGTGGGTGTTAGGGATGGAGAAGTTGTTCGAGATCTTTCCTAGCACGGATGCTCAGAAGGTGGCATTAGCCGCATTTACGTTAGATGATGATGCTCGAAGATGGTGGATGATGACACGAGAAGGGAACCCTGATTTAACTTGGGCTAAATTTTTGGAACTATTTTATGACAAGCATTTCCCCATTAGTGTTCGAGATCGCAAAATCACGGAGTTTCAGACTCTAACACAAGGGAGCAATCTGAGTGCTTTTTACCGAGTTGGCGAGGCACGCTACTATATGGTCAGTGATGAATACAAGAAAGCAAGGAAGTTTGAAAGTGGTTTGCGTGCACCGATACAAGATAGAGTCAACATGTTGAACATGCCGACTTATGCTGGAGTCTTAGACAAGGCTATTCTTGCAGAAGCCAATTTGAACCGATATCACAGTGCAGGAGAGAATCAGAGAAAGAGGCAGAGTTATGATAACCGCCGAGCTCCGTTTAATGCTAAGAGGAAAGCGAATGTATGCCCAAAGAATCTTCGAACCAGGAAAGTAATACGAAGCCGATGTGTGCAGATTGTGGGAAGCCGCATTCCGGGGTTTGCCGTTGGGCGTCAGGTGCCTGTTTTGAATGTGGGGAATTGGGTCACCGTGTGAAAGACTGTCCGAAGTCACGGATGGGTGATGGTAAGAAAAGTGGGAGCACCTCGGGCTCTGTACAGGGAAGCAACGTTGGAAGGACACAGACAAGGCAGGGCAGAGTTTTCGCACTAGTGCCAGGAGACACTCAGAATGCTGAGACAGTAGTGTCAGGTATACTCCCAATCTGTTCTCAAGATGCATACATATTGATAGATTCGGGTTCTACGCATTCATTCGTATCTGTTAAGTTTGCCGAGAAATTGAATAGACAACAAGAACCTCTTGATTATGTGTTATATGTGTCTGCTCCATCTGGGAGAACTATGATTGTTGCATCTATCTATAGGGCGTGTGTTATTGTGATTGAGGGTGTAGAACTATTAATTGATTTGCTGCCATTAAACATGACCCACTTTGACGCCATATTAGGAATGGACTGGTTAGTTGGGAATTATGCATCTATTAATTGTGTTTCGAAGAATGTTGTGTTGAGACCCCCAAACCAAGCCGAGGTTACCTTCCAGGGGAAAGGGGTAGTGTCCCCACCTTATTTGATTTCGTCCATTAAGGCCTATAAGTTAATTCAGAAAGGGTGCCATGGCTACTTGTGTAGTATACTGAGTGACCAGAATGGGAATGTTAGTTTAGCCGACGTCCCTGTTGTTAGTGAATTCCCCGACGTCTTTCCGAATGAATTGCCTGGCCACTTAGTCGATAGAGAAATAGAGTTTACTGTGGACATCATGTCGGGAACACAGCCGATCTCCAAGACACCCTATAGAATGGCCCCAGCCGAGCTTAAGGAATTGAAAGTGCAACTACAGGAATTATTAGATAAAGGCTTTGTGAGGCCGAGTACTTCACCATGGGGAGCACCAGTCTTGTTTGTTAAGAAAAAGGATGGTACACTTCGCCTTTGCATTGACTACAGAGAACTTAACAAGGTAACCATTAAGAACAAATATCCGTTGCCTAGGATTGATGATTTGCTAGATCAATTACAAGGAGCACGTGTATTTTCTAAGATTGACCTTAGGTCGGGCTACCACCAGTTAAAGGTTAAAGCCGAGGATATTGAGAAGACTGCCTTTCGAACAAGATATGGCCACTACGAGTATCTAGTAATGCCATTTGGGGTGTCTAATGCGCCAAAGATTTATGGACTTAATGAACAGAGTGTTCAAGCCGTACCTAGATGAATTTGTGGTTGTTTTTATTGATGACATATTGATCTACTCCCAGAGTACAACCGAGCATGAGAACCATCTGAGACTTTGCCCTACAGACCTGAGGGACAAGAAGCTGTATGCTAAGTTGAGCAAGTGTGAGTTTTGGCTTTCCAGCATTTCATTTTTGGGGCATGTGATTAATGAAGAAGGCATCTCTGTTGATCCCAGCAAGATTGAAGCCGTGGTAAATTGGCCAACGCCGACCAACGTGTCCGAGGTTCGTAGTTTTCTGGGTTTGGCAGGTTATTACAGAAAGTTTGTAAAGGACTTCTCCAGGATTGCAGTACCATTGACACAGTTAACTCAAAAAGGAGTGACATACGAATGGACCGAGGATAGAGAATCAGCCTTTCAAGAGTTGAAGACGAGGTTAGTTACAGCTCCAGTTCTTGTACTCCCGTCAGGTAATGAAGAATTTCAGATTTTCAGTGATGCTTCACACAAGGGTTTAGGTTGTGTATTAATGCAAGGGGGTAAGGTTATAGCTTATGCATCCCGACAGTTAAAACCTCACGAGAAGAATTATCCCACCCATGATTTAGAGCTAGCAGCCGTGGTGTTTGCTTTAAAGATTTGGCGTCATTACTTGTGCAGAGCTTCTTGCCAAGTTTTCACGGATCACAAGAGTTTGAAGTACTTGTTTACTCGAAGGAACTAAATTTGAGGCGAGAAGATGGTGGAATTATTGAAGGACTACGATATGCGATTCAAGACCACCGAGCAAAGCCAACTCAGTGGCCGATGCACTAAGCAGGAAATCAATGGGGAATTTGGCGTGCTTAACTATGATCACAGTGGAGCCGACTATCATCGAAGAAGTAAAAGCAAAGCAAATGGAGGATCAATTCCTGAAGAAGGTAGCCGAGGAGATCATCACCAGGCCGAGGTCAGGTTACACCTTTGAGAATGGAGTGCTTAAGTTTGGAGGAAGGTTATGTGTAGCCGACGTTCCTGAGTTGAAAAGAAAGATTTTACAAGAGTCTCATGGTTCCAGAATTGCTGTCCATCCAGGAAACACTAAGATGTACCACGATGTAAAACAGACCTTTTGGTGGCCGAACATGAAGAAAGACATAGCCGAGTTTGTATCCCAATGTTTGCATTGTCAACAAGTGAAGGCAGAACATCAGAGACCAGCAGGACTTCTTCAACCTTTGTCAATTCCTGAGTGGAAATGGGAACATATCTCCATGGATTTCGTGATAGGTTTGCCGAGGACACAGAAGGGAATGGATTCGATTTGGATCATAATTGACAGATTAACTAAGTCAGCACACTTCTTGCCTGTTCAGACTACATTCAATGCCGACCGACTAGCTGTATTGTATATGAACGAGATTGTGAGACTTCATGGGGTGCCGATGTCTATTGTTTCAGACCGAGATTCGAAGTTTGTTTGCAGATTTTGGCAGAGTTTACAAAGAGCCTTGGGAACCGAGTTGAAGTTCAGCACAGCTTTCCACCCCCAAACCGATGGGCAAACAGAGAGAACAATTCAGACACTTGAAGATATGCTTAGGCTTTGTGTACTAGACTTCAAGGGAAGTTGGGAAGCACATTTACCATTAGTAGAATTCGCTTACAACAACAGTTATCAAGCTAGCATTGGCATGGCACACCGTACGAGGCGTTGTATGGAAGGAAGTGCAGATCGCCGATATCTTTGGATCAAGTAGGAGATAAAGTTTTGATCGCCCGAATCGATTCAAGTGACAACCGAGAAGATTAAGCTTATTCGACAAAGGATCAGAACTGCCCAAAGTCGGCAGAAGAGCTATGCCGACCAGAGGAGAAGAGAATTGGAATTTGAAGTTGGGGACCATGTGTTCCTGAAGATTTCACCAACTAAAGGAGTTTTTAGATTTGGAAAGAAGGGTAAGTTAGCACCTCGTTACATCGGGCCGTTTGAAATTCTTGAGAAAATTAACACGACTGCCTACAGACTTGCTTTACCACCAGAATTAAGCCAAGTGCACAATGTGTTTCATATTTCGATGTTGAGGAAGTATATTCGAGATCCCTTGCATGTGATAAGTCATTTTGGGATTGTAATTGATGAAGGTTTGAGCTACGAAGAGAAGCCGATGAAAATTCTTGACAGACAAGTGAAACAGCTAAGAAACAAATCAATAGCGATGGTGAAGATTGAGTGGAAGGAACACTTCGGCAAGGATGCCACATGGGAAATGGAAGAAGCGATGAAGGTTCGATACCCCGAGTTGTTCTCAGATCAAGGTAACTCAAGTTTGGGGACCAAACTTCTTTAAGGGGGGAAGGATGTAACAACCCCCACTCCACTCTAGTCATGCTTGCATATATATGTGTTACTTGATTTTTGTCCCAATATGTTGCATTACATTTCTTGACTCGTCTTGCATAAGTATTACTTGAATGCCGTGTTCCTTTGGTGTGTGTTTGTATTCAGCCGAGGTTACCTTAAGCCTAGGTTGTCCCTGTAACACTCTTACACTTAGAACTACCTTGGGTTTTCTCTTGTTGACCTCTACCTTTGTCCTGGCATATTGGCCGAGATGATTATCATCTGGGCCGAGGTGTGTATCGCCGAGGCCGAGATGTGTATTGTCTAGGCCGAGATGTCATCTTTGCACCGAGGTGATCTTGACCGGGAATGGTATGACCTAGACCGAGGTGTGGCACATCTAGGCCAAGGTGTGGTACAGCTTAGTCAAGTGTTGTCCTTCCTAGCCGAGATCATTGTTACTTAACCGCCGAGTTTTACTCTTAGCCGAGGTCATTATCCCTTACTCACGGAGTCCCTTGCCGCCTAGCTTGTTGAGCACGATTTGTCAGAGTCTTGTCTTTTCAATCAGTCACCTTTTTGAATAGAACCAACCAACCATTGCCACGTGTCCGAACAGAAGGTTAAATCAACCGGCAAGCCTAGAAATGTCTCATTTTGTATTCCATCCTTGTTCTTGAGGAGAGAGAAGCTCTAGGAAGAGTTCTAGAGTGAGAAAGTAGATTGCAAGCTTGATCCTTGGTGTTTGATTCGTTGAACTCGTAATCTGAGGTTAGAATCTTCACCTCCTCTTGTTGTCCTTATTGATTACATAGCCACATTGCATGATTGATTATGTTTTGCATGCCATGCATCAATTTGAAGTTGGTTTTGGAGAGAGAAAGCTATTGTTCATGAGTTCTTGAAGAGAAGCTTGGTTCGATCCGAAAGTTTGCAACAAGTTACATGCATTTGTGTTTGATTTTGTAAGATCTTCTAGTATGGGTACCCAGGTCCATGTTTTTAAACTCATGGCATGAAATCTCAGATTTTATAAACGTAAGTAATAATCCTTGCATTCATTCCTTCATAATCTTCACGTTTGTGTTCTTGATGTTCTTGAGCAGAGGGGAACCCAGATTTTCCCCGACCTCATTTGTTCTTGAATGTGGCCCTCGGGACCACACCTCGGCGAGGGAGTGTGGGACCTCGGCCAAGACCTGGTTAGGTGCCCAGCATGATTTCCAAAGTAAGAAACAGTGTTTGATGCGACTTGACTAAGTTTTGGGCATTAGCCGAGATCATTTGCATGCATAAAAACCTTGTTCAATAGTGTGTTCAATAGACTTGCCATGTGATTGTAGGACTTGGACTTGCCTTGACGCCGACGTTCGAAGAACTATGTGAGTGGCATTTTAATAAAGCTATGTTACAGCGTTTTGATAAAAGCCTTGTTTTATCTTGTTTGATAAAGTATTTGTAAGCATGAATGATTATTCCTATTTGCAAGAAGTACTACCTTGTTTTGATGACATTCTTGGGAGTCCGTACGTGCCAGGGGACTTTAAGCATTTGTGGCACTAGTCCGTACGTGCTAGGGGACTATAAGCATTTGTAGCACAAAGTTTGGGAGTCCGTACATGCCAGGGGACTTTACGCATTTGTGGCACTAGTCCGTACGTTAGGGGACTATAAGCACTTGTAGCACAAGTCCTTAGTGTTCGGGGACTATAATGCAACGACACCCTTGTTAGAGATCTCTCTTGTCTTGTCTTGCCTTGCCATTGACGGTTTTACCGCGTGGGCTTGTTTGTCCGAGATGTCATCACTTGTATTATAATGATGTTAGTAAACATCCCTTGAAGCTTGAAGGATTTGAAAGATGAACTTGACTTGCTCCTTGTATTATTTTTGTTAAAAGACCTCGGATATCATTCATGTAAACCCTTTATTGTTATGCCATTCACTGAGTATCCAAGCTCACCCTCTCTATATATATGTAGGTGATGAGCAGGTCGGCTGACGCCTAGTTATACTTGCCGATGTGTTTTGCTGGTTGCATTTGTCGACGTGTTTTGTACATGCATGCTGCTGATGTATTTGAACTTATGTTTACAACATCTTGAAGATCATGCTTCTTGGTTATTTTATTGTATTTTGTATCGACGGCTGAGAAGCCTTTTGGTCAGGATGTAATTTTTGTACTACATTATTTTGTACTAAAGCTACTATAAGATGTATGTCATTTCATTCAACTTAAGCACTGCTCTTATGGACCACTTGTATGTTAATTTATTGCTTCCGCATTTTGTAAGCCCCATATGTTTACTCTGATTTGTGTGTGATTTCTTGTAAGTGGCCTTTGGTAATCCCGAATTACTGGCCATCATGGCACCATTCTACTAGGGGCGGAATGGGGTCGTGACATCTGGCCAGTGGTTGTAGGGTCAACAGAAGTCACTGTTAAGAAGTTTCTACTGCTTACATCTGTGACAGCTGCTTTGGGGCTAAGTTCCTCAGACTTATCGGTTGATATCGATGGAACTAATTCCATTACTGAACTACCCAAACTAGTGCCTTGCTCCTGATTGGCATCTTCTAAATTAGTCGGTGCCAATGATGAAACGATGGGTGTTTCAGCCAATCCAACACTGTGAACAGCTGAATCCAGACCAGGTATCTCACTCCCTAGATTCCCAACATCGGGGACTTCAGGTAGAAGAGCTGAAAAACCATCCTCCATTGATGATGGAACTTCATCAGGAGAAGAAACTGGTAGAGATAATGAATTGGAACTTCATTCTACCACAAAGCTGATTCAGATGATCCATTATCAGAAAGAAATGGTAAATCAAGATCACCTAACTGAATTTTCTCTGAGTTGAAACCAAAGAAATTCTCTAATTTTTTAACTGAATTTTCTCTGGTTTTTGAACTGAATTTTCTCTGGATTGGTCCAAAGAAATTCTTTGGCTTCGAGCTGGAACCTGGAATGCTTAATTTCTTTGCTTTCGCTTCTGCAACTTGTCTCATTGTCTTGGCTTTTCTCCAAACTTACTACACTATCGTCTCCTCAACCAAACCATAAATAAAGTAAGACCATTTGTATTCCTGAATGCTATTTGCTTTCATGTATCCAGGTTAGTTGGGTCTCTTCTATTTATTCTCTAGGTATCAACATTTGTTTAACCCCTCTCTCTCTTTCTCTATTTAATGTGTTTGTGTGTGCATTGTTTTTCTCTGGTTTGGAGTCAATTTTTCTAGGAGAAAACTAAAACAATTTGCAAATCAGAGAAATTTGAAGAGAATTAGACAAAAGAAATTCAAAATTTCATTTCTCTGGACTCAGCCAATGCATTAGAGAAATGCTGAGAAATTCTAGGAAGAATTGGACCAGAGAAATTTTGAGAATAATTAGACCAGAGAAATTCAGAATTTCTCTAGACTTTCCAGAGAAATTTGGTCCAGAGAAATTTAAAATTTCTCTGGGCCAGAATTTCTCTGGACCAATTTTATCTGGACTGAAATTTCTCTGGATCAAGGTTGAGGGACCTTAGACATTATGAAAATATTGAATATCCTTTATGCTATAAAATCTTAATATCAGGGACCTTAAAAAAAAATCTCTTTCCACACATCGGAAGTTTATCTTTTCATTTTTTAAAATGAAAATAAAAATAGTTTTTTTTTTTTTTTTTTTAAAACTTACGTACAAGTCCTAATAAAGGACTTATTATCTAAAAAGTATTTATCTGAGATCTACTATGAAAGTTAAAAAATTACTAAAAAAATCAAAAAAAAATCCATACTATAAGCATGTGGGGAAGCTATTTTTTATTTTTTATATCTAGCAGGTTCAGTCAATGTACTTTGCACATACATTTAGCAAAATGAGAAAACATGGCACATCCCAAGCCACGAATTCCCATTAAAAAAATAAAAAAAATCATGCATATCCCAAAAGTCAACAATTTTGTCAGTATACTATGCATCTATAATATTTTATTACACAATTTTTTTAAAAAAGTCAAAAAGTTATCTCAAACATACATTTTTTTTTCCTCTACTTTTTTAGCCAAAAGTCAAAAAATGCACTTATATAGCACATCCCAACAAAGTCTTGTGAGAATTAATGATATTTTTCATAAAACATTATTAAATAATTTCACTATTTGTTAATTTTTAGCGATAATTTGAAAAAATCATCACAGCTTGAAAGATTTGTCACAAAATAATGTCAACTTGAAAAATTCATCACCAAATAATGTCACTAATTCATCACAACTTGAAAGATTTGTCACAAAAGAACGTCATTAATTTTCACTTTTAGTAACAGTTTAAAAAATTTATCACAGAAAAACGTTGCTAAATATAAGTTTTAGTAACAATTTATAAAAATTGTGACCAAAAAAATTATTAATTATCAATTTTTAGCAACTTATGCAAAAAAATTGTCATAAAAAATTATTTTTAAAAATAATTTTATTAGGACTTATTTTCAATAAGATTTGATGAAAATTAAATCCAATTATTAAAACATAGGAGGACTTACGTGTAGGTCTTAATATGTGGACTTACTATCTAATAGGTTTTGTGAGAATTAATGACATTTTTCTTGGTTGGTTCCTTACCAATCTTGGGTCAAGTGCTAGCAAATGATTATACTTCATTTGCGGTGTCAATCTAGTTGGGATTGTTAAGGTTAGTTATGATGCTCAGTGCACTTTCCTACTTTGTTAATGTAAGTTTTTTGTATGTATATTATTTTTTTCATCAATAAAGCTTCAATTTTGCTGATAAAAAAAAATTAATGACATTTTTATAAAACATTATTAAAATATGTCTCTAACTGTTAATTTTCAACGATAATTTAAAAATTTTGTTATAAAAAAATGTCACTAATTATAAATTTTAGTGACAGTTTTTAAAAAATCATTACAAAAAAATACTAATTTTTAATTTTCAATAACAGTTTGAAAAATTTATCGTAGAAAAATGTCACTTATTGTAAGTTTAGCGATAATTTATAAAAAGCATGACAAAAAAAAGTTATTAATTGTCAATTTTTAACCACATATGTAAAAAAAATCGTTACAAAAAATTAATTTTAGCGACTATTTTATTAGGATTTATTTTTAATAAGACTTGATGAGATTAAATCTAACTATTAGGACCTATTGATAATTTATCTTAAAATATATTATAGTTATTTAATATTGTTTTTTAGTAAAAAAAATAGGAAAAATTATTTATAAGTCCTATTAGGGAGACTTACTATATATCGTCCTACTAAAAAACTTATATTCCTATAAGTCCTGTGGAAAGTTTATTGACACATTTACCCTCAATGTTAGTTGTTAATATCATAAATAATAGTAAAATCATATATAGGAAATTGAATGTTACCATGAATTATATCTATATAAACGTAACGTAGCGTGACACCTACATAAACGTAACGTGACACTTATGATCTATGATAGGAAATTGCATGTTACCATAGATAATATCTACATAAACGTAATGTAACGTGACACCTATGATCTATGACAACATTCAATTTCCTATATAGGAATTTAATGTTACCATAGATCATATTTATATGAAACGTAACGTGACACTAATATAAACCACAAACATTTTCACATTTAATTTAAAAAAATAAAAATTTATTAAGTTTGCGAAACGTAACGTGATACGTTACGTTACGTTACATTACGTTTATGTATGGATCACGTTACGTTTATGTAGGCGTCACGTTACGTTACGTTTATATAGGTGTCACGTTACATTACGTTTATGTAAATGTCACGTCATGTTACATTTATATAAGATCTTGTGGAATACATTCATATCTAAATAGGACTTGAGACTTTATAAGAAATTACATAAGACTTAGGCCTTGTTTAGAAAGACTAAATACGTGTACTTTTTGTCTTTTTGGACAAAAAAATTGAGGTTGAAAATATGGATGTTTGGGTTAACTTTTTGACTTTTTATGAAAAAAATGTGTAATAAAAAATTGTGAAAATTGGTTTTTAGAGGAAAATTTGAATTGGAAGTTGTGCAGTCGTAATTGTTGACTTTTGGTGAATAGTGTTAACTTTTTAACTTTTTGAGTAACTTTTTGACTTTTTAGATTATTTGGGAGTACCCAAACTTGGCCTTAATCTAAGGTCAAGTTTGGAAAGACTAAATAAGTGCACTTTTTGTCTTTTTTGACTAAAAAATTGAGGTTGAAAATATGGATGTTTGAGTTAATTTTTTGACTTTTTATGAAAAAAATGTGTAATAAAAAATTATGAAAATTGATTTTTAGAGGAAAATTTGAATTGGGAGTTGTGTAGCCGTAATTGTTGACTTTTGGTGAATAGTGTTAACTTTTTAACTTTTTGAATAACTTTTTAACTTTTTGGATTATTTGAGAGTACCCAAACAAGGTCTAAGGGTTCGTTTGGTTTGAATTTCCCAAAAATTTTTGGAAAAATTTCTCTATAAATGAGTTTTCAGAAAACTCAAACCAAACAAATTTTTTCAAAATTTTTTTCCAAAACTTGTAAACCAAACAAGTTTTCCAAACAAATCTCTCTCTCATACACATTAAATCAATCACTTTTTTCAAAATTCTCTCTCAAAATAATTTTCCAAAACATCTTTTCAAAAAAATCAAACCAAACAATTTTTCGTACTTTTTATCTCCCAAACTCATCTCCCAAATTCAAACCAAACATACCCTAATCTAAGAAAAAAACTTATAAATAAATCTTCCAAAAAAATATAAAAGGTTTTATTTTCATCTAACAATCATGGTTTTGTCATTTCCTTAAAGTTGACTGATACAATTATCCAACAGAGTTTACTTTGGGCGATGGCTGATTTTTTTTTTTTTTTTTTTTAACTTCCCTCGTAAAAAACAAAAAAACATTTTGGTAGGTAAGTGAGTACATAATTACGGTTAAAAAGTCAGCTCTGGGTAGGTTGAGCTACAATAGTTAAATGATTACATGATCCGCGTTTAATAGATTTATCAGAAACGATGCAGAATTATTTTTTATTATTATTTTTGTTTTTGACTTTCACATTTTTCACATTCACATGTCATGTCAGTAAGAGATGAAAAAATAAAAAATAAAATAAAAATAATAAAAAAAAATAAATAAATTTGGCTAACCACAATGCATTGGAGGGTAGTGAGTGTTTCCCAAAAATGGGTCTCAACCTTTTTCTTAGATTTAGAGATTGTTTGGGGTGTTTTTAATAAATATACTTTTTGACTTTTTAGATAAAAAAAATCGATGAATAAAATATGATTGTTTAGAATAAATTTTTGACTTTTTACAAAAAAAAAAATGTGTATTAAAATATTATATAAAATAGTGAAATTATATTATTACCCCTCTCTTCTATGTGTACTGACAATGTTAATTGAAAAACAATACAGATTGCTTTCAAAATGATGATAACTTCAGAACACATATGTATATAGGATGAGGCTTTACGGGGTACTGTTGGGCCCATGAAGACCCACTACGGGTCTCGTTTTGATATTCGAAACCGTTCAATATGTGAACTCATCTAGTACTATATGACTGTAAAAAATCATGTTGATCGAAAATCGATAGCTATCTAATCGGATTAATTTTTTGTTAACCGTTAATTTGTTAACCGTCTATTTTTTTTTTATATAAAACTGATTTAATCATATAGTTATCGATATCCGATCAACGTGATATTTTACAAGCATATAGTAATTGACGAGTTCTACACATTGACCGGTTCAGATTATCAGAATGGATCCGTGATGCCCCCCACGGGTCCAACAGCATTGTCCTGTGTATCATAAAAAGTGTATCCGCCTGATTGTTTGTACCATCAGTGCAGAGAGCACCATCACTTCATTACAAAAGTTGACTTGTACTTTTTTTTATATAAATTTATTTTTTTATATATATTTTTTTATAAATAGTAATAACTTTTTGACTTTTTGCCTTTATTATACTATGTCAAACCAGCCTTTATTTTAGGGAGAATCACTTAAGGTTGTGTTTGATTTAAGAATTTAGGGATAAATTTAGAAAAGAAAAAAATAATAAAAAATAATAAAATATAAATAAAATATATTTATATATCACTTAATTTTATATAATTTTTTTCTTTAATTTTTCAAATCATTTTCTAAATTTATAAACTAAACGCAACTTAATTGACAAACAGAAAAGGAAAAAAAATAAAAAATAAAAATATTACGCAAACACAGTGGATGCAATTCATCTTGTTATTTTGAGTTGCACCCCACTGACTTCGCATAATTTTTTTTTTTTTTTTTTTTTCACTTGTTGAGTGATTCCCCATTTATTTTATAGCAATTTGTGTAGGATTTATTGTGATTTTATAAGGAAAAATTAATCATAAATTTCATATGAGGGAATATTGATCTATTTAGTTTTAAGAGTTTTTTTATGAACTAATTACTCTTTTTTGTTTTGAAAAGTTATATTTATCTGATTTGATGTTATTTGAATTTAAGTGAATTTTTTTTTTATTGATTTATTTTTTCAATTTTCTGATTCTTTTGAGGATGCGAATGGAAATGTGAGGTATAAAAGATTCTTTTTGGGAAAATTGATAGCTGAAGTATTAGTTGTTGAGGGTTGAAATCTACATTTTTGTTGGTGTAATTTTCTATTATTATATTAGAGTATTACCTCAGAATGTTACATTTGGAAAGAGAACGCTAAGAAATTTTTGTGTTTTATGTTGATTAGAATGTTACACTTACAAAAACTACACTATGGAGGTTTTTTTTTTTTTTTTTTTTTTTAAATATTACGTTGAGAAAAGTATACTAAGAAGTTTTTTAATATGTTACATTGTAGTGTTACACTGGAAAAAAGTAAACTAAGGAGTTTTTGTGTTATATTGATTGAAGTGTTACTAAGAAGTATTTTTGGAGTATAATGTTTGGAGTGTTACGTTTGAGAAAAATACACTAAGTAGCTTTTATATATTATATTGATTGGAGTGTTACGTTTAAAAAAAATACACTAAAGAGTTTTTTGAAATGCTACGTTGTTACGTTTAAGAAAATGACACTAAGAAATTTTTTAGTATATTACATTAGAATGTTACGTTTATAAAAAATATACTAAAAAGTTTTAACAACCAAAAAATTTATAGTCATGCAAACCTATTCATTTGGGATGCAACGAAATTCTCTCATTGTTCCAACAACCACAATTTTGTCTATGCAATGATTTTAAGTACTTGTAGGTAAACCAAAGTAATTGAAGGCCGTTTGATAGAGTTGTGAGAAAGTAATTATAATTTATAGTTTAACAGTTTATAGTTTATAATTGTGAACATAAGTTGATTTTTTACTTATAAATTAAGTTTCTCCTCCTCCACTTAAAGAATAAGTTGATTTTTTATTTACAAAAAGCTATAAGTTGTATTGTTAAGTTGAACCAAACATTTCAAAATAGTTTAAATTAAGCTGAAATAAGCTGGAAACAAGCCCTACCAAACAGGGCCTGAGTAACAGCAAAGTAAGTAGATTGAGATAAAATTCCAACAATAATATTACCATATGTTCAAAAATATATATTTTAAAAAAATACTCAGAAATGTACATCTATACATCTGACATCTTTTTTTTGAGTGTTTCTAATGACAAAAAATGAAAAAAGTAGTAAAAGTTCAATTTTGACATTATTGCATCGCTAAGAATTTTGAAATGATCACAAATTGAAAGAGAAATGATCACAAATTGAAAGAGACCCCTAATAATAGACCTTACCTCTGCAGACGGTTTCAGAAACTAAAAATTAACTTATAAAAGGAGTAATGCTAAGCACTAAGAACTTAGACATAGAATAATATTAAAAAATAATATACGGTTAAAATTTGTTATTAGTATGAACTCTATCACGTAAAGGTTGAATCTAAACCACTTAATATTTTTTTTTTTGGGATTTTTTTTTATATCCATTTAATATACCAAAAAAATAACCAAAGGCCAACAATTGCATCACGTTTATAGTGTGCTCACCCAATAACAGTGTGCCTCATCTGGCCTCCAAATCATCCAAGTCTATAAATAGTGCATCAAACGTAGTTTCATAAGAAGCAAACCAAGTCATCATTTCACCCACTCAACCACACTTTTCACCACCATATTCATTTGCACTCAATAAACTTCCAACCTTCGTGAACTTTTGTGATCAAACGAGATACTTGACCGAAAGACTAACAAGACCACGTCAGAGGGAGATCAGGGTGGAACACTACTCATACAAGAGAAGGGTTGAAATACTTTTGAGGTAGGCTTTGTTCTTGCTTTAAGGATTTCTTGCAATATTTATTGATTCATATCATGGGTTCTTCAGTTCATGAGTTACATGTTTCGTTTCATTTTGTCAACTTATTTTTATTAGTTGTCGTTAACTTCTTGATGTAAATATAATATTATGTTTAAATCAATTTTGGAAGTACTTTTAGAAAATAATTTAGAAATATAAAATATATAACAAGGTGCATATAGTATATTGGGTTGAGATTCTGTGTTCATTAGTTTTAGTTTTAGAGCATGAGATATAGTTGTAAAATTTTCTGAGCCATATATCATTATTTTGGTTGCAGTATGGTCTTCTTGATTAGGCCCAATCATTGTATAGAAATATCGTTATTTGATTTTTTTTTTTTGGTTGGGAATAAATTTGCCAAAAAGCTATGAAACTCTTTATTAAAATATAAACTCATATATCAATGGAAGTAATTCCCAAAATAAATAAATAAAAAGCATATAAAGGAAATGGATAATATTTAAAGCAATTTAGTTTAAATGTTTATATTCACAAAAATGAGACAATTTCATTAGATATATAAAATAGAAACTAATGTAAGTGATCACAAAATACTCACACTTACTATGCCTTCGTTTGCCAACTTGGGTTGAGCTGGGTTTCAGACTATTTTAACCACAAAAAGAACTCTATGATATTTTACATTTCATGTCTCACCTCTCACACTTACCGGACGTTTAATTATTAAAAAAATAATAATAAATCAAGTGAAACAAATAATTCAACATATTTCTATTTTAAATTGGAGAAATTACACTACAATGGTGTTACAAAAAAATTACAAAAAAAAAGTGATAAAGATTATAAATATTAATAATTAAAATGATAATTTTTTTTTATCAATATGTAATAATTTTTCAAAATGGCTCTGGCTTTGGTCTAGTCCTTAATCGGACTGGACGGTGCTGTTGGGCCCGTGGGGGGCCACCACGGGTCCCGTTTTTAAAATCTGAGCCGTTCAATGTGTAGAATTCGTCGAGTACTATATATTATGAAAAATCACGTTGATCGGATATCGATAGCTATGTGATCAAATCAGTTTTTTATCAACCGTTAATTTATTCACCGTCCATTTTTTTATACAAAACTGATTTGATCACATAGCTATCGATATCCGATCAACGTGATTTTTCACAGGCATATAGTACTCGACGAGTTCTACACATTAAACGGTTCAGATTTTCAAAACGGAACCCATGATGAGCTTGCATGAGCCCAACAATAAAGTCTAATCCGATTAAGGACTGGACCAAAGCCAGGCCCTTTCAAAATTTATCCTGAATAGTAATTTTCCCAATTTAGGCCAAGTTTGGCTATCCTAAATAAGTACAAACTTTTTATCTTTTTATCTTTTTTCCATCACATCATCTCTCTACTTTTCTGCAAATCTTTTCGTAAAAAGACAAAAAGTACACTTATTTATGTCATCCCAAACAACCCCTTAAATTCACTTAACAGTACTAGATCAAGATCAAAGTTGTAATAAATAAAGATGAAATTAGTTAAAATTGACAGACATGGCATCCCGTGCCAGTCACTTTACTTGGGCAGACGCCCGTACGCGGACTCTTTTTTAATTTTTTTTTTGGGACAAAATATCTACACCCTTCTAGTTTAGTTAAACTAGCCTATCACCCGTGCTATGCACGGGATAATTATAAATATTTATATTTATTTTTATTTTTTTTAATATATAAATTAAATATATGGGGTTTGACCGAAGAGTTTGAAATAATTTAATAAGTGTTTATTTATTTATTTAATAGGCATTTACACAATAATTACATGGGTCTCTTGGAGATGCAAAAAGTAAGGAAATTAAGATTTCATTTATTGCGTTATTCATTTAATAAGTGTAATTATTATAAATTAAGTGTTTATTGTAATCAATAGTGTAATTATTACAATCTTTGAACCAATCACCAATTTAATTTTTTTAAAAAAAAATATTAAAAAATCAGGAAATTAGGATTGACATGTTGGAGTTTCCACAAGTCTTGGGTTTTAAAAGATCATTTTCCTTAATATATAGATTATACATTTTCTCTTGAAATTTTAAAAATTATATCCTGTTCCACTGCAATGAATGCTGTTAATAGAGATCATAAATTGAATAAAATATCCTTCGACAAATAAATTTAAACCAAAGTTATGAGATGCAAAATTTAAATAGAAAAAAACTTATCATATTACAAAAATTAAGATTTTAGAAACCAAATTATTACAATTATTACAATTATTACAATTATTACAAAAATTGTAATAAAGGTTAGCTATGAATAAATTGAATAAATTGAATAACTTATCATATTACAAAAATTAAGATTTTAGAAACCAAATTATTTTTAGGGGACCAAATATTTTTATTACGAAAAATATCATAGTGACATTTTCAAAATTTTATCGCCTATTTTTTACTTTTCAGGGCGACTTTTTACCAACTATTCTCATGACGATAAAAATTAATCCCTAAATGTCTTTTACAACAAAATTTTCACTTTTAGAAATCAAAAAAATTGGTCTTTAAAACTTTTATATGTTGTAGTGTCAGATGGTAAAAATATCATAAATTAACAAATAATCAAATAAGTTATCAATTTAAGAAATGGCTTATCAAAATATTCTTAAGATATGTTTGGTTTGATTTTTGGAAATTTATTTAAAAAAAATTAAAAATTAATTTGGTTAAGAAATAAAAAATAAAAAATAATTATTATTTTTATATAATTTTATCTTTTGAGTGGTTAGAAATAATTCTTACAAATTAAATATATTTTTTCATATTTAGTTTTATGAAATTAGTTTTTTTTTTTTTTAATTTTGAAATTTTTTTCTAAACAACAAACCAAGCATGGTTCCGAAATTGTTTTTTTTTTTTTTTTTTTTTTTTATCTAACGTAATTGTTTTGTAAATTTTGTTAATTTATCAAAAGGATTTCAGGTTAAATTAGGTTGTTTGGTGCTTTGCAAAGGTATTGGGGGCAATATCGTCCATCAATTTATATTTTGGTGATGTCAGCTAACCATTCTTAACATTTAAATTATTATGCAAATATAAATCTGAAGAAACGGGATATAAAATTTAACTAAATAACAAGGAAGTATAGGTAATTTGTCCTTTTATTTTTTTTAATAGGAGCCCGTACGCTAACTTAAAAATATAAAAATAAATAGACCATTGTTATTAACACTTAAATTAGATTCATTTTCTATATGTAGTTTGGATAAAAAAAAAAAAATTCTACGTCCAGTGATTTATAGTAAATAATTAAATATTTTTTAATTATCAATCAATTATCTCCTTAACATGTCATTAGATCTCTAAAGTGGGTCTAAAAAGTGACCTTATGTATCATTTTCCAAAGTATCATGTTTCAAAGGATAAATTACAAATACATTCCTAGAGATTTGCTTAAAGTACAAAATTTTCTTGTGATTTGAAAAATTACAAATACTCCTTTATTAAAATTTTTTATTTAACATAATTAACCAAAAAAATAAAATTCATAATTGTTCTCCGATATAATAATAAAATTATCCAAATTATTAATTGAAATATATTTATAACATCATTAAAAACTATTAATTGACTTGATGATTTATTAATAAAATGGACAATTTGTTGTGAAGTTAGAAACTTTAAGGATGGAATGTAATTTTCAGAACCATAGAGGACGATTTGTATTTTGATCAAACCTCAGGGAGTGTATTTGTAATTTACCCTTTTCAAAATAAATAATACGTTTTGAAAAATAAAATTTAAGATAGGTTTGAAGAAAGGGTTGTTTGACAATAAATTAAGGTAAAAAGTTTTTTTTAAAAAATAATTTTTCTAGTTTTTTGTACTTTTTTAATGTAAAAAAAATTATTCTCAAATCTGATGTTTAAACCCATGAACTGGAACTGATCCTACCTTTCAAGGAAGATGAATATATCCATCATGAGTGCAGAAAGGGTCACATAAAAAATTTAAGCTTCACAAATATTATTTAAAAAATATTACGCTAACTAACATTTGATCTTTTCTACCTTCAAGTATAATAAATTTTTGATAAAATATTATCGTCTTAACAAAAAATATATAGATAAATTTTTACAAATAGTTTTCGACGATGTGTTATTTTTTTGATTTATTACATGATAATTTTATTATCTATAGTGTCAAATATATCTTTTATATATATACTAGTGTATGCCCGTGCCTAAAGGCACGGTGCAAATAATGATGAGATCAAATTGTAATTAAATATAAAACTATTGGGTTAAAAGGTAATTTATCCCATTTGTTGCTAAAAATTTGAAATCAAAATATGAATAAAAGTCTAGTTAGTTTTGAAAAGATTTTTTATTAAAAAAACTTGAAAATATGTTTACTTGTATACTTTGAAAATAAACAATTCCCAATCAACTATTTAAAGTACGGCAAGTAACGCAATCATAAGCATTTCATTTTTATTAAAAAAAATTATGACTTTAAAGTATAAACTTCATATCAATGCAAACATTAAAAATAAAAGCACCCTTGCTAAGCAAGTTATTAAAAAATTGTAAACACAAAACAAAACATACAAACCAAGGTATTGTACATTTGTTAACACTCTATAATCCAAAAAAAAATTACACCAAACAATGCACATCAGCCGGTATTCTGCAATTCAAAAAAAAAAAAAAATTAAAATTAAATACCAACCAACACACACCAGCTATTGCTCTGCAATCTAAGAAAATTAAAATTGAAATACACACCAACCAGTGCTCTGCAATCTAAAAAAATTAATTTAAATACCAAGCAATGTACACCTGCTGGTGCTATTGCTGCAAATCACATTATAATAGTTCTTTGCAAATTATAAACCTGAAACTATATGAGAAAAATATAGGAAAAATAATAATAATTTAAATTGCCTACAAACAATGTGACATGAGAAAAATGTACTCCCAACACAATCTGACATCAACCAAAAACCTACAAATGTTATGCAAACTTTCAGATATAACTAATTAAGTTGAAAAACAACTAATATACATAGACAGTTCAATATAAAGCTGGACATTGGGTCATTGAGCAATCAACAATATTTTTTGATTAATAATGAATCACTTGTACATTTTTTGAGCAATACTAAATCACTTGTACAGCCATGAAAAATACTCAAATCACTTGTACGAAAAATAGCAACCTTACAAAAAGTAGCAACCATACATAGCAGTCAAATGTTTTTTTCCAAATAACTTGTACATCTTTTGAGAATTTAAAACGAATAGCAAAAAATCAACTCGTCTCTCCACTATTCGAAGTAAAACCATTGATAGCAAAATCGATAATAAAATCTAAAAATTAATAGGAAAATTGCAAATCAATAGTAAAGCTTATCAACTTTAATAATTTAAGTGATAAAATTTCCCATGATTTTACAATTTTTTTTTTTGATCTTACCACTGATTTGCAATTTTTCCAAAATTAATTCTAGTAATACTTAATGGGTAGAAAATACTTAATGGGTTACAATCAAGATGTGAAGAAATAAAAATATAAAAAAAAATGACTTACCCTGCAATTTTCGTAAGCAATCTTGGTGAAAATTCTACAAAGATACTAAAATCTTTTTATCCCCAATCAGGCACAGGTCATTCGCTATTTTAATTCATTTTCATATAAGACAATTAGCGAATGCCTTATGCCTAAAAATATTCCAAAAGGAAAGAAGAAAAAAATATATCTAAACATGCTTTCTATCAATTCTTGTATACCGTATCTCATGAATTGTTTGTATGTTTGTATGAACTCATAATTCGAAAACAGCTATGATTAAAAATTAATACTGTAATTGCTAAAAAAAGGCAATCAATAGACTGCTCAATTAAGCGGTCATAAACAAAAACAATAATTTTTATTAGATCACTCAAATACAAAATAGATGAAAATCTGATCAACAAATTAGAAGAAAACTAAAAAGTTAATTGGAAAATAATTTGAAATTTCAATATTACTCATTTTTCCTTTCAGAATGACACCAAAATTAAAATTGGGCAATTCCATCAGCCAGACTCCTCTTGGTTAAAGTAGATAGCATAATAATAAGAAAACAAACAAAAAATCAATAACTAAGGACCTCTAAAAAAAATAAAAATAAATAACTATGAATTAAAAAATATGAACAAAAAAAATTAAAGTCGCTCTTTCTGTTTAGGTCAAAAATCTGTCATAGTGTTAAGCTTTTCTTTCATTCTACCTTTAAAACCCACCAAATAAAACATTGAAAACCTTTATTTCACAAAACTGTCAACATATATGCACCAAAAGTCACAAATAATCACATACCCATAAATTGAGTCCTGAAACAATAAATGAGCTGCATATACCTATAAAAAAAAAAAAAAAACTACACAATCCCAACGAAATGAACCCTCAAGATCAAACCTAGATCATACCCACATGTCAAGAGAAAATGAATGGGATAAAATGCAGATGGTTAAAGAGAGTAGAGAGGTATAAAGGTTTGTGGAGTGAGCTTTGAAGTGAAGCAAGTTACAAAAAATTGAGAGATCTTTAAAGGTGGAATTTATCAACAAACATGACACATTTGAGAGGGAATTTAAAGGTAAAAAAACAATCTCTCACCATTTGATCTTAGAAAGAAATAATCAGTCTTACCAAAATATTCAAGATACTTTAAAAAAGCTGCCTTCTTGATCTTAGCCGTATGAGATCTGGCAAAATGTTTAAACTTAAACTTGACCATCTAAAATGATACATGAGACAACTGTCCAAGTACATCATCACTTATGGTTATCTATTCAAGGCTCTAAAGCTCTAAGTAACATGATCATGATTATCACCATCTTGCTCTTGCTTCCACTGGCTTGTGAGAAATTAATGCAAATTGTGAAAGTTAGGTTAGTAACTTGGTAGACAGAAAGTAGCATGCTACATAAAAGAGAATTGATATGATACATGATTCAATGTTGAGATATCCACAACGCAATACAATAACTTCAAACTCTCTTGCAAATGCCAACATCACCGTTTAAAGCAATGCAGCTATTATGGTCAATTGAAACCTGTCATTCCATGTTCAAGTGAACAGACATGCATCTGCACTATTAAAGTAGATAAATGAATAGAAAGAGAACAATAGCTTAGAGAGTGAAATTGAGAATGACAACAAATCATACAAACCTCCAAACTGTAGCTACCTAAAAACCTATTGTAGTGAAAACATCATGTTTGATACAATAAGAAAAAAAAAACAACCAAACAAAAAGCAAAATTCAATACTAAAACCATGATATAAAACAAAATTCAGTTGATAGTGGAAGACAACCTTGTAAGAGAAAAATAATCCAAGTACCTACTAATCTGTGTATTTTTTCCCAATGCAAGAGTCTAGGCTATTCCTACACTCTTCTAACTCATTGAGAGTATTGTTCAATGGAAACCCAAAAAAGGAATGTGAGACATGTATTTCATAAAAAAGAAAAGTTACATGACTGACCAAATATTTAAAAAAAAAAACGTTATAAGTTTACCTTATTTATTTTTATGCCTACACATCATGACTAAACAATGGATAAGAATTTTTGAAGATTGTAAACCGACAAATAATTAAATTCAAATTTATAAAATGAGTATAAAAAAAAAAATCAAAAAGCAATTAAAGTTTACCTTGTGTTTAATATTCATTTTTGGATGAATATGTTGCTTTGAGTTCCCATCAAGAAAACAAACCAGTTGGAAACAATGTTAATTATAAAGGTTAAAAATATAAAATAAAAATAAAAGAGAGACGAAGGACAATATAATATTTTAATTGAGATCCAAAAATATACATGATCATCTAGCCAGAAAATTCAAATCATATTAAATAAACCCTCCAACGAAGCTTAACAATTAAATCATGAATTTACCTTTATAACTATAACTCATGCCTCAATTTGGAAGTGCTCACACTGGTAAATAAAATATTACGAACTTTAAACTATTGTGAATTTTTCCAAAGAAAATGAGCATCAAAACTAACATATTCCTATAGATTCATATCCAACCAACAGTGGTAGAGTATTTAGAATAAATAAGGAAGAAGATTAAAAAAGAAAGATTACTTTAGGAACATGACATATTTCAAAAAATTATTTACGGACATAAGTCTAGATAGGAGTATTTAGGAACATGACATATTTTCATAGTACATATCGTGGAAAAAAGTAGAAAATTTAAAATTTACTTGGCAAAAGTGTCACCCTTCAAAAATATATAAAAACAACGCCCAAATAGTACACATTAAAATCCATGTAAACTACTAAGATAACTGTGGAACATAAAATTTTATAATATTCATGTGAGTTTACCAATTGGATGCTATTTAGGATAAAGATGAAAGAGAAATGTGCCTATTTTGGAAAATGGGCACTAAAGGTAAATGCAATTATTTCTCAGCTTTCAATTTTTATGTTAAATTTTTTTAAACTTATTTAATTTATTTATGTTTTATAAGTAGAAATTGCAACAAAATACTCTCGAGTCTAGCATAAATTTTCAAAATAAAAAAGGAAAAATTATAGGTAGCCTTTTAGAAAATATTACATTTTTATATTCAACTAAGACGGAAAAAAAAAACGAAAGACTTTTATTTTTAACGAACCTTTTAGAAGATTTTTTTTCAATTTTTTGTTTTGTTTGTTGGTTTGTTTTTTTATTTTTTTTATTTTTTTTAAGATCTAGTAGATTGACTTGAAAAGTAAATTTTTTCTACACAAATTTTTTTTTAAAAAAAAAAATACTAAAAGGAAAAACTCTATTTTTTTTTTTTTTTTGCTAGTCCCTTTTAGGGTCGCTTTCATGTATCGATGTATCATTTCATATGAGAAGCAATAGATCAAAAGAATAGACAGGTAAAATACTAACCATCTGGTTTGTTGATTCCCATTCCAAATGCTACCTGTAGAAGAAGTATAAGGCCAGTTAAGCATATTGAGATGGTTTCTTGCTAAAATGGAGCAAAAATAGAAGGAAACCCAACAGGGGAAAGGAAAGAACCCCACAGATTCAAGTTGTTTGCATTTAATTAATTAATTATCACTAACAAACAAATAAATAACAATACCCTCTCTTTTCATTTGTTTTTTCTTCTTTTTTTCCCGTCTTTACACCACGTAGCCACACAGTTCCAACTCTCAATCACAAAAGCAACACAATCAATAAGACATCTCCAACTTTTATCATTAATTTCTTCAAATTCCAAGTTCTTAACTCTTATTAGCAAGTTATCAAAATAAAATCAAGAGATTAAAAAGAAAAACTGCACAAATTTTAATTTATAAATGTTGTAATAAACAACCAACTAATAGGTGAAAGAAAAAAAAAACAAAATCTAAATCAACAGAGAGAGAACGTGTAGAGAATACAATTTGTTAATAACCCCAATTTAAATCATACCTACTGTTAAAATAACAGAACAAACAATGGAGGTTAAAATGGAACAAAATGAGTCATAAATAATGGAACAAAATGATAGGCAGGATTTCTATAAAATTATTGGCAGGAAAATGCCATCTGTACATACCGTACCAACAATGACTTGCAACTTGCTATTGCTCCACCTATTCCATAAAACATGTATAAGAGTCTCCAAAAAGCCAAATATGCCTTGATTAACATAATGACAAATAACTCAGCCTTCTACAATCATAACGGTTGCCAACTATGAATTATCAAAAAGTAGCAAACCAAATTTTGTAAATACAAACAACTTTATGAAATGATTGATCACTATCAGTGGGAAAAGAACCGAGTGGTATAGCACCTAGCCTGGAATGTGGTTAAAATTTAAGTTTACATAGCCTACACGGAAAGTGATAAATAAGTCATAAATATTAAAAGCCATTAAGAAGTCAAAAATACTAATTTTCTTTTTATGACATTCTAAATTCATGTTGACACAACTTATGGTTTCAGTATATTGCATTGGGTTTTATTGTGTTTTAATGGAAACAATAGAATTTTGGTATTCCATTGGTGTTTCATTTTAGTTTCTTAAAAAATTAAAACATTTTGGCTGTTTCAGTGGAATCAAATAGAATGGGGTATATATCACCATCTCAAATTAAAATTAAAACATTGATATTAAAAAATTTGTGAATGGAGTATAAAATGGGGTATAAGAGTTAAGAACTTGGAATTTGAAGAAATTAATGCATTGATATTAAAAATTAAAAATAAAAAAATTAAGGCCAATGCATAAAATGGGGTATATATCAGTCACAGCAGGGCATCCATAAATTGGGGTATATATCAGTCACATTTTTAGGGTCGCTTTCATGTATCGATGTATCATTTCATATGAGAAGCAATAGATCAAAATAATAGACAGGTAAAATACTAACCATCTAGTTTGTTGATTCCCATTCCAAATGCTACCTGTAGAAGAAGTATAAGGCCAGTTAAGCATATTGAGATGGTTTCTTGCTAAAATGGAGCAAAAATAGAAGGAAACCCAACAGGGGAAAGAAAAGAACCCCACAGATTCAAGTTGTTTGCATTTAATTAATTAATTATCACTAACAAACAAAAGCAACACAATCAATAAGACATCTCCAAGTTGTATCATTTCATTTGTTTTTGCTTCTTTTTTTCCCGTCTTTACACCACGTAGCCACACAGTTCCAACTCTCAATCACAAAAGCAACACAATCAATAAGACATCTCCAACTTTTATCATTAATTTCTTCAAATTCCAAGTTCTTAACTCTTATTAGCAAGTTATCAAAATAAAATCAAGAGATTAAAAAGAAAAATTGCACAAATTTTAATTTTAATGCATAAAAAAATAAAATTAAATATCAATAGGATAGACTAAACGGGTACACAAATTCCAAGCAGGGCATTAAAAAATTAAAAAATTTTATGCATTGATATTAAAAATTAAAATTTAAAAAATTATAACATTTTGGATGCCCTGCTGTGACTGGTATATGCCCTCCTGTGACTCATCACCATCTTTATCGCCGATTTATCTGCATAAAAATAGATCAAATCAAACCCAAAATTAGGGCTTTTAATCAAGTATATATCAATAGTCAAAGCAAAAAACCCAAAATTTTAATTTTTTTAATTTTTTATGTGGGTAGTTTTACCAGGAAAACTCACCGATTATGAAATGTAATGAAAGCAATACTCACAGTTTAATCTCACAGATTGATCTCTGTGGCTTCAAAGACAAAAAACAAAAAAAATTTGGCTGCTAATGAGAACAAAGGGCTGGAGAACCTCACCGATTACAGATTCTGGAGAACCTCAAACACAAGATTTCGGAGAACCTCACCGATTTGTTGCCGCGATGTCGCCGATTAGCACCCAACAAACTCTCCAATGCGAAGTCGCCGATCTACTATGTTTTCGGGGGAGATTGAAGATGAAGAGTGAGCTCTGAGAGTGAGAGATGAAGGAGATAATTTTAAATTTTGAATGAGAGAGAGAGAGCGATGGATGGAAGGGAAGAAGAAACCCAACAAAATGTATTTGCTTATTGGACATTTTTGAGCCCTTAGATTAAATCAATCTAATGGCCCAAATTTTGACACAGGTATAAGAGTCAAATCAAGATTCAAAAACCGAGCTTCCTTATTATATAGATATATGTACACACATGTAATCAAGCAACTATTCAATTATTAATTTTTTTATTTGATTCGAATATTGAGAAGAGAAACATATTGTGAAGGAGTAGGTTCATATATCACCCAAAAAAAAAATATATATATATAATTAAAATTGAAATTAAAATTAAAAATTCTAAGCTTTTTAATAGGGTGATTGGTGGATGAACCTGGTTTAAACAAATTATTATTATATCCATAACTATATCTGTACAGAAATCAAATCTAATAATTAAAAAAAATGTAAATTAATGATGTTATACATACTTCTGTCGTAAAAATACTTGATTATTTAAGTAAAATATAAAATATAAATATGCTGTTCTCGACCTTATAATTTTTAAAAATTGAAGCTCTCACATTTTTACTGCTGCATCTCCAATTGATGACTTACATCATGGGAAGTGTGTAGGAGTGCAAGATACATATCATATCTAACTTATGAATATTTGTGAGAATTTACGCGATTTTATAAGAAAATTTATGTATATTTGCAACAATTTACATAAATACATATGATATATAGTTGCACACTTAAGAATTGTCCATCATAAAAAGGTGCTTCATCAAATCACCTAATTTATTCAAAATAACTTGGTGGTAGATTGGTTAACCTTTGCGAGTTAAATCAGAAGAGACAAATTGGTTGCTTTGTAGTTTAAAAAAACAAAACAACTGAGTTTGAGAATTACTTTAAAAAGTTAAAAAATTAAAAAATTACTATCAAAAAATAAATTTTATTCTTTATATTTTATATATATTTTTATAAAAAGTGGAAAATTCAAATACGTAGTTCCAAAACAAGAGGCACAAATAAGAGCAAACGTCCGTCAACGTTTGAAATTTATGTCCAATCGGTGACGTGATTAGTTAGACACGTGGCCAGTGTTATGGTGCCATTTCATCGACTGGAAGCAACAAAAATCGCTCTAGAACAGCAGCAAAACCGCGATCCTGTATGGAAGAATGGGAATCCTCTAGAACTGTGGTCCACTTGTTTGTAAACAAAAATCTCGTATTGTTTGGAAAAACATTGTAGCAAGATAAAGTTAGTTTTTAAAGTTCTCAATATAGAAACACACTCCTGCACATTAGTGTTACTTTAGTTCAAAATTAAGATTTGTAGTTCTTAAAAAAAAAAATATATTTCTTCTCTATTTTTAAAAAATTCGTGAGGCTAAAGGATTAGTTGTGGAGATGTAAGCTACAGTAGTAGTAAGGGAGTTAAACTCCCTCAATCTCTCTTGAGGCATTTCTATTCCTTGTACCTATAATTTTATATTTTTAATGAAATTTTTGCTTTGCAGATTAAAAAAAAAAAAAGTTTAATTATATGACAGCTTATTAGAAAATTTAAGACAACTCATTCTCTGATATTTTCTATAATCATCAATTACACATCTCTTTTATACATTACAAAGTTCTAAAAATAAGTTTAAAGTAAGTTTTTATATCATTTTCCAAAGGTGTATATACACTCTAATTATGAAGTTTTGTGATTTTGATAGTAAATAATATTATACTTTTAGTAACCCAAGGGTGGTTAGCAACTTTGCAAAGGCTTGGAGTTTAAGCCCTTAGGTCCTATTAACCTCAAGCTGTTTAAAAAACACTTAGTGTGGGTTTAATACTCCCCCGCTATGTGGGTTCTGATTTAAGCGAAGCTTATCTTAGGAAGTCGGAACAAGTTCCCAGGTTATAGTCTCCTTACTTGGACCGGAAAACAAGACACTCTCGTGACTTAAGCGAAGCTTGTCTCCAAGAGGCGCTGCTTTAGACCTGCGGAAAAGTGAAGAGGATTTTCCTGTAACCAAAAAATATATATATATATATTGTACTTAGTTATGCGACTTTATGGTGATAAAATTTAAATGAATTTAATTATGAGACTTTGTGATGTATTTCACGTGCTTAGAATTTATGTTTAAATGATGTGATTTATAGAATTTATGTTTAAATGATGTGATTTAAATTGGTAGAGGCTATCAACCATTGTAGTTGGTGTTAGATCAATAAAATTTTATTTTTTCCGTGAGGAAAATAATAACAGCTTTCATTTCTCTCTTTTCTTGTTTTTGGTTTGAATGATAAGGAAGCCAACAAGATGACAGAGGCCGAACATAAGCCCGCTGAATGGATACTTAGGATTAACAATTCGCTAGCAGGAGTGGAAAAGCCGTCGAAGATGAGTATATATAAAGTTCCAAATAAACTTGTAAAAATCAAGAAAGATGCCTATACACCCAGTATTGTCTCCATCGGACCATTTCATCGTGATAACAAAGAGTTGCAAGCTTTTAATGAGCACAAACGGCGATACATGCTACTTCTTTTTATGAGAATGAATAAACCTGCACTTCCTATCCTCGAACAGTGTGCCATCGCCATACTAGATTTGGAAGGAGATGTCCGAAGATGTTATTCAGAATTTATAGACTTGGACAACCACCAGCTAGTTGAAATGTTGCTAGTTGATGGGTGCTTCATACTCGAACTGTTTTTGAGGCACTCCAACATTGACAACTATAAAGACAAAGTTGCTAACCCGATTATCAATAATGCTCGGACTGTTGCAACTCTGCAACATGATTTGGCACTACTTGAGAACCAGATTCCCTTTTTTGTTCTGCAGAAGCTGTTCGACATTATAAAAGAGCATATACCACAACCGTTATTACGATCCGCATTTACTGAGGATAATGTGGCCACCTTAGCATTACTCTTTTTCAAATCGGCTTTGGGTTTGAGCGACCAAGCAATTCGAAAAAGTAAATCCTTGGAACTCTCTGGTGAGCATTTACTTCATATCTTGCACAATTTTTATCTCCCCACATCTGATGAAAGCCCTGAAAACATGCACAAATCTCACCTCCCCATATCTGACAATACCAATGACGATGGTGATCGTCAAGTCTTGCAAACAACTGGATTCAAAAATTGTGTCACACGACTTTTGGAGGCAGGAATTCAATTTCAACCGAACATCGATGTTGCCGCCGAAGAAATTTTCCTACACATAAAGTACCTTAAGGGAGTTGTTAAAATGCCACCATTGCGGATACACGAAGCTACAGAATCAATCTTTCGAAATCTGATTGCTTTTGAGCAATGTAGCATTGCCACCTCACATTGCATCGCATCATATGTCTTCCTTATGAGTAGTCTCCTCAGTTCCTCACATGATGCAGAAATTCTTCATCACAAACATATCATAAAATATGATTTGATTGGTGGTCGCAGTGGCCGTGACAGTGGCGTTCATGAAGATGTTGTAGCTCTCTTCAAATCTATGTGCGATGGAGTTGTTTTGAAAGATTGTTGTTTTTCCAAGTTGTGTAAGGAAGTTAACAACCACCCCAGGTCTTGGTTTGACTGGCGCAGACTTATAGCAATAGTGAAGGTCAAGTGTCGTGGATATGCGATAGTGTTGCCAAGTAAATATTTTGCTACTCCATGGACCACAATGTCACTCATTGCTGCAGTCATGATCCTCGTCTTCACTGCCATGCAAACCTATTACACTACCAGCACTTATTATCGTCAATACTAAGTTCTAGTTTATTCATGGAAAGGTGTTGCCAACGATTTGAGAAGAGAAGACTTTGATTTCCAATCTTGCAAAGAATACCATCTCTTCTTTTCACATTTTGTTTACTATCGATTCATACTATTACTTGAATATTAATGATACCTATGGAGCACAATGATACCTTTGCAGCACTCATTATAATCAGTAAGTATGAGTGTTCTAATTATTAAGGTGGTAACAAAATGCCATAAAAACATATAGTCGTCGTAGCATCATTGTTTTGGCAACAGACTGTAATTTAATTTCTTTATAATATGTTTTCAATTGTGATAATCAATGATGACGTTCGCATTTTTTAATGTTTTTTAAGAAGTGCACTTTGTTCTACTTGGACTTTGTAAGGTGTGTTGAAAGTATTCAATAATTAAATAAGATTTTTGAACAAAATATTTTTCTTAAGAATGCATGAGTGTGTATGAAGCATGGTTCTAAATTGTGGTATTCAAACATGTAACAATATTGATCGTGGAGTATTGACATCAGGAGTATCGGCAAATACGTATCAAGAATCAATTGTTATGGTTGTGAAATTTTAAAAATTATTAACAGAAATGTACTAGCCTATAATAGGGTGTATCTGACTTGGGACTTGACAAAGCGTTACATAATGGCCGGTATTTAGAACTATGGCATGAAAGAATAAATTTGAGAAGAGGGTTTTGGTTGAGAAAACCTTGAAGACAAAGCAAGCATCTTAGGTCATGGGAAAGTTATAGTCATGTATATATATATTTTTTTATAACCAAAAAAAGGGTCACGTAGGCTCCACAAGTCTCCAGTCTCAAGCTAAGACATTGTTTGAAACAACGTATAAGGGTGCCACGCAGAGGGGCGATGGATGATCGAGCCTAAGTGAAAGTGTTTTTGAGCCGATCCTAACCACTGAATCTACTCCTTAGAGGCTATAGTCATGTATGTTATTTGTGTTTGTTTGGACATTTGTGTCTGTTTGGACAAATCTGATTGGTCTGGCATTTTTAAGTAGGTGTTTGGGATCATCTAAAATAGACAAAAAGTCAAAAAGTTATTAAAAAAGTAAAAAAGTCAACACTATTCACTAATCAATTATTCTATAAAAAAGTCAACATTCACATAGAGTAAAAAGACCAAAAAAAACACTCTTGCTGACATGCATAGAAATTGAAAAAATAATATATATAAAAAAAAGCAACAACGCAGAGTACCTGTGCAGATCGACGCAAAGACAAAGGTACTTTGGTAGTTTTGCTAGTTTATACAATATTTTAATACACATTTTTTTCGTAAAAAATTAAAAAGTTGTTCTAAATCTACATATTTCCCTCTACTTTTAAAAAAGTCAAAAAATACACTTATATAGTTCATCCCAAACAACTCTTAAATTTTCATGCTTTGCCTTAGGTCTTTTATTAATGTAAATTGTCGAACTATTTATAGTACTATTTTATCAATAAAGTAATTATAATTTTTGTTGATTAAAATAAAAAGAAATCAATGTGGTCTTTTGCCTGTAACCGTCAGCATTTTGGAAAAAATGATAGGTGCAAAGCTTAAGAGACCAAAATGAAATTCGGAAGGAACTAGAGGTACCATTATTTAGTGTAATTTATTTAGTTTCCTTTTTTGAGCAAAATTGATAATTATTTTTTTCCATCCAAAATGTATTTTTTTTTTTGTTGATTGACGGAAGTTAGTTGTTATTTGTTAGAATATCACCTATGCGAGTTAGCCTTCCCACTCTTTGCAAAGTATCAAGTGTTTCATTGCAGGAAATTTGAGTTTTAGCAGCGTTTTTAAAGCATGCAAGCACTATAAAAAGTTAATGAACATTTAAAATTTTTGCCGCTAATAAGGCCACCACAATAAATTTACAACATTTGAAAAACATCTCTAAAAATATTAGACGGTGTTTTTGCAAACGCCGCTAAATCTTTGACATCCGCTTCAATTTCCGTTACAAACTAACTTGTGACGTCATTTAGCGGCTTTTTTTCAATAAAAAAAAAAAACAAAACCACTTTTTTTTTTTTTTGTGTGGCTCCTCTCCTAATTCTGAAATATAGCATAAGCTAAAGAATTTAACTAATGAAAGTAGCTTGAAAATTTAACTACGAACACAAATGGCTCAAATTCACATATCCATGTGCCAACCATGCATCAAGCTAATCAAAATTTTTATACATCCAATTTATTGTAATCAGCACATCATAAAACATTATACAAAGTTGGGGAAAAGTACATAAAAGTACTCAACTCGCCTATGGACCAAATTAATTGCACATTTCATAAGATTTTTACTGTACAAAATATATGTACTCTTCAATCCACACAAAATATACTCTTCAATCCACGTGCTTGTTGTAACATGCCCGGGAGGGTATTCGCGCGCGTTAAAAAGTTCGGACCCCCGAGATCTCTTTGATCTCAAGTTTCACGAGTGCAATGTGAAACATAGATGATAGTCCAGATTTGACAACTTTTATTAAAAATCCATTTTATTGTAATTTTGTCAAAAATGGACTGCATCATCAGATCTCAGAGTCGCCACCTAATATTTTGGAAAATTAGGAAACCCATGACTCGGTGCCAAGGCCACTATTCGTCGTAACCAAAGATGCTTGGCTCGGAACCTTAGGTCTGAGACCGCTCACCCGATCAAAAGATTGGCTTCTACTAAACCATGATATGACTTTTTATTTTCTTTATATGTTCATGTTCTGATTATTGAATAAATCCTAAAATTTACTATGTGAAGCATACAAGTATAAACTAGTTTGCTCAAATTAGAACAATTCAATTTCATGTTTGTTTTTCAAAAAGGGTTTGAATTTTCCACTTGACAAAGTGGGCTTAAAACGTACATTTATTGAATTATTCCAATTCAAACAACAAGCCTTCATCCACAATCATTCATACAGTTTATCACTTAAGCAAATAGTCACATGGTAGGATGCTAAATATAATAAGAAAAACACGTACAAACGGGATGCTAAAGCATAAAAACTTACATATTTACCAACGTCCCGCGAACAACTACAAAACAAAGTTAGTAAAACATGCATGATCTTATATATAAAATTCTAATGCAATTCACTCATGAGATGCAACTAAAAATTCGGCTTCTAAGTTATGACATGTGAATCATCTCAAGAACATGAGGTAGCGCACATAATCACATAGGAATTGATTAAATCCACAAATGCAAACTTAGCCGAATCAAGATGCATGAAACATGGATGCAAAGCATGAATATGATGAAAAATAAATATGATGTTTATGTACAAATAAAGAAAGCAAGTAAAAGAACGGGATAGAAAGAAACATGGCGGAGAATTATTACAACATTTTAAAGAATAATTACAAACCAAATTAGAGAGGGATGAGGAGAATATTACAACAAAATAAAAACCTCACAATACACTCAAAATTTTTTAAAAAAAATAAAATAAAAACTTCATGTTCTTTGGAACCGCCACTGGAAATTTGTCAACATTGGGAGATTACGCCATCTTGTCCGGAAGAAGCTAACCGACCGGCCAACTAGGCCGGCCAGCCAACTAGGCCAAGCAAAACCTGTCTTGTTGCGAAACCAAGAAAAGGCACAAACAAAAAATATGTGTGTAGCTCAACTAACCACTACCGGTTAGATTAAAAACACGAAAACAAATATAAAATAAAATAAAAAGTACAAACTTACAACATAAACCTAAAACAATAAAACAAATATAAGATAAAACATGCAAAATTACAACAAAACTAATATGAGACTAATACAAGAAAAAATAATTTTGAGGTAGAACATGCAAGATTACAATAAAACTAATATGAAATTAAAATATGCGAATAAAAATAAATAAATAAATAATAAATAATTATGGGTTAAACAAACCACTAGGATTATAACAACACACTATGAAATAAGAAGTAAGAAAATAATAAATATGAGATATAAAATATGAGAAAATGAAAGACTAAAAATTCACCTTCCAAAGAAAGATTGAACTTTTTGATTCCCAAACTCCCTCTTGATCACCCTCAAGTGTAGGAAGTGTGTTCTCAAATCCTCAATTCGAAATTATAGAGTTTATGGAGTTTATGGTGTGGAAAGTGGCTAACTCTCTAGTTTTTCACACTTTCAATCACTAAACACTCTTCCTTATGATCAAGGCAATTGATCTTTGGCTATATCAGAATTTTTGAAGTGGTTTTGGTGTATGGAAATGAGGAATTTCAGTAGCTATGGAAGGTATGGGATGTATATGGAAGATAGGAATATTTTTGGCTCAAAAACTCAAATTTTCTCTCTTTTTTTACTCTTTTCTCACCCCTTTTTCTTCAATTTCGTGGTCTTTTCTTCTCTCTTACAATATGATCATTCTATATAGGCAATAAGGGAGAGTAAAGGTCAAAAAGAAGGTGGGAGACAAGAATGTGATAAGAGGGCAAATTTTCAAGGTGGTTGCATGGGATACTCCTTTATGAATGCAAACAAAACCTCTTTTTGACAATGGGGGATGATTAGGTATAATGGAGGATGAGTGGATGCACTTGAATAGCTCAGAAAATAGGTAAATGGGTTGTCCCAACCGAACCAAAACCAAGAAAAAATGGGATATTGTTGTTTTGGGCCGAGTCAACAAAATCTGCTTTTAAGCCCAACTTCAAATGGGCATATCTCCTGCATATGGACTTGGTTTTAGGTGGTTCTTGGGTCCAAATTGAAGCCCCAGAAGTCTACTTTCCAATGGTGGTGGCCTCACATTTAAATTCAAAGTGTACAAAGAGATATGCCTAATTTAGTAAAGGCTGTCTCGGGTTGGGTCAACAAAATCTGCTTTGAAGCCCAACTTCAAATAGGCATATCTCCCTTATTTGGACTTGGTCTAAGGTGGTTCTTGGGTCTAAATTGAAGCCCCAGAAGTCTACTTTCCAATGGTGGTGGCCTCACATTCAAATTCCAAGTGTACAAAGAGAAATACCTAATTTAGTGAAGGCTGCTCATTTCTTTCTTAATGATTTGATACTGATTCTTTTCCTAAACCAGTTTTCTTTCATTCCCTCATATTTCCTTCAACTCCAAACCTATAAAGAAGATATTTTTAAATATTTTTCAAAAAAAGTTCACCTCCTTTCCATTTATTTCCACTTTGTCCTTACTCAGTTTACTAAAAAGTGCAACATTTTAATCGAAATGGGAGCCTCGGGACATTGTAGAAACATTTAAAAAAAACATATTTGAAAAGAGGGTTTTAAGGTCTAAAATAGTTTGGCCAAAAAAAAGGGTGAAGGTTGGGATTAAAACTTAAATTCCATCTTTCTTACTGAGAATTTTGTGAGAAACACATTCTAATTGTCATCATCGGGTAATCAAAAGAAAGCGCCCAAGTCTTAGGGCCGGTCAAAATGGAGTGTCTACAGTTGCCCCTCTTTGATAGAGCTCAAAGTCATTTCATGACGTGAGTGAATGTCAAAGCCTAAAGACGACCCTTTTGACAAGGCCGTAAGACTTGGGCAAACAAACAAGATGTAATGCAAGTGGTTGAACCCGAAGGTTGCCTACGTATCCCTTTGCAAGGAATCAAACCAGCGTAGTTCAGGGGTAGAATGCAAGTGACATGCTCAAAATGCAGTTTGAAAGTTGGACTTACACGCTTCACAAAGCCGGTTGTTTAAAAATTCATGATGTATGCAATGCAATGCAATGTCATGGAGTGATGATAAAGATATGAAGATGGCAACATGGGAGGTAAGCCTTATGCAAATGATAGGAAACATAACAGGGGGTGCATTGCATACAAAAATGAAAGAAGGGGGTCATCGCATTTAAATGTGCATACCACACAAATGAGAGGGGGGGGTGGCGTGAACAGACAGGCACACCTAACTGTATTTCATACACAACTTTCCTTATTCTCCAACAGGGTGACAGACTAGGTTGGTTCAGTATCCAGAATTGAGGCGCATACAAGCTACCTCAACCTATGGGGCTGCCATACAGATTTCAAGCCAGGGATACACCCCTGGGTATTCAAACCAGACTTTAGTCTCAGAAATCCTGAACCTTTTGCGTTCTAGGCATCGCCATTCGAACTCTAGTTTTCACTGTCTCAGTTGATCTCCTAGGAACTCATTGCAAGCCAGGCAGGTGGCTATACCAGACCACCTGAAGTCGTTCGGGCACGACAAACACCAAAGGAATTGCACCTTTAGAGGATTTAAGGTCTCCTAGACCGCGAAAGAAGAGGGTGCATCGCATACAAATGTGCATACCACACAAATGAGAGAAAAGTGCATCGCTTTCAAATGTGCATACCCCACAAATGAGAGAAAGGGTTGCATCGCATTCAAATGTGCATACCACACAAATGAGAGAGGGGGTTGTATCGCATTCAAATGTGCATACCACACAAATGAGAGAGGGGGTTGCATCGCATTCAAATGTGCATACCACACAAATGAGAGAAAAGTGCATCGCATTCAAATGTCCATACCACACAAATGAGAGAAGGGGTTGCATTGCATTCAAATGTGCATACCACACAAATGAGAGAGGGGGTTGCATCGCATTCAAATGTGCATACCACACAAATGAGAGAAGGGGTTGCATCGCATTCAAATGTGCATACCACACAAATGAGAGAAAGGTGCATCGCATTCAAATGTGCATACCACACAAATGAGAGAAGGGGTTGCATCGTATTCAAATGTGCATGCCACACAAATGAAAGATGGGGTTACATCGCATTCAAATGTGCATACCACACAAATGAGAGAAAAATGCATCGCATTCAAATGTGCATACCACACATGTCACGACCCCATCCTGCCCCTAGTAGGATGATGCCATGATGGCCAGTAATTCGAGACTACCAAAGGCCACTTACAAGATCACACACACACAAATCAGAGTAAACGTATGGGGCTTACAAATGCGGAAGCAATAATTAGAAGCTAAGTAGTCCATAAGAGCAGTGCTTAAGTTAAATGAAATGACATACATCACAACATAGTTTTAGTACAATAAAATGGAGTACAAAAATTACATCTTGACTAAAAGGCTTCTCGGCCATCAATTACAAAATACAAGGAAATAACAAAGAAGCATAATCTTCAAGATGTTGCAAAATACAAATCCAAAACACATCGGCCAACACATCTAGGCGTCGCTGCCGTCTTGCTCATCACCTACATATATATAGAGAGGGTGAGCTTGGATACTCAGTGAATGGCATAATTAATAAAGGGTTTACATGAATGATATCCGAGGTCTTTTAACAAAATAGTACGTAGAATAAATCAAGTTCATCAATCAAATCCTCCGAGCTTCAAGGGATGCTTACTAACATCAACATAATACAAGAGATGACATTCTGGACAAACAAACCCACGCGGTAAAACCGTCAGTGGCAAGGCAAGACAAGGCAAGAGAGATCTCTAAACAAGGGTGTTGTTGCATTATAGTCCCCGGACACTAAGGACTTGTGCTACGAATGCTTATAGTCCCCTAGCACGTACGGACTTCCAAACTTTGTGCTACAAATGCTTATAGTCCCCTAGCACGTACGGACTTCCCGAGAATGTCATCAAAACAAGATATAATACTTATTGCAAGTAGGGATAATCATTCATGCTTGTAAATAATTTACGAACAAGACAAAACAAGGTTTTATCAAAGCTTTATAACATATCTTTATTAAAATACCACTCACTTATTCCTTCGAACGTCGGGGTCAAGGCAAGTCCAAGTCCTACAAACACATGGCAGAAATATGTTGATTGCACTCTCAAACAAACTTTATATGAATGCAAATGATCTCGGCATCCTTCAAGAACTAAGTCAATTCAAAACAAACACTGTCTCCCATCTCGGGGAAACATGCTGGGCACCAATTCAAGTCTTGGCCGAGGTCCCACACATTCTCGCCGAGGTGTGGTCCCGAGGGCCAATTTCAAAGAATGAGGTCGGAAAACACAGGTTTTCCTCTGCAAGAACATGAAGAACATGAACATGAAGATCATGAAGAAGATGAATGCAAGGATCATAACTTGTTATTACAAAATCTGAGATTTCATGCTATGAGTTCGAAATCATGAACCTGGGTGCCCATACTAGAAGATCTTTGGAAAAACAAACACAAAAGCATGTAACTTGTTGCAAACTTTCGGATTAAACAAGGCTTTTCCTCAAGAACACAAGAATACCAACTTTCTCTCTCTAAAACCAATCTTTAAATCAATGTATGGCATTCAAAACATACTCAATCATGCAATGCAACTAGATGATCAATAAGAACAACAAGAGTTAATCAAGATTCTAACCTCAATACTCGAATCCAACGGTTTGAACTCTAAGGATCAAGCTTGCTACCCACTTCTCACTCTAAAATCCCTCCTTCTCCTTCTAGAGCTTCTCTCTCTTCTCCAAGACAAGAATGTAACAAAACGGGGGTTTTTCTCTCTCTGCGGTGATTTAACACTCGGACACGCGTAGCAATCTTGATTGGTTCTCCTCAAAAGGTGATAGATTGACAAGACAAGTCTATGACAAAGCGTGTTCAACAAGCTAGGCGGCAAGGACTCCGCAAGTAATGACATCGGCTAACAACAAGACTTGACAACAAAGGGACAATGACTTGCTAAGGACGTAACTTCGCAAGTCAAAGAACAATGATCTCGGCTAGGAAGAACAACACTTGACTAAGCTGTGCCACACCTTGGCCTAGATGTGCCACACCTCGGTCTATGTCATACCACTCCAGGACAAGATCACTTCGGCACAAGGATAACATCTCGGCCCAAATAATACACATCTCGGCCTAGGCGATACACACCTCGGCCCAGATGATAATCATCTCGGCCAATATGTCAGGACAAAGGTGGAGGTCAACAAAGAAATCCTAAGATGGTCCTAAGTGTAAAAGCATCAAAAGGGTGACCTATGCTCAAGATGACCTCGGCTGAAACACACACTCTCACCAAGAGACATAGCATTCAAGTAACACTTATGCAAGACAAGTCAAGATTCGAAATGCAAGCTTAACAAGGCAAAATCATGTAAAATGCATATGAGTATGGTTAGGGTAGTGTGAGGGTCATTACATCCTACCCCCCTTAAAGAAGTTTGGTCCCCAAACTTGAGTTACCTTGATCTGAAAACAACTCAGGATATCGAACTCTCATCTCTTCTTCTATTTCCCATGTGGCATCCTTGCCGTAATGTTCCTTCCATTCAATTTTCACCATTGCTATAGATTTGTTCCTCAACTGTTTCACTTGTCTGTCAAGAATTCTCATCGGCTTCTCCTCATAGCCCAAATCTTCATTTATCACAATCCCGGAATAATCAATCACATGCAGTGGATCTCGGATATACTTCCTCAACATCGAAATATGGAACACATTGTGCACTTGACTAAATTCTGGTGGTAAAGCAAGCCTGTAAGCAGTCGTGTTAATCTTTTCAAGAATCTCAAATGGTCCGATGTAACGAGGTGCTAACTTACCCTTCTTCCCAAATCTGGAGACTCCTTTCATTGGCGAAATCTTCAGGAATACATGATCCCCAACTTCAAATTCCAATTCTCTTCTTCTCTGGTCGGCATAGCTCTTCTGCCGACTCTGGGCAGTTTTGATCCTCTGTCGAATAAGCTTAATCTTCTCGGTTGTCACTTGAATCAGTTCGGGGCCGATCAAAACTCTATCTCCTACTTCAGTCCAACATATCGGCGATCTGCACTTCCTTCCATACAAAGCTTCGTACGGTGCCATGCCAATGCTAGCTTGATAACTGTTGTTGTAAGCGAATTCCACTAATGGTAAATGTGCTCCCCAACTTCCCTGGAAATCTAGTACACATAGCCTGAGCATATCTTCAAGTGTCTGAATCGTCCTTTCTGTTTGTCCATCGGTTTGCGGGTGAAAAGCTGTGCTAAACCTCAACTCGGTTCCCAAGGCTGTTTGTAGACTCTGCCAAAATCTGGAAACAAACTTCGGATCTCGGTTTGAAACAATAGACATCGGCACACCGTGAAGTCTCACAATCTCATTTATATACAGTACGGCTAATCGGTCAGCATTGGATGTAGTTTGAACAGGCAAGAAGTGTGCTGACTTAGTTAATCTGTCAACAATAACCCAAATCGAATCCATTCCCTTCTGTGTCTTCGGCAAACCAATTACAAAATCCATGGATATATGTTCCCACTTCCATTCAGGAATCGGCAAGGGTTGAAGAAGTCCTGCTGGTCTCTGATGTTCTGCTTTCACTTGTTGACATTGCAGGCATTGGGATACGAACTCGGCTATCTCCTTCTTCATGTTTGGCCACCAAAAAGTCTGCTTTACATCATGATACATCTTAGTGTTTCTTGGATGGACAGCAATTCTAGAACCATGAGATTCTTGCAGAATCTTTCCTTTCAACTCAGGGACGTCGGCCACGCACAACCTTTCCTCAAACTTAAGCACTCCATTATCAAAGGTGTAACCTAACCTCGGCCTGGTGTCAATCTCGTCGGCTACCTTCTTCAGGAACTTATCCTCCATTTGCCTCGCTTTTACTTCTTCAATGATGGTCGGCTCCGCTGAGATCATGGCTAAACACGCCAAACTTCCCATTGTCTTCCTGCTTAATGCATCGGCTACTGAGTTGGCCTTGCACAGGTGGTAATGAATCGCATGTCGTAGTCCTTCAATAATTCCAACCATCTTCTCTGCCTCAAATTTAGTTCCTTCTGAGTAAATAAGTACTTCAAACTCTTGTGATCCGTGAAAACTTGGCAAGAAGCTCCATATAAGTAATGACGCCAAATCTTCAAAGCGAACACCACGGCTGCTAGCTCTAAATCATGGGTAGGATAATTCTTCTCGTGAGGTTTCAACTGGCGAGACGCATATGCTATGACCTTACCTCCTTGCATTAATACACAACCCAAACCCTTATGTGAAGCATCGCTATAAATCTGAAATTCCTCATTACCCGATGGAAGTACAAGAACTGGTGCTGTAACTAATCTTGTCTTCAACTCCTGGAAGGCTAACTCTCTATCTTCGGTCCATTCATATGTCACTCCTTTCTGAGTCAACTGTGTCAATGGCACTGCAATCCTTGAGAAGTCCTTTACAAACTTTCTGTAATAACCTGCCAAACCCAGAAAACTACGAACCTCGGACACGTTGGTCGGCGTCGGCCAATTTACCACGGCTTCAATCTTGCTGGGATCAACAGAGATACCCTCTTCATTAATCACATGCCCTAAAAATGAAATGCTGGAGAGCCAAAACTCACACTTACTCAACTTAGCATACAATTTTCTGTCCCTCAAGGTCTGTAGGGCAAGTCTCAGATGACCTTCATGCTCGGCTGTACTCTTGGAGTAGATTAATATGTCGTCAATAAAAACAACCACAAATTCGTCTAAGTACGGCTTGAAGACTCTGTTCATTAAATCCATGAATGCTGCCGGCGCGTTAGTCACTCCAAAAGGCATTACTAGGAATTCGTAGTGGCCATACCTCGTCCGAAAAGCAATCTTCTCAACATCCTCGGCTTTAACCTTCAACTGGTGATAGCCCGACCTAAGGTCAATCTTGGAAAAGACTCGTGCTCCTTGTAATTGATCTAGCAAATCATCAATCCGAGGCAACGGGTACTTGTTCTTAATGGTTACCTTGTTGAGTTCTCTGTAGTCAATGCAAAGACGAAGTGTACCATCCTTTTTCTTAACAAACAAGACTGGTGCTCCCCATGGTGAAGTGCTCGGCCTAACAAAACCCTTATCCAACAATTCTTGTAGTTGCACTTTCAATTCCTTAAGTTCGGCTGGGGCCATCCTATAGGGTGTCTTGGAGATCGGCTGTATTCCCGGCACGATGTCCACGGTAAACTCTATTTCTCTATCGACTAAGTGGCCAGGCAATTCATTTGGAAAGACGTCGGGGAACTCACTAACAACTGGGATGTCGGCTAAATTAACACTTCCATTCTGATCACTCAATATACTACACAAGTAGCCATGGCACCCTTTCTGAATCAACTTATAGGCCTTAATGGACGAAATCAGGTAAGGTGGGGACACTACTCCTTTACCTTGGAAAATAACCTCGGCTTGGTTTGGGGGTCTCAACGTGACACTCTTCAAAACACAATTAATAGATGCATGATTTGTCACTAACCAATCCATTCCTAATATGGCATCAAAGTGAGTCATGTTTAACGGCATCAAGTCGATTAATAATTCTACACCCTCAATCACAATAACACACGCCCTATAGATAGATGCAACAATCATAGTTCTCCCAGATGGGGTAGATACACATAACACATAGTCAAGGGGTTCTTGTTCCTTATTCAATTTCTCGGCAAACTTAGCAGATACAGATGAATGCGTAGAACCCGAATCAATCAATACGTATGCATCTTGAGAGCAGATTGGGAGTATACCTGACACTACTGCCTCAGCATTCTCGGTGTCTCCTGGCACTAGTGCGAAAACCCTGCCTTGCCTCATATGTGTCCTTCCGACGTTGCTTCCCTGTGCAGAGCCCGAGGTGCTCACATTTTTCTTACCATCATCAATCCTTGACTTCGGACAGTCTCTCACACGATGACCCATTTCTCCACATTCAAAACAAGCGCCTGACGCCCAACGGCAAACCCCGGAATGCGACTTCCCACAACTTGCACACATCGGCTTAGTATTACCTTCCTGGTTCGAGTTGCTGGAGCTGCCGACATTCGCCTTCTTCTTGGCATTAAAAGGAACTCGGCGGTTATCATAGTTCTGTCTCTTCCTCTGATTCTCTCCTGTATTCTGATATCGGTTCAGATTAGCTTCTGCAAGAATGGCCTTGTCCAAAACTCCTGCATAAGTCGGCATGTTGAGCATGTTGACTCTATCCTGTATTGGTCCACGCAATCCGCTTTCAAACTTCCTAGCTTTCCTATATTCATCACTGACCATATGAGGCGCATACCTCGCCAATTCGGTGAAGGCACGGTCGTATTCCGCCACTGTCTTGTTTCCCTGTGTCAAGGTCTGGAACTCTGTGGTCTTGCGGTCTCGAACACTGATGGGAAAGTGCTTGTTATAAAACAACTCCAAAAATTTAACCCAAGTTAAGTCGGGATTTTCTTCTCGAGTCAGCATCCACCATCTTCGAGCGTCGTCGTCTAACGTAAATGCAGCCAATGCCACCTTCTGCGCGTCTGTGCTGGGAAAGATCTCAAATAGCTTCTCCATTCCTAGAACCCATGCTTCGGCTTTCATCGGCTCTATGCCCCCTTGGAATCTCGGCGGGTTCATCTTCTTGAACTCCTTAATCAAAGTCAGGGTTCCCTCTCCATACAAAATTTGGTCAACCGGGTCAGGGCACTTGGGGTACCTTGGAGGGGTGGAGGCGAAGCGCATATCCGCCAGGGTGGGGGCGGAAGCGCATATCGCGTTAGTCCGCTTCTACGGGTAGTTGTAGCACTAGCATTCTCGTCGACTTGTCTCAACTCCCGAGTTAATCCTTCAACTAGTCTTTCCGATCTAACTTTGTCTTCGATTGACCTCGGCCAACTCGGTGGTCTCTCCTCATAATGCTATGAGTATGCAAAGTGTGACTTTAAAACAAAATGAGCAACAAAGTATGTATGCAAGCAACAAGCGATTATTATCGAGATGATGCACGTATTGTCAAATAGCAAGCAACATGATGCAATCCTAGCATCTTTCTAAGGGAAATCCTATGCTCCTTAGGACTCAAAGTGTGTGAATAACGTACTACATGGAACTTGTGCTCGATACTGTCATCACGACCCCATCCCGCCCCTAGTAGGATGGTGCCATGATGGCCAGTAATTCGAGACTACCAAAGGCCACTTACAAGATCACACACACACAAATCAGAGTAAACGTATGGGGCTTACAAATGCGGAAGCAATAATTAGAAGCTAAGTAGTCCATAAGAGTAGTGCTTAAGTTAAATGAAATGACATACATCACAACACAGCTTTAGTACATTAAAATGGAGTACAAAAATTACATCTTGACTAAAAGGCTTCTCGGCCATCAATTACAAAATACAAGGAAATAACAAAGAAGCATAATCTTCAAGATGTTGCAAAATACAAATCCAAAACACATCGGCCAACACATCTAGGCGTCGCCGCCGTCTTGCTCATCACCTACATATATATAGAGAGGGTGAGCTTGGATACTCAGTGAATGGCATAATTAATAAAGGGTTTACATGAATGATATCCGAGGTCTTTTAACAAAATAGTACGTAGAATAAATCAAGTTCATCAATCAAATCCTCCGAGCTTCAAGGGATGCTTACTAACATCAACATAATACAAGAGATGACATTCCGGACAAACAAACCCACGCGGTAAAACCGTCAGTGGCAAGGCAAGACAAGGCAAGAGAGATCTCTAAACAAGGGTGTCGTTGCATTATAGTCCCCGGACACTAAGGACTTGTGCTACGAATGCTTATAGTCCCCTAGCACGTACGGACTTCCAAACTTTGTGCTACAAATGCTTATAGTCCCCTAGCACGTACGGACTTCCAAACTTTGTGCTACAAATGCTTATAGTCCCCTAGTACGTACGGACTTCCCGAGAATGTCATCAAAACAAGATATAATACTTATTGCAAGTAGGGATAATCATTCATGCTTGTAAATAATTTACGAACAAGACAAAACAAGGTTTTATCAAAGCTTTATAACATATCTTTATTAAAATACCACTCACTTATTCCTTGAGCGTCGGGGTCAAGGCAAGTCCAAGTCCTACAAACACATGGCGTAAATATGTTGATTGCACTCTCAAACAAACTTTATATGAATGCAAATGATCTCGGCATCCTTCAAGAACTAAGTCAATTCAAAACAAACACATCTCCTATCTCGGGAAACATCTTTGGGCACTAATTCAAGTCTTGGCGAGGTCCCACACCTTCTCGCCGAGGTGTGGTCCCGAGGCGATTTCAAAGAAATGAGGTCGGAAAACTGGGTTTTCCCTCGCTCAGAACATGAAGAACATGAACATGAAGATCATGAAGAAGATGAATGCAAGGATCATAACTTGTTATTACAAAATCTGAGATTTCATGCTATGAGTTCGAAATCATGAACCTGGGTGCCCATACTAGAAGATCTTTGGAAAAACAAACACAAAAGCATGTAACTTGTTGCAAACTTTCGGATTAAACAAGGCTTTTCCTCAAGAACACAAGAATACCAACTTTCTCTCTCTAAAACCAATCTTTAAATCAATGTATGGCATTCAAAACATACTCAATCATGCAATGCAACTAGATGATCAATAAGAACAACAAGAGTTAATCAAGATTCTAACCTCAATACTCGAATCCAACGGTTTGAACTCTAAGGATCAAGCTTGCTACCCACTTCTCACTCTAAAATCCCTCCTTCTCCTTCTAGAGCTTCTCTCTCTTCTCCAAGACAAGAATGTAACAAATGGTGGGTTTCTCTCTCTCTGCCGGCTGATTTAACACTCAGCTCGGACACGTGGCAACGGTTGATTGGTTCTCCTCAAAAAGGTGATAGATTGACAAGACAAGTCTATGACAAAGCGTGTTCAACAAGCTAGGCGGCAAGGGACTCCGGCAAGTAATGACATCGGCTAACAACAAGACTTCGGCAACAAAGGGACAATGACTTCGGCTAAGGACAGAACTTCGGCAAGTCAAAGAACAATGATCTCGGCTAGGAAGAACAACACTTGACTAAGCTGTGCCACACCTTGGCCTAGATGTGCCACACCTCGGTCTATGTCATACCACTCCAGGACAAGATCACTTCGGCACAAGGATAACATCTCGGCCCAAATAATACACATCTCGGCCTAGGCGATACACACCTCGGCCCAGATGATAATCATCTCGGCCAATATGTCAGGACAAAGGTGGAGGTCAACAAAGAAATCCTAAGATGGTCCTAAGTGTAAAAGCATCAAAAGGGTGACCTATGCTCAAGATGACCTCGGCTGAAACACACACTCTCACCAAGAGACATAGCATTCAAGTAACACTTATGCAAGACAAGTCAAGATTCGAAATGCAAGCTTAACAAGGCAAAATCATGTAAAATGCATATGAGTATGGTTAGGGTAGTGTGAGGGTCATTACAACACAAATGAGAGAAAGGGTTGCATCGCATTCAAATGTGCATACCACACAAATGAGAGAAGGGGTTTGAATTTGAGAATGATTGAATTTTGAACTTTGAATGGAACATTAATTCTATACTGACCTAAATCAAAGAATGACTTAATGAAAGAAGAACGAAGCAAAACGATCCAAACATTCTTATATACACTGACTAGCATAAATACACCGACTGGTATAAATATACTGACTGGTATGAAAGGAACACACTTATATACACTGATTGGTATGAATACCCTGATTGGTATGAATACACTTATATACACTGACTAGTATGAATACCTTGACTGGTATGAATACACACTTATATACACTGAATAGTTGACTTGAGCGGTGGAGAAGACAGAATCTTTAACTCGACTATGCCCCTAGTTCATTACCTTGACCCTTTTTTGTCTCTTGATTTTTTGTAAACATGTTTTGATCAACATGAGAGTCAGATTAGCATATTTATTTCATTTTCTGTTTCAAATCATGTAAGCTAAACTGTGAGTACTGAAAATTTTCCCTTTTCAAATCCAAAGAATGATCCAAGTTTTGCAAAAATGGAACAATTTTCGAGAAAAATTAGTCAGCTTCATTCAAATTAATCAAAACTTATTTTTGCAAATGGCCACTACTCAACTAACATGGAATCAACCATTGGGGTGCATAGTCCCAAGCCAGATAATCAATGGTGATATCCGAACCAAGCCAAATTGAACCGAATGAAGCCGAGCAGAACTGGACCAAATCGACCCGCTGAACCAAACCAAACCAAGTTGAATCGAAACAACCTGAACTGAGCAGAACGAAGATAAACCAATCATACACGGATAGGAGAACCAAGTCGACTAAAGATACACCAATCAAACATGGACAAAATGAATAAGTTGAAAAATTATTGGGGCCGAACTTCAAGATGAAGCTACCTACGTATCATAAAAATAGGAATCAGGCCATCGTAGTTCCGGCTAAGGTTCACTCGGGTATTGACACTCTCCTTTTGTGCTCTAACTTTTGCCAAAGCCGCCCTTTCGGGTTTTCAACCTTGCGAGCTTTTGATTTTTTTTTTTGATTTTTTCTATGTATATATATATTTTTCATTTTGTTTATTTCATTTTTTTTCTTTTGAGTTTCTATTTTTTTTTTGTTTTTCTACTCTAACTTTTGCCTAGGTTGCCCTTCCGGGTTTTCAGCCTAGCGAGCCTCTCAAGGGTTACTTTCAATTTAACTTGTCCATGTTGATTGGGTGTGAAATCTTTGGGCCATCTATGAACGACTGCTACACTTGATCAGTAGATATGATGATGTAGGGACTAGGCTAATTGGGTCTGAATTTGCCCCTATTGTTGCCCCTAGTTTAGTGGATAGGACCTCGACTGTCCTTCAATAATAAAATTCATTCTCTCAAATTCTGGGTTTTGCCTTTCTGGGCGGTCTTCATTGGGAACCAATTCAGTTTTAACTCTTTGATCACATCCAACCTTTTGCCCCTGGTTCAAGGGCTGTTTCAAATCTAAATAACATCCAACCTTCTTGCCTCTAGTTCAAGGGTTGCTTCCAATCTGAATCCCAGGCCCTACATAGTTTTGGCTAAGGTTCACTCGGGTATTGACATTTTCCTTTTACGCTCTAACTTTTGCCAAAGCCGCCATTTCGGGTTTTCAACCTTGCGAGCTTTTCATTTTTTATTTTTTTATTTTTTTATTTTTTTATTTTTTTTACTCTAACTTTTGCTTGGGTCGCCCTTCCGGGTTTTCAGCCCAACGAGCCTCTCAAGGGTGCTACCTTATTGCCCCTAGTTCAAGGGCTGCCTCCATTTCAGCTATGCAAGCCTCACACTTTTGCCCCAAGTTCAAGGGCTGTTTCAAATCTGAATCACATTCGACTTTATTGCCCCTAGTTGAAGGGCTGCCTCTACTTCGGCTATGCAAGCCTCACACTTTGATTGATCATGAAATACTTCAAATCACGGTTTGAAAGCTAATGAGCTAAGGAGGTCGGACCTCGAGTCAAGAGGGATCCTATGTTGTATAATCAATTCCAGGAATGTCTTCATAGGACCATGCAAAAACAATTTTTGAAATCTTTTCACAAAGTGACTAATCACTCATACTCTTACGAAGACAAGACAGATCCAATTTGGACCAAACCAGGATCCTTCTCAGTACCCACATTAACAAAAATGATTTTATTCATCAAAGGCTTAGCACACCTCTCTTTCTCTCAGTTGGTCAAAATTTACAAATCCTGAGGAAATTCTTCCTTTTTGTTTTTATCAGAGTTTTTGAAAAAGTTTTGTAAAACTTTGGTCAATGCGATGAATTAAGGCGTGGAGAAGTAGGCAGACTCTATGGCACTTTTATTTGAAAAAAAAAACAACTCAGCGATGATAACAGACTCAAAAGACGAATAAGACCTAGATAGGACAGAAATGTCTAGGTCAGCACTCTCAAAATCAACAGACTCTGACTCACTAGAATGACTCAACACTCAATTCAGAAAGCAAAACAAAAAGCATTTCCAATTTGCTCAGTGCGTGCCATCCACCATGCTTAGAGTAAAATGCATGCCATTAGCAGGTGGTTCACCTCTGATCACCAGACCAACTATCCCCCAAGTTCATTGACCCAGTGTTGTTAGACTTTGTAGAACCTGGTGGAGTGATGATCTTGTTGTCAATCAGGTCTTGAATTTCATGGCGAAGGCGAAAACAACGATCAGTGTCATGTCCAAGTTGCTGATGAAAGGCGCAATACTTGGTAGCATCATACTTAGCTGGAAGGCGATCAAGGAGGGGTCGACAATCAAGGGGTTTGAGATGGCCTTTTCCTATGAGGATTTGGAGAGCTTTAGACAAGGTCATGTAAAGGGGATTGAAGATGCGGTTACCAGTCTTGGAAGTATTGACAGAAGGGTCGGCAGGTGTTGACTGGGTTTGATAATCTCTTACGAGTGTAGGACTGGAGCTGGAAGGGGTGTTTCTGGTGCAACATCCTTTTTTATGGCTTACCCCTTGGATCAAAATGCTCCCAATTTGAGCGACAAAAGTGTCATCCATAGTCTTTGTAACAACTGTAAGCACTTGCTGTTTGTTCAACCCTTGGACTTTTAAAGCCTCAATAGCCCATTGGAGATGTGCATAAGGATCAATACTTACCCTGGCTTCATTTTTGCCACTTGCTTCAGTTTTGCCAAGGGATTGGGTGGTTGTATCGGAGTGAGGTCCACTTGTTGTTGACATGTCATCACCCAGACTTAAGATACCTTCGGGTTAGCCCTTTCCAATTGTAGCTCGCCCCAAGATTAGGGAGCTTTTTGACGTGAAATTTCTGGCACACAATGTGGTCAATGACGAAGCCAAGATCCCAAAGGCTAAGTCTTCCACAGTGCTCTGAAGATCTTCAATCATGCTCAACAACTTAGAAGTAATGGGTTCGGCTATTGGTGCCTGCGAGGTATTTGAACCAACTTGGTCGTCGTGAACTGGTTGGACCGGGCTCTTTGGAGTAGGTTGGACTGGAATTAGACTATTAGGGAGTTCAAGTTTCTGGGGTTGAGATGATTGGGGTTCCGGTGCATCCATCATACACAAGTCCGTGTTTTCTGGAAGGAACACCTCAGGCTTGGGTAAATGGGTGGGTGTGATATAGATACTGGGGTTAAAGGTAGATGAAAGTGTATGGATGAGGTTAAGATGAGGAGGTGGTGGAACTTTGTCATGGGGCGGCAACGGGTTTGTAGTGACGTTGGGTTTTGGTGGTTGTGGGGGAGCTATGACTTTATTGTCTATGAGATCTTGGATCTCATGACGGAGACGAAAGCACTGGTCTGTGTCATGTCCGGGTTGTTGGTGGAAAGCATAGTGTTTGGTAGGGTCATGTTTGGCTGGGTGAGGTTTGAGAAGAGGTCGGGGGTCCAGAAGTTTGAGATACCCTCTTTCTATCAAGATTTTCAAAGCTTTGGTTAGGGACATGTAGAGAGGATTAAAGGTTCTGACTGTGGTTCGGGTGAAGTTGGTGGTTTGTGGACTGGCATTGGCAAATGGGTTGGCTATTTTAGTGGTGGTGGCAACCAAGTTGATTTCAGAGGGATTCACAGTTGTGCTACCATTGGTGGTAGCATTGGAACTACGACCAAAAGGCTTCCGAACAGGTTCCTTATCTTCCACAATGATTCCCTGTTTGATGGCATCCTTTATCTGGACTCCTATCTCATTTAAGTCATTAAAAGTGAAGAGCGGGAGGACTATCATTTTTTGTAACATCTTTCCATGCAGATTTCTGACTATCATACGGATTTGGTCTTTTTCAAGTGGTCTGTTGGTCATCATTGCTGCTTTTGCCCTCCATCTGGTGATAAAGGCCACGAAACTTTCATTGGGCTCTTGACGGGTGGCCTCCAATTCCCGAGTAGTCACTTCAATCTGGGTGTTATAAGCATACTGGGTGATAAAGGCCCCGGCTAATTCTTCCCAACTTTGTTTTACCAAGTCCTCCAACTTGGCATACCAAATGGCAGCCACTCCTGACAAAGTTCGTCCGAATAAAGAGAGCTTTTGCGGACGAGTCAAACCCATAGGCTTTAAGACATCAGAGAACAGGCGAATGTGCACCATTGGGTCGCCGGAGCCATCAAACCTATCAATGTGTGGCATTTTAAACCGTTCTGGCAACTTCACAGCTGTCTCAGTGTACCCGTCTTCGATGTCTGGGATTGAATTCACTCCTTGTGCCTTTTTGAAAAGTTTTTCCAACTTGGCCAGCTTCAACATAGTTGAGTCAGACTCAGGTGCTTCAGAGGGATGGAGCCCTCCCACTGGTTGTGGAAGAGGAAATGATCCTCCTGAAGTTTGTGCAGGAACCCTCAGATCTTCTGGTGAATTAAGTTCAGGAAACTCGTCAGCTGGTGGAGGTGGAGGTGGAGGTGGAGGTGGAACTGGATGATTCACCAGAGGTGGTTGAGTAACGGACGCCCCAGATGAACGCTGCGTCAAAGAAGAGTATTGCCTTGAGCAAAGAAGAGTAGTGCCTTGGGCAAAGAATCGTAGTGGCAACGGTATCCATGCTCCGTTGGAGGCCCAGTAGTATGTCCGCTATATTTTCTGGAATCTGAGCCATCACTGATTCTGATGAGTTGAGTGGTGATGATCTAGTAGGTGAAGAAGGGGTATTCTGGACAGTTGATGAAGCTTTTGCTTTTCTTAGTGTAACCGGTGGCAAAGAAACTAACACTGGCTGACCCTGAACCAAATCTGCACTTTTGCAAAGTCTACCAATGCGAGTCCATAGAACTTGGGGGATATCAGACCTTTCGGAAGCTATAGTGCCCAACTACCTTGCTGAAACAAAACGGGACCCCCGATCAGAATTTCATTTGCATCATAGCTCAACTGATTACTGCTAACTCATGAAAAACTGAACTCAACCCCACAAATTGAAATGACTAAAACACTCATCTGAATCTGAGAATTCCCATACATTGCACATAACACACAGCAGGAAAGAGAACAAACACCCCTATGGGGGCTAGGGTTACCCTGTCCTATCTTTGAAATGATCTAGGGTTTCACTATTCAAACAAGTGGCATCATACATCCTAGAAATGAGAGAGCATCCTGTCCTAATTTTGGAAGGTACTATAGCTCATTATATGCACAAGGTTAGCTCTACTCTAAGGGTTGAAGTCAAGGTGACGTTACCAAAGAGTCCTTTGGGTCATAACCAATAAAGATTCCAGGAAATCAGAAGAGTCAAATAGCCTCTCTTCGAAGTCTGAGAACCTTAGATAGCAAAGCTAGATAGCAGGGCTACATAGCAAAGCTACCCTTTTGACAAATCTCAAAAGGTTACAACACAAGGCCTCTAAAGTATCGTAAAGATAGGTATAGTGTCACAAAAAGCTTGCCTGTGCTCCCACCAGTATCTGGGCAACACAGGGACTTGAAGTGCACCAATGAATGCAATGCAATAAACATATAATTGAAAATAAAAGTCATATCATGGAGTTCGAGTCAACGTTTCATAAAATCTCCAGCAGAGTCGCCAGAAACTGTAACATGCCAGAGAGGGTACCCGAGCGCGTTAAACAGTTCGGACCCCCGAGATCTCTTTGATCTCAAGTTTCACGAGTGCAATGTGAAACATAGATGAGAGTCCAGATTTGGCAACTTTTATTAAAAATCCATTTTATTGCAATTTTTTCAAAAATGGATTGCATCATCAGATCTCAGAGTCGCCACCTAATATTTTGGGAGATTAGGAAACCCATGACTCGGTGCCAAGGCCGCTGTTCGTCGTAACCAAAGATGCTTGGCTCGGAACCTTAGGTCTGAGAGGGGAAGGTCAATAATGAGCACCCCCGCTCATCCGATCAAAAGATTGACCTCTACTAAACCATGATATGACTTTTTATTTTCTTTATATGTTCATGTTCTGATTATTGAATAAATTCTAAAATTTACTATGTGAAGCATACAAGTATAGACTAGTTTGCTCAAATTGGAACAATTCAATTTCATGTTTGTTTTCCGAAAAGGGTTTGAATTTTCCACTTGACAAAGTGGGCTTAAAACGTACATTTATTGAATTATTCCAATTCAAACAACAAGCCTTCATCCACAAGCATTCATACAGTTTATCACTTAAGCAAATAGCCACATGGTAGGATGCTAAACATAATAAGAAAAACATGCACAAACGGGATGCTAAAGCATAAAAACTTACATATTTACCGACATCCCGCGAACAGCTACAAAACAAAGTTAGTAAAACATGCATGATCTTATATACAAAATCCTAATGCAATTCACTCATGAGATGCAACTATAAATTCGGCTTCTAAGATATGACATGTGAATCATCTCAAGAACATGAGGTAACGCACATAATCACATAGGAATTGATTAAATCTACAAATGAAAACTTAGCCGAATCAAGATGCATGAAACATGGATGCAAAGCATGAATATGATGAAAAATAAATATGATGTTTATGTACAAATAAAGAAAGCAAGTAAAAGAACGGGATAGAAAGAAACGGGGTGGGGAATTATTACAACATTTTAAAGAATAATTACAAACCAAATTAGAGAGGGATGAGGAGAATATTACAACAAAATAAAAACCTCACAATACACTCAAAATTTAAAAAAAATAAATAAAATAAAAACTTCATGTTCTTTGGAACCGCCACCGGAAATTGGTCAACATTGGGAGATTACGCCATCTTGTCTGGAAGAAGCTAATCGACCGGCCAAATAGGCCGGCCAGCCAACTAGGCCAAGCAAAACCTGTCTTGTTGCGAAACCAAGAAAAGGTACAAACAAAAAATATGTAGGTGGCTCAACTAACCACTACCGGTTAGATTAAAAACACGAAAACAAATATAAAATAAAATAAAAAGTACAAACTTACAACATAAACCTAAAACAATAAAACAAATATAAGATAGAACATGCAAAATTACAACAAAACTAATATGAGACTAATACAAGAAAAAATAAGTTTGAGGTAGAACATGCAAGATTACAATAAAACTAATATGAAATTAAAATATGCGAATAAAAATAAATAAATAAATAATAAATAATTATGGGCTAAACAAACCACTAGGATTATAACAACACACTATGAAATAAGAACTAAGAAAATAAATATGAGAAAATGAAAGACTAAAAATTCACCTTCCAAAGAAAGATTGAACTTTTTGATTCCCAAACTCCCTCTTGATCACCCTCAAGTGTAGGAAGTGTGTTCTCAAATCCTCAATTCGAAATTATGGAGTTTATGGAGTTTATGGTGTGGAAAGTGGCTAATTCTCTAGTTTTTCACACTTTCAATCACTAAACACTCTTCCTTATGATCAAGGCAATTGATCTTTGGCTATATCAGAATTTTTGAAGTGGTTTTGGTGTATGGAAATGAGGAATTTCAATAGCTATGGAAGGTATGGGATGTATATGGAAGATATGAATATTTTTGGCTCAAAAACTCAAATTTCTCTCTTTTTTTACTCTTTTCTCACCCCTTTTTCTTCAATTTCGTGGTCTTTTCTTCTCTCTTGCAATATGATCATTCTATATAGGCAATGAGGGAGAGTAAAGGTCAAAAAGAAGGTGGGAGACAAGGTGGGAGACAAGAATGTGATAAGAGGGCAAATTTTCAAGGTGGTTGCATGGGATACTCCTTTATGAATGCAAACAAAACCTCTTTTTGACAATGGGGGATGACTAGGTATAATGAAGGATGAGTGGATGCACTTGAATAGCTCAGAAAATAGGTAAATGGGTTGTCCCAACCGAACCAAAACCAAGAAAAAATGGGCTATTGTTGTTTTGGGCCGAGTCAACAAAATCTACTTTTAAGCCCAACTTCAAATGGGCATATCTCCTGCATATGGGCTTGGTTTTAGGAGGTTCTTGGGTCCAAATTGAAGCCCCCGAAGTCTACTTTCCAATAATGGTGGCCTCACGTTTAAATTCCAAGTGTACAAAGAGATATGCCTAATTTAGTAAAGGCTGTCTCGGGCTAGGTCAACAAAATCAGCTTTGAAGCCCAACTTCAAATAGGCATATCTCCCTTATTTGGACTTGGTCTAAGGTGGTTCTTGGGTCTAAATTGAAGCCCCAGAAGTCTACTTTCCAATGGTGGTGGCCTCACATTTAAATTCCAAGTGTACAAAGAGAAATACCTAATTTAGTGAAGGCTGCTCATTTCTTTCTTAATGATTTGATACTCATTCTTTTCCTAAACCAGTTTTCTTTCATTCCCTCCTATTTCCTTCAACTCCAAACCTATAAAGAAGATGTTTTTAAATATTTTTCAAAAAAAGTTCACCTCCCTTTCATTTATTTCCATTTTGTCCTTACTCAGTTTACTAAAAAGTGCAACATTTTAATTGAAATGGGAGCCTCGGGATATTGTAGAAACATTTAAAAAAAAACATATTTTGAAAAGAGGGTTTTAAGGTCTAAAATAGTTTGGCCAAAAAATGGGTGAAGGTTGGGATTAAAACTTAAATTCCATCTTTCTTACTGAGAATTTTGTGAGAAACACATTCTAATTGTCATCATCGAGTAATCAAAAGAAAGCGCCCAAGTCTTAGGGCCGGTCAAAATGGGGTGTCTACACTTGTTGGCGTCAAACTTCTCGCGGAGCTTAGATGCCTGAAACAATCAACCATCATCAACTAAATTGGACATGGAATGTATCCAAAAAAACACTATTAGGGCTAATGAAATCAGAGAGAAACAATGAACTGCAAGAAAAAGATATGAAAGAACAAAGATACCAAAACTTCTAAATGAGCTTCTCTGTTTGTGTGTGTTCGTGCTTGCACCGGTACATGTGGAAGAAACAAACGCAGAAATAACATTAGGTAGACATACCCACAAACTCCATCAGTAGTCAAATCAAATACACCATCTTCAAGCTTCCCACTTTCAGAATATGTAGGTTTTTTTGTCCTCTATATATGGTAGATCATGTAGAAGCATTGTGGCATCAATATTTCTAAGAGTTTCCAACTCTTCATAAGGTTCATCTCCACGTATAGACACAACCAAGCGTGTGCCTGAGAAGTAGATTGTTAATATAGTGACCCCGGGTCTTTACCCAACTGTCATGGTATTCTGGATCCGAATCTTGTTGTTTGATATTGCCGGTTATGTCTTTCTTACTTACACCTCTTGAATTTGAGTTTTGGAATGACTTGAGCATGTTAGAACAGGTTGGTCGCCTTTCGGTCTAAAATCTTGTTGCCCAAAATTTCGGTCTTTCGCTCGAGCGGGACTGTAGACAAGTCCGCAGGGGGACCTCGCTACAGTTCGGACTCGATTTTTGTCACGGTTCTTAATCTGAACCAAAGAGTCCAAATCCGGCAAATCGTTTTAAGAAAACATATTTTTTTTGAAAGAAGTGCCAAACATGGACTGCTTTGCCAGATACAGAGTCGCCACCTAAATATTTTATTTTTGGGAAATTTAGGAAACCCTGACTCGTTTGCCTTAGGCCACGTGTCCGTCATCACCAAAGTTGCCTCAGCTCGGGAACTTGGGTACGATTAAAGGTGTCACTTCGTGAGCACTTCTTCGCCCGATCAAAGATCGGCCTCTACTAACCAGGATATCTAGTTTTGAAAACTTTGTGTGCTCTTATTCTAGTTATTAGTCTAGATTTACTATGTGATGCGCACAGCATACAAGTATAGACTGGGTCGCTTGAATTGGAACAAAACATTTCATGTTTGTTTGTTTGAAAATGGTTTGATGGTGCTACTCGCAGGTAGGCTTAAAATGCCGATTTTTGCCACCCTCAGGTGAGCTTGGAAAAGATGATTTTGCCACTATCTAGTGGGCTTAAAACTCACTGTTGATGATTTGTTCCAATCTAAACAACCCAACCTTCACCTATAGGCATTCAAGCAGTTATATCACATAAGCAGTTAGCCTCATGGTAAGCATGATATTCATGGCAGCACTCACACGCATGCAAAGATGCTAAAGCATAAAACTCACCGAGTACTCCAAGCCAAAACAGAAACTGATTAGAAATCCATGCATGATCCTAAATATACAGAAATGCTTAATGCAACACATGCAAAAATGCAAAAATGCAACTATAGCAGGCTCGGCTATTCTAAACATGGTGTATGGCATGCTACAGCTAACATGTATTCAACTTAGAATTGAAATACAAATGCAATTAGTATGATACGCCGAGCCCGGTGCATGCAAAATAGATGAATGAATACAACATGCTATCATACTGTATGCTAATTGAAACATGCCCTAATCTAACCATCATAAGCGGGTAAATAAAAGGGAAGAAAGACGTGGGGTTGGAAGACATACATCACACACACGCACACTTATTACAATTATGCCCTCGCACAGAGGGTCCAAATAAATAATATACAGTCCCGAATAGTACAGTCCAAATAAATAATACAGTCCAAGATATGTACAAATATCCTAATTAATTACCAAATTAACTAAGAAAATAATAAACTGGCATGCAAGCCAGGGACTGCCTTGACTCTTCTTCAGATGATGAATGATGCATATCCGGGTTGCCTTTGTGCGGAAATCTACTGTGATGCCCCAATTAGCCTCTATTTTGCAATAATTTTTGGAAAGCGCGCCAAGCCCCGGAAGACTGCTGATTCTTGATTTGCTGCAACAGAGAGCAGGAAAGAGGCATGGCATTGTATTTTCACAAATGTATGCATGCCTCGATCCTCGTGCCACCAATCACGCATCTCGATGCATGATGGCCGAGGAGTCGAATTGCACAACTCAATATGAAATGAATGCACAGGAAAACACAACAAGACCTAACTCCATCATGGATTATCCGGAGTGTCGGCGATTGGGAATTGAGACATGTTCTGTCACTCGGAGTACGAAACGCCCCTCGTTTCCCGTGCTCGGGCTAACTCCTATCCCGAACACGATGCAATATACATGACATGCATGAAATGCAACTAAGATACAACCTAACATGCAAAATGCTATGAAATGGCATACACGATGCACGGGGTAACATGACATACACAATGTACTAACATACAACCTAGCATACGCAATGCTATGAAATGGAATGGCATACAGAATGCATAATGGACTTACACCAACACAAGTGGACCTCAGCCACACCCACATAGGAGGCCATTGGATGAAAATGAGACACTCGAGATGCGTGCACACGTGCACGCAAACCGAGGACTGACCCTAAGGCACCAAATGCCACTCTAACAAGACATAGCAAGACACAGAATATGGCATACTAGCATGCAAATTTCAATAGCGAAAAGTGATGCAAAACAGCCCCGAAACATGGAAACATGGCACCCGATGCATGGAATGAGGCCCGAAACATGAAATTAGGTACATGGAATGACCTATGGCTATGCAAAGCATGCATTATTTGACCATGAAGTATGAAGAAAGAATAAAGACACTCCCAAAACAAGCATATTTCCAGTTTTAATCAAGGCCAAAAGGTGAACACAAATAGGGCTAAACCAACATGCAAAAATGGCCCCGAAAGAGAGTTAAAGAAGGAAGTGGCAGTTTCTGGCCATAAATGGCCAAGAGCCCTTCAAAAAAGTTGAATAGGGGCTCAAAATGAAGTACTTTACAGTTTACAACAAGCCACGAAAACAAACACAAGTATGGCTAAATTATTACGCAAGAAGTGGGCCAAAAGGGAGACAAAGAAGCAAGTGATGGTTTCTGGCCTCAAATAGAGGAGGGCCCTTCAACAAAGCTAAATAGGGGCCCAAAACATGGTATTTTACAGTTAGTGACCAAACCCAAAACAGTGCACATACAAGCTTAAAATAATATGCAAAATAAGGCCTAAAAAGAGGTTTAAACACAAAGAGCAAAAAGGGAGCTTCAAATAGAAAAAGTCCCTTAAACAAACATGAAAAGGAGCTAAAAATAATGCTATTTACAGTTCGGACCAGAGCCCAAAAATACAAGAACAAGGAGCTAACAAAACATGCAAAAATAAGGCCAAAAGAGGGATAAAGAAGCAAGTGGCAAAAGGAAGCCTCAAAAAGTGAAGAGCCCTGCAACAATGTTGAAGAAGGGCTCAAAATAAGCCACATTTCAGTTTATAACCAAGCTCAAAACAGTTTAAAAATAGGCCTAAAATACTATGCAAGAAAGAGGCATACAAGAGAGGTAAAGAAGCAAGTATAAAAAAGAAGCCTCAAACAGGGAGAGGCCCTTAAACAAACATGAAAAGGACCTTAAAATATGATGTTTTACAGTTAGGGTCAGAGCCCAAAAATGCAAGCAATAGGGGCTAATATATTGAGCAAAATAAGGCCAAAAAAGAGGGAGAAGGAGGCTTACCCTTGTAGCCCAATGAAACAACAACTCTTGGCCTGAGAAGTGGTGCCCCTAGCCTCTGGAAAGAGCCTCCAAGCTGCTGGAATGGAGTGTGGATTGGTTGGCTTGGAGATGGAGTAGAATGGGTGTAGGATTTGAGAGGTTTTGAGGGTTGAAGTGTAGAGAGAGAGAGATGCAATGTAGGAGCTCAAGACCAAACTTTCTAACCCTTAGAAAGGGAGCTGGAGGGATTGGATATATAGGCACAAGAGTGGGGGAAAAAGGGGGGAAATGAATTTCAAATTTCCCACCAAAAGTGCAGCCCCCTTAATACACAATCGGGGGGAGGGGGGAAAACATAATACATATTTGTAATGTATCAAAAGAGAGGAGGAAGGCCGGCCTATTAGAAAGGTTGCAGGTGGCCGGCCGGCCCTCCCCATGGCTGGCAGGCCAAGGGTCAAAAGGTTCAAGAAACATTAGTGGCCGGCCACCTCAGATTGGTGGCCTCCAATGTGTGCTCAACATAACCATGTGGTCAAAAACTGGAGAAAGTGAACCAGGAGAGAGAAAAGGCCACTTTTTGGAGGGGTTCAAAAGGGTCAATGACAATTACTGGACAGCCATGTGATATTGGTGGCCTCCCAGGTGTGTAGAACACAAATATGTGGTTTAGGGCTAGAAAAAGTGGCTTTAGGGTGGTCAACATTGGCTTTCAAGTGAGAAAAACGGGCGACGGAGGGCGATGGAGGAATAAAACTGGTTGTTAGAACAATTACTAGCCTCCCACCCTTCTACGACCTTCCTAACAATGAAACAGAGGTCCCTGCCAAAAATGAACTCAAACCGACGCAAAATGAAGGTTTGGGGGCCGAACGCAGGGGCCCCGAAACCGATCGTTAGGGCACCGGAAGTGGTGTTCGACCACGAAGTTGGTCTCTCGGACCACAGTGTCCCTCAAAAGGAAGAAAATAAGGTATGTGCCAAAAACCGGAGCAAACAGAGGTGGTTAAGCGGTCCCGAACCGAGGCATACGGCCAACGGCTCTGAAAAATCGAAAACCGGGCTCCAAACGGGCAAAATGGCCTACGACTACGAAACGTAGCCTACGGCCACTGGGAGATGATCTACGAGACCTCTCCCTCCCTTCGGGAAGAGAAAATGGAGAAAACCGAGCCTGGTTCGCAAACCGAGGCAAAGCATGAAAGAGTCCAGAAGTCTGGAGGCAAGGCTCGCAGTCGAGACTCTGAAACCTCTGAACGAGCACGATATGCAACATCACCAAGCGCTCAATTGGTGATGTCTGAGTCTTAAGGTCGGTCAAAAATGGGGTGTCTACAGTTGCCCCTCTTTGACAGAACTCGAAAGTCATAAGTGACGGGAGTGAATGTCAAAGCCAAGAGACAACCCATTTTTGACAAGGCCGAAGACTTAGACAAACAGGTGAGATAAACAGAGATGTGCCCGCAGGTGTGCCCGCAGGCAGGGGGCTAAATGCAAAACGGTATGCACAAGGCCAGATGTGACTTGATGATCATGCAAATGCAGCAAGCTGTAATGAAGCAAGTATTCGCAAATAGATGCAACAGTTTTAAGCAAGAATGCAAAGCAACAACTACATTTCATGCAGTTAGGGGTGCAGAGAATTATTCAATTCTCGTCGCGTCTCACACAGAGAAGATACGATACCTGCGCGATTCATCTGATCACACCAGCTTCAAATGAACCGTACATACAATATCGTGCCTGCAAAAGAAAGAAACTCAACAAGCACAACATATCTAACAACATATGTTCAATGTGATATCGAATGCAGACAATCGCGATGTCGATGGAAAAGTGCATCGCAATGCGGGAAGAAACACGCGTGACAATGCGAGTTTAAGCATGGAGGCTTGGTGATATCAAAGAGACGTGCATAACAATGCAAGTATGTGCATGAGAAAGCAAGTTATGTGCATGATAATGTAGAACAAGCGTAAATCAGGATGTATGTTTGTCACAAAACAACGAGCAAGGAAATGCGCGTTTCGGCGAGGGCGACTCGATCGCGGCCTCCAGTTCACCTCCCGGAGAGGTTACAACATGTTCAAAAGGATATATCTCACTTTTGATGAGTAATGATGAGACACGCATCGGAAGTTGAAGCTGAGGTCCCGGCGGAGCGATTTCGCAATAGAAAGTGCACTTCTCTTGTACTTTTTCAGGTCCCGGGGACTCCAATCCTCCCCAAAATTTGCAGGGACCTTGGGGGGCATGTAGGGAACACCACCGGCCAACTCTCTTCCCAAGGGGAGGCCACCGGCCAGGGGGAAAGCAAGGAGGTAGCCGGCCTGCCAGGAAAGATGGCCGGTCGGCCACCTAGCCAAATCCGTGGGCAATTTTGTCATTTCATCCTCTCTTATTTAAATCCACTCATCCAAACACTTTGTGCTCACAAGTGCAGCTCCGAAATCATCTCCTCCAGCTTCCCAAACCATTTTCTCCCTCAGATCTGTGCTCTATACGCGTTTTCCAACGTCCCACGCAAGTTGTTTTCGTGAGATCTTTCAGTTTTAAGCACTTTGAACCGATTAAATTTTGATTTCGGGGCTTCTTTTATCATTTTCGCCACTTGTGGTGAGTTTGTCTCAATATTTGGAAGATTTTCTCGGGAGTTGACTTTTGTTGACTTTTTCATTTCCCGAGAGTTGACTTTTGTTGACTTTTTCCAATTTTGGCTCATTTTTGCTCATTTTTTTGCCCCTTTTGCAGATTTTCTGAAATGGCTGATCATTTCCCCCGCGGTGGAGGTCCTCCGGACGCCAGAGGTGATCCCGATATCATGGCTCTGCCTTCGAGGGTTCGACCCTTCATACCAGAGAGGTACGACCCACCGGCACATATTCTTCCGCGAGCTGTTTTCTATCACTTCACCGATTTCGACGAGCGAGCACCCGGGGATCTTCTTCTGCGGGAGCCAGAGTATCACCTCTCCCATGAGGCACGAGAGGTATTTACTTCATTCTTACCTTTTCTGCAACATATTATGAATTTTTCATGCATTCTGTTTGCATTCTGAACACGCGGTTCAATCATTTGAATTTCTGAACGCTCAGCCCATGAATTGATTGTGAACACACGGCACACACTGGTTGAGAATTGAACACACGGCCCAAGCACTGATTTTTTGAGCACACAGCCCGAACTAGAGGTGAACACGCAGCACACACTGATTTAGAGTTGAACACGCAGCCCAAATTGAAGGTGAACATGCAGCACACACTGATTGAGAGTTGAACACGCATCCCAAACACTGATTTTCTGAACACCCAGTCTGAATTGAAGGTGAACACGCAGCACACTGTAACAAGCCCGCGGGGGACCTCGGCTACAGTTCGGACTCCCTTTTGTTTGTTGCGGTTCTAAATCTGAACCAAAGAGTCCAAATCCGGCAAATCGTTTGAGAAAACAGATTTTTTTGAAAAGTAGTGCCAAACATGGACTGCTTTGCCAGATTACAGAGTCGCCACCTAAATATTTTAAAATGGGAAATTTAGGAAACCCTGACTCGGTGCCGAAGGCCACATGTCCGTCATCACCAAAGTGGTCTTGGCTCGGGAGCTTGGGTACGATCGGGGAAGGTCAGCTATGAGCACCTTCGCTTTCGGTCCAAGACGCCTCTACTAACCGTGATATCCGTTTTTGAAAACTTTATGCGTTCTTATTCCGGTTGTTAACCTAGAATTACTATGTTATGCGCGCAGCAAACAAGTATAGACTAGATCGCCTAATTTGGAAATAAACATTGCATATCCGTTTTGTCTCGAAAAACGTGTTGGTTTTTTGCTACTCGCAAGTAGGCTAAAATACAGATTTCAATGAGTGCTCCCAACTCACGCAATCCAACCTCCACCCACAGGCATTCAAACAGTTTATCATGTAAGCACTTAGCCGCATGGCAAGCATACTGTCATGGTAAACATTCACACGCATGTGATATGCTAAAGCCATAAAAACTTACATCGTACTCCGTGCCAAAACAGTAAACTAGTTAGCAAACATGCATGACCTAGTTCATGTTAAATGGCTAATGCGACACATACAGGAGTGTAATCTAAACAGGCTCGGCTAACCCTAAACATGGCACATGAGATGCAACAACTATCACGTATTCAATTTGGAATTGAAAATACGATGCGGTTTGCATGATGTGCCGAGCCCAATGTATGTAAACAAATGCATGAATGCACGCATACATTGCATAAGGTATGCTAAAATAAGTGTGCCCTAATCTACCATCGTAAGCAGGTAAATAAAAGGGATAGAAGGAAGTGGGGATTGGAAGACATGCACCCACTCACACACACTTATTACATTTTTGCCCTCACTCGGAGAGATCAAAATAATAATACAAATTAATTAACTACGCAAGCTAATTAAATATTACAAATCAACTAAATTAATTAAATAAATTAACTAATCTAATTAAACAGTAAATCGCCTCGGGATGAGGGCCAAAAGCGCTCGGGGCCGGAACTCAAGCCTTCTTGCCGTGCAAGTGTGCCTCTGTTTCCTCTGCTCTCCTCTTCAAAAAAATTACCAAAATCCCAGGAGTGCCTCTTAGAGCACTGGGGAGTACCACCGGCTGGGGCAGAGCACCACCGGTTGAAGGAGGAGGCCACTGGCACTGAATTCACTCATTGGCTGCCGTTTGACTGCCGGTCGGCACAAAATTCCTGCAGAACCTGCAACTCACAGCAGCAGAGGGAAACAACATGCAAGGCAATGCAATTCAAGCCATTTATGCACCAAACACACCCCCTATCATGTTATTGACTCAAGGGGGCATGCGCCTCGGTTCCCGGACCACCAATCGCGCATTTTTATGCATGATGACCCTAAGAACCAAGAATGCAACTTCACTTTCAAATGCATGCAAAACACATAGGCACAAAAGGGTGCCAAACCTCTATCAAACTCACTTCAAGAGGCTTGGCATGCATGTCAATGTGGTGCAATCCTAAGCATGTTATCTAGGATGCAAGATGGACAAATGTGATGCACTCATGCAAGCATACAAGTAAGCATTCAAGACAAGCATACAAACCAATGAAATGGTGGATTTAGACATGAATTAGGCATCTCAAATGGGCCCAAAATCAGTGGCCAAAGTGCCTAGAAGTGGAGACTAAACAAACTCACACACATGCAAGTGTCAAGGTCCAAACCCAAGGCATACAAAAGCAACTCTCATGCACACTTAAGAGGCACAAACATGGGCTAATAGCATGCATGAAAAGCTCCGAAATTCATGTCAAACATGATGCCAAATCGTGCAATGAAGCATGCTAAACAAAGCATGCAAATGGCCTAGGCTTAAAGCAAGTCAATAGGGCATTAAACTATACCTATGCAAGGCAATTATGGCATGCACTTAACAATTCAAAATAGATTTTTAGCATGTCAAAATAGGCCTAAAGGACCACTTAGATGGCATCTAAGAAGCTTGGAATCAAAGGCATGCAACATGACCAAAACATGGAGCATTTAACACAAGCTTAAGAAGTCACAAAGAAGCATGCAATGTAAACATTACAAGCACCTCTAGGGGACTGAAATAGCATGCTAGGTGGTTCCAAGCCATCAAAACAATGCAAACAAAGGCATGCTACACATGCACACTCTTAAGGCCAACAAGCCAAATGCAAAGGGGCTATATTAAACATGCCAAGGTTGACCAAAACACTTATGGACAGACCTAAAACATGGTAATATGAGCACAAAATCTTCACAAACACAAGTCTAAAACATGCTAGAAATGAAGGCATACCACCTAAGCATGTTAAGACATAAAGATGCATTACAAGGCAACTATACTAAGCATGCATAGGAGACCAAAACCAACTTGAAAACATGTTATATCATGGCAATATAAGCATGGAAGACAACCAAGGCATGCTCAACACACACTCAAACATGGTGCTCCTTTGGAAGCCAAAACTTGCCCTTTTCAAGGACACCAAGGAGAGGGGGTGGCCCTCTCCTTCTTGAGACTTCAAGGCATGCTCTTCACCACTGAAATCTCTCAAGATTTCAGTGGTGAAGAGATCCTATCACCAAAATCTCGGATCTCTCACAAAATAGCACAAAAAGTGCCCTTTTCAAGGCCTAAGGGTGGTCAAACTTCCCCAAACCACAAAACACTCTTAATATACAATAAAGAGGGGTAAAAAATAGAACTTTTTTGCGCCAAACACTAAGCTCAAAAACTGTTTTAAAGTAAGCAAAAATAGATTGCAAGAATGGGGTAAAAAGAGGGTATAGTGGCTCACCCTTGTAGACCTCTTCACAAAGCTTGGTGTTGTGTCTTCTTTGAGCTCAAAATCAGCCAAGAATCATCAAAAACCAACCTCTAGAACCTCTGTCCCAAGAGAAAGGTGAAGCACTAGGTGCTAGTGTGCAAAAGTAAGGCACAAAACACCTAGTTTAACAAGAGAAGGATAGATATAGGATAGATATATATTTTCTAACCTAAACCAAAGCTTCCTCTCTGTCTAAAAATGGCTGAAAACCTCTCCAAAAATCCAACCCTTGAGTCAAGAGAAGAGCCTTCTCTCTTATAGAACTTGTAAGACTTACAAGCTAAGCAACCAAGGGCTCATCCCTCCATACACGTGTATGGAGGGGAAGCAAATTGCACACAGCTGTCTGAAAATATCTCAGAAAGCAAGTGCACAGTGCCCGGTCGGCAGAAAATGTCATTTTGACAAAATTTAGTGCCGACCGGCACAAAAGAGTGCCGACCGGCACAATAAAGTGCCGGTGGCAACTCTAGCCAGCCGGTGGCCTCTAGCCCCAGCCGGTGGTGTGTGGGGATGCCTCACAAGGCATTCCCTGCCCTTCCAAGGCAAAACACAAGTGTTTGGTACAAAACCAAACACAAAACGGTCAAGTTCGGAGGTCCTGAGGCAAGGCGCGCGAGTCGAGAACTCCGGGAACTCCAAGTTCGGAGGTCCTGGATTATCACCGAGTGTTCAAGTGGTGACGTCCAAGTCTTGAGGACGGTCAAAAATGGGGTGTCTACACACACACTGATTGAGAGTTGAACACGCAGCCCAAATTGAAGGTGAACACGCAGCACACACTGATTGAGGGTTGAACACGCAACCCAAACATTGATTTTTTGAACACACAGTTCGAATTGAAGGTGAACACGCAGCACACACTGATTGAGAGTTGAACACGCAGCCCAAACACTGATTTTCTGAACACACAGTCCGAATTGAAGGTGAACACGCAGCACACACTGATTGAGAGTTGAACACGCAGCCCAAACACTGATTTTCTGAACACATAGCTCGAATTAAAGGTGAACACGCAGCACACACTGATTGAGAGTTGAACATGCAGCTCAAACACTGATTTTCTGAACACAAAGCTCGAATTGAAGGTGAACACGCAGCACACACTGATTCTGAACACGCGGCTCACTTACTTTACTTTGCACGCAGCCTATTCATTTTATTTGCACGCAGCTTATTCATTTTATGCTGAAACTTGTATTCATTCTGAATGCAGGTGACTTCTCGCACTGTGCAGGGATATGGCTCTACTGCGGCGAGAGATTGGTATGCCGAGCTCCCGGAGGCTGTCTGGGATTTAGTTGACTTGGCGGGGTTCGGGCCCTTCTACACTTGGCTATCTCGTTGTCCTGCCAGGAGGACGTTGATGGCCGCCTTGGTGGAGAGATGGTGGGACACCACCAACTCCTTCCATTTTTCTGCCACGGGGGACTTGACTATGACCCCGCTTGACTTTGCCCTATTGAATGGCCTTGACGTGGGAGGTTGGCCCATCCCTTACGACGAGGACATGGGCCAATGGGAGGCCGCTTGGATATATTTACTGGGGGCTCGCCCACCTGTTGATAGATCTTCGGGCAGAGTCCGATACACCTGGTTCTCTTCCCATTTTCAGAGGGTGAAGATGGAGCCCGGGACTTCTGAGGAGGCAGCACAGTATGCCTGTGGTTTTCTGATGTTCCTCTTCGGGACTACTTTGTTTGTTGATAGGGGGAACACTGTTGGGCTATATCTGTTGAGTGCTTTGGTGGACCTATCACAGGTCAGACGGTATGATTGGGGTGGCGCCGGCTTGGCTACTCTTTACTGCTACATGAGTGCGACCTCCCGCGGATGGGGGACTTACTTGGCGGCTATTGGAGAGCCTGGGAGGTACTTTTTGCCTTCTTGATTTACATTTCTGCTCCTCATTACTTGTACATTGCACACACGGTGCACTCTACACTCTGTATTTTGCCCTCAGCACTTTGCATTTACATTCTGCACTATTTTCCACAGTTATGGGTCTATGTGTACTTCCCGACATTAGCCCCGGAGTTGGTGGTAGAGGGGCCCCTCGTGACCCCGTATTCACTTGTATTCGAGGGCCAGCACCAGCCGAGGCCTCGAGAGTCTCTCCTTTATCTACGGCAGTACTTGTACACGGTGCGGTCGACGGAGGTATTTCAGAACTCTCAGTCCTTTCTGTTTTCATCTTTGATTTGTTTTGTACTTTCCCGATTTCTGATTGGTTTATGCATCGGTTATCCGCAGATCACATGGCAGCCCTGGGCGCCCTTAGGTGAAGGTCTCCGATTCCAGTTTGCCGGAGGGCGGGGTGCCTCCCAGTACAGGATCCTATTCGAAGGGCCAGTTGGTAGGGCCTGGTTTCTGGGGGAGCGTTTCTTGCGTCAGGTATGGGGCTATACTTCTCAGGACCCTCCCTCAGCACCCCCAGTTGGTATGCGGATTGCTGATAGGCTCTCTTCCCGGGATGTTGTTAGTGCTATGCTGGGTACTGATGCCTTACTTCATCTTGAGGAGGGGGATTATGCTACTTACCGCCACATGTACCAGATGCCTCCATTGACGGGAGTCCGTACTCTGACGATGAGGCCTGCTGGTATGCCATCTTCGAGCCAGGCCCAGGCTCGGGCTGCAGACGCCCCTTCCACCAGTAGGGCTGGTACATCCAGAGGTGGGGACGAATTTGTTCCCCTGATTCCCCCGACTTATCATCATGTTGGGTGGCCAGACATGCCGACCGAGTTGACGGGATGGCGATTCGGGACTCCCTACCCGATCCCGATAGAGCCTCCCCTGTCTGATCACAGATACGTCAGAGATCCTGATTCACCACTGGTATGCTTTTACAGCTTTGATTTATCAGTCAGGCACTTGGACATTCATTCCTTTACTGATAGTTTCGCATTTGTATCTACAGCCTCCTGTTGAGTATGTGGATAAGATGCTCGGGATGATGGCCGCGCTCGAGGGTATGGTCCTGCAGAGGGAGGCCCAGTTGTCCATTATGGGTGTCCAGGTATTGTCTGGTTTTCTTGCATTTATCATATTTCTGATGACATGCTGATTTCGAACATCCTGCTGCGTTGATAGGCCACTTGTGTAGAGCACATCTGACACACACCCCACTTACACACTGTATTTACATGTACCCACTTTATGTAGTTTTCCTGTATCTACATCTGATATACATTTTTGAGCTGATGTATTCAAATTGAACTCTTCATTTTCAGATGCCCCCGGTATATGCTTAGTCACAGGCCAGGCCACCTGGGCCTTCTCGGGGAGGTGGACCATCTGGGTCTTTTCGAGGAGCTGGGCCATCTGGGCCTTTTCGAGGAGCTGGGCCATCCAGGCCTTTTCAGGGAGCTCGAGGAGAGGGGTCGTCTCACAGACGCAGGGCACACATTATAGAGGTGGAGCCCGATGAGGATGAGGAGGATGATGTTGCAGATCGTCAGTCAGAGACATCTGCTGACAGAGAGGAGGGCTTTGGTCTTGGTTCCGGGAGTGGAGGCGAGGCTGAGGGGGACCCCGAGGATGACGGCTCCGATTTAGATGATGATGATGGCGATGGTGGTGCAGAGTCTATTCCGCAGAAGAGGACGAAGAGGGCTTCTTATTCCTGCTCTTGAGAGCACAGATGCGGCTGTTCCCTGTTTTATTTACCTTTTTGCTAGTAATTGTAGCACATTGTACATTATTAGGCAGTTTCATTTTCTGTAAAACTTGTGCCTTTTGTTTGTTGTAAGAAAAGAAGTATGATGGAATGAAACAGCTTTTGAAAAAGTGTTGTATTTTATGCTCTTAACATCATATCACATCATTTTGCATCATAATGAGATTGAATGGAAATGTGCATTGTGCATTTGCCCAGTCAGGTAGTGAACCGACGCAACAACTTAATTAACTTACTAAGATATAACAAAACCTTAGCAAGTTTACAACTCGATAAGCAAAACACAACAGTGTTGACAACTTAATAAACAAGACTCAACAAAAATTGCTTAAACAAAGAGTAACAACTCAAAAACACGAAACACGACAGCTCGACAGACAACTCGATAAACAAAACGACAACTCGATAAGCAAAACAACAACTCGATAAACAAGACTTAACAAAACAAAGTGTACTTCGGACGATCTGGGCAACAGAACGCATCCGAAACAGAGGGAAATGGAGGCCTTCGACACACCTGTTGCATGGAAATGCTTGAAACTTCCTCCTGGAGGGTAAAACAGGGCCAAAGACACACATTGGAGCATGGCCGGCCACTTTTGGGAGCTGGCCAGCCAGCTTTATTGCAAAGGGGGAGGCCACCGGCCAGTTTTTGAAAAGGAAATGGTCGGCCTGCCAGAAAAGGTGGCGGTACCGCCACTTAGCTCTCAAGAATCAAATTTTTGACACGTGTCCCCCGAATAGTGTCTTCTCCTCTTTAAAAGCCTTAGCTCCGTGGTTCATTCAATTCATCTTAGTTTTGTACAAAAATAGAGGCGTTTCTCGTCGAAAATCTCACATCTTGGATTGCTTCTCTAGATGGCTCGGAAAAGTTGAACTTCCGGGGTTTCGGGTAGAATGCACTATTCACGCTGAGCCGTACTCCACTGCACCTTCTTTTCCTCTATGCCATGGCGAGGTTTTGGAACCCGGTGACGCATGTCTTTAGCTTCAGCGGGCAAGAGGTATGTCCAACTTTCGAAGATTTTCAAGTTTTGATGGAATCTGAATGTTGTGAAGAGATTTTGCCTCAGTTTTGTTTTGGCCACGCCCAAGCTTTAGGGCGGATGTGTGGACTTACCACGCATGATGCTCGGTCTCTGATCTGTAATGGGGAACTGGATATCCTCGGTTTGATTCATTGCTTTTCTGGTGCCGGTGACCGCGGCGACCATCATTGGCAAGGTTTTCGACAACATGCCCTCTGCTTGTGCATGCTATCTCACTTCCTGCTTGCCCCGGGCCTGGGTGGACCCAACATCCGTTTGATTGAAGTTTCTCAGGGCTTGAAAGAAGGGAAGAGCTGTATTGCAATGGCATTGGCCGAAACGCTGATGGGCTTGGACGCTGTCCACCATCAGGAGACGACCAGATTTGCGGGGAGTCCACTACTACTGCAGGTAATGTTTCCCACCTAATCTCACATATGTATTTGCTCACATCACTCAGCCCTCAGGCTCGGTTTTTCTCACAAAACCCTTGTCTCACTGTTCTCTCATCGCACGTCTCTCTATTCTTTATTCTCTCATTTTTCATCCCTCCCCAGGTTTGGTTTATGGATAAATTGCAGGTTATGGACTCTTGCCCTGCCTACTCAGCCCGCAGCTACTTCTTTCGACAACACCTGGTTGATGCGCTTGATGAGGGGTGGTGGTTCAACTGGATGTGCAATTTTTCTGTTGACTGCATTGCTTGGCGCTGTCCTTGGCTCAATCTTCCGGTAATGAGCTATAGCATGTTCCGGTAGACTGGGATCCAGTTGATTGGTCTGACCCACTGTGTGTTCTACTTTTCGTTCCGATTCCTGTGCCAGTTCGATCATGATCAGACTTGCCCGCTAGAGGGGATTGAGTACCATTGCTTTCGATCTGGCGCCTGACTTGCTCGACATGCTACTGAGATGGAGGACTAAAAACTCCGACCCGCTCCCACTTTCAGTTGCACTTTGTCTGATGAGTGCTAGGATTGGCTCAATGAAGAGGCACAGATTGGGCCTAGCTTGGCATCAGAGGCTTCGACTAGCTCTGGGAGGGGGTGTAGGGACACCTGACTTGACTATGCCCCGGATTTATTGCTTTATTAGTACTTTCAAGTTTTCTTTATGAATGTAATAAAAAAGCAACTTCAATTGTATGCAAGAGCAAGAGAACTCTGTATTGAAATCAATGAAATTGAAGGTTGTGGTACTGAAAATTTTCTGCTTTGGTCCAAAAATGGTCTTAGTTGTAAAAGATTAATTTGAACAAAGTCAACTTTTATTAAAACTTTTCAAAACTATTTTTGATATGGATCAGAACTGGACATGCCTGAGATCTGTCACTGAGATGCACAACCCCGGATCCTAGCAACTGGAAAGTTGCCCCTAGTCTGAATAGCACTGTACCGGAGATTGCGATGAATGCTGATGGAAAAAGATGACTGAGATGATCAAAATGGACAAAGTTGATCGGGGAAAAGTTTATGGCTGAACTTCAGGATGAAGTTGCCTACGTATCCCAAAGATGGGAATCAAGCCTTACGTAGTTCAGGCTCAGGTTCGCTCGGGTATTTTCACTCTCCTTTTACGCTCTAACTTTTGCCAAGGCCGCCTTTTGCGGGTTTTCAACCTTGCGAGCTCAGTTTTTGTAGTTTCAAATTTTTTGTGCTCTGAGTTTTGCCTAGGTTGCCCTTTCAGGTTTTTGGCCTAGCGAGCCTCTCAAGGGTAATATTTCTTCAACTTGTCCATGTTGATTGGTTGGGAGAACTCTAGGCCATCTAGATCCATCAGAACCACAGCTCCACCTGACCAGATAGACTTAATGATGTAGGGACCAGTCCAATTGGGTTTGAACTGGCCCCTTGGGTCGTGGATGGGAGCTCGGTTGTCCTTGAGCACCAAATCTCCTCCCTTTAGATTCCTGGACTTAACTTTCTTGTTGAAAGCTCGGGCAATTCTGCGTTGATAACCCTGAACATGGTATAGTGCTTTCAGTCTTCTCTCATCAAAAAGCATGAGTTTCGCAAATCTGCTCTGCTGCCAATCTGCTTCGGCTACTTGACACTCAGCCAGTACCCGCAATGACGGAACCTCAATCTCGATAGGTAAAACGGCCTCCATCCCATAAACCAATGAATACGGAGTCGCCCCAGTAGAAGTTCTGATTGAAGTCCGGTAGCCCCACAGAGTGAATGGCAACTTATCTGGCTAGTCCCGATAGGTTTCCACCATCTTCTGCAATATGTGTTTGATGTTCTTGTTGGCGGCCTCAACTGCTCCATTGGTCTGCGGCCGGTATGTAGACGACTTATGAAAAGCCACATTATATTTTTCCAACAAGTCAATCACTTCCTTCTTGAAGTGGGAACCTGTAGACACCCCATTTTTGACCGACCTTAAGACTCAGACGTTATCGATTGAGCGCTCGGTATTGTTGCATATTGTGCTCGTTCAGAAGTCTCAGGGCCGTGGCCGTGCGCCCTGCCTCCGGACTCCCGAACTCTCTTCTGTGCCTTGCCTCGGTTTGCGAACCAGACTTGGTTTTCTCTGTTTTCTTCCCTGAGGGGAGGGAGAGGTCCCGTAGACCATCTCTCAGTGGCTGTGGGCTACATTTCGTGGCCGTAGGCCATTTTGCCCATTTCGGAGCCCGGTTCCCGGTTTGAGGACAACCCAACCATCTCCGATTCCTCCGGTTTTTGGCATGCATCTCGTTTACTCCCTTTCAAGGGACACTGGGGTCTTAGATACCCACTTCGTGGCCAAACACCACTTCTGGTGCTTAACGGCCAGTTTTCGGGATCCCGAACTGCGATTTTTGGCCCCCGATACTTCGTTTTGCATCGGTTTTTGTTCATTTTTGGCAGATACCTCTGTTTTATCATAAGGAAGGTCACTGGAGGGTGGGATCCCAGCAATTGTCTCAGCAACCAGCTTTCTGCTTGGTCAAAGCTGGTTCAGCATGAATCCGGGAAGGAGAAAAGTCTGCGCGGCTTCACCGAAACGGGCGTAACTCTTTTCACAAGAAGAATTAAAATATGAGGCTACCACCATTGGAAAGCTTACTTCCGGGGCTTCATTTTGCACTCAAGAATCTCCTAAGTCCGGATCCGGGGGGAGGAGATATGGTTGGTTGAAGTCTGGTTAGACCGAATCTGCGCGGCTTTACGGAAACTGGCATAACTTTTTCTACAGGAGGAATTTTGATGCAAGGTTTGCGGCATTGGAAAGATAACTTCAAGGGCTACATGGCCGGCCGGCCACCTGCAACTAAAGCACTTTTTGCCCACCTTTTCTCTCATTTTCTTGCCTATATAGATGGCCTCCCAGCTCTTGTAGAGGGGTTGAAAAATATCTCTCAAGGATATACATTGATATCTATCTCTATCTCTCCATTTTTCTCTCAAATCTCCAAGTTTAGGCTCCATTTTTTTATCATCTTCAAGCTCTACTACCACCACTCCATTCCAGCTGCAAGGAAGGGTTTTTCAGAGGCTTAGGAGCTGCAAACTTGAGCCAAGAAGCAACAAGAGTGTGATCTTCAAGGGTAAGTATCAATCACCCTCTTTTGGCACTTTTTTTTGCACCATTCCTCTACCCTACTTGCTCACTGTTTTAGACTCTGGACCTAACTGAAAGGGGCCTTATTTTGAGCTATTATACATGTTTGTTTAAGGCCTCAACCCTGTTTGAGCCCTCTATGATGCACTTGCTTTAATATCATTTTGTATGTCAATATCTTGCATGCTTTTTTTAGTTCATGTGTGATCTATTTCTGAGCCTGATATAAACTGTGAGTGGGCCTATTTTGAGTCCCTCTTCAACATTGAAGAAGGGCTCAACCTTGTTTGGCCTCTCTATCATGCACTTGTTTCACAATTCCTCCAATTTACCGTAAATTTGCATGGTTTGTTTAGCCTCTGTGCGATCTATTTTGGAGCATATCATGAACTGTGAGTAAGCTTATTTTGTGTCCCTCTACAACATTTTAGAAGGGACCAACCTTGTTTGGGGTCTCCATGTTGTGCTTGCCTTTATAGCCCCTATTTGGTCCATATTTTGCATGATTTTTTAGGCCTATCTTGCTTCTGTTTTTGGCCATGATCAGAAATTTAAATAGTATTAAAATGACCCACTCTTCATGTTTTGTTAAGGGTCTTAAGCTTTTTGGAGAATGCTTGGTATACCTCTCTTTATAGCCCTCTTTTGGTCCATATTTTGCATGCTATGTTTGTCGTATTTGTATACTGTTTTGGGGGTTGTCATAAGCTGCAAATGTTCATATTTTTTGTCACTCTTCAATGTTGTAAAACTATTTTTTTTTATTTTGAGCATTGTATATATCACTTGCTTCATTGTTCCCCTCTTTTGCCCCATTTTGCATGCTATTTTTGCCATACTTGTGATTGTTGTTTGGCCTTGCTTCGCACTGGAAAAATGCTAGTCTAGGGACTGCCTAGCATCTGTCTTTACACTTCATGTCCATATTGTGCATGTTTGGCATAGCTGCAAGTCATTTCGGGTACTTAGCATAGCATTTCGGGCATCGGGTGTAATTTCCTATAATTCGGGGGCTGTTTTTGCATCATTTTGGCTGCTGAAATTTGCATTTTCCATATGCCATATGCCACGTCTCATTTGCATGGCATTTTATGCCTTAGGGCCATTGCCTCGGTTTGCGTGCCCACGGGCACGCATTTCGAGGCACTTCATTTTCATCAATCGGCTTCTTATGTGAGTGTGGCTGAGGCTCATTCATGTTAGTGTAAGTCCAATTTGCACCCTGTGTGCCATTTTAGTTTCATTGCATTCCGTATGCCGTTGCCTCGGTTTGCGTGCCCGTGTGCACGCATTTCGAGGCACTTCATTTTCATCTCTCGGCTTCTTATGTGAGTGTGGCTGAGGCTCACTCATGATAGTATAAGTCCATTTTGTATCCTGTATGACATTTTAGTCTCATCGCATTCCGTATGCCATTGCCTCGGTTTGCATGCCTGTGTGCACGCATTTCGAGGCACTTCATTTTCATCCGTTGGCCTCTTGTGTGAGTGTGGCTGAGGCTCTCTCATGTTAGTGTAAGCCCATGTTGCATTGTTTATGCCATATTAGTCTTCTTGCATTGCATATGCCATTGCCTCGGTTTGCGTGCCCGTGTGCACGCATTTCGAGGCACTTCATTTTCATTCACCGGCCTCTTATGTGGGTGTGGCTGAGGCACCTCATGTTAGTGTAAGTCCAATTGCATTGTGTATGCCATTTTATGCCTTCGAATCATTTTTTCAGTTTGCGTGCGCGTGTGCATGCATTTCGAGGCATCTCATTTTCATAGCATTGTGCATGCTAGGTCATATTTTGTTTGCATTCATGCACATCATGCATATCGCATCGTGTTCGGGATAGGAGTTAGCCCGGGCATAGGAAACGAGGCACATTCCGTACTCCGAGTGACGGGATGGGTCTCAATTCCCAAGTCACCGACACTTCGGATCACCCATGATGGAGTTAGGTTTTGTTGTAGCATCCATGTGCATTCATCCTATATTGAGTTGTGCAAATCCGACTCCTCGGCCATCATGCATCGGTATGCGTGATTGGTGGCACGAGGATCGAGGCATGCATATATTTGTGAAATACATTGCTATGTCCCTTTCCTGCTCTCTGTTGCAGCAAAATGAAGAATCAGCAACTTTTCAGAACCCGGCACGTATTTCAAGAAAAATGCAAACAGAGGCTAATCGGGGCACCGCCGTGGATTTCCGCGCAAAGGCATCCGGACATGCATCATTTCATCATCCGGAGCAGAAGCAAGGCAGTCCTTGGCTTGCACGCCAGTTTTACAGCTTTCTTAGTTAATTTGTTAATTAATTAGGAATTTGTATATTATTCGGACTGTATTATTTCAGACTGTACCTTTTTTTATTATTCGGACATTCGGACTGTATTATTTATTCGGACCCTCCGATCGAGGGCATAACTGTAATAAGTGTGCGTGCGTTTGATGTATGTCTTCCAACCCCACGTCTTTCTTCCCTTTTATTTACCCACTTATGATGGTTAGATATAGGGCATATTTCAATTAGCATACAGTATGACAGCATGTTTGCATCATTCATCTGTTTTGCCATATGCCGACTCGGCGCATCATACAAACTGCATTTGTATTTCAATTCCAAATTGAATACATGTTAGTTGTTGCATTCCATATGCCATGTTTAGAATAGCTGAGCCTGCTATAGTTGCATCTTTGCATGTGTTGCATTAGGCAATTCTATATATTTAGGATCATGCATGATTTCTAATCAGTTTCTGTTTTGGCTTGGAGTACTCGGTGAGTTTTATGCTTTAGCATCCTTGCATGCGTGTGAATGTTGCCATGAATAGCATGCTTACTATGAGGCTATTGCTTATGTGATATAACTGCCTTGAATGCCTGTGGGTGGAGGTTGAGTTATTTGGATTGGGACAATTCATCAAATGTTTGTTTTAAGTCCACTAGATAGTGGCAAAATCATGTTTTCTAAGCCCACCCGAGGGTGGCAAATCCACGTCTTAGCCTACTTGCGGGTAGCACCATCAAACCATTTTCAAACAAACAAACATGAAATGTTTTGTTCCAATTCAGGCGACCCAGTCTATACTTGTATGCTGTGCGCATCACATAGTAACCTAGGCTAATAACCGGAATAAGAACTCACAATGTTTTCAAAATAAGATATCATGGTTAGTAGAGGCCGGTCTTTGACCGGGCGAGCGGGGGTGCTCACGAAGTGACCTTCCCCAATCGTACCCAAGTTCCCGAGCCGAGGCAACTTTGGTGATGATGGACACGTGGCCTTTAGCACCGAGTCAGGGTTTCCTAAGTTTCCCATTAAAAAATATTTAGGTGGCGACTCTGTATCTGGCAAAGCAGTCCATGTTTGGCACTTCTTTCAAAAAATCTGTTTTCAAAAACGACTTGCCAGATTTGGACTCTTTGGTTCAGGATTAAGAACCGTGACATTTGATTCCTTCGAACTGTAGTGACCCAATATCGAACCAGAACCGGGGAGGGGGGGACTCGCACTCCCCTTCCCCCGGGATGCGTTCGGGGACGTCTACAGTTTCTGGCGACTCCACTGGGGATTTAGAGAACTTGACTCGAACTCGTGATATCTGGTTTTGACTACACTTGTGTGTTTCTTTGCATTGCATTTGCATTGGTACGCCTAGGACACCGTGTTTGCCATCTGCTATTCGTGAGCGGTTTGCCGGAGGCTTGTCTTGTCAAGGCATGTCCATAAGGCTGATCGGTTACGGGCTCTGCCAGTATGGGAACACAAACCCCGGTTTTACCGGGGCACCCTTTTTGACCATTCAACCTAGTGCATATTCGGATCCATGGTGACCATTCCAAACTAGGACAGGTTGCTTACCCGTTTATAGGTTGTTTGAAGCCGCTGCGTGCGTAGTGAAACCCTAGCTCCTGACAAAATAGGACAGGGAAACCCTACCCCCAACATAGGGGTGTTTTCAGCTCTCACTTATCTGCTATGTGCTTGTTAGAGTGTGTCTCTACAGGGAATGCATGTATCAGTCTATGAGTTTGGGCATCAGGCCTGCGGGCACCAGTTCAGTATTTCGGGATTCAGTTTACCCGAGGGTATCAGATTTGAGGCAGAATTTTGGGGGCAGAATTCAGTAGAGGGCACAGTTATCCTGTTATGCTCATATCCGTTTTGGTGAAATCAGGCTGAGATGCTGCATGTTTTCTCTTTTGCTAGGTAGTCCTGGAACCATAGCTTCAGAAGGCTCCGATATCCCCCGGGTACATTGGACTAGTGCTGATAGACTTTGTTAGGTCAGAAATTCGATTCAAGGGAAACCAGTGTTCTTTCGCTGAGGCAAGGCAAAGAAAGGCCAGTCAGGGCTCACCGGTTCATCTGATCCGTCAGTCACCAGTCACATCACCTTTGTTCGGACTCAGCAGACCGTGATGTCACAGGGTTCGGAAGAATTTGTGGCCGTGGTAGCAGCGTTGAATCAGGAAACTGCCATGCAGGCTGAGACCAGTATTGAAATGCAGCGCCCATCTGGGGCATCTGCCTTACATCCAGCTTTGGGACCCCAGCCGAACTTTGACCCACTTCCGCCAGTTGAAGATTTGCTATGTCCGAGTCCTCGAGAAGGGTTGGCTCAAGCCCAAGTTTTCAGACCCCTGGTGCAGCCTAATGAGAGGCGTTATCCCCTTGATGCTAATGACCTTGATCTGACCGCAGTGAAAATTATGAACCTTCAGAAGCAATTCAGAAAGGCACAGGGCCTTAACTCCATTCCCGACATTGAGGATGGGCACACCGAGTCTGCTGTACGGCTCCCAGACAGCTTCAAAATGCCATATATTGACCGTTTCGACGGGTCTGAGGATCCAATGGTACATATCCGACTTTTCTTGGATGTCCTAAAGCCGATGGGCCTGACTAAGCCACAAAAACTCTCTCTATATGGAAGAACCCTATCCGGTGTAGCAGCCACTTGGTACACTAGGTTGGAGGATAAAGTGAAGCAAAACTGGGAAGAATTGGCTGAGGCCTTTTTCGATCAATATTCCTACAATACCCAAGTTGAAATAACCATCCAAGAGCTTGAAGCAACCCGCCAGAACCCAACAGAGCCTTTTGTGGAATTTGTTATGAGGTGGAGAGCAAAGGCAGCACAGATGACAGATCGCCGCCCTTCTGAGAGGGATCAAGTGCAGATGATGGTGCGGAACCTCGAGCATGATATGTTGCAGAAATTGATAGTCGCTCCACTATTCACTTTCAAGAGTTTACATGAACAGGGGGTTCAGGTCGAGAATGCGTTCAACCGTGGGTTCATTGCCAGAACAAGTGAACCGACAATGAGGGTGATTTCAAGGAGTACCAATGTCGGAAGTAGCACTATTCCCGAGCCCACTGAAATCGATATAGTCACCACAACTAACCCTTTTGCCAATCCAAGCCTGTAAATAGCCGACCCAGCCCGAGCTCAGGGCAGAACTTTCACCCCTCTCTATATGAGCCTAACCAGCGCACTAAAACTCCTGATGGAAAAAGGGCATCTCAAACCTCTCGATCCTCAACCTCTTCCCAACCCACTCCCAGTTAGACATAACCCTGCCAAGTACTGTATATACCATCAGCAGCGCGGTCATGGCACCGACCGATGCTACCGCCTTCGTCATGAGGTCCAAAATCTCATCGACAATCGGACGATAGCCCCACCTTCAGACCCCAATGACCAAACATTTCCCACCTACCTCAATCTCATCCATACACTGTCATCCACCTATGACCCCAGCATATACATCACCCCGGCCCATCTACCCAAGCCTGAGGTGTTTATCCCAAAAAGCATGGACTTATGCATGATGGGTGCACCTGAACCCTAATCATCTCAAACCCATGAGCCCACTACTTCCGAGCTGATGAGGATGATTGAAGATCTTCAAAGAACAGTGGCGGATTTAGCCTTTGGAGTTTTGGCTCCATCATTAACCACATCGCCTACCAGGGAGTTCATGTCAAAAGGCTCCCCAGTCTTGGGACGGGCTACATTTGAGGAAGGCCAATCCCTTGGCAAAGTGGAAGCGAGTGGAAAGAACAAGGTAGGGGCAGACATGGATCCCCATGAACATCTTCTGTTGGCTGTTAAGGCCTTGAAATCCGAGGGACTGAACAAAGAACAAGTGCTCGTGGTTGTCGCAAAAACTGTGGACGACACTTTTGCCACTCAAGTTGGGGGCAGTTTGACTCAAAGGGCAAGCCGGGAGAAGGGCCGTTGTACCAGAAATGATCCTGTTAGTTCTAATCCTGCACTCAGAAGAGATCAGCAAACCAGGCCAGCACCTATCAATCCCTTTGCGGGTGCGCCCAGCAAAAATCCACGAGCCTTGAAGTACCAACCCCGAGGTCAGAGGGTCTTCCATGCCCTCCACATGCCTTTGTCCAAAGCTCTCCAAATCCTTGTTGGACAAGGCCATCTCAAACCCCTTGAGCCTCGGCCTCTCTCGAACCCTCTTCCGGCTACACATGATGCTACCCAAGATCACGATACCATCAAGAAGCGGCCATGCTACCAACAACTGCTTCCGTCTTCGCCATGAAGTACAGGATCTATTTGACAACGGAGTCATCCTTCCGCCGAGCTCAGCAAAGTCTATCGGCACTGGGTCAGTGAACTTGGGGGATAATGTTATGTGATCGAGGGATGAACCACCTGCGGATGGCGCTCAGATTACTCCAGCCATGGGAATGGCGTAATCGCTCGAGCAATGTGCAAATACCAGTTTTTGTGCTTTCTGACTTGGGTATTGGGTCAGTCTTTTGTTTTCTTTTGAGTCTGTCTTTTTGTTTTGAGTTAGTCTCTTTTGTTTTGGGTCTGTCTTGTTGTATCGAGTCAGTCCTGTTGTATAGGAGTCGGGTGATTCCGGGGGTGTTACCTCGGGCGTCACCATTTTGTTTTGCATTTGTCTTTTTGTCTTGTTTTGAGTCTGTTTCTGCCAGGGAGCCAGTTATGCCAACAGATTTTGAATGAAACAGCAGTGATTTCCACGCTCTCGCATTTGCTTCTGCCGTGTACTAGTTGTGCCGGGATTTGAATGAAATGGCAGTGCATTCCACCTGCTCTCTTGTGCCTTGAAGTCATTGTATTGACCTAAGTTTTTCAAAACCTTTTTGAACACTGCGGTGAAAACAAAGAGGGAAGAATTCCTCGGGATTTGCAAAACTTTGATCAATTGAGAGAAAGAGAGGCATACTAAGCCCTTAATGAATGAAATCATGCTTGTTAGTGTGAGTACTGAGAAGGACCCTGGCTTTGATCCAGATTGGTCCTACATCGTCTTTCAGCCATGATTTGTCGCTTTCTTAAAAACTTTCAAAAAATGTTTTGCGCGGTCCTGCAAAGACATGTGTGGAATCGCTCTTGAGATTGTGCAGCTTAGGATCGCTCTCAGCCTCGAGACTCAACCCCCCTTTGCTTTCAAACCTTGAACTTGCATTCAGAATGTTCAACGGTCGACCACAATGTAAGGCCTGTGTGGCCAGATTTGAAGCAGCCCTCGAACAAGAGGCACCAAAGTCAGATCAAGAAGGTCAGACCTCATCAGAAGAAGCTTGCAAGGCTAGAATAGAAGCACCCCTCGAACTAGGGGCAAAAAATATCCGATGTGCTCGAAGAGCCAAAGGTGGATCCTTCTGCAAATCAATACAACAGCCACTCTCCTGGATACAGAGGGCTTCAATCTCAAAACCATTTGGCATGGACTTGTTACACTTTTACCCTTTAAGAGGCTCGCTGGGCCGAAAACCCGGAAGGGCGACCCAGGCAAAAGTTAGAGCAAGAAAAAGAAAAAAGAAAAATGCAAAAAAAGAACAAAAAAAAAGAGAAGAAAAAAAGAAAATGCAAAAAAGAAGAAGAAGAAGGAAAGAAAGAAATGAAAAAGAAAAGAAAAACAAAGCTCGCAAGGTCGAAAACCTGCAACAGGCGCCTTGGCAAAAGTTATAGCATAAAAAGGAGAGGTTAAATACCCGAGTGTACCTTAACCCCGAACTACGTAAGGCTTGATTCCCATCTTTGGGATACGTAGGCAACTTCATCCTGAAGTCCAGCTGTAAAACAATTCAAATTTGATTATGTCCATGCGATCGTTTTGATCATCTTTTGCCTTCTCTGTATCTGAGAGTCTGGTTGTGTTCGTCGCTCTGAGGACTGATTATAATGCGCTGTGGCATCATCCAAACAAGGGGCAACTGTCCGTTGCCATGCAGCTCCCCTCCAGCAAGGGGCAATTTTCCTTCGAATCTGAGGTTGTGCATCTCGAGAGTGGGTTCTACACTCGTTGAGCAGTGGCCGTTTGCAAAAATAGTTTTTGAGAATTTTTACTGAGGTTGACTAATTTTCTCGAAAATTGTTTCATCTTTTCCACAAAAAAAATTGGACCATTTCTTGGACCCAAAAAAGGAAAATTTTCAGTGCTCATAGCCTGACTTGCATAATTTCAAATCAAAAATTGAACAAGCATGTTAATCTAACTCTCATGTTGGTCAAAACTGTTTTAGTAGAAAGCAAAAGTTAAAAAATGGTCAAAATGATGAACTAGGGGCACAGTTGAGTCAGGTTCTCTGTCTTTCTCCCTTTATCAACGCATTTGCCAGAAAGGGCACTGTATTCGCCAAGAAGGGCACAACTGAAGCTAATAAGCAAAGGACTAAAAGCTCTCATATCCTCCAAGCAGCGAGGTATCAAGCCAAGTGCGAAGCACGAACTGGAATGGATCAGGATATTCCACTCCCTCATCTAGACGGATCTGATCATGTCTGAACTCCAAGCAGAGCATCATCAATCGATGTCAGTTACAGATTTGCTACACACCCAGTTGTAGCACAACCCCTCTGTGGGAGAAACTCACTAGCTGCGTATAGCGAGAATCTAGCCGAATGCTTGGGGCAAGAGCCCACAACTTTCTGTTTATCCGTCAACCACCTAGGGGAGGGATGAAAAATGAGAGATTGAAGAATAGAGAGATGTGCAATGAGAGAAAAAGTGAGAAAAGGGCTTTTTCAGAAAAACAGAGCCTGAGGGCCGAGTGATGTGAGAATCACAAATAAGAAAGGGTGGGAAACACTACCCGGTGAAACAGGCTCCCTGTGCACATCTGAGTGTCGTGTCTTTTTGTTTTGTTTCAATTCTTGTTTTGAGTCGTTTCGAGTGTTACTTGATGTGTTTAGGTTGTGTGCCTTTTATTTCCGTGTTGAGTCGTTTTGCTATGTCCAGTCGTAGGCTCAATACCTTATCGAAAACTCATCTCTCAATTTCAAAAATAAAATCATTTCGCGTTCCGAGTGCCATGCCATTCTCCACAATTATGCAAAACGGAATTGGTTCTTTCATAAAACCGCAGGGTTCAACCCAGGTCATGTCAGAATAGTAAAACAAGGACCTATCTGAAGCTATTTCGGTTCCGGACTGCAAAGCAAAAGAAAAGAGGGAAAATTTGGAGCATCTTAGCATGTTTCAACTTTAGCAAAATCCGAGACTGCATTCCAGGTGCACCTTCTCAGGCCTCGCCATTTCTCTGGAGTATGAGTGTGTCTCGACCCCAAGTGTAAGCCTGCTTCAAGTCAGCATGGCAGTCCAAGCAGCACTAGAGGGTTTCACATGCAGGTGTTATCTCTCGCCAATTTGAATAGGGTGTGCCCTTTTGAGCTGAGTATGTTGTGAAGTCCTCTAAGAAGCAAATCAGAGGCACCAGAGTACATATTTGACGCTCCTCTATTACATAGAATGTGGATTTTTATATACACTGTTGTTGCATGCGTGCCACGCATCGTTATGATTCTTGGATAGAATATGCTAGCTTTCAATATTGCATAAATTGTGCTTCCATACTTGCATAGAAAATGCCCGTATCTTTTGCATAGAAAATGCCCCTATACTTGCATGGAAGATGCATTTTATCGCACTTTCTTGTGCATTTTATCTCGCTCGCACTGTCTTGTGCACTTACACTTTGTATCTCACTTGCACTGTCTTGTGCATTGGTTGTATCTCACTCGCACTATCTTGTGCATTTCAAATCACTCGCGCTGTTTAGCGTATCACATTATCTTGTGCATTTCAAATCACTCGCGCTGTTTAGCGTATCGCATTATCTTGTGCATTTCAAATCACTCGCGCTGTTTAGCGTATCGCACTATCTTGTGCATTTCAAATCACTCGCGCTGTTTAGCGTATCGCACTGTTTTGTGCATTTCAACTCACTCGCGCTGTTTAGCGTATCGCGTTGTTTAGTGCATTTCAAATCAATCGCACTATTTTGCGCACCTCAATAGCACTGTTTTGTGCAGTTTACATTCGCGCTATTTTGCGCACCACAATCGCACTATTTTGTGCAGTTTACCGTTCGCGCTATTTTGCGCACCTCCATCGCACTGTCTTGCGCATTACATTCATCGCGCTATTTTGCGCACCTCAATCGCACTGTCCTGTGCTTTGCATGTCACATCGCACTATCTTATGCATTTCAAATCACTCACGCTGTTTAACTTATCGCACTATCTTGTGCATTGTAGCATTCGCGCTATCTTGCGCGTTCCACCTGCACTTGTTAGTGCATTACATTTCACTCGCGCTATTTTGCGCATCGCACTATTTTGTGCACATTACTTGCGTTGTGCATGCATTTTATCGTGCTATCTTGCGCACCTTACCTATATCACACTGCTTTATGCATTCACTCGCCGACACCGCGTGTGTCAAACTTTCGGAATCACAGGAATCACATTGAATATATGTTGTTAGCATATTGTTCTTGTTGAATTTCTCTCTTTTGCAGGCACGATATTGTATGTACGGTTCATTTGAGGTCAAAGCGACTGCATTTAATCAGCAGGTATCGTATCTTCTCCGTGTGAGACGCGACGAGAATTGAATAATTCTCCGCATTCCTAACTGCATGAAATGTAGTTGTTGCTTTGCATTCTTGCTTAAAATTGTTGCATCTATTTGCGAATACTTGCTTCATTACAGCTTGCTGCACTTGCATGATCATTAAGTTACATTTGGCTTCGTGCATATCGCTTTGCATTTTGCCCCTGCCTGAGGGCACGCCTACGGGCACATATCTCTGTTCATCTTGTATGATTGTCTAAGTCTTCGGCCTTGTCAAAAATGGGTCGTCTCTGGGCTTTGACATTCACTCCCGTCACTTGTGACTTCCGAGTTCTGTCAAAGAGGGGCAACTGTAGACACCCCATTTTTGACCGACCTTAAGTCTCAGACGTCACCGATTGAGCGCTCGGTGTTGTTGCATATTGTGCTCGTTCAGAAGTCTCAAGGCCGCGGCGGACTCCCGAACTCTCTTCTGTGCCTTGCCTCGGTTTGCGAACCAGACTCGGTTTTCTCTGTTTTCTTCCCTGAGGGGAGGGAGAGGTCCCGTAGACCATCTCTCAGTGGCTGTGGGCTACATTTCGTGGCCGTAGGCCATTTTGCCCATTTCGGAGCCCGGTTCCCGGTTTTCGGAGCCGTCAGGCCGTGTGCCTCGGTTCGGGACCACCCAACCATCTCCGATTCCTCCGCCTTTTGGCATGCATCTCATTTACTCCCTTTCAAGGGACACTGGGGTCTTAGATACCCACTTCGTGGCCAAACACCACTTCTGGTGCTTAACGGCCGGTTTTCGGGATCCCGAACTGCGTGTTTTGGCCCCCGATCATTCGTTTTGCATCGGTTTTCGTTCATTTTTGGCAGCTACCTCTGTTTTATCATAAGGAAGGTCACTGGAGGGTGGAATCCCAGCAATTGTCTCAGCAACCAGCTTTCTGCTTGGTCAAAGCTGGTTCAGCATGAATCCGGGAAGGAGAAAAGTCTGCGCGGCTTCACCGAAACGGGCGTAACTCTTTGCAAAAGAGGAATTAAAATATGAGGCCACCACCATTGGAAAGCTTACTTCCGGGGCTTCATTTTGCACTCAAGAATCTCCTAAGTCCGGATCCGGGGGGAGGAGATATGGTTGGTTGAAGTCTGGTTAGACCGAATCTGCGCGGCTTTACGGAAACTGGCATAACCTTTTCTACAGGAGGAATTTTGATGCAAGGTTTGCGGCATTGGAAAGCTAACTTCAAGGGCTACATGGCTGACCAGTCCTATGGCTTGGACCTTTTGACCCTAGCCGGCCAGCCACCATTTCCAGCCGGCCGGCCACCTGCAACTAAAGCACTTTTTGCCCACCTTTTCTCTGATTTTCTTGCCTATATAGCTGGCCTCCCAGCTCTTGTAGAGGGGTTGAAAAATATCTCTCAGGGATATACATTGATATCTATCTCTTCTCTCCATTTTTCTCTCAAATCTCCAAGTTTAGGCTCCATTTTTTTTTATCATCTTCAAGCTCTACTACCACCACTCCATTCCAGCTGCAAGGAAGGGTTTTTCAGAGGCTTAGGAGCAGCAAACTTGAGCCAAGAAGCAACAAGAGTGTGATCTTCAAGGGTAAGTATCAATCACCCTCTTTTGGCACTTTTTTTTGCACCATTCCTCTACCCTACTTGCTCACTGTTTTAGACTCCGGCCCTAACTGAAATAGGACTTGTTTTGAGCTATTCTACATGTTTGTTTAAGGCCTCAACCCTGTTTGAGCCCTCTATGATGCACTTGCTTCAATATCATTTTGTATGTCAATATCTTGCATGCTTTTTTTAGTTCATGTGTGATCTATTTATGAGCCTGATATAAAATGTGAGTGGGCCTCTTTTGAGCCCCTCTTCAACATTGAAGAAGAACTCAACCCTGTTTGGCCTCTCTATCATGCACTTGTTTCACAATTCCTCCAATTTACCGTAAATTTGCATGGTTTGTTTAGCCTCTGTGCGATCCGTTTTGGAGCATATCATGAACTGTGAGTAAGCTTATTTTGTGTCGCTCTACAACATTGTAGAAGGGACCAACCTTGTTGGGGGTCTCCATGTTGTGCTTTCCTTTATAGCCCCTATTTGGTCCATATTTTGCATGATTTTTTAGGCCTATCTTGCTTCTGTTTTTGGCCATGATCAGAACTGGAAATAGTCTTAAAATGACCCACTATTCATGTTTTGTTAAGGGTCTTAAGCTTTTTGGAGAATGCTTGGTATACCTCTCTTTATAGCCCTCTTTTGGTCCATATTTTGCATGCTATGTTTTCCGTATTTTTATACTGTTTTGGGGGTTGTCATAAGCTGTAAATGTTCATATTTTTGGTCACTATTCAATGTTTTAGAACTGTTTTTTTTAGGTTGAGCATTGTATATATCACTTGCTTCATTGTTCCCCTCTTTTCCCCCATTTTGCATGCTATTTTTTCCATACTTGTGATTGTTTTTTGGCCATGCTTTGCACTGGAAAAATTCTAGTCTAGGGACTGCCTAGCATCTGTCTTTACACTTCATGTCCATATTGTGCATGTTTGGCATAGCTGCAAGTCATTTCGGGTACTTAGCATAGCATTTCGGGCATCGGGTGTAATTTTGCTATAATTCGGGGGCTGTTTTTGCATCATTTTGGCTGCTGAAATTTTCATTTTCCATATGCCATATGCCACGTCTCATTTGCATGGCATTTTATGCCTTAGGGCCATTGCCTCGGTTTGCGTGCCCACGGGCACGCATTTCGAGGCACTTCATTTTCATCCATCGGCTTCTTATGTGAGTGTGGCTGAGGCTCATTCATGTTAGTGTAAGTCCAATTTGCACCCTGTGTGCCATTTTAGTTTCATTGCATTCCGTATGCCGTTGTCTCGGTTTGCGTGCCCGTGTGCACGCATTTCGAGGCACTTCATTTTCATCTCTCGGCTTCTTATGTGAGTGTGGCTGAGGCTCACTCATGATAGTATAAGTCCATTTTGTATCCTGTATGACATTTTAGTCTCATCGCATTCCGTATGCCATTGCCTCGGTTTGCGTGCCTGTGTGCACGCATTTCGAGGCACTTCATTTTCATCCGATGGCCTCTTGTGTGAGTGTGGCTGAGGCTCTCTCATGTTAGTGTAAGCCCATGTTGCATTGTTTATGCCATATTAGTCTCCTTGCATTGCATATGCCATTGCCTCGGTTTGCGTGCCCGCGTGCACGCATTTCGAGGCACTTCATTTTCATTCACCGGCCTCTTATGTGAGTGTGGCTGAGGCACCTCATGTTAGTGTAAGTCCAATTGCATTGTGTATGCCATTTTATGCCTTAGAATCATTTTGTCGGTTTGCGTGCACGTGTGCATGCATTTCGAGGCAACTCATTTTCATAGCATTGTGCATGCTAGGTCATATTTTGTTTGCATTCATGCACATCATGCATATCGCATCGTGTTCGGGATAGGAGTTAGCCCGGGCATGGGAAACGAGGCACGTTCCGTAATCCGAGTGACGGGAAGGGTCTCAATTCCCAAGTCACCGACACTCCGGATCACCCATGATGGAGTTAGGTTTTGTTGTAGCATCCATGTGCATTCATCCTATATTGAGTTGTGTAAATCCGACTCCTCGGCCATCATGCATCGGTATGCGTGATTGGTGGCACGAGGATCGAGGCATGCATATATTTGTGAAATACATTGCTATGTCCCTTTCCTGCTCTCTGTTGCAGCAAAATGAAGAATCAGCAACTTTTCAGAACCCGGCACGCATTTCAAGAAAAATGCAAACAGAGGCTAATCGGGGCACCACCGTGGATTTCCGCGCAAAGGCATCCGGCCATGCATCATTTCATCATCCGGAGCATAAGGCGTCCAGCTTGCACGCCCGATTCTGACTTTCTTAGTTAATTTGTTAATTAATTAGGAATTTGTATATTATTCGGACTGTATTATTTCGGACTGTACCTTTTTTTATTATTTGGACATTCGGACTGTATTATTTATTCGGACCCTCCGATCGAGGGCATAACTGTAATAAGTGTGCGTGCGTGTGATGTATGTCTTCCAACCCCACGTCTTTCTTCCCTTTTATTTACCCGCTTATGATGGTTAGATATAGGGCATATTTCAATTAGTATCTGATGATGACAAAGATGTTTGCATCATTCATCTGTTTTGCACGCACCGGGCTTGGCGCATCATACAAACTGCATTTGTATTTCAATTCCAAATTGAATACATGTTAGTTGTTGCATTCCATATGCCATGTTTAGAATAGTCGAGCCTGTTATAGTTGCATCTTTGCATGTGTTGCATTAGGCAATTCTGTATATTTAGGATCATGCGTGATTTCTATCGGTTCATTTTGGCTTGGAGACTTGGAGTGAGTTTTATGCTTTAGCATCCTTGCATGCGTGTGAATGTTGCCATGAATAGCATGCTTACTGTGAGGCTATGTGCTTATGTGATATAACTGCCTTGAATGCCTGTGGGTGGAGGTTGAGTTATTTGGATTGGGACAATTCATCAAATGTTTGTTTTAAGTCCACTAGATAGTGGCAAAATCATGTTTTCTAAGCCCACCCGAGGGTGGCAAATCCACGTCTTAGCCTACTTGCGGGTAGCACCATCAAACCATTTTCAAACAAACAAACATGAAATGTTTTGTTCCAATTCAGGCGACCCAGTCTATACTTGTATGTTGTGCGCATCACATAGTAATCTAGGCTAATAACCGGAATAAGAACTCACAATGTTTTCAAAATAAGATATCATGGTTAGTAGAGGCCGGTCTTTGACCGGGCGAGCGGGGGTGCTCACGAAGTGACCTTCCCCAATCGTACCCAAGTTCCCGAGCCGAGGCAACTTTGGTGATGACGGACACGTGGCCTTTAGCACCGAGTCAGGGTTTCCTAAGTTTCCCATTAAAAAATATTTAGGTGGCGACTCTGTATCTGGCAAAGCAGTCCATGTTTGGCACTTCTTTCAAAAAATCTGTTTTCAAAAACGACTTGCCGGATTTGGACTCTTTGGTTCAGGATTAAGAACCGTGACATTTGATTCCTTCGAACTGTAGTGACCCAATATCGAACCAGAACCCGGGGGGGGGGGGGAGGGGGGGACTCGCACTCCTCTTCCCCCGGGATGCGTTCGGGGACGTCTACAGAACCGTTATCTGAAATTATCTCGTTTGGGACTCCGTAGCGACATATGATGTTGTTTCTGATGAATTTTGTCACGTGCGAAGCCTTCAACACCGCATAAGATTGGGCCTCGACCCACTTTGTAAAATAATCTATCTCGACTAGGATGAACTCATGCCCATTCGACCCCTTTGGAGTGACAGCCCCGATCACATCAATTCCCCAAACTGAAAATGGCCATGGCGAAGTCATTTTGTGCAGCTTCGCTGGCGGAATGTTTATGCGATTTGCATGAATTTGACATTTGTGGCATCGCCGGACAAAACCGATACAATCCTCTTCCATGGTAGACCAGTAGTAACCCTGTTTGAGGATCTTTCGTGCCAGCATTACTCCATTCATATGTACGCCGCATTCCCCTCCATGGATGGCTTCAATCAGACGCTTTAACTCTTTGGCATCAACACACAGCTTATGTATTCCCAGATGACCTCTCTTATACAGCTTACCCCCACAGATGATGAACTGAACGGCCATTCTTCTGATTGCCCTTTTGTCTTTGGCATTTACCCCTGGCGGGTATGCTTCCTTTTCCAAGAAATTCCAAATGTCGTAATACCAAGGGTTTTCGTCCTGAACTTCATCTATAGCAGCAATCGACTCGTAGGCAGGTGCAAATTTCTGGTCAATGATGACTAGACGCATCCAAACTCCACATGGAATGTCTATCATAGAAGATAGAGTTGCTAAAGAATCTGCGAACCTGTTGTTCTCTCTTAGTAGATGAGTAAAACTTAGCTTCTCAAACCGAGGAATCAGCAAGTCCAAGGTCTGGTGATACACCATCATCTTTTCCTCTTTCACTTTCCAGTCTCCTTTTGCTTGAGACACAACAAGGTTCGAGTCCCCGATGACGTCCAACCGTCTTGCCCCTAGTTCCAGGGCTGCTTCTAGACCGGCAATGCATGCCTCATATTCTGCTTTGTTGTTCGAGACTTTGAATCAGAGTTTGAAGGCTAGAGGGATACGGGAATTGTCGGGTGCTATCAGCAACACTCCTATCCCATATCCGTATTGATTTGACGCTCCGTCAAAGTACATCATCCAAGTTTCGTTGTCGATATGCAAAATGGCCTCATCTGGGAATAAGTACTTGACTGCGTCACCCCCTTCCATTGGATGGTTGGCTAAGAACTCTGCCACTGCTCTTCCCTTGACTGACTTGCGTGTTACATATTTCAAATCAAATTCGGAGAGCAACAGCAACCAACGAGCTAGCCTACCTGTAAGTGCTGGTTTCTCGAAAAGATATTTGATGGGATTGAGTCGTGAAACCAACATTATAGAGTGAGCTAACAGGTAGTGCCGCAGCTTCTTGGTAGCCCATACCAAAGCTAAGCAAGCCTTCTCCAGCGGAGTGTAGCGGGTTTCGTACTCTAGCATCTTCTTGCTCAGATAGTAGATGGCTCTCTCCACCTTGTCCTCTGATTCTTGCGCAAGCATGCAGCCCATTGTAGTCTCAGTTAGTAACAGATACAAAATCAACGGTTTCCCTGGTTCTAGCGGTGACAGTACGGGCGGGTTCTGTAAATATTCTTTAATCTGTTCAAAAGCAGCTTCGCATCGGCCGTCCCATTGGAATTTCTTTCCTTTCTTCAGGAGACCAAAAAGTGGTTCACAAGTCAAGGTTAATTTTGAGATAAACCGTCTTATGAATTGCACTTTACCCAGAAAGCCTCGCACCTCCTTTTCAGTCCTTGGTGGTGGCATTTCTAAGGTGGCCTTGATTTTAGAAGGGTCGACTTCGATACCTCTCTGTGTAATCAGAAACCCCATCATTTTTCTCGCTGTAACACCAAATGTACACTTCTGAGGGTTCATCTGCAACCAGAATTCCCTGATCCTTTGAAAAAACTTGTGCAAGGAGGTGTAGTGGCCTTCTCTTTTTTTGGACTTGACAATCATGTCGTCCACATACACCTCAACCTCTTTGTGGATCATGTCGTGCAATATTGTGGTCGTAGCCCGTTGATAAGTAGCTCCAGCATTCTTCAACCCAAATGGCATCACTCTGTAGCAGTATGTCCCCCACGGGGTGGTGAACGTAGTCTTTTCCCGATAGCCTAAACTCAGGCTAAAACGGTTATGGACCTACCAGCGACTATCTTGGACGCATCTATCGCACCCTCTCTCACTTGGCAATACGAGGAGGGATTTTTGTCCAGCAGCACCAGGTCAGGTAGTGAGTCGGAATCTGATTCCACCGAATCTTGTGAGTCGGAATTAGGTTCCAGCTCAATTGAGTCTGAGTCTAGTAATCCTGGGGATGATAACCCGGATACCACAGTTTTGTCCAGGTCGTCTTTTTGTAGCCTGAGTTCACCAACTCGGTCTTTTGCAGTCTTTCCCCCACGGGGTGGTGAACGCAGTCTTTTCCCAGTATGTCCCCCACTATCTGATTGTAGCCTGAGAAGCCATCCATGAATGAGAGCAAAGCATGCCCTGCTGTGAAATCCACCAACTCATCAATATGCGGCAAGGGAAAGTCATCCTTCGGACTAGCTCTGTTCAAATCCCTGAAATCCACACATACCCCGATCCTGCCGTCTTTCTTCGGCACTGGAACAATGTTGGCCAACCAAGTCGGGTATTCGGATACCAGCAGGAAGCTTGAGTCGATTTGCTTGGTGACCTCTTCCTTAATCTTGAGAGCCCAGTTCGGGCGGTTCCTCCTGAGTTTCTGCTTGACAGGTCGGGCCTCGGGGTCAAGGGGGATTCGATGTTGTACAATCTCAGGATCGATTCCAGGCATGTCTTCGTAGGACCACGCGAAAACATCTTTGAAATCTTTTAATAAAGCGAATAAGCGCTCGCGTTCCTCCGAAGACAACGTGGACCCGATCTGGACCAGCCGCGGGTCCTCCTCAGTACCAATGTTCACGGTGGTGATTTCATCCATTAAGGGTTTGGCAAATCTCTCTTACTCTTGCTCAATTAAACGTTGCAAAATCTGAGGAACTTTGTCCTTGTTGTTTTCATCAAAGTTTTGAAAGTTTGAATTAATGCAATAAATCAAGGGCACAGAAAAGTACTCAGAAACCACAGTTACTTGATTCTCATTAAGCACATCCAAATCGTCCGAATTCTCGGTTACAACAGACTCAAATGAGAAAGAAAAAGACGACCTGGACAAAACTGTGGTATTCGGGTTATCATCCCCAGGATTACCAGACTCAGACTCAGTCGAGCTGGAACCTGATTCCGACTCACAAGATTCGGTCGAATCAAATTCCAGCTCACTACCTGACCCGTTGCTGCTGGACAAAAATCCCTCCTCGTATTGCCAAGTGAGAGAGGGTGCGATAGATGCGTCCAAGATAGTCGCTGGTAGGTCCATAGCCGTTTTATCCCTAATCATGGAAACCGAGAAGTTATCCCCCAAGCACTTTTGGTCGATCGGAGGATCTGAAAGTAGACATGCCAATGTTACCCCCATTTCAATTTCAGCGCCCTCGGCATCTCCTGCTTTATACTACTCAACCTCAGCTGATGGGTCTGTCTACTCTTCGGCAATGTCATCCCCGGATAGTTGCAGGTCGAAGAAGATCTCGAAACCTGGCACGCGCTTCTTCTCTGCGTTTAGCCACGGCTCTGGGAAGCCACAAAATGGAAAGTCCTCCCCCTCTCGGACGAAGCGTCCGTTCAGGGTACCTTGGATGGGCCTATGCATTAATTCAAAAGGCTTTCCAGCCTGCTTTGCTCTGGCTCTTCCGGCCATTTCCTTTCCTTTCCTCACCCAGTCCTCTTTGGTGGGCAGATAACCCAAACCAAAGGTATGAGGGTTGTGTGGCACCTCGGCCAATGTTGCGACACCTTTTCGGCCGCTCCTTCCTAATCCCATCTCGGGGATGTGTTGTAGCTTGTTCATGAGGTAGATGGATTGAGCACTGATGTACACTCCCTCATTCACAGCCATGATATTCTGCACCACCCGGGCCTCAGCCAAAGTGAACCCTGATAAGAACACATCCTCTGTGCCATGCTCGATTTCCAAGACTGGTGTGGACACTTCCGCCGGCGGATGGATTGATGAATTCCTGAAGACAATAGCCACCCCCTTTCCGTGAGGGTACTTCAACATCTGATGTAAAGTGGAAGAGACTGCCTTTACTTGGTGCAACCACGGCCGCCCCAAGAGTAGATTGAAGGTTGTGGGAACGTCCAAGACATGGAATTCAATGTTGTGTTGTCCTAGACCAACCTGGGTCTGAATTTTGACAGTCCCTATCACTTCTCTGCTAGTATTATCATATGCTCTGATCACCTGAGTAGTCGGCACGAAGTCCGCGGGCTTCAACTCGATTGCATACACTGTTCTGGCTGGGCAGACATTGATGGCAGACCCGGTATCAACAAGTACCACCGGTATCCACTTGTCTCTACATTCCACGGAAACGTAGAGGGGTTTGTTATGATTTATGCCCTCAGGCAGTAGTTCTTTGTCTGAAAAGGTTAATGTCGGGGGACCTCCTCTCGGAAAGACCAGCCCAACCAGCTGTTCTGGTGTAGTATCTATAGAGAGTTTGGCCTTGTCCATGGCAGATAGGACAGCCTGTCTGTGCACTCGCGACGCCATAAGCAGTCCCCAAATAGAGATGTCTGCTTGTATCTTCTTCAATTGCTTGAGCACAGCTTCTTCTTCAATTTGTTTCTCCCTCTGTTTCTCAGCTTCCTTGTCTTTCCCAGATGCCTCAGGTTGGTCTAACTGCGGGGGCTTGAAATACCGCCCACTTCTTGTCATATGAGCGACCTCGTCGATATACCAGGTATCATCTTGTTGATTATTCCCCCAATCCTCATCTGTGTGGGCAAGACATAAATCATCGTCTTCCCACCACATTCCGTCTGCAGCCGACAGACACATGTCCGGCTCCGGTATGCGTGCATACAACACTTTCGACCCCCACATGGGCCTTAGCTTTCCTGATTCTCTCGGAATCCTCAAATCTTTGTTGTTCCAACTGTGTCAGTACAGTTGGTTGTTCAATATTCCCTGCATTTACAATGCCCAAGTTCTAAGCGAAATTCTTAGTGCTGGCGCTCTCCGGCGGTGTGTTCTGACTTTCGACCCTTCCGGCCACCACTGATACGCTCGCCCCTGCCGGGCCCTGTTCTGTTTGAAATTCTACAACGTCTGGTTGATCATCTAACCATCCAGCAGCTTCTGCTGACTCCTCATACTCGAACCAGTTGATTGCCGCATCCCCTGATTCTTGGTCACTAAAGAACTGGAGGTTGGCAAGGTCCTCTCCTACAGCTGTTAGATCATCCGTTCCCCGTTCAAATCTGTCCCCCTGAATTACACATAATTCTGCTCTTTCTGGCAGCCCTACACTCAGCTCAGACTGGCCCACTGACTGGATGTATTCACTTGGATCGTAGGCTCCTTCAGCGAGATTCCCAGACTGTTCAATCCCAGACTCAACAACTCCACTTTCCTCTGAAACCTGCCTTGTCCCATCTTCGGTGGTCACCACTATTGGCTCAGATTGGGTTGTGGAGATGTCCATCACACACAAGTCAGTGCAGACAGGAAGGATCACCTCCGGCTTAGGTAGGTGGGATGGGGTGATATAGATACTAGGATCGTAAGACGCAACCCCAGTTTGGATGAAGTTGATTCTGTTGGGAGGAGGAGCTTGCACAACTCAATATGAAATGAATGCACAGGAAAACACAACAAGACCTAACTCCATCATGGATAATCCGGAGTGTCGGCGACTGGGAATTGAGACACGTTCCGTCACTCAGAGTACGAAACGCCCCTCGTTTCCCATGCTCAGGCTAACTCCTATCCCGAACACGATGCAACCTAACATGCAAAATGCTATGAAATGGCATACATGATGCACGAGGTAACATGACAAACACAATGTACTAACATACAACCTAGCATACGCAATGCTATGAAATGGAATGGCATACACAATGCATAATGGACTTACACCAACACAAGTGGACCTCAGCCACACCCACATAGGAGGCCATTGGATGAAAATGAGACACTCGAGATGCATGGACACATGCACGCAAATCGAGGACCGACCCTAAGGTACCAAATGCCACTCTAACAAGACATGGCGAGACACAGAATATGGCATACTAGCATGAAAATTTTAGTAGCGAAAAGTGATGCAAAACAGCCCCGAAACATGGAAACATGGCACCCGATGCATGGAATGAGGCCCGAAACATGAAATTAGGTACATGGAATGACCTATGGCTATGCAAAGCATGCATTATTTGAACATTAAGTATGAAGACAGAATCAAGACAGTCCCAAAACAAGCATATTTCCAGTTTTAAGCAAGGCCAAAAGGTGAACACAAATAGGGCTAAACCAACATGCAAAAATGGCCCCGAAAGAGAGATAAAGAAGCAAGTGGAAGCTGATGGCCATAAATGGCCAAGATTCCTTCAACAAAGTTGACGAGGGGCTCAAAATGAAGCACTTTACAGTTTACAAAAAGCCACAAAAACAAACACAAGTATGGCTAAACTATTATGCAAGAAGTGGGCCAAAAGGGAGACACAGAAGCAAGTGATGGTTGCTGGCCTCAAATAGAGGAGGGCCCTTCAACAAAGTTTAAGAAGGGCCCAAAACATGGTATTTTACAGTTAGTGACCAAACCCAAAACAGTGCACATACAAGCTTAAAATACTATGCAAAATAAGGCCTAAAAAGAGGTTTAAACACAAAGAGCAAAAAGGGAGCTTCAAACAGTAAAAGTCCCTTAAAAAAACATGAAAAGGAGCTCAAAATAATGCTATTTACAGTGCGAACCAGAGCCCAAAAATACAAGCACAAGGAGCTAACAAAACATGCAAAAATAAGGCCAAAAGAGGGATAAAGAAGCATGTGGAAAAAGGAAGCCTCAAACAGTGAATAGCCCTTCAAAAATGTTAAATAAGGGCTCAAAATAAGCCACTTTTCAGTTTATAACCAAGCTCAAAACAGTTTACAAATAGGCCTAAAATACTATGCAAGAAAGAGGCATACAAGAGAGGTAAAGAAGCAAGTGTAAAAAGGAAGCCTCAAACAGGGAGAGGCCCTTAAAAGAACATGAAAAGGAGCTTAAAATATGATGTTTTACAGTTAGGTTCGAAGCCCAAAAATGCAAGCAAGAGGGGCTAATATATTGAGCAAAATAAGGCCAAAAAAGAGGGAGAAGGAGGCTTACCCTTGTAGCCCAATGAAACAACAACTCTTGGCCTGAGAAGTGGTGTCCCTAGCCTCTGGAAAGAGCCTCCAAGCTGCTGGAATGGAGTGTGGATTGGTTGGCTTGGAGATGGAGTAGAATGGGTGTAGGATTTGAGAGGTTTTGAGGGTTGAAGTGTAGAGAGAGAGAGATGCAATGTAGGAGCTCAAGACCAAACTTTCTAACCCTTAGAAGGGAGTTGGAGGGCCTGGATATATAGGCACAAGAGTGGGGGAAAAGGGGGGGGGGAAATGAATTTCAAAATTTCCCCCAAAAGTACAGCCCCCCAGATACACAATCTGGGGGGAAACAGAATACATATTTGTAATGTACCAAAGGAGGGGAGGAAGGCCGGCCTGTTAGAAAGGTTGCAGGTGGCTGGCCAGCCCTCTCCATGGCCGGCTGGCCAAGGGTCAAAAGGTTCAAGAAACATTAGTGGCCGGCCACCTCAAATTGGTGGCCTCCCATGTGTGCTCAACACAACCATGTGGTCAAAAATTGGAGAAAGTGAACCAGGAGAGAGAAAAGGCCACTTTTTGGAGGGGTTCAAAAGGGTCAATGACAATTACTAGCCGGCCATGTGATATTGGTGGCCTCCCAGGTGTGTACAACACAAATATGTGGTTTAGGGCTAGAAAAAGTGGCTTTAGGGTGGTCAACATTGGCTTTCAAGTGAGAAAAACGGGCGACGGAGGGCGATGGAGGAATAAAACTGGTTGTTAGAATAATTACTAGCCTCCCACCCTTCTACAACCTTCCTAACAATGAAACAGAGGTCCCTGCCAAAAATGAACTCAAACCGACGCAAAATGAAGGTTCGTGGCGTCAAACGCTGTGAGCCCAAGGCCCCAAAACTGATCATAGGGCACCTAGTGGTATTCGACCACGAAGTTGGTCTCTCGGACCACAATGTCCCTCAAAAGGGAGGAAATAAGGTATGTGCCAAAAATCGGAGGAAACAGAGGTGGTTAAGCGGTCCTGAACTGAGGCACACGGCCAACGACTCCGAAAAATCGGAAATCGGGCTCCAAACGGGCAAAATGGCCTACAACCACGAAACGTAGCCTATGGCCACTGGGAGATGATCTACGAGACCTCTCTCTTCCTTCGGGAAGAGAAAAAGGAGAAAATCGAGCCTGGATCGCAAATCGAGGCAAAGCATGAAAGAGTCCGGAAGTCTGGAGGCAAGGCTCACAGCCGAGACTCTGAAACCTCTGAACGAGCACGATATGCAACATCACCAAGCGCTCAATCGATGACATCTGAGTCTTAAGGTCGGTCAAAAATGGGGTGTCTACAAGGACTTATTGCGCTCGAGCGGAGTTTGAAACCTTTCAGTATCGAGGGTCTCTGCAAAAGTGATGCAAGAGTGTTTTTCACAGTCGAGTGGCGTTTCTTACGCTCGAGCGTGTCTGAGCTCATGCGGCCCTTCTGGCGCTCGAGCGGATGTCTGCAATCTGTGATTTACTGGGCGAGTGAAATCCACGCTCGAGTTGTGATATTTGCGCTCGAGCGGGTTGTTGTTGTTGTGTTTTACGCTCGAGTGTGAAACTCTTCGCTCGAGCGGACTTCGCGTATATCAGATCGTAAAAGTGACTTTTTACATAACTTTTTCATCTCTTTTTTATAAGTTGAGAGCTTCTCTCTCTAGAAATACCCTCTCTCTCTCTCTATATATATATTTGACCTAAATCTAGTGATCTTCTCACCTCCCTCCCTAAGACAAAAAGATTGAGCTCTTCAAGATCTTCATTTCCATCCAAGAAGAAGTGGATTTTGCCATTTTTGGAAGCTTCACATTTGTCTAATCCTTCTCCTTGAGGTAGGGAGTTCTAGAGTTATATATATATGTTTTGCTACTAAATGTTGACTTTAAGTTGTTATGAGGTAGTTGTGTGGTTTAAATTTTGCACTAAATGATGACAGAGAAAGGGGGTTTTCAAATTGGGTTTCTAAAATCTCAAATCCTTTGTTCTTTCTAAGGGGTTTTCTTTCATTTGACTCATAAGATGTGATTTGAGTTGGTTTTCACCTTGAAGTGGGTAAATATTAGATTTTTGATAAAAGCCCTAGAAATTGGGGAATTTCAAAAATACATGGAATAATTGTAAAACTCTTTACTCTTTTGTATTATGATGATGGGTGAGATGATATTATTGCAAGGTTGTTAAAAATGTTGTAAATTGTTGATGTGAGGAATGGTGAACACATGGGTATTTTGTGAAATGACTTGAAGGGAAGAAATGAGAAATGATTGATTGATATTGTTGTAGAGATATTTTGAGACTAGTAATTATTGCATCTTATTTCAATTCATTATTTTTATTGTGCACCTTGTCATGTTTTGAAAAGGCGATTATTTTGAGAAAAATCATATCTTAAATGAGAATTACGGAAATGTGAATGGGGTAAATACGTGGTAAGTCCGAATAGGGGATGTAATTGAATTTGATAAGTTGGCCTGAGTGTCCTTGGTGAAAGGCCAGAAAATTGCACAGATAGGTGTCGAGCCTTCCGATTAATACCAATAAAAATGACAGTTTGGTAGTACTCGTAGAGTCTACTTGCAAACACCAACCTAGGGATTACCAGTGTTGTATTTACCGCGCCTATTGATTGATGGTTGGAATTGTGGTAAAAATGTTGATATTGTAAATAATTGTTGGAAAGATAGAAACTTTCAAAGGTGCCTGAAATGGACTTTCTTATGAAGATGCATGGCATGGCATTAACAATTGTATTGTTTTAAAGAGTATGCATAACTGTATATACTTTGTAAGAATTCTCTACTGGACTTTGTGCTCACCCCTATGCAATTTGGTACAGATAAAGGTGTGGTGAACCCCTCGAACTGAGGGCGTGGATGTTTTGAGAAAAGTACATGACTCTTTTATTTTTGTATAATTCTTTTTGAGCCGAGGGCTAGTGTATGGGTTGCAAAGACCATCTTTTGTGTAACCGGGCTTATGCCTTGAAAAATCTAAGCCCTTAAGGGCATTGTATTATTTTGAGAATGCATACTTTACATGCTATACATTCATATGTTTGTATTGATGAATATATACCCGCATGTAAAACCTTTGTAAAGACTCATTGGCATTTATGTAAAGATGGACAGATTATTGTTGTTGTTGGGAAAATGTTGACTATTTATGGGTAGTTCATGTCAAATTATTTCGGGGCGTTACAGTTAACATACTATGGGCAATGGTAATTAACTACGTAATTGAATGTGCCCAATTCAGAATGCTCAAAAAACTTCTACCTTCTAGCAAAAGCTTGTAAGCACAAGTTGATAATTCCTTAAGATTTACCAGGACCATGGCATTGGGTAATGGCTTCGTCAGCTGCTCTGACAATGGAGTTATAACTCCCATACTAATATCTATCAACCTCTTGAGAGCTAGCCTCTGATCATGGTGTAAAGAATAATATCAAGTCATTTCCATTCCTTTATTGAATTAGACAATAGTACAGTGAAAATGGTTTAAAATACAACAATGCGAAGCTAAAACATGATTAATAGAAATTACACCAGGAACTTATTCCTCAAAAACTAATGGCAGAAAAGAGAGGTATCCTTACTGCACCATTGTCATCTGCTGATGGAAGCTCTCTCTTAATAAGATTGAGTCCACAGTTGCCAAATCCTAAATCAACATCAAACTTCATTCTTAACATCACAATACGTATTCTAAATAATTAAACGGTATCTGATATGTTTGTTGTAATAAATCAAATATAGGGAAAACCTTAAATGGCATGCCAATGACAAGCTTAGCTGCAAGTGACTTGTAGAGGAGTTCAGGTGTCTGGCAAAGAAAAAAAGAAAATGTTTCAAGATGCAATTCAGGATGACAAAACTGATTAATAATAGCTGCTGAAAAATATGCCGAGTATGGCTCCCCATACACGACTTGTCTCTCAATGCTATAAATCACTTAAACCATAGACGCTTCATGATCCCTCAATTCAGGCATACATTTTTTTTAACAAACTTGACAATGCACAAGAACTAGAATTAATATCATGTGGCAATGCTTGTTAAATTAGACAAGAAAATATTACGAAGAAAGTCCAAGACAAGAGTGACCTTCAACTAATCTAGGGAAACAGACATGAGAACAGAGCCATCACGGTGCAGTACGCCTCTGTAGTCCACCTCTGTAAGTATACAGTAATTGTAAATTGTTCTTCTTCAAAGGTGTTTCATATTAGTTCTTAACCCATGATCCCAATTTGCTTTGAAAAATATAGTTTAAAGCTATATTCATGTTGTGCCTTCATTTGAAAAAGTATGTGGTTCTCATTTTGGTAGTGGAGGCTTAGAGAAAGGGCTTCAAAAGTGAAACTAGAAACTGATGAACAAATTCATCAAAATACATATCTAAGCAAATTCGAACAAATGTGAAATTAACAAAAATCAACCCTCTCATCTGTAATAGCCCAAACCTGCCCACATCTCATTTACCTCCTGCACACATTAAGCTAACATTTAATCCCAAATATTTCAAGATTGTTGACACAAAATTGAATCAATCAAGCAACTAAACAAACAGAGGAAGAAACACAAAACCCACATAATTAACCAATTAATTAACCAAACAAACAAAAACCTCAAGAAAAAAAGAATCCATGTTGCCTTCTCTTTTTTTTTTTTTTTTTTAAACTATATAGAACAAGTAAAACATCTTGTCATGCATGCCCTTGAAATTATATATGAAAATAACTTCATCCAGAGCTCTTCAACAATTACATAAAAGAAAAGAAAGAAAATTGATCCAAATTCAACAATTACATAAAAACTAAAGAGTTGGAAATTTGGTACCTGCCTTTGGTTATACCAATTCCCATTAACAGTTAAATGCAAAAGCTCTGACAACCTGAGAAGCATTAGCATTTTCAAAATATAAAAACTCTAACCACCTCCATATCCTAAGAAGAAATTTAGGGAAAATTTAAAGTCAATTGTGAATCAAAGTTACCTACTTGCCAAGCCTTCAAATTTGCCAGCAAAATAACAATAAATGTTTATGGAATCAAATGACTGAAACTTACATGTCATTCATTTCAACATATCATATTGACAAGTATCAAATTGAGAACTCTCCGGGGCTAAACCAGCCATGTCTGTAACCATTAAGAATACAAATACTACTCGTAAGCATAGTTCCATTTCAGCTCATAGATAATTGTAGCTGATTTTTCGTGCTCATCAGAGGGGTTTAGTCTCCTCGGATACGATAGCCCTACAGTTCAAGCACCCGTGGTTTTGAATCTAGTTTCACAAGTGCAATGTGAAATAGATTAAACAAATGAGAGTTCAAATCCGGCAAATCTTAGAAAATCCATTTATCATCAGAGGTGCCAAAAATGGACTGCATTGCCAAATTTTAGAGTCAACACCTAAATATCTTTGGAAAATTTAAGAAACTCGTGACTCATGCCAAAGGCTACTTGTTTGTCATAACTAAAGTGTCTCGGCTCGGGAACTTAGGTATGAGAGGGAAAGGTCATGAATTAATTAAGCACCCCATTCACCCTATCAAAAATTGGCCTCTACTAATTATGATATGATTTTTGTGTGCATTATATGCTCTTGTTCTGATTTATTATACTTAATATTACTATGTGAGGCACACTAGCACATGCTACATCACCCACTTTGGAATGCTTTGATTTCATGTTTGTTTGAAACGAGTTTTGAATATGTGCTACTTGAAAAAGCAGGCTCATATGTACATTAATCAAAATCATCCCAACTTAAGCGAAATAGTCTTCATCCACAAGATTTCAAAAAGGTATATCAAATAAGTACTTAGCCTCATAGTAATATGCTTGATATGGCAACACAAACACACATGTAATATGTTAAAGCTAGAAATGCTCACCTAGCATTGCAAGGCAAGTCAAAGAGAAGAAAATAATTAGAAAAAAAATGCATGCTCTAATATGCAAGTGACTAATACAATACATACAAAATGCAACTACCACTACGAGAAATCAGCTTTTTAGGGACAAATTTATTCCGTCCCTAAAAGTGTAATATTTGTTGGGAAAAACTTTAGCCAACTAAATTTTCTCCATCGCGAAGTTCGTCCCAAATGGCCCATCTAGAAAAGCCAAAAAATGACTTCTAGACACAAAATTTTGCGTTTGTCACTATAAATAGACTTTTAGAGACAAAAATATGTGCTTGTAAAAAAGTTTTGATTTTGAGACAACCGAGAGTTGTCTCTAAAAGTCTAATTATAGTCCAGGGCAAAAGAAGTAGTTATGGAGACAAAAAATTAATTTTTAAGACAACACAAATTGGTGTCTAAAAGTTGTAATTTTTGGAACAAATGAAAGTGGTGGCTAAAAGTTTTAGTTTTTGGGACAGATGAAAGTGGTGGTTAAAAGTTTTAGTTTTGCAGGCAATTGAATATGGTGTGTAAAGGTCAAATTTTTGTTGAGACAACTAAATTTGGTCTCTAAAAGTTTGATATATATATTGTAACAATTATTCTAAAAATACTAGTTTGAACATCAACTTATATTCCTTTCTTGATTTCTCAACAACCAAACAGAAAATATCAAACATATCACCAGACCATCTGCTCATCTCCAAATTAAAATTCAACTACACCAAAAAATAAAATAAAAAAATGCTCATCGCATTCAATAACAAACAAATACCATGCTTTGATTCATTAATACGTAATATCTTGATTGTATATCATAAACTAACAGAGATTTCAAAAGTATCATTTCCAATTTATAAGCCTAGTGCCATAAGCATTGTTTGTAGCATTCAACTATTCAATGAACAGATTGTAATTGGAGTTATCTACCTACATAACAAAACAACTCATCGTATCTTCTTCTCAAGGACTTCGTTGAAATGACATTCAAAATCTAGCAGAGAGCTCCCAACCTTCAAATCGTAGCAAGCTTGCAGGACCCACATAGAACTAAGATCTTAGACCACACTTGCAGGACATGATAACAAGAAACATTGAAGACATAATGCTTCCTCAAACCCCCACTCACAAAAAAAAGAGAGAGCAGTGAAGAAATTTAAAAAGAAAAACATCCCCAAGCCAAAAGATTAAGAATAAAGATTTATAAAATAAAAAATATGGATTCCTTGAACAACTAATCACAATTGCCAAGATGAATACAGCTCTCCACCAAATCTAACTACCACATGATGATATATGGATATTTATAGATAATATAAAAAAAAAATAACAAAGAGAGGTAATTTAGGAAATTCCACCTCAATTCTGCATTTTTTTCCAACAAGTCAAGAGACCTCCAGGTGATTTTCTCATTTATATGATTTAGAATCTTCTCATTTGAGAACTTTTATATTTCTTTCTCACTGTGTCTAATAATATCAACTGGACTAAAAGTACTTGGAAATTGGAATGCAAATAGATAATAAAGAATTAACATTGACACTCTATTTGTTTCGGCTAAAAATATTTTTCAAAAAACAAGCTTATCTTGTATAAAGACCAGTTCTAATGCCTAGGAATTTGCACTGGTGGCAGCTTCTGCATGGTTGAAGTGTGAAAGGGAAGAAGACGAAGGCTGTTACGCAGTTCTCCGAGTAGCAAACATCATTGGCCACAAGGGTACAAGGTTCGATGTTGAAAATCGCTATGTTCAGCTCAGCCTCCTCAGAAGCCAAAATGACTTTGAGTTATTACTGAACCGATTAAGAGAATTGGTCTCCGAGAAAGATGGTGCTAAAATCATGTGAATTGTGAAGAATGAAGATCATAATCAATCATCAGTTGATTGTAAAACAGAATAATTTTTTCAAGTCATTTTATATTATTGTTGTTGACATATCCTAAGAAAAGGGTCATGTCTACTGACCATTTTTTCAAAACAATGTTCATCTCTAATCTCATGCTGGCACCAAAAATTAGAGGTCTCTTTGTATAATAATCTCCTTTGCTTCCAAATATGAAGGATGCTCAGGTCTATTCAGTGTGTATTCATCCTTTTGCTTTCAAATATAAAGGGCGCTCAGGTCTATTCGGTGTGTATTCATTCTTAAGTACCAATGAATTCGGAGCACTTGTAATGAGTGAGGACCAAACCCAATCGGTTCCAAAGCAATTTCTTAAGACTGATTCAACTCATATAACCATTTAAGAAATAACAGGATAGATTTAACAACCGAGATGATAATCTGATCAAATGATTTTCAAATTAAGGAGATTATTTGTATGGAGCAATTAAGCAATAATGAAACAGACAATATGCATTTACAGAATGCTATATGTTAAAAGTGTCTTATGTCTTAATGCCATAGGTATACAACTAATGTCATGTTCTTTCATTCTATATGATGTGCTATAATAATAATATAAAACTGCATAGTACTAGAAAACAGTGAGGCTGTTCAATTCTCACCATAATAGTACGTAGACAAAATGGTGATGCGCTCAGTTGGTTGAAATAAAACAATAATCAGTTTAGTGCCGAAAATGGTGTGATCAAACCAAAAATCCTAGATAATAATTTATAAATATCGGAACTTAGAGCACAATGAGATATCAAAAGTATAGGTTGCTCTCAAACAAAACTCAACTAAAACAAGAACAGGCTATATAGTAGGCTACACAAGGGAGCATAAACAGATGAAATAACAGTCACAGATGTTGGGTTAGAATCCAATCCATTTTGCTGCAAATAGCAAATCTAAATTCTAATCAAACCTGTCTAGGTAAGAAAAACCATGGATCTAGGATCAGATGATTACACCGTAAATTATATAAAAAAATGAAAAAAAAAAAACACCACCCAAAGAAGTGCTAGGCTCCTTGGTAGAACACAAGAAGTTCAGGCCTGCAGTTCCACATGAATCTAACATGCATCTCAACATAATCCAGTAGGTAAGAGCAAATATAGTTTGTTTTTGACTCCTTCATATAGTTTGTTTTTGACTCCTTCATATAGTTTGTTTTTGACTCCTTCATGGTATGAGTTTTGCTCGGTGTAGTACTGTTATAGATTGTATCCTGTGATATGGAGGAAGATCAAGAATAGAGTACAGCCAATATCAATGAGGTACAAGTTTAAAGATATAAGCAAAAATGAAAGGATTACTCAGAATTTTCCCTCCTCATTCTTCATAATGTAGTCTCAATTCAAGGACATAATCCTAACTTCTCTTTTCTAGTGACACAAACCAACCAAAATCAATTGAGACTGCAAGAATTAAAAGAGTTTTAGAGGATACCATTACAAATATGCCCTCACGACAAGTAGGGAGTTGCTCAAGCTTTCTCAAAGTCTCATCACCTTTGGTGCAAAAGAACTAAAGAAGAAGACGAAGAAAAAAAAAAAAAAAGGTAAAAGCTTAAAAAATAGGATATACTAAAAATAGGAAATATGATGCTCGAATTTTCGACTCTCATAAAACAAGCGAATCAAAATTAATTTAACAGTGCAATCAATCGAATTGGCATCTATGTTTCCAAACAAAAAAATCAAGCAAATAAAGACCAAACAAAAAATCAAATTTCTAAGAAAGTGATGAAAGAATGAAATCCATGGACGGATTTGGCCGGATTTGAAATCCGTATGTCATGTGATCAACCGAGTGGGGTGCAAGGATTGTAAGATCAGATTTCAAATCTACTTCATTTGAAATCCTTAAGTTAAAAAATAGAGTCTTAAACTATTTAACATAGATTAAAAATATACTCACATAATCATCAATTCATACAGATTCTACAAAATTCTAATCAAATTCAAAATAAAATAAAATGAAAAAGCACAAAACAACAAAATTTATAAGAGCAACAAAATCATATGTTCGAAATTGTAAAATTTTCCAATATTTCAAACCTAAGGAATCCAATTCTTCAAGCAATAGCAAAAATACAAATCTACCACCAAAGCATCTCTGTTTTTTCTATAGATTTACTTATGAACCATCCAATGCAATCTGTTTTTTTCCATAGATGCTTGTTTATAAATATAAATTACATAATTTGTAAATAAACTGCTATGACCTTGGGTTAAAATTGCATAAAAGCGAGGAAGAAAAAATTTTCCTCGACAAGTGATATACTTATCTAATGACCCGCTATAGTCAAAAAAGAGTGAAGATCCTCTAGAGTGATTTTTTAAATGATTGATATTTAATTCTATCAAAGTTGAAGGTACAATAATCATTTTATTTTCCAACTCTCAAAGTCTCACCTCATCACTCCAATAAAAATCACTCTTGAACAAAATCCTTAAAATCTATCTATTTCTTTATCTGCAAACTTATTTGGTAAAAACTCTTATGCAGTAACTAATCACTGTGGATGCTTTTAGACCTGGTAAATGAGGGCAAGCACCAAATATAAGCCTGATCAATCACTATATATAAATATATAAGAATAGGAAAAGGTCAAAGAAGAAAGAATGAAATGTATGAATAAACCAAAATGGAGTAAAGTGCGATTTAAAAAATATATATATATATATAAAAGCACTTGGACATATGCTAAAAGCAGAACAAGTGTTGATTAGTCTACTTGCTTCATAAATTTCCTTGTTGTAGGTGGTCATGGAAACTATGCAAACAAATATATAATCTGACTACCACTAATCTCTGTAATTTTTTAACCGCCACTAACCTGGCACCAAAGCCTGTACATGTGAATATGTTTTATATAAATCTCTAAATGTTCCTTCAAATCCGAAAAAGAATAGGTCCTATTCTCATATGCAAACAGAGTTTCTCAACAAGTTGACATAACTAAACGACATTATGCTGCATTTTTTCGTGGACAATCCACCTCAACTACCAAGTCAACATCCATAAGTATAGTTTTGGTTCAAACTTTGCATTAAATTTCATAGAAATCAACATCAAGCAAATAAACTTAGCCTAGATCATTGGGATTAGGTAAATTTGCAACATCACTCTACAAAAATCCTTTCCAGATGTAGACAAAAATATAACTATTTAACAAATAAATCCACGAACCCAAAAAAAAAAAATAATGAAAGACTACACTCAATAAGATAAAGAAAATCACAGATCGAAAACCAAATCTATGAGACTGAAATCGATTAATCGATCAAACCTTGATACTAAAATCGCTATCGACAGATGAAATTGTCGTCGAGATTAGATTAAGGATTGAATTTCAGAAGCAATCAACAAAGAAATCTAGTGCCACTGTTGACTTCATTCTGAGATAAAAAGAAATCAACAAATCCAGTGCATTCGCGAGATAGAAAGAAAGCAATCAACAAAGGATTGAATCTCCTAAGCAATCAACAAATCGATTCACGAGATAGAAAGAAATCCAGTGCGTTCGCGAGAGAGAAAGAAAAGGATATTTCAGATTAGGGATTTGAGAGAGAGAAAGAAAGCAATTTATATTTTAAATTCCCGACTGTTTTAGTTCAAAGAATGAATGTATAAAATAAAATAACGAATGACTTGGGTTTATTGGGACCGATTAAAATGGTGCAGAAAAGTATGACATTTTGCAACCAAATAGACTTGTTTTAAAAAGATAATAGTTTGATTTAAATGTGTATTTTTTAAAATCTCTTCATTTTTGTCCTTAAAAACATGATTTTTGTAGACAAATTATTTTTCTTCTTAAAAATTTGTCTTTAAAACTCAAATTTGTTGTAGTGTACTTAGTTCGGTTTATTTAATATGTCATACCGATCAACTCAAAGTATGAGGTAATGCACGTATTCAGGTAAGTAGGAAATTACAATAATGTTAGAATAATAAATCGAACCCAATGCATGTAAAAATGGATACAATACATGGTAATGATATGAAATGAAAAAAATATAATACTACCACGGTAAGTATGTAAATAAAATGGAGAAAGAAATAGGAGTTGAAAGACATACACAATATTACAAGTGTTACAAATTTGCCCTCGCACAAGAGGGTCTGAATGAATATCCGAATGTTTAACTAATTATTACAAAACTAAATGAATTAATTAAATTAACTAGCTATTACAAATTCAAAAGAAGCCAACTAAGTAATTACACACATACTAATATTAAAGTACTAATTAAAGGACTTGAACGGAAGGCAAGGGACCACATGCGTACAACCGAGAACATCCTCCCAAAAACCTCTCTGTTTGTTGCTAGAGTCTGCTCTGTTTGCAGTTAGAAAATTATTCTGTTTTGGCTTCAAATTATGTTCTGTTCTGCTACAAAAATGCCATTACTTGTACAAAAATGGGTGGTCGGCCGTTCAGAATGGTGGGCGGCTAGCCATTGCTTTTGAAAAATGCCATGTTGCCATGGAGTTGAAACAGAGCAAAAGTAGAGTGTTTCTAGGAGATGTTTATCTTCTCTGCCCTTCTCTATCCTGAAGATGATCAATGGAAGAGTATATTCGATTCACAAATCATCAATTGTCGCAAATTTGTTACGTAATGATCTTAGAACCAATAGGACAAAAGCTCAATAAAATGAAACGAAAGACAAACAACACCTCCTCCTTATCATGGAGTTATCTCAAGAAAAGTGGTAGATATTACTTCATGAACCATTAAACATCACTAAAGAGTAGGCAATGATTTAAGGCGCAATAGGTCCAATATAAAATTCGATTGACCCTAACCAAATTTTATTACCTTTTTTTTTTAAAAAAAAAATCTATTTTTACTCCAATTTTATTAGCCTCTTTTACATTACCTTTCCATTTCTTATTTTTTCTTCATTTCTGTCCAAAAGTGTAGGTTACGTCCATTAAGTCCAAAAGCGATAAAGATAGCAAGCACGACTTGACCTAAGAAACGAGCTTGTCAAGCCCTTTTCTACGAGGAAAATTACAAAGGAAGAATCAAAGTCATTCCCAAGCGATAATGAATTCTAAGTCAAACCTAAAGTGAGCGATAATGACTAGTCAAACTCAAAAAGAGTGATAATGACTAATCAAACCTAAAATGCGCAATAATGACTTTAAATTCAAACTTAAGAATAAGCTATAATGACAATTTCCTTTGTGATTTCCAAGGGTCTAACTAAAAAGTTAGTTCCTTAGAAGTAATGCACTGGCAATAAAGAGAGGTATCAAACAAGAGATTGTGCTTAGCACATGAGAGATATAATGCCTTGGTAATAAACATTTGAAGAGATTAAAACATTAAGCATGGGAGGTCTTTGAACAATAGTCTTTTATTTGATTAAACTCTTTATCAAAATAAACAAAGAATGAAGGGAGATTGTAGAGATAATTATGCAAAGGTGATTATTACAAAAAAATGAATATTTGCATGAAAACTATGTAAAGAAAGTTATCAACTCAAATGGATTGGTGGCTATAGCCTAAACACCCAAATCCACGAGGACTTACAACAACACAAGCATAATATTCAAAGCATAAACTAAATAAACACTTACAATAGCCCCAAAATAGCACAAAACAGTGCTGAAAATCAGTTTAAAAAAGATAGAAAATATGAACAAAAATGGAAGAGAACAAGCCTAGTAAGCAACCCGAAGGAAAGATGGCTAACCCCTTCACTTTTTGTAACTTTAAATCACATTTTTAAGCTTGAAAAAGCTCTGAAATTAGTATGAAAAGAAAAAGAAAAGAGAGAGAAAAGATGGTAAAAAAGCCCAAGATATACCTCTTGAAAGAGAGAAAAAGCTCCTTAATTAACAAACCACAAACCAAGCACTCTCAAGAGCTGAAATTGTGTTCAAGAATCTTAGCAAAAGGCCTCAAGTTTTGGCTTATGAGGTGTGTATATAGTGTGTTGGACAAGTTTTGGTTCTTGGAGAAATTTTCTAACCCCAAACCATGAGGGGTGGGCTTGTATTTATAAAAAAACACCTTCTTACGTCGGAAATATTTGTAATGAGACAACTGGTGCAAGGCATGGGCATGGGCATGATGACAGCTAGCTATCTCAAAGTATCTGTTATCGTTAAACATGGTCGGCCGGCCGATATTTTGTACAGCCTACTCATTAATTGGTTGCCCAACCAATTGTTTTTGGCCGCACTGCTCATTGAGTGGTGAAGCTAAAAAAGGGGTTTTTGTCCAAATGAGGTGGAAGGCTTGGGTTTGAAGCTCAGAACCGAATTCTTTTTCTAAAAATTTGAACAATTTGCATAATACAACTTTTATCATCGAGTGTTCAGATTGAGGTGCCCTAGTCTTAGAGGCGGTCAAAAATGGAGTGTCTACAATAAGTCCCACCAACTATGGTAGTGGTAAGAGTGGTTATAAAATTTGTTTCAAATTGGATGTCTAATACCATAATCGCCAAATTTTATCTCAACCCAATTTCTACAATAGGCATAATCAATTGCATTAAATTGTAACATGGTAAGAAATTCACTTTTTTTTTTTTTGGTTGAGGAAAATAGAACTAAATGACCAAATTATCAACATAAAAGTGAAATTACAATAATTACAAGGGTAATTTGCCTTTAAAATTAAAGACCAAACATAGCACTCAACTATTACAATTAATCTTTTCATATCAGGGCAAAAGATTGATAGCAAGATTTATGCAACGTATAAAATTCATTCAGTGAACTTACAAACTTCACTCCTTTTTGGCACAACTTCCCTATTAGCATCTATACTATACCTGAGATTCTCTCTCTCTCTATCTCTCTCTCTCCTCTTCCAAAACACTCACAATTACTGGATATGTTTTAAATTCTTATACACCTGAGATTCTCAAGTAATCCACTAATTATGAGTGTTTCTAAGGACAAATAACAAACATTTGAGAACAGAGGATCTTTCACCACTACAATTCAGGTTGGAGAATGGAGAAGAACAACGCAACAATACCCAAAACAAAGATATTAAAATACTTGGAAAAAATACTATTACACTACAGGAAAACAGAGCAAAAAAACACGGAAGAATTAGCGACGGCGCGCCTCCCGTCGCAAAAAATGGTTTTTTGCGACGATAACTTTACCCGTTGCAAATAATAGCCTTTAGCGACGGCAGTTTCCCGTCGGTAATAAAACTACGCGGGGGGGTCGGAAATGCGGAATATTAGCGACGGTAAAAAAAACCGTCGCAAAAAACGCCTTTTTTTGAGAAACAATGGCTCATTTGCGACGGAAATTTGCCGTCGCAAAAAAATATTATTCAAACAGCGCCGTTTTACGAACTACTGACTACTATTTGCGACGGTCTACAACATACCGTCGCAAAAAGTAAAAATAAAAAAAATGCCCGCTCTTCTTTTTCCTGTTGCCACTCGATCCTTAATTCCAATCCCTAACTTCATCCCCAAATCCTTAACTTCATCCCCCAAATTTCTCAAGCAGACTCTGAGTAGGTGGTGCTCGTGGCATGGCGGGCATGACAGGTAGTGGTGCTCCGGCGACGACTCTCTCTCTCTCTGCGTATGCTCTCTCTCTCTCTGCGTATGCTCTCTCTCTCTCTATCTCTCTTGGTCTCTGTATATATATATAGATGAATGTCTATATATATATAAATCTGTATATATATGCAATTTGGGGATATCTGTATAAATCTGTCCATATATATAAAAATCTGTTTATCTAAAATCTGTCTATATATACATATAAATTGGTCTATATATATATATAAATCTATCTATATATATATAAATCAGTTAATCTTAATCTGAAATCTGTTTATTATATTTAAATCTTAATTTTTTTTATAAATCTGTTTATTGTATTTAAAATAATCTTAAATAACTTAATCTTAATGCATCAATCACTTATATTGTATTTAAAATCATAATTTTATGAGTGATTCGTAAAAAAGGGGGATAGAATTTATTTTTTTTGGTGTTTTTGATATCATACACATGCAATGGTTCGATTACAAATTTAAATTGCAAATGTTTAAATAAGACATAAAAATATTTAAGAGAAAATAAAAAAAATACAAAAAAAAAGGAACAGGATTTTAACCCTTATAATAAAATAAATCTTAAATTTTTAATTTAATTAATTTAAACCTTAAATAGGAATTTTAGACATTTCGTTAATTTTTTAAACCTTAAATAGGATTTAATTAATTTAAACCTTAAATAGGATTTAATTAATTTTTTATTACTTTTTTTCAATCTAAAAAAAACAGGAGTTAATCCTAAATAGGAATTTTAGACATTTCGTTTATTTTAATAACTAGTTTTTATTTTTATTTTTTTTGTCGGGTTTAGTTGACGAAAATAGGTAAATGGTATAAATTGAAAACCAATCAAAATATTAGGGTTCATTTTTATTTTCACTTTTTTTTTTTTGACGTTTAATATGACAATTTATTTATTTGCGGAGAGGAATGCTATCATTTACTTGGTTTGCGTAGGTATTATATTTAGAGTTACTTTGGTGAGATATTTTTTGGATGTGTACAGATGATGGATAAGAGTTGGATTGATTTGCCAAATAGGATGTCGAGTGAATACATTAATGGGATTGATGAATTCCTTGTGTTTGCCTACACCAATAGGGTTGAAGGTTCGATGATCAGTTGTCCGTGTAGGAAGTGTGAGAATCAATACTATTTTGTACGAGAGGGTGTACGGGAGCATCTGATTTTGAATGGTTTTTTTAAAAAAATATAAACATTGGATTAATCATGGGGAATCTTACATATCTCTACATGGTAATCGAGAGAATGAAACATTAGCTAATTTAGACATTGGGGATGATATGATTGGAATGATACAAGGGGCTATGGGAAATCCACATGCCGGGACAAGTGTTGAGGGTGATGAACCGCAGGGGCTTGATCCCCATGCATCTGAACCCCAGCTCGGTCCAGATGCAGAGACTGCAAAGTATTTCAAACTTCTTCAAGATGCACAAAGTGAATTGTATCCGGGTTGTGAGAAGTTCACATCTTTGTCATTCATTGTTCGACTTCTACATTTGAAGGTGCTTAATCAGTGGACAGACAAGTCTGTTGACATGTTGCTTGAGTTATTGAATGAGGCGTTCCCGTTGGGTGTGAAACTCCCGGACTCATATTATAGAGCTCAAAAGGTCACAATAGATTTGGGCTTCACGTATGAGACGTGGGATGCATGTCCAAACAGTTGCATGTTGTTTCGAAACGAGGACGCCAATCTTGATAAACCTGTCATATGCAACAGTTCTAGATGGAAATCAAATGGTGATGGTGGTTCAAATGGTCCTAACAAAGGTGGAAAACGAATAGCTGCAAAACATATGAGGTATTTTCCTTTAAAGCCAAGGTTGCAGAGGTTGTTTATGTCATTCAAGATGGCCAAGTTAATGAGATGGCATGCAGAGGAACGAACTGATGATGGTGTCTTCAGGCATCCTGCTGACTCCCTTGCATGGAAAGATTTTGACCGTCGGAATATTGACTTTAGTAATGATTGCCGAAGTGTAAGGCTTGGCTTAGCATCTGATGGTTTTAACCCATTCAGGACGATGAACATAGTTCATAGCACTTGGCCTGTTGTGCTCATTCCATACAATTTGCCGCCATGGATGTGTATGAAGCAACCATTTCTAATTTTATCCGTGCTTATTGACGGCCCGAAAGGACCTGGTGACAAGATTGATGTGTATATGCAACCGTTGATTGAGGAGTTGAAAGAACTATGGAATGAGGGTGTGTCAACATTTGATGCATCAAGAAATCAAATGTTTCAAATGCATGCATTTTTGTGGACAATTAGTGATTTTTCTGCATACGCAAACTTGTCAGGATGGAGCACTAAAGGCGAATAAGCATGTCCTTGTTGCAATAAGCAAACTACATCGTGTTGGTTGAAGCATAGTAGGAAACAATCATACTTGGGTCATCGCAGATTTTTACCATCGCCATAAATTCCGGAAGGATAAAGTATCATTTGATGGTAGTCGGGAAGTTAGACTCAAACCAAAATTGTTGTCCGGAACTGAGATGTTGCTACAATTAGAATCTGAGGGTATTTTAACCCAATACAAGAGGGATGACCTTAAGGAGAGGCATAGGAGACAGGTAGAGAAGGAGAAAGCTGGACATCGCACCCATAGTTGGAAGAAAAAGAGTATCTTTTATGAATTGCCATATTGGGAGCACAATCTAATAAGACACAACCTCGATGTGATGTATATAGAGAAGAATGTTTGTGACAATGTGTTGTGGACAATATTAGGGGTTGCAGGAAAATCGAAGGATGGTGTTAATGCTCGGCGTGATTTACAAGATATGAATATTAGAAAACCCCTACATTTACAGTTAAGAGGGTCGAATAAAGCCTATTTACCACTAGCACAATTCACGATGACCAAGGATGAGAAAGATTTGTTCTTGAAAGTGTTGAAGGAAGTAAGAGTTCCCGACGGGTATTCATCCAATATATCACGTTGTGTGCGCTTACATGATAGAAGCATTGGGGGTCTTAAGAGCCACGATAGTCACATTCTGATGCAACAACTTATTCCATTGGCTATTCGAAGATCGTTACCGAAGAATGTAATTGAACCCTTGATTGAATTGAGCAATTTCTTTAGACAATTGTGTTCGAAAGTGAATCGTGTGACAGATTTGCAATATATTCAAGATCGTATCGCTATAACACTTTGTCATCTAGAGAAAATATTTCCTTTGAGTTTTTTTGATATAATGGAGCACTTGCCTATACATCTAGCTGATGAAGCCTTATTGGGTGGAGCGATCCAGTTTCGATAGATGTATCCAATTGAGAGGTATCTTCTTACTTTGAAGCAATACGTGCGCAATAGAGCTCATCCTGAAGGATCAATTGCTAAAGGATATCTTATGGAAGAATGCATGAATTTTTGTGCACAATATCTCAATGATGTGGAAACGAAATCTAGTCGACCCATGAGGAACTATAGTGGTGCTGATAATTTGGGTCATGCTATTGGTGAAAACACAAGCTTTTATCTTGATAATACTTCTTGGGTACAAGCTCATCGGTACATCTTATTCAATACAAGCGCGGTTCAACCATTCATAAAGTAGGTTAAGTCACTCACTCAATATTTTATTATGTTTTATTGAATTTTCAACTAAATTTTTTGTATTACTAAAATTTCAATCTACACAGCAAACACCGTGAAGTACTTAAGCTCAAAATGCCTCGTGGTCGATTTATCATCAACTTCGGCGTGAACATTTTGAAACTTTTCACATTTGGTTCAAGGAACATGTATGTATTTAACTCTATAGATTCTAGTTACTTAAGTCGATCTACATTTTAAATTTTACATTTTCGTGTTAAATAGGTCCAAACTTTATAAGGACTCATCGATGTCATATTTTCTGAAGAGATTATTCTATTGGCAAATGGTCCTCATAACCTGGCAAGGAGGTTCAATGGGTATATACTGAATGGGTTTCGGTATCGAGTAAAGGCCATGGATGATCGTCGAGCCACACAAAATTGTGGTGTAGCTTTGAAGGCAGATACCATAAGTTATGCTAGTCGAAAAGACAAGAATCCTTGTCTGGGGTCTATGTACTATTATGGACAATTGACATATATTGTTGAGATTCGATATTCCAATGAGAAGAAACATGTGTTGTTTAAGTCTGATTGGATTGACAACATTCACGGAAAGAAAGAAGATGTCTTCAATTTCACGTTGGTGAACTTCAATCATTTGTTGTACCGAGATGATCGAATTACCAATGAACCTTTCATCTTGGCATCCCAAGCAGAGCAAGTTTGGTATGTTGCAGACCCGTTACAACCAGACTGGCAAGTTGTGGTGAAGATGTCTCAAAGAGGTTTATTTGATATGAGTTTGACTGATCCACAAATCGAGCCATACATGAGCCAACAATTGGAAGAAAATATAATGCTTCGTGATGAAGAAGTTGGTTGGGTGAGGGAAGCCGCAGAAGGGGAAACAGTTGATGTTCAAATAGGCTGATATTTAATCAACATTAGTAATTCAATTAAGGCCAAGGTTGTACTTAATCATCAATTTCTTAATTTACTTTGTCTTTGTAATTGTATTAGTTCAATTAATGTCATATTATTTCATTGTTGTCTATGTTTCTAATGTCAATTAATGTTATATTGCTTGCAGATTATTATGGGAAGGAAGAGGAAGCCTGATCATCCCCGGCGCATGATGTCTGATGTGCTACATAACAAGACATCAGTAGCACCACCATCAGAGGAGGCATCACATCGGCCAGCATCAGAGGGGCCATTAGTGCCACCACCATCTGAGGGGCCATTAGTACCACCGTATCGACCACCATCAGTGGCACCATTGCAGCTATCATCATCAGCTTATGAGCCATCCTCAGGTATATAAATTTGGTTTGATTTGTATGAAAATTATTTACACATACATTTATTTATGCTCATTATATATAACTTGTTTATTCTCATTATATTTTGTAGACCCTTCGACTTCTTCACAGCCCACCTCAGGTTTATTTGATATGATTTGTATTCACATTATTTAAATTTGCATTTGTTTATTACCATTGCATATTGTTTATTATTAGGGTAATGCTATAGTGTGCAACTTACACTTTACACCTTTTTGTGTTCATTTACACCTTACACTTACACCTTTTTTACCTTGCACTTACACCTTTTGTGTAAGTGGCACATGGTGTGCAACTTATACATTTTATTTACACCTTCCACTTACACTTACACCTTACACTTACACCTTTTGTGTTAGTGGCACATGGTGTGCAACCCACTTACACCTTTTGTGGGTTACACACCTAAGAAAACTCATTATTATTGTATATCGCAGGTCATGTTAATTCTTCATCAACCTCGACTAGGCGTGGTAGAGGATGTGCCAAGGGCATTAAAGAGTGGGGTACTGGTAAAAAGCTGGGCATACAATTTGATGGAAATTACTGCCCAATAGGGGATAACGTGGCCAAGTTAACTACTCAACTTGGCATTATTGTGCGGAATGGTAACATTGTTCCTCTTACTTTTCTTGACTGGAACAATGTGCCTGATGATATTGTTGATGCTATCTGGAAGGATGTGAAGGTAAAAGTATATTTTTGTCCACAAATTCGAATTCCAAATTTCTGTTATACTTAGCCTTAAACTTTGAAATTGTGTTTTATAGGACAATTTGAATATATGTCCAGAGGAGTACAAGCCAATCAAGATGAAAAATCGCATAAAGATATGGAAGGATCACAAGAACAAGCTTAAGGCTAAGTATTTCAAGCCTAGAAGTTCTGATCCTAATCTGAAGGATGATGTTCCTATGAACGTTGTGCCAAGCCAGTGGGAAGAACTTGTGGACTATTGGCGTACTTTCGATGCTGAGGTATACAATTATGTTATATTTATGATATGTAAACATACAAATCATATTTACATACTTACATTTGTTGAACCTGTTATAGAAAATTGCAAGTAGGAACGCTAAAAATCGATGAGCTCACGGCATAGCTCATACCACAGGGCGTACAACTTTCTCTCAGATACGGCATGAGGTTTACATTTTATTGTTTTATTTTTGTATATAAACGAACATTGTATATTTGCAAATTATTTGGATTCTAATTTTCATATTTATAAAAAAAAATGTAGATGACCAGTAAGGGGGAGTCTACTGATAAGATGAATGTTTGGCTTATGACACGTAGAGTAGATGACCCAGAGGTTATCCAGACCTTGGTAGTTTCCAAACACCTTTGATTGTATTTATAGTTTATTTTTTGTGTCAAAACCATCTTAATTTGGCATATACTTGTATGTCTTATTCAATACAGGATGAGTTTAATCGTCAACTCTCTATGCTACCTGAGGATGATCGGACTTTGGAGGCTAGGAATGCAATTTTCCATGAGTTGATAGGTCATGACGGACATGGATATTGTCGCACATACGGGAGAATTGTGCCTCGGAGAGCGGTGAATAAAGATGGTGCTGGGCCATCACAGTCAACACCCCAGCCATCGACTATTGATCAGATCACGCAGAAGGTTTGGGATGAGTTGAGGGAGGAGCTGCGAGTAGAGTTCTCTACACATTTACAGCAGATGAGAGCTGAGATGATGGCCTTATGTCACAGGCGCAGTGTGGATCCCAATGCATGTGTTCCATATAAATTAAATGGTTTGATAGTTTAATTTTCACTCAAGATTATGTATAAAATTCAAATATGACTAACACATTATGCATTGACTAACATAGGTTCCTGATGCATCGAGTGGCCACTGGGCATTTAAGGAATCTGCAGAAGATGAGAATCCATATACACCACCACCAGAAGATCAGGTATAAAATGTATCTTTGCATTCTAAGCTAAAATGTATCTTTGCATTCTTTACATTCTAAGTTAAGAGACTTGTGGGAGAAGACGGGACTAGTTAGAGCCGGATTGAGGACGAAACTTGGCACACACGACCTCGTAGGCACGAGAGACTTGTGGGAGAAGACGGGGCTCGAATCGGGTTCCCGGTTTGGGAGTTAGAGCCGGATTTCACTTTAGACAAACTAGTTCCTTAAGGAACTTGAATTCGAGGAGTTAATGCCCTAAAATCACCAAACCGCGTCGGTTGAGGACGAAACTTGGGACACACGACCTCCTAGGCACGAGAGACTTGTGGGAGAAGACGGGGCTCGAATCGGGTTCACGGTTTGGGAGTTAGAGCCGGATTTCACTTTAGACAAACTAGTTCCTTAAGGAACTTGAATTCGAGGAGTTAATGCCCCAAAATAACCAAACCGCGTCGGTTGAGGACGGAACTTGGCACACACGACCTCCTAGGCACGAGAGACTTGTGGGAGAAGACGGGGCTCGAATCGGGTTCCCAGTTTGGGAGTTAGAGCCGAATTTCACTTTAGACAAAGTAGTTCCTTAAGGAACTTGAATTCGAGGAGTTAATGCCAGAAAATCACCAAACCGCGTCAGTTGAGGACAAAACTTGGCGCACACGACCTCCTAGGCACGAGAGACTTGCGAGAGAAGACGGGGCTCGAATCGGGTTCCTGGTTTGGGAGTTAGAGCCGGATTTCACTTTAGACAAACTAGTTCCTTAAGGAACTTGAATTCGAGGAGTTAATGCCCCAAAATCACCAAACCGCGTCGGTTGAGGACGAAACTTGGCACACACGACCTCCTAGGCACGAGAGAGTTGTGGGAGAAGACGGGGCTCGAATCAGGTTCCCGGTTTGGGAGTTAGAGCCGGAATTCACGTTAGGCAAACTAGTTCCTTAAGAAACTTGAATTCGAGGTGTTAATGCCCCAAATTCACCAATCGGCGTCGGTTGAGGACGAAACTTGGCACACACGACCTCCTAGGCACGAGAGACTTGTGGGAGAAGACGGGGCTCGAATCGGGTTCACGGTTTGGGAGTTAGAGCCGGATTTCACTTTAGACAAACTAGTTCCTTAAGGAACTTGAATTCGAGGAGTTAATGCCCCAAAATAACCAAACCGCGTCGGTTGAGGACGAAACTTGGCACACACGACCTCCTAGGCACGAGAGACTTGTGGGAGAAGACGGGGCTCGAATCGGGTTCCCAGTTTGGGAGTTAGAGCCGGATTTCACTTTAGACAAAGTAGTTCCTTAAGGAACTTGAATTCGAGGAGTTAATGCCCCAAAATCACCAAACCGCGTCGGTTGAGGACGAAACTTGGCACACACGACCTCCTAGGCACAAGAGACTTGTGGGAGAAGACGGGGCACGAATCGGGTTGTCGGTTTGGGAGTTAGAGCCGGATTTCACTTTAGGCAAACTAGTTCCTTAAGAAACTTGAATTCGAGGAGTTAATGCCCCAAAATCACCAAACCGCGTCGGTTGAGGACGAAACTTGGCACACACGACGTCCCAGGCACGAGAGACTTGTGGGAGAAGACGGGGCTCGAATCGGGTTCACGGTTTGGGAGTTAGAGCCGGATTTCACTTTAGACAATCTAATTCCTTAAGGAACATGAATTCGAGGAGTTAATGCCAGAAAATCACCAAACCGCGTCAGTTGAGGACGAAACTTGGCGCACACGACCTCCTAGGCACGAGAGACTTTTGAGAGAAGACGGGGCTCGAATCGGGTTCCTGGTTTGGGAGTTAGAGCCGGATTTCACTTTAGACAAACTTGTTCCTTAAGGAACCTGAATTCGAGGATTTAATGCCCCAAAATCACCAAACCGCGTCGGTTGAGGACGAAACTTGGCACACACGACCTCCTAGGCACGAGAGAGTTGTGGGAGAAGACGGGGCTCGAATCGGGTTCCCGGTTTTGGAGTTAGAGCCGGAATTCACTTTAGGCAAACTAGTTCCTTAAGAAACTTGAATTCGAGGTGTTAATGCCCCAAATTCACCAATCGGCGTCGGTTGTGGATGAAACTTGGCACACACGACCTCCTAGGCACGAGAGACTTGTGGGAGAAGACGGGGCTCGAATCGGGTTCACGGTTTGGGAGTTAGAGCCGAATTTCACTTTAGACAAACTAGTTTCTTAAGGAACTTGAATTCGAGGAGTTAATGCCCCAAAATAACCAAACCGCGTCGGTTGAGGACGAAACTTGGCACACACGACCTCCTAGGCACGAGAGACTTGTGGGAGAAGACGGGGCTCGAATCGGGTTCCCAGTTTGGGAGTTAGAGCCGGATTTCACTTTAGACAAACTAGTTCCTTAAGGAACTTGAATTCGAGGAGTTAATGCCCCAAAATCACCAAACCGCGTCGGTTAAGGACATAAATTGGCACACACGACCTCCTAGGCACGAGAGACTTGTGGGAGAAGACGGGGCTCGAATCGGGTTCCCGGTTTGGGAGTTAGAGCCGGATTTCACTTTAGGCAAACTAGTTCCTTAAGAAACTTGAATTCGAGGTGTTAATGCCCCAAATTCACGAATCGGCGTCGGTTGAGCACGAAACTTGGCACACACGACCTCCTAGGCACGAGAGACTTGTGGGTGAAGACGGGGCTCGAATCGGGTTCCCGGTTTGGGAGTTAGAGCCGGATTTCACTTTAGGCAAACTAGTTCCTGAAGAAACTTAAATTCGAGGTGTTAATGCCCCAAATTCACCAATCGGCGTCGGTTTGGCACGAAACTTGGCACACACGACCTCCTAGGCACGAGAGACTTGTGGGAGAGGACGGGGCTCGAATCGGGTTCCCGATTTGGGAGTTAGAGCCGGATTTCACTTTAGGCAAACTAATTCCTTAAAAAACTTGAATTCGAGGAGTTAATGCCCCAAAATCACCAAACCGCGTCGGTTGATGACGAAACTTGGCACACACGACCTCCTAGGCACGAGAGAGTTGTGGGAGAAGACGGGGCTCGAATCAGGTTCTCGGTTTGGGAGTTAGAGCCGGATTTCACTCTAGACAAACTAGTTCTTAAGGAACTTGAATTCGATGAATTAATGTCCCAAATTCACCAAACCGCGTCGGTTAAGCACGAAACTTGGCACACACATCCTCCTAGGCACGAGAGACTTGTGGGAGAAGACGGGGCTCGAATCGGGTTCCCGGTTTGGGAGTTAGTGCCGGATTTCACTTTAGGCAAACTAGGTCCTTAAGAAACTTAAATTCGAGGTGTTAATGCCCCAAATTCACCAATCGGCATCGGTTTAGCTCAAAACTTGGCCCACACGACCTCCTAGGCACGCGAGACTTGTGGGAGAAGACGAGGCTCGAATCGGGTTCCTGGTTTGGGAGTTAGAGTCGGATTTCGGTCCAGTCAAAATTATTTACTAAACTATCTTTCTAATTATATAGTAGTCAATTTTTTTTTTATATTTTTCTGTAATTAAAATATTAACACCATTATATGGTTTTTAATTATTTTTATCTTGTTTCTTTCAGATATTTCCTGAGTAGCAGTTTGCTTCTTGTGGAATGCGGGCGTATAAAGATTGTGACAAACTTTTGGTTTTGATTTATGTTATTTAAATTTGTGAACAACATTGTGTATGTATTATGCGACGTTATGTAGTGGCATAATTTTTATTCTTATGAATTTTTATTTATGTATTGTTATGAATGGAACAACAATATGAATTTTCATTATTTGTCAACTTTTGTTTATGTATGTATTTATATTATTATGTAATTTTTTATTTTTTTTATAGTTATTTTTTATTTAATACAGGTTATTTTAATTTTTTTAATAATTTTCCAACAGTTTTTTTTTTTTTTTTTGAGATGGCATGACAAGCCGTCGCAAAAAACAGTACGAGGCTTTTGCGACAGCACCCATACCGTCGCAAAAGCTATGTAAATGTATTTGAAAAACAAACCTTTAGCGACGGTTCAGGTTGCTGTCGCCAATAGTTATAAGCTACAACCCTTTTAGCGACGGTAATGTTGCCGTCTCAAAAAACCCACTTTAGCGACGGGAATTTGCTATCGTCGCAAAAACTAATATTTTTATCCATTATTGGCGACAGGAAAAGTGCCGTCGCAAAAAAGGCACCCTCCGTCGCAAAAAACAATGGCGACGGCAGTTGCCGTCGCTAAAGCTCTTTTGCAACCCCCTCTGTCGCGACCCCCGCTTGCCGTCTCAAAAAACCAAATTACCGTCGCAAAAACTATTAGCGACGGCGTCCGGGGCATTTGCGACGGCCGGTTGCCGTCGCAAAAAACACTTTTTTTTGTAGTGTTAGTAGTAGAGAAGTGGCATGAAAGAAATCAAACTACTAGCCAGCAAGGATTCGCATAAGCACATTACCTCTCTTGGAAGGTAGGGTGGGTCTCTAGCTGGGTTGGAGGAGGGATATGTAATTTTAAATGTTTAGTATTCTAATCACCTATCAAAAAACAAAATTTGTAATAAAGTAAGAGGGATGGACAAACTTGTGTATTACAAAATCAGTCATTTTTTCTCAAAAGAGTAGACAATCTTTTCAACAAACTCAAATGAGTCCTTTTCATCTTCTTTTGTCGCAGAATATATATATATATCTTAAAATCCTTTCTAAACTATTTCAAAACACATTTCTCTGTACTTGCTAATATTAAATGGACTATCAACAAATAAAATTCTATGTCAAAAACTAAAATAACATACATTTTCTAACTGCTCAAAATAGTATTGTGGCTTAAACATAAATCCAATCAAAACTAGAAAAGAGTAACAAATAGAATTTAGACCTGATATTTGCAAATCTGATTAGAGGGATAGCAGATTTGAGAATAAGATCTAGGTCTCTAGATCTTAAACTTCTACTTATGACCCATCTTAATTATATTAGCCGTTACTTGTCCGGAGACATTGACACCGCACTCGAAACCCCGGACAAAATCCATTGCCATGGATGAGAAAAGCTTTCCATGTATCCCATTGTATGAACTAGAAAGAGCAAGAGACCCCAAACGAAGAGAAAGAACATAAAACAAAAGCAAAAATTCTATAAATAAGCTAGATCGGGGGAAAAATGCATATGAATTTCCAAACATCAACTTAAATATACTCCAAATCGTTGTTTTAGCCATTAGATTTTATAGATCTTGAGTGAACTTAGCAAATCTAGATTAGAAAACCCTTACTTTGACCCCTAGATTGATTTAGATTAGAGGGATTCGAACAATCTCAAAGATATATGCTCAAGTCAAGAGAGAGAACAAGATTTTCTAGATTAAAATCATCAAAAATCGATGGAAATCAAAGAATCAGCCCTCTCTCTCTCTCTCTCTCTCTCTCTCTCAAGTCGTGTTTCTGCTCAATCGATAGAAATCAAAAAGCATCTCTAGATAGATTTGGATTCGCCAGGTACAAATGCTTTTATAAAAAGGGGAGAGAAAAAATAATCTTATTTGAACACACAAAATTGTGTCATTTTACACGTATAAATGTCACCCACCATTTTGTACGTGGTTATCCCACCTTCATCATGAATTTAAAAGATTGGTTAATAGATTTAGCGGCATTTACAAAAAAAAAAAAAGCCACAAAAAGAACATGGTTATATCTACTTTCTCCAGTAGTGTTTTCCCCCTTTAACTTGACTCCCCCTTGGATAGTTGAATCTATGACCTCTTCCTTAAGAACTAAACCCTTAGAAAAGTCATGGTAGCCAACTAGACTAGGCCTAGTTGGTTTTTCCATCCAAAATGCTAACAATAATTGATGTACAACCACAATGAAACACAATTAGAAATATAAGATTTAAATTGATGAAATAAAATAAAAGACTACATACGAAGAAAAAAAATAAAACTTTGCTCAAATTAAAAGAACTAATGGTGTAATTATCCTTTAATTGAATATATAAAGAGATACAACAAAAAAGCACCGTTGGCAAGGAACACCAGGGCTGCAAAGACATAAAAAAAAGAAAACAAACATAAATGAAAATTCAGTAGGCAAGGAACCAACTAAAAGCACAACGCCAAAAGCAAAACCGATTTCCAATTGAGGATCTCAATTTCACTTGATATGTTTTGGAATTTCTCTAATAGCAGAGAACAAAATGTTCTTTCCTTCATTCACCCTATTCTATCCATTCTCCAACAACATTTCTCCCTTGTGAGCTCTTTCCCCGATTTCTTCCAGACCGAGAATTGAGGCATTAAGAAGCTTCAACAGATCAATTGACGCAACTGTTTCAAGTCCAAAATCAATAGTCAGATAAACTTTTCTAACACTAGTCACCTTCTTCAAAAGAACTAGTTCTAGTCCTGACTGAATCAAATGGCACATGGACTGTAGAATGCTCGATAGATTGATGGACAATGACGAGATTCTCTTGGTGAATGTTTGTAGTGACCATGGGAAGTCTACAATGAAACTTGCAATCTGCATAAATAATGAAGGATGCAAGTTTTTATGCCCTATGCAGTTCTACAAATCCATGAACAATAAGATCAAACTACATTGATTTCAAATTCTGGGTAAAACTCTAATTTGATGTTTGGGTGCCTAGACCTTCCCTTTATGCCCTTCTAAGTTCTATCAGTTAAATGAAAGGAAACTAAGTAACATCGTGTTCAAGAATGTTGTTTATTCACTATAACAATTTACACTTTTGGGGGTCAAATTTGACAACTAAAAGGAATTTAGTCGCCAAACGTTATACAATAAGCGATTAAAAATTACATTGGTCAGCATTTGTTGCAGGGTTTAGGCACTAATTTTTTTTAGTAGTTGTATATTAATTATTGGCGACTAAATAAAAATTTAGTCTCCAAAAGTGCCGTAATAGGCAACGAAAAAAATATTTGTCGGCGTTAATTCAAGTTTTAGGCTACTAAAGTTCGTTTTAGTCGCGGTATACTAATTTTTGCCGACTAAAATAAATTTAGTAGCGAAATTACTAGCATAATTTTACTTTAAATCTTTGGCGACTACGTAATTTGATCGCCAAATATGCATTTTCGGTAACCAAAAAAATTTAGTCTCTGTATACTAATTTTTGCAGAGTAAAATAAATTTAGTAGCCAAATAACTAGCATATATGACAAATTACACTTTTGGCGATTAAAATTTTACTTGGTTGGCATTAGTTCATGTTTTGCCTATTAAATAATTTAGTCGTCATATATTTATATTTTCTGACTAAAAATAAATTTAGTTGGCAAATACCTAGTACTAATTATGCACTATATCAATTTTTTTTTTTCATTGACCAAAATAGTTTAGTCGGCAAATGGTATTTTAAATTTTAGTGGGAAAATTTTCAGATTCGTGCCCAGCTTTTTGCCATTATTTTAATATTTTTTTGGGTATCAATCTGTTTAGAATGCTGGGTTCTCTTCTGCCCTCTCTCTACCGCGAGCCGCTCATCTCACCATCGCTCACCACCATTGCTCACCGTCGTGCGACCTCGCACATTGCCATCGCCGCGCAACATTGCACATCACCACCGCCGCGAATCACAGTTGCACATCACCATTGTCTCGCCTCCAGTTTACATTCAGGTTCTCTCTCTCTCTCTCTCTCTCTCTCTCTCTCTCTCTCTTACTTCCTCTATTTTCCCATTTCACTCTAGCTCTAGGGTTTTATTTATTTTTTGATGTTATAGGATTTCGATTTGGGTGAAATGAGTAAATGGATTTTGATTTTTCTTTGAAGAATTAGGGTTTTTTGAACTGATTATTGGTGTGATAAATTGGATTTAGTGATTTGTCCCTCCACCATTAAACCACCTCTCGCCATGCCACAACCACCATCACCGCCTCCCTCCTCCAACCTGCCACACCCAAACCACTGCAACCACCAAACCTCTGCCCCTTCCACATAGAAATTTCTTTAGGTATTTAACTAAGAAGTAACTATCAAAGATACATATTTCTTCAAAGGCCATAAAGGGGTTGTGACTAGTATCATGTTTCTTCCTGACCCGAATCTGATTGATAATGAGTTTTGTATTTACAAGCACTTGTCCTTTGTTATATTGTTTTAGATGGTGTATGGCAATATTGAATTATGTTTCTCTGTTTTCTGTATTACATTTTGGCATATCTATGTAGCAATTCTTTGATTTGTTTTTGGGTCGCTCATTATGTTGCAACTATGGCGATTACGTCGAAAAAGTATCATATGGTCAAGAATTTATGAAACATCCAATTAAAAATTAATAATCAAAAAATTAAAATAGACTACCTTCATTTGCAACAACTTTTCCAAAGTATTGATAGATGAGAAAATATATATTAAAATAGAAGAAATTATACTTTTTCATTGTTCATTTAGATTGATTTAGTAGTTTCTAGTAAAAATCATACCGATATCAAGATACAGTTGGTTGAAGAGTATTTATTTTGTTTGTAGTCCTTTGGTTTTTTTTTTTTAAATTTTTTTATTTTTATTACTAAAGACCGTCTTGGTATTCTTGTACACCTAGGTTTCTTGGACACTTGGGATTCTTGTACACCTAGGTTTAGGTTTCTTGGCCTATATATATACAGGCTTCTCCTATTGTATTGTATTGATTCAATAATGCGGTTCATATACTTTTCTCTCTCTATTATTCTAACTAGTTTATTATTCTTTTTTGTGTGCATTACTGTTCATGCTTATGCTTGTTAATTACATAGATATTCTTTTTTGTGTGCATTACTGTTCATGCTTATGCTTGTTAAAATAATGGTTGTGTTTTATGTATATCAGTTTGGACTCATGCTTGCATGAGTTTAGAAAAAAAAAAGAAGAGAAAATTAGAAGTGATTTGATTTGTGGTTCAAACTTGGAAGTGGCCGCTGTTTCCCTTACTTTGTATTGTATTGCATTGTGATAGGCTTCTTCAGCTCATCTTGTATCATTTCACTTGGTAAATCTAATGCTCTTCACAATGGCAGTTGCATCTAGCATCCAAAATTATGTATGTGTTTGTTGTGTTTGGACTCTTATATACAAGGGATGATGGTGCATGATAACTTGCTTTAAGTATCAATGCTTGATGTTAATGGGGGTCCTCAGTATAACCTACTAGCTAGTGGTTGATATCTGTAGTATGCACAAATTATCACAAATTAATGTAAACCAGAGTCAGACATTGAAACACTTACAAAATTGAAGTTACAAATAGAAACTAAAAATGGACAGATTTTCATTTGACTTAGTGTAATATGGTCAAAATGTTCAGTAAAAGCACTATATTGTTTTATGATGTTACAATATTTGGCATTATCTGATACTGTATGCTATCTATCTTTAATCTCAAGACTTTCATGTTGACTTTGAAAAGTGCTCAAGAAGGAAATCATGGACAAGATCTACCAGCAAGTTGATTCTCCTCAAGTATCTATTCAACTCACAGAAGTGGTATTTTAAAAGTAGCAGTTAACCCTGAAAATCGTGATCTCTGGTTTTCTCAAAGAAGTGTATCATATCTGTGTACTTTTTATTTATTTTGTTGGAGCAAAATTCTGCTATTGTAAATTTGAACAAATTTCTCATGTCAATATTTTTTTGGAAAATTTGGCGTACACCAGGGCAATGTTGATCATGCTATATTTTGTTAAATCACAAGTTGCACTTAGTAAATATGAGTATACCTTCTCCTGCTTTAACATTTCTCCTAGAGGTATTTTTCTTTTGTTGAATTTGAATAGGTGATGGGCATCACATAATAATCACAGCCCTGTATCAACAACTAATGTCTCAATGGTGCCTTTGATTTAGTATCCAAGTGGCATTTCTTGAAGGCCATGAAGAGGCTGAAATCCTCAAGGCCCGGGGAAAAGGGCGATGGGGTTATTTATCTTGTATTTGTCCCCATGTTAGCAATTACTGCATATACGAATTATTTCATGTGGTTGACTATTGAATGTTATTGGCTTTTGCTGAAAATTTGTGTACAATTAGAGTCCAAAATGGCAGCTCCCTCATGACAAATAGGACATATGGGGACAAACGGCATGTAATTAGCACATGGAGATTGGGAGTTAGAGTTGCAAATCCTTTAAACTTAGTTGAAAAATAGCATTTGGGGGGCGAAAATGCAAAACATCCCCTGAACCACTCTCAGGATCTCATGGGCAGCTCTCTCATGACAAATAGGGCCTGTGGGGATAGACGATATGTAATTAGCACATGTAGGTTGGGAGTTAGAGTCGAAAATACTTTAAACTTAGTTAAAAAAACAGTATTCGAGGGGTGAAAATGCAAAATAGCCTCCGAACCACTCTGGATGTCATAGGCATCTTCTTTGTGACAAATAGGACATGTGGAGACAAACGGCCCGTAGTTGGCACACTTAGGTTGGGAGTTAGAGTCGAAAACTCTTTAAATTTAGTCGAAAAAGGGTGTTTGAGGGGCAAAAATACAAAACAGTCCTCAAACCTTTTGATGGATATCACAAGCAGCTTTTTTGTGACAAATAGGACCTGTGGGAAAGGATAGCACGTAATTAGCACACTTAGGTTGAGAGTTAGAGTCAAAAACGCCTAAAACTAAGTTAAACATATTTAGATAACTAATTATGTCACATGTACTATTAATTATAGATAACTAATTTCCGAGTCTTCAAACATATTTTATCACTGTTCTTAATCTTCAATTTTGCAAGTGATTACTATTATTCATGTGCATTGTGCTGCTTGACTCAATTGTGCTGAATCTACTAATATTTTCTATGGCGATAAGTGCTGGTAAAGGCATAGAAAATGTCATTTTTTCAGTCAACACTTTAACCATGTCTAAGAGTATAATGGAAAAGGCATTGAAGAAGATGAACAATTTAATTCACTCTGATTTTTTGCCTTAGTATCAAGTTCTGTATGCATTTTTGGTACTAATGGGTACAATTGTTTTTGTAGATAGATTTTGGCGTGGCCTTGTGGATATTCTATTTTTGTGTACGGTGGACAATTTACACTTTTGTATAATCCTGTTATTTTGTCATCCTCTTTTTTTTTGTGTGGATTACTATTGGTAGTTTGTACCATGCCAAATAGTAATTTTATTTATTTATTTTTATTTTTTTGTGTACGGAAGACATGGTTTTCATATGATCCTCTATTTTGTATGGAATTATTATTTTAGGTTGGAATATATTTGATTTGTATAGAACTTAACATTAAAAGTTATTCATTTTTGGATGTTTGGAAGTGAAATGGATGCAAATTGCAGAATGATTGATAATATATATATTGTTTTGTTTATATACATGGCAAAAGTTGCACGGAACACATACAGGTTATGGATAAATTAAAAAAATAAAATAAAATCATGTTTTTGGCCACAAAACAATTGATAGACAAAAAGGAAGTAAATATTTTTAATGACTAAATAGTTAGTAGCTAAAAAAAAAATTAAATAAATAAAAAATTGGCAACTAAATATTTAGTAGTGATAAAAAAAGCAAACTTTAAGCAACTAAGACTTTAGTAGCTAAAAAAAAAATAAAATGATTTTTTTTGGAAAATTTAGCTATAAACCCCTTTTACCTTCCTTTCATTGTTAAAAGGACTAAGAAAAAAATTATACTTTCTAAACCCCCTCATAATTATAAAGTTTTGCATAAAGGACAAAATTTATTATTTAAATATTTTATAGAACTATTATATCCTCAACTTCTGCATATATAATCAGCTTCGTCATCAATCATAATCACCATAGTTGCATCTTCCAAGCTTCAGCAGAAGGTCGTCGACAAGCCGCCGCTATAGTCGTGTCTTCCAAGCTTCAGCAGAAGGTCCTCTCTTTATCTTCATAATCAGCAACGATGAAGCTTTGAGTATGTTGAAATTGAATGAGGATGTTGTTGGAGATTCGAAAGCTAGGGTTTTGGAGCAGATGGGGGAGATTCAGAGTGCGGTGAAGATGGCTCAATTGGAAGCGGAGAAGAAACATGATGAGGTTATTGATGAGATGTTGGCGATGTTGAATGCGAAGGCTGAAGCTTCGAGATTGAAAGAAGTTGAACAGGAGGTTGGGAAGGATGTGGAAGAGGAACAGTAGAATATATGTATATATATATTTGTGTATGAGTGTTGTTGAACATATGTATTCTTTTTCATTGAGATGTGTGATTGTTGATCGAGTTTTAGAAGTTTTTTGTTTAAATTACATATGTGGATTTGTTGATTAATTTGTTTTGTTTTTGTTTGTTTGTTTTTTTGAAGTTTTTTTCTCAGTTAGACATGTTGATTTATTGATTAATTTGTTTTGTTTTTGTTTATTTGTTTGTTTTTGATTTATTTTTATTTATCTATTTAATTTGACAGAACCAGAGTAAAATTTTACCCTGGTTCTATTGCTCTGTTTTTTTTCATTTGACAGAACCAGAGTAAAATTTTACCCTGGTTCTATTGCTCTGTTTTTTCATTTGACAGAACCAGAGTAAAATTTTACTGTGGTTCTATTACTCTGTTTTTTTCATTTGACAGAACCAGAGTAAAATTTTACTTTTCTGTAGAGTCTAACATTTTACTCATTTTTCAGAGTAAAATTTTACTTTTATACAGAGTAAAATTTTACTTTTGTGTAGAGTCTAACATTTTACTAGTTTTTTAGAGTGAAATTTTACTTTTATACAGAGTAAAATTTTATTTTTAGTTTCAGAGTGTAACATTTTACTCTTATTCAAAGTAAAATTTTGCTTTTATACAGAGTAAAATTTTACTTTTAGTTTCAGAATGTAAAATTTTACTTTCATACAGAGTAAAATTTTACTCTGAAATATATAGTGAAGATGGCTTAATAGGAGAGCTGATAGATATGAGGGTAGATATGAGGGTAATATAGTAAAAGAAACAAGTTTTTAAATATTAGGGGGTTTTGAAAGTACTTATATAATTATTGTCCTTTTGAAAGACAAATTAGATAGTGAGGGGGCTATCACCAAATCCCCCAATTTTTTTTTTAGGACAAACTTTAGTTGCAAAAAAATAAAAAAAGATTTTACGTGACTAAATTTTTAGTAGTTAAAAAAAATTACACTTTAGGCGACCAAAACATTTAGTAGCTAAAAAAAATAGGGAGACTTATTTATAAGTCCTATTTCGGACACTTATGCTATGTTAAGTCGTATGTAATTTTTTATAGAGTCTCAAATCCTATTTAGATAGGAATGTATTCCACAAGATCCTATGAGTTGTAAATAAATGGTATTAATATACTATTATACACTATAATGGCAAAACCATATATAGGAAATTGAATATTACCATAGAAAGTAACATTTTCACATTCAATTAAAAAAATAAAAAACCTAGTAAGTTTGCGAAACGTAACGTGACACGTTACGTTATGTTTATGTAGGTGTCACGTTACGTTTATGTAGGTGTCATATTACGTTACGTTTATGTAGGTGTCACGTCACGTAATGTTTATGTAGGTGTCACGTCACGTTACGTTTATGTAATATCCCATCTGATATGGTCATGTTATGTTACGTTTACGTAGGTGTCACGTTATGTTTCGCAAACTTAATCTATGGTAACATTCAATTTCCTACATATGGTTTTACTATTATTTATGATATTAACAACTAATATTGAGGGTAAATGTGTCAACAAACTTCACATAGGTTTTATGGGAACATAAATTTTTTAGTAGGATCATATGTAGCATAAGTTTCCCCAATAGGACTTATAAATAATTTTTTCAAAAAAATAAGATGAACAAAAAAAACTTTTTAGCGACTAAATAAATTAGTCATCCTAAATAATTTTAGTTTTCGGCAACAAAATGTTTTAGTCTTTGAAAATACAATATTATTTATTTATTTTTTTTAAATTTGCCAATTAAAACCTTAGCCGACAATTGAGAACTTTTGGCGGCTGAACCTTTTTTAGTCGCCAAATATTTTTTCTGACAATTATTCAACGACTAATCTGGCGACCAAATAATTTAGTCGTTAAAAAGTTTTGGCAACTAAAAAGTGACTTTTGGTTTAGTTACCAAAAGTGACTTTTGGTTTAGTTACCAAAAGTGCTATTTCTTATAGTGATTGGTGAGGAAAAAGAAGAATAAATTAATTAAATGGAACTCCGATTTTATTTTTTAATTTTATTTTGTTTGTGTACGCTCATGAGAGTGTCTAGGATTTGGCCATTAATCTCCGGGTATAATAGGTAATTAGAGTTGGTAAAAAGGTAATTTCATATTTATACTCAAACAAGTTAACTTGTACGGTGTTATTTTAAAATTGATCGGATGTGAGTCATTCTTGCAATAAATGTGATATGATTAAGGAAATTATATTTTTATATAAAATTCATACAAAGAAAAACTTGACAATAATAAAGCGGCAATGGTGTTATTGTAAAAAAAGACGATTTTTTTTTAAAGTTTTTGATAAGATAAATGACATAATATTTTCATAATAGTTAAAGTCCTTCAATATTTTTACAGAGAAAATTCAACTCAGAGAAATTTGTCAGAGTCAGAGAAATTCGCATCAATTCAGATAAATTTTCTCTGAATCAGAGTGAAACTTCTCTAAGTCGGGTAAAAAAATTTTAAGTCGAATTTTCTCCATAAAAATGTTGAGAGATCCTAACTAACAAAAAAAATATTTTGGACCTCTCCTACTACACAAAGTTGAAGAGAAATGTTTCACTAATTTTTCCTAAAAAAAGTCGTCTTCCAAGTTAAAATTATATGAATACATTCATTTTAGAGGTGGTCTAAAGGGGATATGTAGGGGAGAAAATGATACATTTTTGGATAAATTACAAATCAAATATGAATCACCTCCTATGGTTCTGGAAATTACATTTCACCCTCTGAAATTCCTAATTTCATAATAAATCACCCCTTTATTAATAAATTATCAAATCAATTAACAGTTTTTTAATTATGTTAGAAATATGTTTCAATTAATAATTTAAGTAATTTTGTTATTGAATAAAAAACCAATTATGAAATTTATTTTTTTAGTTAATTATGTTAATTAAAATTTTTTGACAAGGGGTATTTGTAATTTTCAAATTACAAGGGCAATTTGTGTTTTAAGCAAATCTCAGGAGGTGTATTTATAATTTACCCTACATTTTTTATACTTGAGAGAATCAAAATATAGGATAAATTATACTGATAGTATCTATATTTTGGCATCGTTTGGGAAGCTGATCTGGGGCTAAATTAGCCACGTCCGGACAAATTAGGCTAATTTAGCCAAATGAAGACAAAACAGAAGCAACGTGTTGGGTTCAAACCATTTGGGGGTAAATTTACCAAAATACCTTGGGTCTTCCCTTTGAATTTGAGGCCCAACACGTACAAGAGGCACACACACAGAACACGTGGAGGAGGAGGAAAGAGATGGAAGATGAGGACCTTCACCAAGTCGACTCGGTTCTCGATTTGGCCTGGACGAGTTCGATCGTGTCGTCGATCTTCGGCAGCGACGACGTTCCGAGTAGCTCAGGCGACATCTCTGCCGCGAGCAGCAGTTCCGGCGAGATTCCTTCGGCCTTGTTGGCGGTGCCACTGAGACTGGTGGTGGGACCGCCGGTGTTGGAGGCGGCGTCTGTGGCCGTTTCGGGGAGAGTGAAGTGCGTGGGGAGGAACAACAAGGGAGTGACGTGGGGGTTCACGTCGGTGATAGGGAGGAGGAGAGAGATAGAGGAGAGAGGGTGCACCGCCTCTGGTTCTCGATTTGGCCTCGATGAGGACCTTCACCAAGACGAGGACCCTTTTTGATTTATATAATATTCATACAATATGTATTTTTCATATAATATTCATATAATATGTAATTTTTCATATAATATGTATTCATATAAAAATAAAAATAAAAATTATTAGTATTATTATTATTATTTTACAATTAAAATTAAAAAAATAAAATACACAGGATAATAAAATAAAACTACAAATTAAAATTACTAGTATTATTATTATTTTAAAATTAAAATTAAAATTAGTATTATTATTATTATTATTATTATTATTATTATTATTATTATTATTTTAAAATTATGATTTAAAATTAAAATTATTATTATTTTAAAATTATAATTTAAATTTAAAATTAAAATTATTATTATTATTATCATCATTATTATTATTTAAAAAAATTAAAATAAAAATAAAAAACACATGCAAAAACCATTTGCAAATCTGAAAAGTAGTATGGACTGTAGAGTTGTGAAAGCAGTATGGAGTTTCGAGTTATGTGTTTGGTTACGATTTGAGTATAGAGTTGTTTTTAAATTTAAAATATTAACATTTTAAATTATTTTAATTTTTTGATTATTTAAATTTTTTGAATATTTATTTTAATTTTTTACTTATTAAATTTTTTAGATTATTTACGTTATTTAAATATTTAAAATAAAATTAAAATTAAAATTAAAATGAAATTAAATAAATGTTATTAAAGAACACAAATAAAGAAAAATTACGATTTAAAAAAATAAAAAAAAGGTTAGCAAAAAAACGGCAACTCCAAATAAAAACAATAAAAAATAAATAAAAAAACAACAACTATTTCGGACCGTTGGGAAGCTGACGTGGACGCCATGCATATTTGAATTACAGGTAGATGTGGATCAAGGGCACTTTGGTAAATTAACAGTAAGACACCTCACCAAAAAGCCAAAAAGTCAAAAAAGCCAAAAAGTCCTTCCCAAACCAAGTTTTTTAGCCCAGGCTAAAATAGCCAAAAAAAGCCAAAAAGTCAAAAAGCCAACCCACTTCCCTAACGGGGGCTTTGTCATTTGTGTTATTTTAACCCCTACAATTTTGATTTGCTTAGTTTTAATCCTTAATTTTAGATTTTGAGTCAATTTAGTCCAACTGATGAAGCTGTTAAGATTTTTGATAGAAAATTAAATAAGATTATAATTTTGCTCTTAAAAGCATAATACATGGTATGCATGTGCATATTTGTTATTAAAAAGAAAACTAACAATTAAAATCAATTAGACGAATTTGAGATAAAGTGAAAAATTTACGATCAAAATCGATCTAATTAAAATTATAAGGACTAATAATGTAATTTGTTCCAAAATGTATGAGTTTATAAATGAGGGAGATAAAATAATACTTATTAACAGTTTTTTTTAAAAGGAAAATTTATTTATAAATTCCATTGTCAGGAATGGTGATCCATTTAGTCCCAAGAGTTTTCTTATAGATCAATTAGCCTCATTGATTTTGGAAAAGAAGATTTAATATATTATTTAAAAAATTAGATTTACGGTTATACCTTTATTTCTATTATATTTTTTTATTATTTATTTTTTATGCTAGAAAGGTAAGATACACAGTTTATGGGAATCAAATTTGAGATTAATTTTTATATGTGAATCTTTTTTATTTAGAATGACTTAAAATGTGAGATTTTTTAAAACATTTCAAAAGTACTACAAATGATTTAAAATATGAGATTCTTCAAATATTTCAAAAGAAATACAAAAACTCATTAGTAAATTTTGAGCAAACGTATAATTTAAATTGTAACACGCCAATGTAACACTCTAAAAAAACTTCTTAGTATATATATGTTTTTTCAAACGTAACAATCAAATGAAACATTCAAAAAAAAAAAAAAAAAAAAACCTCCTTAGTCTAACACTCAAAAAAAACTTTTTAGTATACTTTTTCCAAACGTAATAATCAAATGTAAGATTTCAAAAAAAAAAAACTCGCTAGTATACTTTTTTTTCCAAACGTAACACTTAAATATAACACTCTAAAAAAAAAACTTCTTAGTGTAACACTCTAATGTAAGATTTCAAAAAAACTCTTTAGTATACTTTTTCTAAACGTAACTCTACAAAATAAAAAATTGTTTAGTATAACACTCAAAAGTATACTTTTTTTTATTGTAACACTCCAAAAAAAAGGATGTGAGAACCTTTCGAAAAGGAGTACAAAAATTCTATAATAAGTTTTGGACAAATGTAAAATTTCAAACTGTGAGTGTTACGTTATAAAAAGTACACTAAGAAATTTTTTAGTGTTTTTATCTGTTACATTGAAGTGGTACGTTTCTCTGTACATTGATTACAGTGTTACGTTTGGAAAAAGTAAACTAAGAAATATTTTGTGTGTGTGTGTGTGTTAAATTAGAGTATTAAATTTAAAATTATATTGATTGGAGTGTTACGTTTAGAAAAAATAGACCAAGAAATTTTACATATGCTCAGAGCATGAGCGTAGTCTATTCTCAAAGATGGTCCAACTCAGTCTACTTTTGACTTGTCTTGTCCACCCATTCCCATTCACTCAATAGCAATTGAGTTGCCTCTTTCACCTCTTCTTCTACCTAATCGACATCCTATGATTACCAAATCAAACTCCACCCATTTTGCCTCTATTAGTGTGGCTTCTTCTGGTTATATGCAGATTTCTGAACCACCTTGTTAGGACCCTACTTGTTGTCAAATTCCGTGGACAAACTTGGGTTTTATTGAGTTGTAATTTTACTTTGTTTTTGGTCTTCTCACTTGAGCGGGGAACGTGGCGCTCGAGCGGAGGTTCCATCATTACAGTATTTTGGCTTGTCTGCAAAATATACCGAGTGGTGTGTTTTTACGCTCGAGCGTAAGTTACTATGCTCGAGCATGAACCCTGGTTTGGAGCACGTGTTGTAGTGTCCCCACTCGTGCGTCCATGTCTACGCTCGAGCGGACCTCGCGATTTTAGCAACTATAAAGAGTAGACATGGACGCATGAGTAGGTTGCTCCAAATCTAGGGTTATGTTTTCTAGATCTTCTTTAAGGGTTTTAGGATTTTTTTTTGGGGTTGTTTTTCTGGTTTTCCTTGATGTTTGATTGAGTATTGAACTCATGTTCTGATAAGCACACATCAAGGAGTTTGGTTGATCTTCTTTAAGAGTATTCTTCTTCGGTGGAATCCGAAGATTCAAGCACAGAGTAATCAAAGGAGTTTGATGCTGTGTGCAATCGTTGATTTGACAATGGATATTGTGGATTCAATCTCAATCTAATCAATTCTGAGACGAAGGTCGCAGTGAAAGATATACAGAAGATTTGAAGACAAATTGGAAGTGTTTGGGTAATTTGTTTGGTATCTTTGTAATCTTTCTTTCTTCAATAGTGGATTCACTTGTGGCATTTCGCCTGTGATTTTTTTATCACAATTGGAGATGCTCGAATTGTGGTTTTCCATGTAAAAATTGTTTGTGTCGATTTATTATTTTTTGAAACAACATTCTAAATCACATTCGTACGTGCTTGATGATTTAGATTGTTAGTTTTAATTATTTGGGAACTGGTACAATTAATTCTTGATCTAATCACGAATCACTTAGGTTTTTTAATTGGTATCAGAGCGGGTCACTCTTTATTTTTATCAAAACTATAGGAGTGTGATTTTGTATGATTGTTGATATGGATTCAATTTGCGAAGGTAACTTGATCCATAGACCTCTATTACTTGACGGTACAAACTATTCTTATTAGAAAACTTGTATGACACTGTTTTTAAAATCTATCAATGAAAAAGTTTGGCACTGTGTGATCTATGGGTGAAGTGAACCTATTGTCACCATTAATGGTATTGACATTCCCAAACCCCTTGATAAATGGGACGCATTCGACTATTAAAACTTGAGTTGGTACCGTAAGGCTCTCAATTCCCTTTTTTGCTCCGTCACACCTGAAGAGTTTCATCGTATTTGTACGTGTGAGGTAGCAAAAGAGGCTTGGGACATTCTTGAAACAATTCATGAGGGTACTACTTCTGTTAAAAGGTCAAAACTTCAACGTCTCACCTTAGCCTTTGAAACTCTTTTTATGCATGATGATGAGACGTTTGATGATTTTTATGCTAAACTTAGTGACATTGTGAATTCATGTTTCACACTCGGTGAAAAAATTCCTGAAGCTAAGGTTGTTGGAAAAATTTTGAGGTCTTTATCCAAGGGGTTCCAATCAAAAGTGACAACTATTGAGGAGGCTCAAAATGTTGATGCCCTCAAGCTTGATCAGTTGGTTGGAAACTTGTAGACTTATGAAGCCCACCAGATTTCTAAGAAAAAACAAAAAGATAGTGTGGCTTTCACTAGTGCTCATGAGACTACAAAAACTCCTGAGACTGAGTTTGATTTAGAGTCCGAGATGACGGCTATGTTTACTAAACAGTTCAAAAAAATTTTAAAGAAAAAGAAGCCTAATTTCAAGGACCCTATTTCAAAAGATAAGATTAATGAAAAACCCAAAACTTTTCTACCAAAACTTGCTCCAAAAAGTGAAAAGAAGATTGTGAAGAGGCAAGGGGTCAAGTGTTATGAATGTCAAGGGTTTGGACATATTGCTCTTGAATGTCCATCAAAAAAGAATTGGAAGAAAGTCTATAGTGACTTGGGATGATGAAAGCGGGTCAGAGCAAGAACTTGAAGAAACCGAATCCAGTGAAGACAGGGATAGTACTTACATTGCATTTTGGTCCACTTTCACTCAACCTCCTCCAAAGCCAGTGGAATTTGCTCATGGTCATAATCTGCACCGTGCTCCTACCTTTGATGGGAGTAATTGCTTGTTCTGGAAGATCAGAATAAGGATGTTTCTGAGAGCTAATGACCCTGAGGGCTGGCAAGCCATTGAAGAGGATGTTGAGAGCACTGACAATCCGAGCAATCAAAGAGTTCTGTCTACCATTCGTGAAGCAAGTTTTGATGAAGAACGGCAACGGATTGCCCACTGCACAAAGGCCAAAGATGCATGAGACATTTTGAGTCAATTTCATGAAAGAGGAGAGTCATCTTCACCACCATCTATCTATCTTCATGCTTTAGTTGCTCGACTAGATGAGGTCCAAGAGAAAGAGGAGCAAAAAGAAGATGATGTGACCTCGGAAGACAATGATGAGATTGATGGTGATGACCTACAACAAGCTTATGAAAAGCTTTATGATGAATCTCTAAATTTGTCCAAGATCAATGACGAGCTGACTCTCAAACTCAAAGCATGTGAAAGCGAGAGTGTCAAGTTAAAAAGAGAAATTGCAACGGTAAAGTAGAATGTTATCAAGATCTCTAATGACAGGAAAAACCTATGTGGGAAACTTCTATCTTGTGAGACTAAAAGGAATGAACTTCTGAAAATATATGCCACATATGAAGAGAAGATTGAAAACCTTGAGACGTCACAAGTTAAATTGGAAGAGATGGTTGGTCCAAAAGATGAAGAACTTAGAGATGCTAAAGCCACAATTTCCATGTGGAACAAAGGTTCCAAGACACTAGAAGACATCCTCGAGTCTCAACAAATGGGTTGTGACACAAGTGGGCTAGGCTATGGTAATGCGATAGCTCATAAAGGACATGCCTCTACATCGCATGACCTGAAGACTCAAGCAAAGGGAAAGCTGAAGGTGCAACTGGGTGATCCCTCTCTTCATCTACCTAACAGGAGTAAGATCAACAAAAAGGAGGTAAAAATTGTTTTTGTTTGTCATCATTGTGGTAGGTATGCCCACATTCATCCTTATTACTTTGAGTTGTTTGGTAAGGTGTCTCAAAAGGGTAGAAATTCTAATACTTCTTGGGTTAGGAGACAACCTTACATGTCTAGGCGGAACACCAAGATCCATGAGGGTGTTCACAATGCTAAGACTTTTACTAAGACCGCCAGTCTTGAAATTGTTAAGACCAAAAAGATATGGGTGAGAAAGGATGACTTGACTTGTTTTGTTGTTCACACTGCTTTAAAAGCATGTGACTCACACATGTGGTACCTTGATAGTGGGTGTTCTCATCAAATGTCAGGTGACAAATCCTACTTCACCTCCCTTGAAAAATATGAAAGAGGAATTGTTACCTTTGGAGATGGTGGCACTTCTAGAGTCATTGGTAAGGGCTCTATAAGTGTGGCTGGTCTTCCCAAGCTCGAAAATGCATTACTTGTTGATGGCCTTAAAGCAAATCTTTTGAGCATCAGTCAAATGTGTGATTCCCACCATGAAGTATTATTTTCAAAAAATAGATGTGAAATTTTAGATAAAAAGGGAAATACTGTCATGTATGGGGTTCGCACATCTGATAACTACTATGGGATTGTTACCACTAATGATCTCACTTGCCACTCAACCATCATAAGTAATATTGATCTGGGGCATCAAAGATTAGGTCACATGAATTTCAAAGACCTAACTAAGATAGTAAACAAAGAGCTTGTGAGAGAAGTACCTAAAGTGGGTAAGAATATGAACCATGTGTGGACCATGTCAACTTGGGAAACAAACTCGTGCCCCTCATAAAAAGGTGAACAGCTTTACAACCAAATGTCCTCTTGAATTGGTTCATATGAATCTTATGGGACCCTCTCGCATTGAAAGCATTGGAGGTAAAAGATACATTTTTTTAACCGTTGATGATTTTACTCGTTTTCATGGGTACATTTTTTAAGAGAAAAATCTGATACGTTTGATGCTTTTCAGGCCTTAGTCCTTAAAATCTAAAATGAACAAGGTGTTTCTATTGGGCGCATCATAAGAATCCAAACTGATCATGGTCGTGAGTTTGAAAATAGTTTGTTTTCGAATTTTTGTGATATGCATGGAATTAAGCATGAATTTTCTTTACCAATTACTCCACAACAAAATGGAGTTGTTGAAAGGAAGAAGGGTCGTGCTCTTTAGTAAGAAAGTTCCTCTAAAGTTTTGGGCTGAAGCCCTAAATACTGCTGTTTTTGTCATAAATCGTGTATATTTAAGGCCCGACACTTTACAAACTCCATATGAATTGTGGAAGGGATTGAAACCTAATATAAAATACTTCAAAACTTTTGGGAGTAAATGTTACATTTTCAAAGATAGAGAGCCTTTGGGCAAATTTGACTCCCGAAATGATAAAGGTATTTTTCTAGGGTATTCAATCACTATAAGTTGGTTAACTTGAATATACTTATGATGCATGTGGCAACGAGAGAAAGTGATTTTGAGCCCTTTGTATCAGATAAAGAGCATGTCTTGGATGATTCTATTGTGAAGGCATTAGAATTTTACCTCTTATCTGGAATTTTGGACTCAGAGTTGAGAGAGCTTGACAATTTCACGCCTACTGTCCAAACAGATATTACTAATGCCCATGAGATTGTAACTTCATGCAAGTACTTTGGACAACCTGTGGAGGAGTTGGAAGATAAACTACTTGATTCTGAAGAATCACTGAAGCAGTCACTAGACCAGGTTTCGGAAATAAGGGTGCAATCTGCTAAGTTCCAGAGGATCCTGTCAAGTTTTGGTGGAGAAGAAAATGGTAAGCTACTTATTTTTGAATATCTGTACTGCATTTACTTTTCATTTTCAATTTGGGATTACATTAAACCAAACATATAGGCTGCTTAGAATATCTATCTAGTAGCTAAATGCTTGCTTGTATTAAAACCTGCTTGGTTGATTTGTGGGAACCAGGAAAAGCCAGTGGTCTAGGGAAGAAAATTATAATAAGAGGACAAATATAGGTATTGAGATTATCTACAATTCATATATATATGTATGGGTGGGTAATGTATTGATTTAAAATTTCATTTTGACAGTTATTTGAATTTTTTTTATTAAAGGAAAAGCAGGTCAAAGCTGACATGGGTAGGAGCTTGCCAAGCATTTCATTGTGGATTACTTGGGTAGGTTGCATTTATTCTGTAATAAAGCAATTACAGTAATCTGACATGGGTAGTATGGTTTTAACCTTAGCAACCTTTGCTACTGCCATGACCAATCTTGTTCCAGCCATCACCTTCATTTTGGCCCCCTCTCTTTTAGGTGCATTTTATATTTCTCACTTTATTTTCTGTTATTCTTTTAAGGGTTGTTATATATAACTAAATGAATTTTTATTATCCTCATAAATGAAAATTATCACTAAGCATAGGATTACCATCTCTTTTGGTTTATATGAGCACTTAATTACTTGTAGTTGATGTAGTGGTTGGTTAATTTTATTTTTTTTATTTTTATTTTGCACCTGCAATGTATTGGTTACATTAGCGCTTTCTTGGTATTATTTGAAACTGATTTTACCCCAAACACTTTGTAATCAACTGATTTTACTTTCCACTATTTTGCCTTTTAGGTATATCAAATGGTCCTATAAGGGAGGCACCTGGTACTATGAAGGTGATAAGAGACCCAAAAGGTGAAGGAACTGTCTGAGCCAGGTGGATTGAATCTGTCAGGTGCTTATTCTAGGGCACAAGTCGAGTGTTAATGTAATTAAATCTGCTCATGATGGTGTACTAACAATAAGATATTTGGATAAATTTTGTATGGTTTAGAACTTAATGATAGTTTTTTTTTTTTTTTTTTGTGGATGATTTAGAACATTTTGGATGGTTTTGAACTTGATAGTTTTTGATGTTTAGAAAGATAATTTTTAGTTGATTTGAAATGAGTAGATAATTTTTGGATACTCAGAACTCACAGATACTTTTTTTTTTTGATGTTTGAAACAATATTTTGATGGTCGATTGATATATATATGTATATGTTTGTAAAACTTGTTTGTAATGTTTTCTTATATTGTACAGGTGAAATAAAACCTATTGATTTTTTTTTTTCAAAAAAAAAACATTCTACGGCATGCAAAAAATGCTGTGAAACTTGGGTTATCTACGGCAGGCAAAATAGGTCATTGTATATATTTTTTACGGCGTACTATGGCATGTCGTTATTTGTCTCACCAATTAACGGCGTGCAAAAGTTGTCGTAGAAAAAGTAACAACGATGAACAAAATCTGCCATTGCATAGTTTTTAATGGCGTACTACAGCATGTCGTAGAAAAAGTAACAACGATGCACAAAATTTGCCATTAAATAATTTTTAACGGCGTGCGAAGCATGTCGTTGAAAGTGAATGACTTTTCATGACTAGTCATAATATGACGCGCGTTGCACTTCGTAGAAGGGTTTTTACAGCATGCATTGCACGCCGTAAAAACCCTTTTTTATTGTAGTGCCAACATGGCTGATTCGGGAGCTTTACATTTATATTTGATGTTCGAGCCAACTCATAGCAATTTGCCCGGCACAACTACAGAGTTATTCGGCCGAACTATGACCCCGAGCTCCATTCTTTGGCAAAGAAAAACGGCCTGGATTATGCGCCGCTGAGTGCATAGCCAACAACGCGGTCCAACACATTCTTCCATCGACTACATTTGTGCCGAGCACGAAGCTTAAGTGCGTTTACCATTATTAATTCATCAACATTATTAGGCTTTGACAATTTATTTGGCAACACATTTTACCACAACATTGCCCAACTTCGCAATTCGGCTTTTCATTCCGTGTATTATCAACTTCGCTTCGGCGATATTATTTGGCTTCGGCAAGTTTATTCGACGCGTATATTATATCCACTATATACACAATCTTGCTAGGTACTAATATCTAGGCATAATACTAGCATCTCGGCTTACCGAAATCCACATCTGAAAATATTAGCGGATTCGTGTCAATTCAAGGAGTCCAAACCCACTAACCCGAGGAGCCAAGAACTAACCAAAGGTCGCCAGTAGTTGCAAAACGGGCCAAATTTTCAAAAAAATAAAATTTTCAAAATGGTTGAAATCAAGTTCTGACCATACCAGTGTGAAGTCCTCATTGAGACAAGTCCAACGCCACAACCACGTCAAAATCGGAGCTAAAACAAAGCCATACGGGGCCGATCAAAGTTTGTGTAGAAAGTGAACTGGTTTGCTAGAGAAAACGACCAGCCAACCAATAGAGGAATTAGCCTGTGCTTCGTGGTTGAATTACACCTTGCTGATCTGAGCTCTCAATTCTATTTTGGCTACAACTACGTTATCATAGTCATTTCCAACTATTTGGACCATTCTGAACACATCCATACGTTCCAATTCTGCAAATTCTGAGTCGCATATCGAGCTCAATACATCGGCCAATCAGGAACATTAAATGCAAAATCAACGGTCACATTAAATGCAAAATAATCCTCTGTCTTCCCCGATCATTCATTTCGTTACCTTGGCCATTTATTGCTCACTAGGACATCTTAGTCAATTTTCCACTTTCCAATTGGGGCACATCAGCCGATCATAATCTCGGCACCTCTGATATGCATGCATACTCGGTCAACTTGGTACAAACATTACAAATGAAATTTACTTGAGTTACAAACTCCTGCTCCTTTTCACACCGCTCCAAGAAATGCCAGTTTTGGGGTAATACATTACACACTGGGCAGTCGGCCGCTAGCACTTGGCAGTTGGCAGTTCGCATTTGGCAGTCAGCTATTCGTATATTTTTACGTGCCGTCATTTTACCAAAGCCGAATCTTTTGCACAACATAGGGCAATGGGGCAAGTTCAATCTACATTCCTTCCAACTAACACTTGTCATTCGAAAGCAATGGGGCAAGTTTACATTGGACTAAACGCAAATCGAGCAATGCTGATTGGCCCAAATTTTACTCAACAATTAAATAGTTGGTCCAATATCTACTCAGCAATTCCTTACAAACGGAGCAATATTATTGGTGATTAACACGTCTACCTCATTCGGTATACGCCATCACTAGCAGGATGCATTATTCAAAATCCTTGCAATATTGGCACTTGATCGCCACTTAAAATCAGCAGCAGTCTTCGAGTATAGCGTAATTTTTTCATTCGGCACGGAGCATCATCAGCAAAGGCCTACACCCATGCCCGGGAGTTAGAATACCGCAGCCTACACCTATGGCCGGAGGTTAGAATACCGCAGCCTACATGTAGACACCCCATTTTTGACCGACCTTAAGACTCAGACGTCACCGATTGAGCGCTTGGTGATGTTGCATATCGCGCTCGTTCCGAAGTTTCAGAATCTTGGCCGCGAGCCTTGCCTCCGAACTTTCGGGCTTTTTCAGGTTTCTCGGTTTATAACCAGCCCTATTTTCTCCGCTTTCTTCGAAGGAGGAGTAGTCTCAGAGATCATCTTTCAAGGGCCGCAGCTACGCCCGTGGTCGTAGGCCATTTTTTCCATTTCGAGCCCGTTCCTCTGCCAGAGTGCCGTGTGCCTCGGTTCGGGACCGCTTAACCACCTCCGTTTGCTCCGATTTTTGGCATGCATTTTATTTACTTCCTTTTGAGGGACACTGTGGTCCGAGAGACCAACTTCGTGGTCGAACACCACCTCCGGTGCTTAACAGTTAGTTTTCGGGGCCCCATGCTGCGTGCTTCGGCCCTCGAACCTTCAATTTGCATCGGTTTGAGTTCATTTTTGGTAGGGACCTTATTTTCATTGTTATGAAGGTTGTAGAAGGTTGGGAGGCCAGCAATTGTTCTGAAAGCCAGCTTTATTCCTTCATCACTCCCGGTCGCCCGTTTTTCTTGCTAGAAAGCTGATGTTAACCACCCCAAGCCATTTTTTTTGGGCCATCAACCACATATTTGTGTTGTACACACCTGGGGGGCCACCAATATGTCATGGCCGGCCAGCAATTATTTCTGACCCTTTTGAACCCCTCTGAAAAGTTGGGTTTTCTCTCTCCTGGGTCACATTTTCAGGGTTCCAACCATATAGCTGTGTTGTGCACACATGGGAGGCCACCAATATGGGTGGCCAGCCAGCTTTCTCTGATTGACCTTTTTGACCCTAGCCGGTTGACCAAGGGAGGTGGCTGGCCGGTGACCTGAGCTCCCAGAAACTGGCCGACCATGTTCCCCACAGCTAGTTCCTTACAAATACACCCTCATTTTCCCCCCAGATTCTGTATCCGAGGGGGGGACATTTGGGGAGGAAATTTGAATTTCATTTCCCCCCCATTCTCCACTTCTTTGCCTATATAACCAGCACTCCCAGCTGTGCTTTAGGTGTTACAAAAATTGCTTTGAGCCTCTTGCATTAACTCTCCCTCTCCCTCTACTCCAAGCATCAAAACCCCTCAAGTCCTACACCATTTTACACTACAACTCATAGCACCACACCTCCAACATCCATTCCAGAAACTTGAGGCTGTCTTCCAAAGGTCAAGAGCTCCCAAACCTGGTCCAAAAGTTGTTGAAGCTTGGTTCTACAAGGGTGAGTCCCATTTTTCCTCTTTTAAGCTTATTTTTGCATGCTTTCTTAGCCTTTGTTGCTTGCATTTTTGGGCTCTGACCCAACTGTAAATAGTCATATTTTGAGTCCCTTTTCATGTTTGATCAAGGACCTCTTGCTTTTTGAGGTCTCCTACTATCACTTGCCTCTTTAACTCTTTTTTAGGTCTATTTTTGCATAGTATTTTAGGCTTATTTGTGAGCTGTTTTGGACTTGGTCATAAACTGTAAAATATCATGTTTTGAGCCCCTCTTCAACATCATTGAAGGGCCCTCCTCTGTTTGAGGCCAGAAGCTACCACTTGCCTCTTTGTCCCTCTTTTGGCCTTTTTCTTGCATGATAGTTTAGCCTCACTTGTGTTTATTTTCGTGGCTTGATGTAAACTGTAAAATGCTTTTTTTTTTGGCCCCTCTTCAACTTTGTTGAAGGGATCCTTGCCATTTGGGGCCAGCTTCTGTCCCTTATCTCTTTTCCCCCTTTTAGGGCCACTTTTGCATGATAGATAAGCCATATTTGTGATCACTTTTGAGACTTGTTATAAACTAAGAAAAGGCTTGTTTTGACATAATTTTCATGTTTCATTAAGGGCATTTTCTTATTTGAGGTCACATACCTCCTTATATGCTTGATTCCCTCTCATTTTGAGCCTTATACCCTAGTCCTTGCTGCATGCCTTATTTGACCTTATAGCCACTGGAATCCAATGGATTTCTAGTGGCTTTGATGCTATTTTGAACCTCCAAATTAGAGGGGGGTGACCCCCTCTCACCTTGACTTGTTTGGTGACCATTTTGGCCTTCCAAAGAGGCCCTCTCTTGCATACCTTGTGGACTGATTTTGGGGCCAATTTGGTGAGTTTTGAGACCATCATATTTGATTTTCAAAGTTGGTTTGGGGCTTCCACATGTCTATCTTGTATATGCTTAAGAATCCCTTTGTATGCCCTCTAAAGGAGCCCCTCATTTGTGCATGTGTTGGCTGCATTTCCATGGTTATTTTGGCATATTTTGGCATGTTTTATTCACTGGCTTTTGTTGGTTTGATGAGTTCTTACTTGCTTCATACACTTGCCATGTAAATTATGTTTGCCCGCCAAAATTGCATACTAATTTAAGCCATCTTGCTAGCACTTTTTTGCCACAATTTAAACTAGAAAAGTTCATGTTTTGGGACTGCCTTGACTCTATCTTCATGCTTCATGTTCAAATAATGCATGCTTTGTATAGCTATAAGTCATTCCATGTGCCTAGTTTTGAGTTTCAGGTTGCATCTCATGCATCGGGTGCCATATTGCCATGCTTCATGGCTGTTTAGCATCATGTTTTATTGCTGAAATTTTTTTGTTTGCATATCATGTTCCATGCCTTACCATGCTTTGGTAGAGAGGCATTCGTGCCTTAGGATCAGTCCTCGGTTTGTGTGCATGTGTGCACACATCTCGAGTGTCTCATTTTCATCTTATGGCCTCTTATGTGGGTGTGGCTGAGGTCCATTCATGTTGGTGTAAGTCCATATTGCATTGTGTATGCCATTTCGATTCATAGCATTGTGTATGCTAGGTTGTATGTTAGCGCATTATGTATGCCATTTCATAGCATTGTGCATGTTAGGTTGTATCTTAGTTGCATTCATGCATGTCATGCATATTGCATTGTGTTTGGGATAGGAGTTAGCCCGAGCACGAGAAACGAGGTATGCTTCGTATTTCGAGTGACGGAACGTGTCTCAATTCCCAGTCACTGACACTCCGGATTATCCATGATGGAGTTTTGGTCTTGTTGTGTTTATATGTGCATTCATTTCATATTGAGTTGTGCAATTCGACTCATCGGCCATCGTGCATCGAGATACATGATCAGTGGCACGAGGATCGAGGCATGCATACATATGTGAAAATACATTGCTATGCCCCTTTCCTGCTCTCTGTTGCAGCAAACCAGAAACCGGCAATCCCTTTTGGAGCCCGGCGCGACGTTCCGAGCTTAATTGAAAATAGAGGCTAATTGGGGCATCACAGTGGATTTCTGTGCAAAGGCAACCCGAACATGCATGATTCGTTATCCGGATCAGAGTTGAGGCAGTCCCTGGCTTGCATGCCAATTTATTGCTTTCCTAGTTAAGTTTGTTAATTAATTAGGATTTTGTGCTTATTGGGACTGTATTATTCATTTGGACTGTATATTATTTATTTGGAACCTCTCCGCGAGGGCAATGTTGTAATAAGTGTGTGTGCGTGAGTGTGATGTATGTCTTCCAACCCCACGTCTTTCTTCCCTTTTATTTACCAGCTTATGATGGTTAGATTAGGGCATGTTTCAATTAGCATACAGTATGATAGCATGTCTGCATTCATTCATCTGTTTTGCATACACCGGGCTCGGCGCATCATACTAACTGCATTTGTATTTCAATTCCGAGTTGAATACTTGATAACCGTTGCATCTCATATGCCATGTTTAGAATAGCCGAGCCTACTATAGTTGCATTTTTGCATGTCTTGCATTAGGCATTTCTATATAGTTAGGATCATGCATGGATTTCTAATTAGCTTTTGTTTTGGCTTGGAGTACTCGGTGAGTTTTTATGCTTTAGCATCCTTGCATGCGTGTAAGTGACTGCCATGATAGCATGCTTACCATGAGGCTATTTGCTTATGTGATATAACTGCCTGAGTGCTTGTGGGTGAAGGTTGGGTTACCTGGATTGGAACAAATGCATTAACTGTGAGTTTTAAAGCCCACTAGATAGTGGCAAAACCATGCTTTCTAAGCCCACCTGAGGGTGGCAAAATCTGCATTTTAAGCCTACTTGCGAGTAGCAAACCATCTTTCAAAAACAAACATGAAGTGTTGTTCCAATTCAGGCGATCCGGTCTATACTTGTATGCTGTGCGCATCACATAGTAAATCTAGGCTAATAACTAGAATAAGAACGCATAATGTTTTTAAAACTAGATATCATGGTTAGTAGAGGCCGACCTTTGATCGGGCGAGCGGGGGTGCTCACGAAGTGACCTTCCCCAATCGTACCCAAGTTCCCAAGCCGAGGCAACTTTGGTGATAACGGACACGTGGCCTTAGGCAAACTAGTGTATCTGGCAAAGAAGTCCATGTTTGGCACTTCTTTCAAAAATCTGTTTTTCTCAAAACGATTTGCCGGATTTGGACTCTTTGGTTCGAATTACGAACCGTGACAATTAGAGTCCTAAACTGTAGGGAGCCCAAAACGAACGGAACGGGGGACTCATTCCTTTCCGGGGCGTTCGGGGACGTCTACAGTTTCTGGCGACTCTGCTAGGGATTTAGAGAACTTGACTCGAACTCATGATATCTGGTTTTGACTACACTTGTGTGTTTCTTTGCATTGCATTTGCATTGGTGCGCCTACGACACCGTATTTGCCATCTGCTATTCCTGAGCGGTTTGCCAGAGGCTGCATGCCATAAGGCTTACCGGTTACGGGCTCTGCCAGTATGGGAACACAAACCCCGATTTTATCGGGGCACCCTTTTGACCATTCGACCTAGTGCATATTTGAATCCATAGTGACCATTCCAAACTAGGACAGGTTGCTTACCCGTTGTTAGGTTCTTTGAAACCGCTGCGTGCGTAGTGAAACCCTAGCTCCTGACAAAATAGGACAGGGAAACCCTACCCCAACATAGGGGTGTTTTGGCTCTCACTTATCTGCTATGTGCTTTTAGAGTGCGTCTCTACAGGGAATGCATGTATCAGTTTATGAGTTTGGGCATCAGGCCTGTGGGCATTAGTCAGTGTTTGAGAATCAATTATCTGCGGGTATCAGATTTAGTTTTCAGGGACAGTGATTCAGGGATAATGATCAGTGTTTGAGAACAGTTTGTATCCAGCTTATCGACCGTGTGTTGTTATGCCCAGTCGTGTGTTGTGTATTTATTTTAAGCTGTTATGCTGTTCGTTTATCTGTTTGTCTATTTCTTTATTGCGTTATTTATCTTTTTGCTAGGACAGTTTTAGTACAATTGCTTCGAACCTAGCAGATATTCCCCAAGCACTTTAGACAAGAGGTCGTCGGCTCAATCGATTTGAGGATCTGGTTGACGGACAGCCAGTGTTTCATTCTCTACCCCCAGTTGTCAGAAGAAGGCCGATAAGGCACAGTGTGTCTGAGCAGAGGTTACCAGAGCAGTGGTCTACCCTAGCAGTGAATAGTCGGGCTGAGGTCTTAGTTTCTGCCATAGAGATACACATACCAGTTAGTCAGTAAGATCAGCAGAATATGGCCGGGATGGAAGAAATGATGCGTCAACTCCAAGAGAGCACGAGGCAGATGCAGGAAGACGTTGTCCGCCAAGCAGAGTTCGCTAAACAGCAGGCCACAATCATAGCCCAGTAGGCGGAGCTAATTACCCGGCTCCAGCAGCAAGCCGGGGCATCAGCCTCACATCCAAACCCTCTCCCCACCAGGGGCCCCGCTACCCGAGTAGACACCAACTATCCAGAATGTCCTGCCAAACATCCAAAACACCTTGCCAAATGTCCAGAACATCCAGGAGGACACGGACATTCCAACGGGGCTAGCTCCGCCCCCACTTCCGCCTTAACTATCCAAAACCCATACACCCGCCAACCACCCGGACTGTCCCTTTGAGTTCGAAATAGACCGTACAGCACTGAAATTGAGCAAGCTCAAGAAGCTATTCAAAAAATCCCAGGGAGTAAAGGCTATTCCGGATATCGAGAACGGATATATCGATGTGGCTGTGACCTTACAGGATAGATTCAAAATGCCACAGATTGATCGCTTCGACGGATCTGGTAATCCCATGGTCCACCTCCGACTATTCTCAGATATACTACGACCAATGGGCCTAACCAGACCCTAGAAGCTTTCGCTATTTGGCCGAACCCTGTCGGGAGTGGCCACCATCTGGTATGCGAAGTTGGAGGATGATGTTAAGCAGAGTTGGGATGAAATGGCCGAGGCCTTTGTTGCACAATACTCTTACAACACCCAAATTGAGATTACCACTCGTGATCTCAAAACAACAAGGCAGGAGCCCAAAGAGAGTTTCTCGGATTTCGTGACCCGATGGAGGGCGAAGGCCTCGATGATGACTTTAAGGCCCATCGATAAGGACCAGATAAAGATGATTGTGCGCAACCTCCAACCAAAACTGATGCAAAAGATGATTGTACTCCCCTTCCCCACCTTTTCGGATCTGCACGAGATGGGAGTACAAATTGAAGATGCAATGAAACAGGGTCTGATTGACCAAGACAGGGAGCAACCCCGGAGAACTTTTAACTGCAATAACAACGCAGGCCCGAGTGGCGCTGCAACTCCAAGAACTTTGGAGGTCAGTATGGTCGCCACCATTCCCCCTCCCTTTCCAAGGCCCATGGCAACCACACCCTTCTCCGGTGCATCCGGAAGTAGTACCCAGACCACTAAATACCAACCCAGAGGCCAAAGAACCTTCACCCCATTGTACATGCCCCTGTCCAAAGCTCTAGGGGTCTGGATCAGAAAAGGGCATCTGAAACCCCTGGAACCGAGGCCGTTACCAAATCCACTCCCCCCCACTCACAACCCAGCCAAGTATTGTGCATATCACCAGTAACACGGTCATGACACAGACCAATGCTTCAGATTGCGTCATGAGATTCAGGATCTCATTGACAAACAGGTGATTTTACCACCAGAAAGACTCAATGTTACAACCAACCCACTCCCTACACACAACCCAACTGCACCTCCCAAAAGAGTCAACTTTATCCAGACTAGGGTCGTATCTTACGATCCTAGCATCTATATCACTCCCTCCCATCTACCTAAGCCGGAGGTGCTCCTTCCTGACTGCACTGACTTTTTATGCATGTTGGACATCTCTACAACCCAACCTGAGCCAATGGTGGTGGCTGTTGAAGACGGTGCAAGGGAGGTTGCAGAGGAAGATGGAATGATTAAGGCAGGGTTTGAGCAATCTGGGAATTTTGCCGAGGAAACCTACGATCTGAGTGAATACATTCTGTCAGCAGGCCAGTCTGAGCCAAATGTAGAATTGCCAAAGGGAGCAGAACTGTGTGTGATCCAGGGGGACAGATTTGAGCAGGGGACCGATGATCTGACGGCCGTAGAAGAGGGCCTTGCCAACCTATAGTTTTTCGATGACCAAGAATCAGGGGGCGCAGCAGTCAACTGGTTTGATTATGAGGAATCGACAGAGGCCACTGGATGGCTGGATGATCAACCAGATGTGGTGGAAGAGTTCCAACTAGAACAGGGCCCGGCAAGGGCGAGGGTATCAGTGGTGGCCGGAAGGGCCGAGAGTCAGAGTACATTGCCGGAAAGCGCCGGTACGAAGAATTTCACTCAGAATAGGGGCATTGTGAACGCAGAGAAAGCTGAACAACAAACTACGCTAATGCAGGTGGAACAAGAAAAGATTTGGGATTCTGAGAGGATCCGGAAAGCCAAAGCCCATGAAGGGATTGAAAGTGTTGTGGGCACGAAGACAGAAGATGTTGCAAGCACGTGGGCTGAAAGTACTGCGGGTACAATCACGCTGGAGCCAGACAGATGTTTGTTGGCTGCTCACGGGATGTGGTGGGAAGACGATGATTTATGTCTTGCCCACACAGACGAGGATTGGGGAAGCAATCAACCAGATGACACCTGGTATCTCGATGAGGTGGACCACATGACAAGAAGCGGGCGGTATTTCAAGCCCCTGCACCTAGACCAGCCAGAGGCATCTAGGAAGGACAAGGAAGCTGAGAAACAGAGGGAGAAGCAGATCGAAGAGGAAGCTGTGCTGAGGCAGTTAAAGAAGATACAAGCAGACATCTCCATCTGGGATCATTATAAGGCCACGAGTGCATGCAGGTTGTCCTATCTGCTATGGACAAGGCTAAACTGTCTATTGATACCACACCAGAGCAGCTAGTTGGACTGGTCTTTCCAGGAGGAGGTTCCCCAACGATAACCTTTTCAGACAAAGAACTGCCGCCTGAGGGCGCAAATCATAACAAACCCCTCTACATCTCTATGGAATGTAGAGACAAGTGGGTGCCAGTAGTTCTTGTCGACACGGGATCCGCCATTAATGTGTACCCGTCAAGGACAGCATACGCAATCGGGTTAAAGCCCGTGGACTTCGTGCCGAATACTCAAGTGATCAGAGCCTATGATAACACCAGCAGAAAGGTGATGGGGACTGTCAAAATTCAAACCCAGGTTGGCCCAGGACAACACAACATTGAATTCCATGTCTTGGACGTTCCTGCAACCTTTAATTTACTCTTGGAGCGGCCGTGGTTGCACCAGGTAAAGGCAGTCTCTTCCACTTTACATCAGATGGTGAAATACCACTATGGAAAGGGAGTAGCCATTGTTTTCAGGAATTCATCAATCCATCCACCTCCGGAGGTATCTACACCAGTCCTAGAAATTGAGCACGGCATGGAGGACGTGTTTTTGTCAGGTTTTACTTTGGCTGAGGCTCGGGTTGTGCAGAATATCATGGCTGTTAATGAGGGAGTATACGTCAGTGCTCAATCTGTATACCTCATGAACAAGCTACAACATATCCCCGGGATAGGATTAGGAAGGAGCGGCCGGAAGGGCGTCGCAGCATTGACTGAAGTGCCACACAACCCTCATACCTTTGGATTGGGTTATCAGCCCACCAAAGAGGATTGGTTAAGGAAGGGAAAAGAAATGGCTGGAAGAGCCAGAGCAAAGAAGGCTGGGAAGCCATTTGAGCTGATGCATAGGCCCATTCAGGGTACCCTAAACGGACACTTTGTCTGGGAGGGGAAAGACTTTCCTTTTTGTGGCTTCCCAGAGCCGTGGTTGAACGCGAAGAAGAAGCGCGTTGTAGACACCCCATTTTTGACTGTCCTCAAGACTTGGTTATGCTTGTAGGTACATCCAACGGCTGGTTCGATTGCTCGCCCAACATTCGACTGTCACGGCGGACATCACTGGTTCGGGTTTCCCGAACCTTGTATCCTTTTTGTCTCATTTTTGCACCCTGACCTGGTTCTTTTAGGGTGGCCCCTATGGTGCACTACCGGCCATGGCATGGCACTGCCGGCCATGGCTTGGCCCCTGTCGACTACTAGTGAACACCTGCCGGCCATCAGTGTGGCACTGCCGGCCATTGCTGATGGCAGGCACCCCCCCCTATTTCAGCTGGTTTCCGGGAAGATCTTTTGTACCAGCTGGATTCCTCATATCTGCCCTCCATACACGTGTATGGAGGGATCAAAACCAAGAAAAGCTTTTTCAAGAAGCTTAAGCTTTGCTATGTTCTATATAAGGAAGGGTCCTCTTCCTTAGCCAGGCTGAGTTTTTGAAGGGCAAAGAGCTTCCTCTCTCTAGATATTGCTTGTGGTTAGAGCTTGGAAGTTGGATTTCTTTGCATTTTTGCACTATACCTCATAGCACAAGACCTCCATCATCCATTCCAACAGCTTGAGGCTGTCTTCTAGAGGTTAAGAGCTCCCAAACTTGGTCCAAAGGCTGTCAAAGATTGGTTCTACAAGGGTGAGTCCCATTTTCCCTCTTTTGTGCACTATTTTGATCTATATTCTAGCTCCTTGTGCTTGCATTTTTGGGCTCCGACCCCAACTGGAAATAGTCTTGTTTTGAGCTCTTTTTCATTTTTTATTAAGGGTCTTTCCCTGTTTGAGGCTTCCTTCTTACCCTTTGTGTTTAAACCCTCTTTTAGGCCAATTTTTGCATAGTATTTTAGGCTTATTTGTGAGCTGTTTCAGACTTGGTTATAAACTGTAAAGTGGTTTTTTTTTTCAGCCCCTCTTCAATATTGTTGAAGGGCTCTCCCCTGTTTGAGGCCAGCAGTTACCACTTGTCTCTTTACCCCTCTTTTAGGCTCATTTCTTCCATGCTAGTTTAGCCTCACTTGTGTTTATTTTCGTAGCTTGATGTAAACTGTGAAATGATTTTTTTTGAGTCCCTCTTCAACTTTGTTGAGGGCTCCTTGCCATTTGAGGCCAGTTGTTGTCCCTAATCTCTTTTCTAGGGTCATTTTTGCATGATAGTTTAGCCTTATTTGTGATCACTTTTGAGATTTGTTATAAACTGAGAAAAGGCTTGTTTTGATATCATCTTCATGTTTTATTAAGGTTCCATTTTTGTTTGAGGTCACATGCTATCCTGTATGCTTGGTTGCCTCCCATTTTGGGCCTCACATCCTAGCCCTTCTTGCATGCTTTATTTGACCTTCTAGCTACTGGAATCCAATGGATTTACAGTGGCCTTGATGCTATTTTGAGCCTTCAAATTAGAGGGGGTTCACCCCCTCTCACCTTGGCTTGTTTGATGACCATCTTGGCCTTTCAAAGCGACCCCATCTTGCATGTTTCCTAGTCACATTCTAGGGTCAATTTGTTGAGTTTTGGGACTACCATATTTGATTTTCATAGTTGTATATGCCATGCCACTTGTCTATCTTGTATGTGCCTAATAACTCCTTGTATGGCCATCAAAAGGAGCTCATCATTTTTGCGTACCATGGTTTCATATCAGTGGTTATTTGGGCCTATTTTCACATGTTTTATTCACTGATTTTTGACAGTTTGGTGAAATTCCATGTGCATCATCCACTTGCCATGTAAACCATGTTTGCTAGCCAAAATCGCATGCTACTTTAGTCCATCTTGCTAGCACTTTTTTTCTTTGCTTTAAACTGGAAAAGTCCATGTTTTAGGACTGCCTTGACTCTGTCTTCATGCTTCATGTTCAAATAATGCATGCTTTGTATAGCTGTAAGTCATTCCATGTGCCTAGTTTTGAATTTCGGGTCTTACCTCATGCATCGGGTGCCATGTTTTCATGATTCGGGGCTGTTTTGCATCATATTTCAGTGCTGAAATTTTCATGTTTGCATACCATGTTCCATGCCTTACCATGCTTTGGTAGAGTGGCATTTGTGCCTTAGGTTACGACCTCGGTTTGCGTGCACGCGTGCACGCATTTCGAGTGTCTCATTTTCATCTCATGGCCACTTATGTGAGTGTGGCTGAGGTCCACTCGTGTTGGTGTAAGTCCATTATGCATTGTGTATGCCATTTCATTTCATAGCATTGTGTATGCTAGGTTGAAGGTTAGCGCATTGTGTATGCCATGTTACCTCGTGCATCGTGTATCTCATGTCATAGCATTGTGCATGTTTGGTTATATCTTAGTTGCATTCATGCATGTCATGCATCTTGCATTGTGTTTGGGATAGGAGTTAGCCCGAGCACGGGAAACAAGGTACGTTTCGTACTTCGAGTGACGAAACGTGTCTCAATTTCCAGTCACCGACACTCCGGATTATCCATGATGGAGTCTTGGTCTTGTTGTGTTTATATGTGCATTCATTTCATATTAAGTCATGCAAATCGACTCCTCGTCCATCATGCATCGATATGCGTGATTGGTGGCACGAGGATCGAGGCATGCATACATGCATGAAAATACATTGCTATGCCCCTTTCCTGCTCTCTGTTGCAGCAAATCAAGAATCAACAGTCTTCCGGAGCTTAGCACGCTTTCCAAGAACAATTGCAAACAGAGGCTAATTAGGGCATCGCAATGGATTTTCGCGCAAGGCAACTTGAACATACATCATTCCTCATCAGAATCAGAGTCGTGGCAATCCTTGGCTTGCATGCCAATTTATTGCTTTCCTAGTTAAAATTTGTTAATTAATTAGGGTTTTGTACAGTATTCGGACTGTAATTATTCATTTGGGACTGTATTATTCTTTCGAACCCTCCGAGCGAGGGCACAATGTTGTAATAAGTGTGCGTATGTGTGACGTATGTCATCCAACCCCACGTCTTTCTCCCTTTTATTTACCAGCTTATGATGGTTAGATTAGGGCGTATTTCAATTAGCATACAGTATGATAGCATGCGTGCATTCATTCATCTGTTTTGCATGCACCGGGCTCGGCGCGTCATACTAACTGCATTTGTATTTCAATTTCAAGCTGAATACTTTTTATCTGTAGCGTTTCATATGCCATGTTTAGAATAGCCGAGCCCGCTATAGTTGCATTATTGCATGTGTTGCATTAGGCATTTCTGTATAGTTAGGATCACGCATGGATTTCTAATTAGCTTCTATTTTGGCTTGGAGTACTCGGTGAGTTTTTATGCTTTAGCATCCTTGCATGCATGTGAATGACTGCTATGATAGCATACTTACCATGAGGCTATTTGCTTATGTGTTATAACTGCCTGAATGCCTGTGGGTGAAGGTTGGGTTGTTTGGATTGGGACAAATCATCAAACTGTGAGTTTTAAGCCCACTAGATAGTGGCAAAACCATGTTTTCTAAGCCCACCTGAGGGTGGCAAAATCTGCATTTTAAGCCTACTTGCGAGTAGCAAACCATCTTTTAAAAACAAACATGAAATGTTTTGTTCCAATTCGGGTGACTCGGTCTATACTTGTATGCTATGTGCATCACATAGTAAATCTAAGCTAATAACCGGAATAAGAACACACAATGTTTTCAAAACTTGATATCATAGTTAGTAGAGCCGATCTTTGATCGGGCGAGAGGGGGTTCTCATAGCTGACCTTCCCCAATCGTACCCAAGTTCCCGAGCCGAGGCAACTTTGGTGATGACAGACACGTGGCCTTTGGCACCGAGTCAGGGTTTCCTAAATTTCCCAAAAATAAAATATTTAGGTGGCGACTCTGTATTTGGCGAAGCAGTCCATGTTTGGCACTTCTTTCTAAAAAAATCTATTTTTCTCAAAATGATTTGCCGGATTTGGACTTTTTGGTTCAGATTAAGAACCGTGACATTTGAGTCCTGAATTGTGGTAACCCCAAAAAGAACAGAATGGGACTCATCCTCCCGGGGCGTTCAGGGACGTCTACAGTTTCTGGCGACTCTGCTAGGGATTTAGAGAACTTGACTCGAACTCATGATATCTAGTTTTGACTACACTTGCGTGTTTCTTTGCATTGCATTTGCATTGGTGCGCCTAGGACACCGTGTTTGGCATCTGCTATTCCTGAACGGTTTGCCGGAGGCTTGTCTTGTCAAGGCATGACCATAAGGCTGACCGGTTGTGGGCTCTGCCAGTATGGGAACACAAACCCTGATTTTACCAGGGCACCCTTTTTGACCATTCGACCTAGTGCATATTCGGAATCCGTAGTGACCATTCCAAACTAGGACAGGTTGCTTACACGATGTTAGGTTGTTTGAAACCGCTGCGTGCGTAGTGAAACCCTAGCTCCTGACAAAATAGGACAGGGAAACCCTACCCCAACATAGGGGTGTTTTGGCTCTCACTTATCTGTTATGTGCTTCAAGGAGTGCGTCTCTACAGGGGGGAAATGCACATATCAATTTGTAAAATTTGGGCATCAGGCCTGAAGGCACCAGTCAGTGGTTAAGGATCAGTTATATCTGCGGGCATCCGATTCAGTGTTTTGGGGCAGTGATTTGGGGGGAACAGTGATCAGTAGTAGAGTACAGTTGTTTGGCTACACCTGTGTTTGATCTATTTGGGCTGAAATGCTGCTTGTTTTTTTTCCTTTCAAGGGCGGGGTTCAGGAGAGTTGATACAGGATAGTTAGTGTTCCCCTTTTGTTGAGGCAAGACTGATATCTGACCAGTCACCATTCAGCATAGCGAACTAATCATGACGCAGAATTCAGAAGAGATCGTGGTTATGGCAGCCGCGTTAAATCAAGGAATCACTCTGCAAAGTGAGACCGACGTTGATGTACCGCATCCACCCAGGTCACCTGCGGCGCACCCGGTCTGGATTCCCCAGTTGTACCAGGCTCGTGACCTGACCACATTCTAGTTGATGGGGATGATAGGTGACCTCTAGAGGTCCGTCCCAGATCTCGCTTACGGAATGTCAACTTTGCCACCAGCCGCACCATATGCTAAAAGTTTTGTACCATAGGAACCCCCGCTATTGGGACGGATTGTGATCGAGCTTAGCCAACCGGAGATGGCCTCCAACAATGACGTATCATCACCAACCCAAACCCTTGATCAGGCTGAGGCCAGAGGTAAGAACAAAATGAAGGTAGACACCGATCCCATTGAACGACTGCTGTGGGCAGTCGATGCTTTGAAAGCCGGGGGGATGAGTAAACAACAGGTGCTCGTGGTCATAACCAAGATCGTGGATGATGTTTTCCCCACTCCAGCCACAGGCAGTTCAAGCCAAGCAGAAAACCGGGATAGGCCCTGTCATGCCAGAACAGTTCATCCCACTCCTAACTCCGCATCTACAAAAGATCAGAAATCCACAGCCGCACCTGCCGACCCTTTTGCTAGTACGTCTAGCAAGAATCCACAGGCTTCAAAGTATCTGCCTCGGGGGCGCAGAGTCTTTCATCCCCTCTATATGCCTTTATCTAGGGCACTTCTAATTTTGGCTAAAAAGGGGCATCTTACACCCCTTGAGCAGTGGCCTCTCCCGAATCCTCTTCCAGCTAAACACGATGCTACTTTGTACTACGCGTACCACCAGCAAACCGGTCACAGCACCGACAGTTGTTTTCGCTTTCGTCATGAAGTGCAAGATTTGATTGACGATAAGGTCATTCTCCCGCCTACCTTGGCCAAGTCAGTCACTACGGAGTTCTTGGATTTTGAGGATACTGCGAGTATGTGATTTGGGAGTGATCCACCTATGGGCGACCCGCGGCGTATTTTGGATATGGCATTTGGCACGCATTTTTTAGCATCTGTGATTGCTAGTTTTTGTAAATTCTGGCTTGGGTATCGAGTTGGTCTTTTGTTCTATTTTGAGTCTGTCTCATTGTCTTGAGTCTGTCTTTTTTGCTTAAGGGTCTGTCTTGTTATATCGAGTCAGTCCTGTTGTATAGAGGTCGGGTGATTCCGGGGGTGTTACCTCGAGCGTCACCATTTTGTTTCACATTTGTCTTTTCGTTTTGTTTTGAGTCTGTTCTTGCCAGGGAGCCAGTTGTGCCAACAGATTTTGAATGAAACAGCAGTGGTTTTTACGCTCTCGCGTTTGCTTCTGCCTTGTGCCAGTTATACCGGAAGTTCTGAATGAGATGGCAGTATTTAACTAATAACTCTATCTTTTCTGTGCCTTGAAGTCATTGTAATGACTTGAGTTTTTCAAAACTTTTTGAACACTGTGGTGAAAAACGAAGAGGAAGGAATTCCTCGGGTTTTGCAAAAATTTGATCAATTGAGAGAAAGAGAGGCGCGCTAAGCCCTTAATGAATGAAATCATGCTTGATAATGTGAGTACTGAGAAGGATCCTGGCTTGATCCGGATTGGTTCGGCACTATCTTCAGCGCGAGCGATTTGTCGCTTTCTTAAAAAATTTCAAAAACAAAATGCTTTGCGCAGTCCTGCGAAGACCTGTGTGGAATCGCTCTTGAGATTGTGCAGGTTAGGATCGCTCTCAGCCGCGAGACTCGACCCCTCACTTTCAAACCACGAACTTGAATTCAGAATGTTCAACGGTCAACCACAACGTAAGGCCTGTGTGGCCGGATCAGAAGCAGCCCTCGAACTAGGGGCAGGAAAGTCAGATCAAGAAGATCAGATATCAGGGCAAAAATGTCAAATGTGCTCGAAGAGCCGAAGATGGATCCTTTTGCAAATCAATACAATAGTCACTCTCCTAGATACGGATGGCTTCAAAACCCTAAAACCATTTGGCATGGACTTGTTACAATTTTACCCTTTGAGAGGCTCGCTGGGCCGAAAAGCCGGAAAGGCGACCCAGGCAAAAGTTTGAGCAAGGAAAAGAAGAAAAAGATCAAAAAAAAAAAGAAGAAGAAAATCAAAAATGCGAAGAACAAAAAAGAGAAAAAATGCAAAGAAAAGATGAAAAGAAATGAAAAGAATTGAAAAGAAAAAGAAAAACAAAGCTCGCAAGGTCGAAAACCCGCATCGGGCGCCTTGGCAAAAGTTAGAGCCTAAACAAAAGGTGAGGGTTAATACACAAGTGTACCTTACCCGGAACTATGTAAGGCTTGATTCCCATGTTTGGGATATGTAGGCAACTTCATTCTGAAGTCCAACCACAAACACTTCCAAATCAAGTGTGTCCATGTATTGGTTTTTGATGGTCCTCGCCTTCTCTATATCCGAGAGTTCGGTTGTGATCATTGCCATGAAGACTGATTACAATGCACTGCGGTGCCATTCAAACAAGGGGCAACTTTCTGTTGTCGTTCAAACAAGGGGCGACTTTCCGTTGCCATGCAGCTCTCTTCGAGCAAGGGACAATTTTCCTCCAGATCCGAGGTTGTGCATATCAAGAGTAGGTTCTATGCTTGTTGAGCATTGGCCGTTTGCAAAAATAGTTTTTGAGAATTTTTACTGAGGTTGACTAATTTTCTCGAAAATTTGCTCGATTTTTTTTTTTTCAAAAACTGGACCATATCTTGGACCCAAAAAGGAAAATTTTCAGTGCTTACAACCTGACTTGCATGATTTCAAATCAAAAATTGAACAAGCGTGTTAATCTAACTCTCATATTGGTCAAAATTGTTTTAGTAGAAAAACCAAAACAAAAAATGGTCAAAATGATGAACTAGGGGCACAATTGAGTCAAGTGTTCTGTTTTTTCCCCTTTGTCAAAATACTTGCCAGAAAGGGCATCATACTTGCCAAGAAGGGCACTCTACCTGCTAGAAAAGGGCACCACTGAAGCTAACCGCAAAAGGGCTAAAAGCTCTACCACCCTCCAAGCAGCGAGGTATCGAGCCAAGTGCGAAGCACGAACTGGAATGGGGTAAGATATTCCACTCCATCATCTGGATAGATCTAACCACGTACAAACTCCCCAGCAGAGCATCATCAACCGATGTCAATTGCAGATTTGCTACACACCCAATTGTAGCGCAGCCCCTCTATGGAAGAAACTTACTGTTGTGAACAAGAAGAATCTAGCGGAATGCTAGGGGCAAGACCCCGGAACTTCCTGTTTATCCATCAACCACTCAAGGGAGGGATTAAAAAAAAAATGAGAGATTGAAGAATAGAGAGATGTGCGCTGAGAGAAAAAGTGAGAACAGGGTTTTGAGAAAAAAAAAGAGCCTGAGGGCCAAGTGATGTGAGAATCACAAATGAGAAAAGGGTGGGAAATAATACCTGGTGAAACAGGCTCCCTGTGCACAATTTGAGTCTTGTATTTTGTTGTGTCTGTCTCGATTCTTATTTTGAGTCACTTCGAGTGTTGATAGATGTGTTTAGGTTGTTTACCTTTATTTTCCGTTGTTGGGTCGTCTTTGCTGTGTTCAGTTGTAGGCCAAATACCCGGTTGAGAACTCATTTTCTCAATTTCAAAAATGATTTGTTGTGTGCTCAGAGTGCTGTGCCATTCTCCACATTTGTGCAAAAAATGAATTTGTTCTTTTGAAAACTGTAGGGTTCAACCTAGGTCATGTGAGAACAGTAAAATCAGGATCTATCTGAAACTATACAGGTTCCGGACTGCAAAGCAAAAGAAAAGAGGGAAAATCGAAGCATCTGAGTGTGTTTCACCTTCAGCAAATTCCGTAATTGTACTCCGAATGTACCTCTTGAGGCCTTGTCACTACTCCGAAGTATGAGTGTATCTCGACCCCAAGTGTAAGCCTGCATCAAGTCAGAATGGCAATTAAAGCAGCAGCAGATGTTATCTCTCTCTAATATGAACAGGGTGTGCTCGTTTTTGAGCTGAATATATTGTGACCCCTCCGAGAGGTAAATCGGAGGTTGCGTTTGAATTGGTCTTGTTAAGGCTTGTATTCCCTTATTCGACATTTTGTTTCAAATATGCGTTGTCAAGCACATTCCAATTGCATTGTTATGCACCCACTTCACTAGCATTGTTATGCTCATTTGTTGCATTGAGTATGCACATCTATCTAGCATTGTTATGCTCATTACTTGCACTGTTATGCACCTTGTCACTTGTAATTGTCATTCTTCTCCTCGCGCGTGCGACGGGTTAGACCTCCTCTGGTTTAGAGTATTTGGAATACATTCCAATGTTTATACCTTTCTGAAACACCGGGATACGTCCCTATGTTTCTCTCTCTTTTCGAAACACCGGGATACGTCCCTACGTTTCTCTCTCTTTTTCAAAACACCGGGATACGTCTCTATGTTTCTCTCTCTTTTCGAAACACCGGGATACATCCCTACGTTTCTCTCTCTTTTTTGAAACACCGGGATACGTCCCTATGTTTCTCTCTCTTTTCGAAACACCGGGATACGTCCCTACGTTTCTCTCTATTTTTTGAAACACCGGGATACGTCCCTATGTTTCTCTCTCTTTTCGAAACACAGGGATACGTCCCTACATTTCTCTCTCTTTTTCGAAACACCGGGATACATCCCTACATTTCTCTCTCTTTTTTTGAAACACGGGGATACGTCCCTATGTTTCCCTCTTTTTTTGAAACACCGGGATACGTCCCTATGTTTCTCTCTCTTTTCGAAACACCGGGATACGTCCCTATGTTTCTCTCTCTTTTCGAAATACCGGGATATGTCCCTACGTTTCTCCTTTCCTTTCCGAAACACCGGGATACGTCCCTATGTTTCTCTTGCCTTTCTGAAATACTGGGATACATCCCTACATTTCTCCTTTCCTTTCCGAAACACCGGGATACGTCCCTATGTTTCTTTTGCCTTTCCGAAACACCGGGATACGTCCCTATGTGTCCCCTTCTGTCCCTAACCTTTGGGATACGTCCCTAACATCGGGATATGTCCCTAAACACCAGGATACGTCTCTATGTTTCTCTCTCCTTGGTTAAGAGTATTTGGAATACGTTCCAATGCTTATACCTTTCTCGACATTAATCGATACGCCCCTACGTTTCTCTTACTTCAAACACCGATACGCCCCTTACGCTTTATTTTTTTCAAACACTGGGATACGTCCCTCCGTTTCTCTTCCTTTCGAAACACTAGGATACGTCCCTACGTTTCTATTTCTTTTTGAAACACCGGGATACGTCCCTATGTTTCTCTTTCCTTCCTAAACACCGGGATATGTCCCTTTGTTTCTTTGCATGATCGTAAGTTATGTTCGGCTTCTTGCATTGTCAGTTGCATTTTGCCCCTGTCTGCGGGCACATCTCTTTGATTATATTGCCGGTTTGTCCAAGTCTTCGGTCTTGTCAAAAATGGGTCGTCTCTAGGCTTTGACAATCACTCTCGTCATTGTTATGACTTCTGAGTTCTGTCAAAGAGGGGCAACTGTAGACACCCCATTTTCGACCGTCCTCAAGACTTGGTTGTGCTTGTAGGTACACCCAATGGCTGGTTCGATTGCTTGCCCAGCATTCGACTGTCGCGGCGGGACGTCATTGGTTCAGGTTTCCCGAACCTTGTATCCTTTTTGTCTCATTTTTGGACCCTGACCTGGTCCTTTCAGGGTGGCCTCAGGTAACCGGGCCATGGCATGGCACCGCTGCCATGGCTTGGCCCCGCCGACCATCGTGAACACCGCCGCCATCAAGGGTAATCGCTGCCATTGCTGATGGCCGGCACCCCTCCTATTTCAGCTGGTTTCCGGGAAGATCTTTTGTACCAGTTGGATTCCTAATATCTGCCCTCCATACATGTGTATGGAGGGATCAAAGCCAAGAAAAGCTTGTTCAACAAGCTTAAGCTTTGCTTTGTTCTATATAAGGAAGGGTCCTCTTCCTTAGCCAGGCTTAGTTTTTGAAGGGCAAAGAGCTTCCTCTCTCTCTATATTGCTTGTGGTTAGAGCTTGGAAGTTGGATTTCTTTGCATTTTTGCACTATACCTCATAGCACAAGACCTCCATCATCCATTCCAGCAGCTTGAGGTTGTCTTCCAGAGATTAAGAGCTCCCAAACTTGGTCCAAAGGCTGTCAGAGATTGGTTCTACAAGGGTGAGTCCCATTTTCCCTCTTTTGTGCACTATTTTGATCTATATTCTAGCTCCTTGTGCTTGCATTTTCGGGCTCTGACCCCAACTGGAAATAGTCTTGTTTTGAGCTCTTTTTCATGTTTTATTAAGGGCCTTTCCCTATTTGAGGCTTCCTTCTTACCCTTTGTGTTTAAACCCTCTTTTAGGCCTATTTTTGCATAGTATTTTAGGCTTATTTGTGAGTAGTTTCAGACTTGGTTATAAACTGTAAAGTGGGTTTTTTTTTTCAGCCCCTCTTCAACATTGTTAAAGGGCTCTCCCCTGTTTGAGGCCAGCAGCTGCCACTTGTCTCTTTACCCCTCTTTTAGGCCCATTTCTTGCAAGCTAGTTTAGCCTCACTTATGTTTATTTTCGTGGCTTGATGTAAACTGCGAAATGATTTTTTTTGAGCCCCTCTTCAACTTTGTTGAGGGCTCCTTGCCATTTGAGGCCAGCTGCTGTCCCTTATCTCTTTTCCCCCTTTTAGGGTCATTTTTTGCATGATAGTTTAGCCTTATTTGTGATCACTTTTGAGACTTGTTATAAACTGAGAAAAGGCTTGTTTTGAAATCGTCTTCATGTTTTATTAAGGTTCCATTTTTGTTTGAGGTCACATTCTATCTTGTATGCTTGGTTGCCTCCTATTTTGGGCCTTACATCCTAGCCCTTATTGCATGCCTTATCTGACCTTCTAGCCACTGGAATCCAGTGGATTTCCAGTGGCCTTGATGCTATTTTGAGCCTCCAAATTAGAGGGGGGTGACCCCCTCTCACCTTGGCTTGTTTGATGGCCATCTTGGCCTTTCAAAGCGACCCCATCTTGCATGTTTCCTAGTCACATTCTAGGGTCAATTTGTTGAGTTTTGAGACTACCATATTTGATTTTCAGAGTTGTATATGCCATGCCACTTGTCTATCTTGTATGTGCCTAATAACTCCATGTATGGCCATCTAAAGGAGCTCATCATTTTTGCATACCATGGTTACATATCAGTGGTTATTTGGGCCTATTTTCACATGTTTTACTAACTGATTTTCGACGGTTTGGTGAAATTCCATGTGCATCATCCACTTGCCATGTAAACCATGTTTGCTAGTCAAAATCGCATGCTACTTTAGTCCATCTTGCTGGCACTTTTTGGCCTTACTTTAAACTAGAAAAGCCCATGTTTTAGGACTTCCTTGACTCTGTCTTCATGCTTCATGTTCAAATAATGCATGCTTTGTATAGCTGTAAGTCATTCCATGTGCCTAGTTTTGAATTTCGGGTCTTACCTCATGCATCGGGTGCCATGTTTTCATGATTCGGGTCTATTTAGCATCATATTTTAGTGCTGAAATTTGCATGTTTGCATACCATGTTCCATGCCTTACCATGCTTTGGTAGAGTGGCATTCGTGCCTTAGGTTCGGTCCTCGGTTTGCGTGCACACGTGCACGCATTTCGAGTGTCTTATTTCCATCTCATGGCCACTTATGTGAGTGTGGATGAGGTCCACTCGTGTTGGTGTAAGTCCATTATGCATTGTGTATGCCATTTCATTTCATAGCATTGTGTATGCTAGGTTGTAGGTTAGCGCATTGTGTATGCCATGTTACCTTGTGCATCGTGTATGCCATTTCATAGTATTGTGCATGTTAGGTTATATCTTAGTTGCATTCATGCAAGTCATGCATCTTGCATTGTGTTTGGGATAGGAGTTAGCCCGAGCACAGGAAACGAGGTACGTTTCGTACTCCGAGTGACGGAACGTGTCTCAATTCCCAGTCACCAACACTCCGGATTATCCATGATGGAGTCTTGGTCTTGTTGTGTTTATATGTGCATTCATTTCATATTAAGTCATGCAAATCGGCTCCTCGGCCATCATGCATCGATATGCGTGATTGGTGGCACGAGGATCGAGGCACGCATACATATGTGAAAATACATTGCTATGCCCCTTTCCTGCTCTCTGTTGCAGCAAATCAAAAATCAACAGTCTTCCGGAGCTTGGTGCGCTTTCCAAGAACAATTGCAAACATAGGCTAATTAGGGCATCGCAATGGATTTTCGCGCAAGGCAACTTGAACATACATCATTCGTCATCCGGATCAGAGTCGAGGCAATCCTTGGCTTGCATGCCAATTTATTGCCTTCCTAGTTAAAATTTGTTAATTAATTAGGGTTTTGTACTGTATTCGGACTGTAATTATTCATTTGGGACTGTATTATTCTTTCGGACCATCCGAGCGAGGGCATAATGTTGTAATAAGTGTGCATATGTGTGATGTATGTCTTCCAACCCCACGTCTTTCTCCCTTTTATTTACCAGCTTATGATGGTTAGATTAGGGCATATTTCAATTAGCATACAGTATGATAGCATGCGTGCATTCATTCATCTGTTTTGCATGCACCGGGCTCGGCGCATCATACTAACTGCATTTGTATTTCAATTTCAAGTTGAATACTTGTTATCTGTAGCATTTCATATGCAATGTTTAGAATAGCCGAGCCCGCTATAGTTGCATTATTGGATGTGTTGCATTAGGCATTTCTGTATAGTTAGGATCACGCATGGATTTCTAATTAGCTTCTATTTTGGTTTGGAGTACTCGGTGAGTTTTTATGCTTTAGCATCCTTCCATGCATGTGAATGACTGCCATGATAGCATGCTTACCATGAGGCTATATGCTTATGTGTTATAACTGCCTGAATGCCTGTGGGTGAAGGTTGCGTTGTTTGGATTGGGACAAATCATCAAACTGTGAGTTTTAAGCCCACTAGATAGTGGCAAAACCATGTTTTCTAAGCCCACCCGAGGGTGGCAGAATCTGCATTTTAAGCCTACTTGCGAGTAGCAAACCATCTTTCAAAAACAAACATGAAATGTTTTGTTCCAATTCGGGCGACTCGGTCTATACTTGTATGCTGTGTGCATCACATAGTAAATCTGGGCTAATAACCGGAATAAGAACACACAATGTTTTCAAAACTTGATATGATGGTTAGTAGAGGCCGATCTTTGATCGGGCGAGAGGGGGTGCTCATAGCTGACCTTCCCCAATCGTACCCAAGTTCCCGAGCCGAGGCAACTTTGGTGATGACGGACACGTGGCCTTTGGCACCGAGTCAGGGTTTCCTAAATTTCCCAAAAATAAAATATTTAGGTAGCGACTCTGTATTTGGCGAAGCAGTCCATGTTTGGCACTTCTTTCTAAAAAAACTGTTTTTCTCAAAATGATTTGCCGGATTTGGACTCTTTGGTTCAGATTAAGAACCGTGACATTTGAGTCCTGAACTGTAGTAACCCCAAAAAGAACAGAACGGGACTCATCCTCTCGGGGCGTTCGGGGACGTCTACACGCGTACCAGGCTTTGAGATCTTCTTTGACCTACAATTATCCAGGGATGACGCGTCAAGAGCGCATGCACTCCATCACCGAGGTTGAGCAAGAAGGCAGTGGACTCCGAGGGCGCTGAAATTGAAATGGGGGTAGCACTGGCATGTCTACTTTCAGATCCTCCGATCGACCGTAAGTGCTTAGGGGATAACTTCTCGGTTTCCATGATTAGGGATGAAATGGCTGCGAGCTTACCAGCAACTATTTTGGATGCATCTATCGCACCCTCTCTCGCTTGGCAATACGAGGAGGGATTTTTGTCCAGCAGTACCGGGTCAGGTAGTGAGCCGGAATCTGATTCCACTGAATCTTGTGAGTCGGAATCAGGTTCCAGCTTGACTGAGTCTAAGTTTGGTAATCCTGGGGATGATAACCCGGATGCCACAGTCTTGTCCAGGTCATCTTTTTCTTTCTCATTTGAGTCTGTTGTAACCGAGGAATCGGACGATTTGGATGTGCTTAATGAGAATCAAATAGCTGTGGTTTCTGAGTAGTTTTCTGTGCCCTTGATTTATTGCATAAACTCAGACTTTCAAAATTTTGACGAAAACGACGAGGAAGAAATTCCTCCAGTTTTGCAATGCTTAATTGAGCAAGACCAGGAGGGATTTGTTAAACCCCTAATGGATGAAATCACTAACGTGAATATTGGTACTGAGGAGGACCCGCGGCTAGTCTAGATCGGGTCCACGTTGTCTTCGGAGGAATGCGAGCGCTTAGTCGCTTTATTAAAAGATTTCAAAGATGTTTTCGCGTGGTCCTACGAAGACATGCCTGGGATCGATCCTGAGATTGTACAGCACCAGATCCCTCTTGACCCCAAGGCCCGACCCGTCAACAGAAGCTCAGGAGGATCCGCCCGGACTAGGCCCTTAAAATTAAGGAAGAGGTCACCAAGCAAATCGACGCAGGCTTCCTGCTGGTATCCGAATATCCAACTTGGTTGGCCAACATCGTTCCAATGCTGAAGAAGGATAGCAGAATCCGGGTATGCGTGGATTTCGGGGATTTGAACAGAGCTAGTCCGAAGGATGACTTCCCCTTGCCACATATTGACGAGCTAGTGGACTTCACAGCAAGGCATGCTTTGCTTTCATTCAGGGATGGCTTCTCAGGGTACAATCAGATAGTGATGGCACCTGAAGACCGGGAAAAGACTGCATTCACCACCCCGTGGGGGACATACTGCTACAGAGTAATGCCGTTTGGGTTGAAGAATGCTGGAGCTACTTATCAACGGGCCGCGACCACGATATTGCACGATATGATCCACAAAGAGGTTGAGGTGTACGTGGATGATATGATTGTCAAGTCCAAAGAAAGGGAGGGCCACTACATCGCCTTGCAAAAGTTCTTTCAAAGGATCAGAGAATTTCGGTTGCGGCTTAATCCTCAGAAGTGTACATTCGGTGTTATAGCGGGAAAAATGCTCGGGTTTCTGATTACACAGAGAGGTATCGAAGTCGACCCTTCCAAAATCAAGGCCATCCTAGAAATGCCCCCACCAAGGACTGAAAAGGAGGTGCGAGGCTTTCTGGGTAAAGTGCAATTCATAAGACGGTTTATCTCAAAATTAACCTTGACTTGTGAACCACTTTTTGGTCTCTTGAAGAAAGGAAAGAAATTCCAATGGGACGGCCGATGCCAAGCTGCTTTTGAACAGATCAAGGAATACTTACAGAACCCGCCCGTGTTGTCACCGCCAGAGCTGGGAAAACCGTTGATATTGTACCTTTCAGTGACTGAGACTACGATGGGCTGTATGCTCGCACAAGAATCAGAAGACAAGGTGGAGAAAGCCATCTACTATCTAAGCAAGAAGATGCTAGAATATGAGACTCGCTACACACCTTTGGAGAAGGCTTGCTTAGCTTTGGTATGGGCTACCAGGAAGCTGCGGCACTACCTGTTAGCTCACTCCGTAATGTTGGTTTCACGACTCGATCCCATCAAATATCTTTTCGAGAAACCAGCACATACGAGTAGGCTAGCTTGTTGGTTGCTATTGCTCTCCGAATTCGATCTGAAGTATGTAACGTGCAAGTCAGTCAAGGAAAGAGCAGTAGCAGAATTCTTAGCCAACCATCCAGTGGAAGGGGGTGAAGCAGTCGAGTACTTATTCCCAGATGAGGCCATTTTGCACATTGACGATGAAACTTGGACGATGTACTTTGATGGAGCGTCAAATCAATATGGGTATGGGATAGGAGTGTTGCTGATAGCAACTGAGAAGTCCCGTATCCCTCTAGCCTTCAAACTCTGATTCAAAGTCTCGAACAACGAAGCAGAATATGAGGCATGCATTACTGGTCTAGAAGCAGCCCTGGAACTAGGGGTAAGATGGTTGGATGTCATCCGGGACTCGAATCTTGTTGTGTCTCAAGCAAAAGGAGACTGGAAAGTCAAAGAAGAAAAGATGATGATGTACCAGACCTTGGATTTGTTAATTCCTCAGCTCGAAAAGCTAAACTTTGCTCATCTACTAAGAGAGAACAACAGGTTCGCAGATTCTTTATCAACTCTATCTTCCATGATAGACATCCCATTCGGAGTCCGGATGCGTCCAGTCATCATTGACCAGAAATTTGCGCCAGCCTACAAGTCTATTGCTGCTATAGATGAAATTCAGGACGAAAACCCTTAGTACCACAACATTTGGAATTTCTTGGAGAAGGAAGCATACCCGCCAGGGGTAAATGCCAAGGATAAAAGGGCAATCAGAAGAATGGCTGTTCAGTTCATCATCTGTGGGGGTAAGCTGTATAAGAGAGGCCATCTGGAAATGCATAAGCTGTGTGTCGATGCCGAAGAATCAAAGCGTCTAATGGAAGCCATCCATGGAGGGGAATGCAGTGCGCACATGAATGGAGTAATGCTAGCACGGAAGATCCTCAGACAGGGTTACTACTAGTCCACCATGGAGGAGGACTGTATCGGTTTTGTTCGGCGATGCCACAAATGTCAAATTCATGCAAATCGCATCAACATTCCGCCGTCAAAGCTGTACAATATGACTTCGCCATGGCCATTTTCAGTCTGGGGAATTGATGTGATCGAGGCTATCACTCCGAAGGGGTCGAATGGGCATGAGTTCATACTAGTTGCGATAGATTATTTCACGAAGTGGGTCGAGGCCCAATCTTATGCGATGTTGAAGGCCTCGCATGTTGCAAAGTTTATCAAAAACAACATCATCTATCGCTACGGAGTCCTAAACAAGATAATTTCAGATAACGGTTCGCACTTCAAGAAGGAAGTGATTGACTTGTTGGAGAAATACAACGTGGCTTTTCATAAGTCATCTACCTGTCGGCCGCAAACCAACGGAGCGATTGAGGCCACCAACAAGAACATCAAACGCATACTGCAGAAGATGGTGGAAACCTCACGGATCGGCGGATAAGCCGCCGCTTGCTTCAGGCTACCGGACTTCAATCAACTTCTATCGCGACTCAGATTCACTGGTTTATGGGATGGAGGCCGTTCTACCTATCGAGATTGAGGTTCCGTCATTGCGAGTATTGACTGAGTGTCAAATAGCCGAAGCAGATTGGCAGCAGAGCAGGTTTGAGGAACTCATGCTCTTTGATGAGAGAAGACTGAAGGCACTGTACCATGTTCAAGGTTACCAGCGCAGAATTGCCTGGCCTTTCAACAAGAAAGTTAAGTCTAGGAATCTAAAGGAAGGAGATTTGGTAGGACAACTGAGCTCCCATCCACGACCCAAGGGGCAAGTTCAGACCTAATTGGACTGGTCCCTACATCATTAAGTCTATCTGGTCAGGTGGAGCTGTGGTTCTGATGGATCTAGATGGCTTAGAGTTCTCACAACCAATCAATATAGACAAGTTGAAGAAATATTACCCCTTGAGAGGCTCGCTAGGCCGAAAACCCGAAAGGGCGACCTAGGCAAAACTCAGAGCACGAAAAATTTGAAATTACAAAAACTAAGCTCGCAAGGTTGAAAACCCGTAAAGGGCGGCCTTGGCAAAAGTTGGAGCGTAAAAGGAGAGTGAAAATACCCGAGTGAACCCGAGCCTGAACTATGTAAGGCTTGATTCCCATCTTTGGGATACGTAGGCAACTTCATCCTGAAGTTCAGCCATAAACTTTTCCCCGATCAACTTTGTCCATTTTGATCATCTCAGTCATCTTTGTCCATCAGCATTCATCGTGATCTTCGGTGCAGTGCTTTTCAGACTAGGGGCAACTTTCTGTTGCCATGAAGTGCCGCGGTGTTATTCAGACTAGGGACAACTTTCTAGTTGCAGGAATCCGGGGTTGTGCATCTCAGTGACAAATCTCAGGCGTGTCCAGTTCTGATCCATATCGAAAATGATTTTGAAAATTTTTAATAAAAGTTGACTTTGTTCAAATTAATCTTTTTACAACTCAGACCATTTTTGGAGCAAAGCGGAAAATTTTCAGTACCCACAACCTTCAATTTCATTGATTTCAAAACAGAGTTCTCCTGCTCTTGCATACAAATTGAAATTGCTTTTTATTACATTTGTAAAGAAAACTTGAAAGTACTGGTAAAGCAATAAATTCGGGGCATAGATAAGTCAGGTGTCCCTGCGCCCCCTCCCAGAGCTGGTCGAAGCCTCTGACGCCAAGCTGGGTCTAATCTGCGCCTCTTCATTGAGCCAATTCAAGCACTCGTCAGTCAAACTGCAACTGAAAGTGGGAGGGGGGGCCAGGAGCTCTCTAGTCCTCTATGCTGTGGCATACCGGGCAAGCTGTGCGCCTCGAACCGGGAATGTGGCAGGATACTCTATCCCCTCTGGCGGGCAAGTTTGGTCATGACCAAACTGGCGCAGGAATTGGAATGGAAAGTAGAACACACAGTGGGTCAGACCAATCAACTGGATCCCGGTCTGCCGGGACATGCTATAGCTCATTGCCGGGAGATTGAGCCAGGGATAGCGCCAAGCAATGTGATCTGCAGATAAATTGCACATCCAGTCAAACCACCACTCCTCATCAGGGGCATCGACTAGGCGTTGTCGAAAGAAGTAGCCGCGAGTTGAATAGGCTGGGCAAGAGTCCACAACCTACAATTTATCCATCAACCATACCTGGGGAGGGATGAAAAATGAGAGAATAAAGAATAGAGAGATGTGCGATGAGAGAAAAGTAAGACAAGGGTTTTGTGAGAAAAATCGAGCCCGAGGGCCGAGTGATGTGAGCAATATATATGTGAGATTGGGTGGGAAACATTACCTGCAGCAGTAGTGGGCTTCCCGCGAATCTGGTCGTCTCCCGGCGATAGAAGGCATCTAAGCCCATCACTGTCCCGGCCAAAGTCACGGCAATGCAGCTCTTTCCTTCCTTCAAGCCTTGCGCAACTTCAATCAGATGGATGCTAGATCCACCAAAGCCTGGGGCAAGCAGAAAGTGAGATAGCATGCACAAGCAGAGCGCATGTTGCCGAAAACCTTGCCAATGATGGTTACCACGGTCACCAGCGTCAGAAAAGCGATGAATCAGGCCAAGGATGTCCAGTTCCCCGTTACAGATCAGAGATCAAGCATCATGCATGGTGAGTCCACATATCTGTCCTAAAGCTTGGGCGTGACCGAATCGAAACTAAGGCAAAATTTCTTCATTGCGGTTGGATTCCATCAAAACTTGAAAATCTTCGAAAGTCGGACATACCTCTTGCCCGTCGAAGCTAAAGACATGTGTTACAGGGTTCCAAAACCTCGCCGTAGCATGAAGGAAGGAAAGGTGCAGCGGAGTACGGCTCAGCGTGAATAGTGCATTCAAGCCGAAACCCCGGAAGTTCAACTTTTTCGAGCCATCTAGAGAAGTGATCCAAGCTGTGAGATTTTCGACGAGAAACGCCTCCATTTTGGTGCAAAACTGAGATGAAATGAATCAACCACGAGGCTAGAGCTTTTAAAGAGGATAAGACACAGTTCGGGGGACACGTGTCAAAAATTTGGTGGTGGCTGGGCTAGGTGGCCGGCTGTAGATACCCCATTTTTGACCGACCTTAAGACTCAGACGTCACCGATTGAGCGCTTGGTGATGTTGCATATCGTGCTCGCTCAGAAGTTTCAGAGTCTCGGCCGTGAGCCTTGCCTCCGAACTTCCGGGCTTTTCTGTGCCTTGCCTCGGTTTGCGAACCAAGCTCGGTTTTCTCTGTTTCTCTTCCCAAAGGGAGGGAGATGTCTCGTAGACCATCTCTCGGTGGCCATGGGCTACATTTCGTGGCTGTAGGCCATTTTGCCCATTTCGGAGCCCGGTTCCCGGTTTTCGGAGCCGTCAGGCCGTGTGCCTCGGTTCGGGACCGCCTAACTACCTCCGTTTGCTCCAGTTTCTGGCATGCATCTTATTTTCTCCCTTTTAAGGGACACTGTGGTCTCGGACCAACTTTGTGGTCGAATACCACTCCCGGTGCCTAACAGTCAGTTTTCGGAGCCTCAGACTGCGCGTTTCGGCCCCCGAACCTTCATTTTGCATCGGTTTTTGTTCATTTTTGGCAGGTACCTCTATTTCATCACCAGGAAGGCCGTAGAAGGGTGGGAGGCCAGTAATTGTTCCAGCAACCAGTTATATTCCATTATCGCCCTCCGACGCCCGTTTTTCTCATTTCAAAGTCAATGTTGACCACCCTAGGGCCACTTTCCTCAACCCTAAACCCCATATTTGTGATGTACATATCTGGGAGGCCACCAATATGTGGTGGCCGGCCAGTAATTCCGTTTGACCCTTTTGAACCCCTTTGAAAAGTGGGTTGTTCTTTCTCCTGGTTCACAGTTGCCAATTTTCAACCACAGGGTTGTGTTGAGGACACATGGGAGGCCACCAATATGTGGTGGCTGGCCACTAATTCAATTTGACCCTTTTGACCCTTGGCCGACCGGCCATGGAGGGGTGGCCAGCCGGCCACCTGCAGCTCCAATAGTTGGCCGGCCAGCTTCCTCAGGGTGAGTACATTACAGCTGTGCATTGTTTTTCCCTCCAAAACCTGTATCCGGAGGGAACTTTTTTGGAGGGAAACTTGATACAATTTCCCTCCCCTTTTTCCCTCCTTTTCTCCCTCTCATTTGTCTAGATAACCAGCTGCAAAAACCTGGTTTTAGGGTTACAAAAAATCCCTAAGAGCTTGGCATACACATCTCCCTCTTCCTCTTTTCCAAACCCTCAAAATCTTCCAAGTTCTACACCCTTTCTTTATCACCACCTAGCACCACCACCACTACTCCATTTCCAGCAGCTTGGGGAGTTTTTCAGAGGGTAGGAGGCGGCATTTCTCAAGCCAAAAGGGAGCCAAGGATTGGTCTACAAGGGTAAGTTTATCTCTCCCTCTTTTGAGCTCATTTTTGCCCCATTTCTTAGCCCTCTTTGCTTGCTGTTTTGAGCTCCGAACAAAACTGAAAATGTCATTTTTTTGAGCTCATTTTCTTGTTTCATTAAGGGCTCAACACTTTTTGGGCCCCCCATGTTGCACTTGTTTCAATATCCCTTTGAATGCCATTATTTTGCATAGTATTTTTGGCTTATGTGTGATCTGTTTTGGAGCCTTATGTGAACTGTAAATAGGCCTATTTTGAGCCCTTCTTCAACATTTAAGAAGGGCTCAAGACTGTTGGGGACCTCCATGTATCACTTGTCATTGTACCCCTCTTTGGTCCCCATTTTTGCATGATTTATTAGCTTATTAAGATTTTGTTTTTGGACCTTGGTCTGAACTGAAAATGGCCCTATTTTGATCTCCTCTACATGTTTCATCAAGGGTCCATGGCTGTTTGAGACATCCTTTTTGTACTTCACGTTATAGCTATCTTATGGCCTTAATCTTGCATTGCATTTTGAGCATGTTTGTATACTGATTTGGGCTTGATCATCTACTGTAAAATGACGTATTTTGGGACCCTCTTCAACATTGTTGAAGGTCCCTAACTTTTTTGAGACCCCCATATATCAGTTACTTCTTTGCTCTTTGTTGGCCCATTTGTTGCATGAATTGTTTGCCATACTTGTATCTGTTTTTGGGGCTTGTCATCTACTGAAAAACATCATATCTTTTTCCCATCTTCAATGTTGTAGAAGGCCCCTTTCCTGTTTGGGACCATCATTTGTGACTTGCTCCATCACCCCGCTTGCGGGCCCATTTTTGCATGCTAATTTAGTCCCACTTGTGCTCACTATTTGGCCATGCTTTAAACTGTAAAAATACTTTTTTTTGGGATGCCTTGCTTCTTCCTTTACACTTCATGTACAAATTATGCATGCTTTGTATAGCTGTAAGCCATTTCATGTACCTAGTTTTGCATTTCGGGAGAGATTCCATGCATCGGGTGTCATTTCGCTTTGTTTCGGGCATTTTTTGCCCCACATTTTGCTACTGATTTTTTCATGTTTGCATATCATATTCCATGTCTTTGCCATGTCTCATTAGAGTGGCATTTCGGTGCCTGAGGGTCGGTTCTCGGTTTGCGTGCACGCATGTACGCATCTCGAGTTGTCTCGTTTTCATCTAATAGCCTCCTATATGAGTGTGGACGAGGTCCACTTGTGTTGGTGTAAGCCCATATTGCATTGTGTATGCCATTTCGTTCCATAGCATTGTGTATGCTAGGTTGTATATTAGCGCATTGTGTATGCCATGTTTCCTCCTGCATTGTGTATGCCATTTCATAGCCTTTTGCATGTTAGGTTGTATCTTAGTTGCATTTCATGCATATCCTGCATATTGCATCGTGTTTGGGATAGGAGTTAGCCCGGGCACGAGAAACGAGGTACGTTTCGTACTCCGAGTGACGGAACGTGTCTCAATTTCCCAGTCACCGACACTCTGGATTATCCATGATGCAGTTAGGTTTTGTTGTATTTTCATATGCATTCATTTCATATTAAGTTGTGCAATTTGAATCCTCGGCCATTATGCATCGAGATACGTGATTGGTGGCACGAGGATCGAGATATGCATACATCTGTGAAAATACATTGCCATGCCCCTTTCCTGCTCTCTGTTGTAGCAAAATGAAGAATCAGCAACTTCTCAGAGCTTGGTACGCATTTCAAGAACAGATGCAAACAGAGGCTAATTGGGGCATCGTCATGGATTTTCGCACAAAGGCAACCCGAACATGCATCATTCATCACCCGGAGCGGAATCAAAGCCCACGGCTTGCATGCGCTTTTTCTGACTTTCTTAGTTAATTTGTTAATTAATTAGGAATTTGTACATTATTTGGACTGTATTATTCGAACTGTACTATTCTTTTATTCGGGACTGTATATTTATTCGGACCCTCTGTGCGAGGGCAAAATTGTAATAAGTATGGGTGAGTGTGATGTATGTCTTCCAACCCCACATCTTTCTTCCCTTTTATTTACCTGCTTATGATGGTTAGATTAGGGTATATTTCAATTAGCATACAGTATGATAGCATGTTTGCATTCATTCATCTGTTTTACATGCACCGGGCTCGGCGCATCATACTAACTGCATTTGTATTTCAATTCCAAGTTAAATACATGATAGCTGTAGCATTCCATATGCCATGTTTAGGATAGCCGAGCCTGCTATAGTTGCATTTTTGCATGTGTTGCATTAGGCAATCCTGTATATTTAGGATCATGCATGATTTCTAATGAGTTTCTGTTTTGGCTTGGAGTACTCGGTGAGTTTTATGCTTTAGCATCCTTGCATGCGTGTGAGTGACTGCCATGATAGCATGCTTACCATGAGGCTATTTGCTTATATGATATAACTGCTTGAATGCCTGTGGGTGGAGGTTGGGTTATTTAGATTGGAACAATTCATCAAATGTTTGTTTTAAAGCCCACTAGATAGTGGCAAAATCATGTTTTCTTAAGTCCACCCGAGAGTGGCAAATCCACGTCTTAGCCTATCTGCGGGTAGCACCATCAAACCATTTTCAAACAAACAAACATGAAATATTTTGTTCCAATTCAGGCGACTCAGTCTATACTTGTATGCTGTGCGCATCACATAGTAACCTAGGCTAATAACTGGAATAAGAACGTACAATGTTTTCAAAATCAGATATCATGGTTAGTAGAGGTCGGTCTTTGACCGGGCGGGCGAGGGTGCTCACGAAGTGACCTTCCCCAATCGTACCCAAGTTCCCGAGCCGAGGTAACTTTGGTGGTGACGGACACGTGGCCTTTGGCACTGAGTCGGGGTTTTCTAAATTTCCTATTAAAAAACATTTAGGTGGCGACTCTGTATCTGGCAAAGCAGTCCATGTTTGGCACTTCTTTTCAAAAAATTCTATTTTCAAAATCGATTTGCCGGATTTGGACTCTTTGGTTCAAGATTAAGAGCCGTGACATTTGAGTCCTTGAACTGTAGTGACCCCAATATAAACGGAACGGGACTTAACCCTCCCGGGGCGTTCGGGGATGTCTACACAGGCCGGCCACCCTTTCTGGCAGGCCGGCCACCCCTCTTCCCTCAAATGCAAAAAACTGGTCGCCCAGCCCCCAAAGGTGGCCGGCCATGCTCCCAAGTGTGTTTTTGCTACTGTTTTACCGTCTAGAAGGAAGTTCCAAGCATTTCCATGCATTGGGAGTGTCGAAGGCCTCCATTTCCCTCAGTTTCGGATGTGTTCCGTCACCCAGATCGTCCGAAATGCACTTTGTTCATAGAATTGTTGTTAGGTCTTATCGAGTTGTTGTCTTGCTTATCGAGTTGTTGTTTTCTTATCGAGTTGTTATTTTGCTTATCGAGTTGCTAAGTTTGTCGAGCTGTCAAGTCGTGTACATTGAGTTGTTACTTTTTGTTTAAACCGATTGTGTTGTGTTTTGCCTATTTTGTTGTCAACATTGTTGTGTTTTGCTTATCGAGTTGTAAACTTTCTAAGATTCTGTTATGGTCTTGGTGAGTTAATTTGTTTAGTTTGTTGTGTTGGTTCACTACTTGACTTGGCAAATGCACAATGCATATATCCATTCAATCTCATTTCGGTACAAAAAGATGCGATGCGATGCTAAGAACACAAAATACAACACTTTTTCAAAAGCTGTTTCATTCCATCATCATTCCTTTATTTACAATGAGGGTGCAAGTTTTACAGAAAATAAAACTGCCTAACAATATACAATGTGCTATAACTACTAGTAAAAAAGTAAATAAAACAGGAAACAGCTGCATCAATGCTCTTAAGAGCAAAAATAAGAGGCCCTCTTCATCCTCTTCTACGAAGCAGCCTCTGCGCCACCGGCACCATCCGAGTCGGAGCTGTCACTCTCAGGATCCTCCTCGGCCTCACCCTCCTCGGCCTCACCTTCACTCCCGGAACCAGGGTCAGAACCCTCCTCCCTGTCAGCAGATGTATCTGACTGACGATCGGCAACCCCCTCCTCCTCACTGGCCTCCTCCTGAATGATGTGTGCTCTGCGTCTGTGAGACGGCTCTCCTCTCCCATCCCCTCGAGAAGGCCTAGATGGCCCAGTTCCTCGGGAAGGCCTGGATGGCCCGGCCTGTGACTGAGCATACACCGGAGGCATCTGAAAATGAAAAATGTAGTTTGAATACATCAGCCAAAACATGTATATCAGATACAGATGCAAGCAAACTACAACTACACAGAGTGGATGTATGCAGGAATAATGCATGAATGTGGTGTGTGTCAGATGTGCTCTACACAGGCAGCCTATCAATGGAGTAAAATGTTCAAAATCAGCATGTTATCAGAAGTACGATGCCAGAAAACTAAAGGGTACCTGGAAACCCATGATGGACAACTGCGCCTCTCTCCGCAGAACCATCCCCTCAAGTGAGGCTACCATCTTGAGCACCTCATCCATGTACTCGACAAGAGGCTGCAGATGCAAAGGCAAGAGTATCAGTAAAGGAATAAATGTCCAAGTATCTGAGTAATTAATCAAAAGCTGTAAAGCATACCGGGGGTCAGTCGGGGTCTCTGACATATCGATGGCCAGGCATCGGAGGCTCTATCGGGATCGAAATCGGAGAGGTAGTCCCGTATTGCCACCCCATCAACTCAGTCGGCATATCCGGCCATCCCAAGATGAGGATAAGTTGGAGGAATCGGGGGAACCAATCTACCCCCACCCCTAGATGTACGAGCCCTGCTAGTGGAAGGGGCATCTGTAGTCCGAGCCCGGTTCGATGATGGCATACCAGCAGACCTCATCGTCGGAGCACGAACCCCCGTCAGTGAAGGTATCAGATATGTGTGACGATAAGTCGCGTAATCCCCTTGCTCCAGATGAAGAAGTGCATCAGTGCCCAACCTGGCGTCAATCACACCCTGGGTCGGGAGCTTATCAGCTGTTCGCATGTCGGTTGGGGGTGCTAAAGGAGGGTCCTGAGAGGCGTAGCCCCACACCTGGCGCAAGAAGCTATCACCCAAAAACTAGGCCCTACCAATCGCCCTCAAGGTAATCCTATACCGAGGTATCCTCCCAAGAAACCTAATCGGAGATCTCTACCAAAAGGCGCCCAGGGCTGCCATGTGATCTGCGGATAATCAATGCATAAGCTGATCAGAGATTGTAAAAGTGTAAGATTGGAAACATGAAGAACTGAGAGTTCTGAAATACCTCCGATGACCGTGATCAGGTCAAAATATCGCCAGAATAGGAAGAGACTCGAGGTCTCGGCAGATCGACCTTCAAATACGAGTGAGTACGGGATCGTGAGGGGCACCTCCACTAAAAGCTCTGGGGCTAGCACCGGGAAGTATGCGTAGACCCACAATCAGAAGAAACAGAGCAAGAGCTATCGAATCTGACGAATCTTGAATGCAGAATGTAAATACAATATGCTGAGAGCGAGGTGCAAAGTACAGAATGTAAAGTGCGCCGTGTGTGCAATGTACAAATAATGAGAAGTAGAAATGTAAAGGGTAGAAAGTACCTCCCAGGCTCTCCAATACCCGCCAAGTATGTTCCCCCGTCCGCGAGAAGTCGCGCTCATATAACAGTAGAGAGTGGCCAGGCTGGCACCGCCCTAATCATACTGGCTAACCTGTGATAGGTCCACCAGGGCACTCAACAGATAAAGCCCAATTGTGTTCCCCCTATTGGCGAACAGAGTGGTGCCAAAGAGGAACATCAAGAATCCGCGAGTATACTGTGCCACCTCCTCGGGAGTCTCAGGCTCCATCTCCACCCTCCTGAAGTGGGAAGAGAACCAAGTGTATCGGACTCTACCTGAAGATCTATCCACTGGCGGGCGAGCTCCCAATAAATATGTCCAGGCAGCCTCTCACTCGCCCATGTCCTCATCATATCGGATGGCCCAACCTCCCACATCGAGGCCCGTCAGTACGGCAAAGTCAAACGGGGTCATGGTCAGGTCCTCAGTGGCAGAGAAATGAAAGGAGTTGGTGGTGTCCCACCATCTCTCTACCAAAGCACCCATCAGAGTCCTGCTAGCGGGGCAGCGAGAGATCCCAGTGCAGAAGGTCCCGAACCATGCCACATCAACCAAATCTCGGACAGCCTCCGGGAGCTCGGCGTACCACTCTCTCGCTGTGACAGAGCCATATCCCCGCACAGCACGGGAAGTCACATGCATTCAGGATGAACACAGGTATTCAGTTTTAGAATGAGATGAATAAGCTGTGTGCAAATGAAATGAATAAGCTATGTGCAAATGAAATGAATAAGCTGCGTGCAAATGAAATGTATGAGCTGTGTGCAAAATTGAATCAGATACAGAAACTGGGCTACGTGTTCAGAAAATTCAAAATTTGGGCTGCGTGTTCGACATTCAGAGTTTGGGCTGCGTTTTCTACTCTCGATCGGTGTGTGCTGTGTGTTCACATCAACAATGGGCTGTGTGTTTAGAGAATCAGAGTTTGGGCTGCGTGTTCTACTCTCGATCGGTGTATGCTGTGTGTTCACATCAACAATGGGCAGTGTGTTCAGCGAATCAGAGTTTGGGCTGCGTGTTCTACTCTCGATCAGTGTGTGCTGCATGTTCACCTCAACAATGGGCTGTGTGTTCAGAAAATCAGAGTTTGGGCTGCGTGTTCTACTCTCAATCAGTGTGTGCTGCATGTTCACCTCAACAATGGGCTGTGTGTTCAAAAAATCAGAGTTTGGGCTGCGTGTTCTACCCTCAATCGGTGTGTGCTGCGTGTTCACCTCGACAATGGGCTGTGTGTTCAGAAAATCAGAGTTTGGGCTGCGTGTTCTACCCTCAATCGGTGTGTGTTGCGTGTTCACATCAACAATGTGCTGTGTGTTCAGAAAATCAGAGTCTGGGTTGCGTGTTCTACTCTCGATCAGTGTGTGCTGCGTGTTCACTTCAACAATGGGCTGTGTGTTCAGAAAATCAGAGTTTGGGCTGCGTGTTCTACTCTCAATCAGTGTGTGCTGTGAGTTCACCTCAACAATGGGCTGTGTGTTCAGAAAATTAGAGTTTAGGCTGCGTGTTCTACTCTCAATCAGTGTGTGTCGTGTGTTCACGATTAATTTATGGATTGCATGTTCATAAATTCAGAGTGATTGAACTATGTGTTCGAGATGCAAATAGAATATGGTGTCATAGACTAAGCATTCCAAACAAGCTGTGTACTCAAATGAGCCGATGAACACAGCGAAAGTACGAAATGCACTGAAAATGCAAAGTACATTGCAGAAAATGTAAAGGCAAAGTAAAATACCTCTCGTGCCAGATAGGAGAGGTAAGACTCCGGCTCTCGCAAAAGCAGATCCCCGGACGCCTGATCATCAGAATTAGTAAAATGGTAGAAAACAGCCTGCGGAAGGACATGCACCTGAGGGGCGTACCTCTCCGGAATGAACTGTCGAACCCTCGGAGGCAAGGCCATAATATCGGGATCCCGCCCGGCACTTGGAGGACCTCCGCCATGAGGAAGATGACCGGCCATTTCAAGAAATCTGCAAAAAGGAGCAAAAACGAGCAAAATGAGCCAAAATTGGAAAAAGTCAACAAAAGTCAACTCTCGGGAAATGAAAAAGTCAACAAAAATCAACTCCCGAGAAAATCATCCAAATGTTGAGACAAACTCACCTCAAGTGGCGAAAATGAGAAAAGAAGCTCCGAAATCAAAATTTAATCGATCCAAAGTGACGAAAACTGAAAAATTTCGCGAAAACAACTTGCGTGGGGCATTGGAAAACGCATATAGAGCGCAGATCTGAGAGAGAAAATGGTTTGGGAAGGTAGAGAAGATTTTTTCGGAGCTGCACTTGTGAGCACAAAGTGTTTGGATGAGTATATTTAAAGAAAAGAGAGTAAAAAGACAAAATTGCCCCGAATCTGGGCTAGGTGGCCGGCCGGCCACCTTTTCTGGCAGGCCGGCCACCCCTCTCTCTCAAAACTAGCCGGTGGCCTCCCCCTTGGAATAAAAGTGGCCGGTGGTGTTCCCAAGATGTCCTCTAAGCTCTCTGCAAATTTTGGTGATGATTGGAGTCCCCGAGACCTGAAAAAGTACAAGAGAAGTGCACTTTCCGTCGCGAAATCACTCCGCCGGAACTTCAACTTGAACTTTCGATGTGTGTCTTATCATTACTCATCAAAGGCAAGGTGTATCCTTTTTGAATGTGTTGTGACCCTTCTGGGGAGTGAATCAGAGGTTGCGATCGAGTCGCCCTCGCCGAAACGCGCATTTCTCCGCTCGTTGTTTTGTGACAAACATGCATCCTAGTTTACACTTGTTCTGCATTGTTATGCACATCACTTGCATTCTCATGCATATACTTGCATTGTTATGCATGTTTCCTTGGTATTACCATGCCCCCGTGCTTAACTTGCATTATCACGCGCGTTTCTTCTCGCATTGCGATGCACTCACCCATCGACATCACGGTTGTCGGCATTTCGATATCACATTGAACATATGTTGCTAAACATGTTGTGCTTGTTGAGTTTCTTTCTTTTTCAGGCACAATATTGTATGTACGGTTCATTTGAGGCTGGTGCAGCCAGACGAATCGCGCAGGTATTGTATCTTCTTCGTGTGAGACGTGGCGAGAATTGAATAATTCTCCGCATTCTTAACTGCATGAAATGTAGTTGTTACTTTGCATTCTTGCTTAAAACTGTTACATATATTTGCGAATACTTGCTTCATTATAGCTTGCTGCATTTATATGATCATTGAGTTACATCCGGCTTTGTGCATATCGCTTTGCATTTTGCCCCCCTGCCTGCGGGCACGTTTCTCGGTTTATCTTGTATTTTTGTCTAAATCTTCGGCCTTGTCAAAAATGGGTCGTCTCTGGGCTTTGACATTCACTCCCGTCACTTGTGACTTTCGAGTTCTGTCAAAGAGGGGCAACTGTAGACACCCCATTTTTGACTGACCTTAAGACTCAGACGTCACCGATTGAGCGCTTGGTGATGTTGCATATCGCGCTCGTTCCGAAGTTTCAGAATCTCAGCTGCGAGCCTTGCCTCCGGACTTTCGGGCTTTTCTGTGCTTTGCCTCGGTTTGTGAACCAGGCCTCGTTTTCTCCGTTTTCTCTTCCTGAAGGGAGGGAGAGGTCTCGTAGATCATCTCTCAGTGGCCGTAGGCTACGTTCCGTGGTCGTAGGCCATTTTTCCCATTTCGGAGCCCGGTTCCCGGTTTTCAGAGTCGTCGGCCGTGTGCCTCGGTTCGGGACCGCTTAACCACCTTCGTTTGCTCCGGTTTTTGGCATGCATCTTATTTACTCCCTTTTGAGGGACACTATGGTCCGAGAGACCAACTTCGTGGTCGAACACCACCTTCGGTGCTTAACAGTCAACTTTCGGGGCCCCAAGCTGCGTATTTCGGCCCCCGAACCTTCAATTTGCATCGGTTTGAGTTCATTTTTGGAAGGGGACCTTATTTTCATTGTTATGAAGGTCGTAGAAGGGTGGGAGGCCAGCAATTGTTCTGAAAGCCAGCTTTATTCCTTCATCGCTCTCGGTCGCCCGTTTTTCTTGTTAGAAAGCTTATGTTGACCACCCCGGGCCACTTTTTTTGGGCCATCAACCACATATTTGTGTTGTACACACCTGGGAGGCCACCAATATGTCATGGCCGGCCAGCAATTGTTCCTAACCCTTTTGAACCCCTCCGAAAAGTTGGGTTTTCTCTCTCTTGGGTCACATTTTCAGGGTTCCAACCACATAGCTGTGTTGTGCACACATGGGAAGCCACCAATATGGGTGGCCGGCCAGCTTTCTCTGATTGGCCTTTTTGACCCTAGCTGGCCGGCCAGGGGAGGTGGCCGGCCGGCCACCTGAGCTCCCAGAAACTGGCCGGCCATGTTCCCTAGAGCTGGTTCCTTACAAATACACCCTCATTTTCCCCCCAGATTCTGAATTCGATGGGGGGACATTTGGAGGGGGGGGAATTTGAATTTCATTTCCCCCCTTTTTCTCCACTCCTTTGCCTATATAACCAGCACTCCCAACTGTGTTTTAGGGGTTACAAAAATTGCTTTGAGCCTCTTGCATTAACTCTCCCTTTCCCTCTACTCCAAGCATCAAAACCCCTCAAGTCCTACACCATTTTACACTACAACTCATAGCACCACACCTCCAACATCCATTCCAGCAGCTTGAGGCTGTCTTCCAGTGGTCAAGAGCTCCCAAACCTGGTCCAAAAGTTGTTGAAGCTTGGTTCTACAAGGGTGAGTCCCATTTTCCCTCTTTTAAGCTTATTTTTGCATGCTTTCTTAGCTTTTGTTGCTTGCATTTTTGGGCTCCGACCCAAACTATAAATAGTCATATTTTGAGTCCCTTTTCATGTTTTATCAAGGACCTCTTGCTGTTTGAGGTCTCCTACTATCACTTGCCTCTTTAACTCTCTTTTAGGTCTATTTTTGCATAGTATTTTAGGCTCATTTGTGAGCTGTTTTGGACTTTTTCATAAACTATAAAATATCATGTTTTGAGTGCCTCTTCAACATTGTTGAAGGGACCTCCTCTGTTTGAGGCCAGAAGCTACCACTTGCTTCTTTGTCCCTCTTTTGGCCTTTTTCTTGCATGATAGTTTAGCCTCACTTGTGTTTATTTTCGTGGCTTGATATAAACTGTAAAATGCTTTTTTTTGGGCCCCTCTTCAACTTTGTTGAAGAGATCCTTGCCATTTGGGGCCAGCTGCTGTCCCTTATCTCTTTTCCCCCTTTTAGGGCCACTTTTGCATGATAGATAAGCCATATTTGTGGTCACTTTTGAGACTTGTTATAAACTGAGAAAAGGCTTTTTTTTGACATCATTTTCATGTTTCATTAAGATAATTTTCTTATTTGAGGTCACATACCTCCTTATATGCTTGATTCCCTCTTATTTTGAGCCTTATACCCTAGCCCTTGTTGCATGCCTTATTTGAAATTTTAGCCACTGGAATCCAATGGATTTCCAGTGGCTTTGATGCTGTTTTGAACCTCCAAATTAGAGGGGGTTGACCCCCTCTCACCTTGACTTGTTTGGTGGCCATTTTGGCCTTCCAAAGAGGCCCTCTCTTGCATACCTTGTGGACTGATTGTGGGGCCAATTTGGTGAGTTTTGAGACCATCATATTTGATTTTCAAAGTTGGTTTGGGGCTGCCACATGTCTATCTTGTATATGCTTAAGAATCCCTTTGTATGCCCTCTAAAGGAGCCCCTCATTTGTGCATGTGTTGGCTGCATTTACATGGTTATTTGGGCATATTTTGGCATGTTTTATTGACTAGTTTTTGTTGGTTTGATGAGTTCTTACTTGCTTCATACACTTTCCATGTAAATTATGTTTGCCCGCCAAAATTACATGCTAATTTAAGCCATCTTGCTAGCACTTTTTGGCCACACTTTAAACTGGAAAAGTTCATGTTTTGGGACTGCCTTGACTCTGTCTACATGCTTCATGTTCAAATAATGCATGCTTTGTATAGCTATAAGTCATTCCATGTGCCTAGTTTTGAGTTTCGGGTTTCATCTCATGCATCGGGTGCCATATTGCCATGCTTCGGGTCTGTTTAACATCATGTTTTAGTGCTGAAATTTGCTTGTTTGTATATCATGTTCCATGCCTTACCATGCTTTGGTAGAGAGGCATTCGTGCCTTAGGATCGGTCCTCGGTTTGCATGCATGTGTGCACACATCTCGAGTGTCTCATTTTCATCTTATGGCCTCTTATGTGGGTGTGGCTGAGGTCCATTCATGTTGGTGTAAGTCCATATTGCATTGTGTATGCCATTTCGATTCATAGCATTGTGTATGCTAGGTTGTATGTTAGCGCATTGTGTATGCCATGTTACCTCGTGCATCGTGTATGCCATTTCATAGCATTGTGCATGTTAGGTTGTATCTTAGTTGCATTCATGCATGTCATGAATATTGCATTGTGTTTGGGATAGGAGTTAGCTCGAGCACGGGAAACGAGGTACGTTTCGTACTTCGAGTGACGGAACGTGTCTCAATTCCCAGTCACCGACACTCCGGATTATCCATGATGGAGTTTTGGTCTTGTTGTGTTTATATGTGCATTCATTTCATATTGAGCTGTGCAATTTGACTCCTCGGCCATCGTGCATCGAGATGCGTGATCGGTGGCACGAGGATCGAGGCATGCATACATATATGAAAATACATTGCTATACCCCTTTCCTGCTCTCTGTTGCAGCAAACCAGAAACCGATAATCCCTTTTGAAGCCCCGCGCGACATTCTAAGCTTAATTGCAAACAGAGGCTAATTGGGGCATCACAGTGGATTTCCGCGCAAAGGCAACCCGAACATGCATCATTCGTCATCCGGATCAGAGTTGAGGCAGTCCCTGGCTTGCATGCCAATTTATTGCTTTCCTAGTTAAGTTTGTTAATTAATTAGGATTTTGTACTTATTGGGACTGTATTATTCATTCAGACTGTATATTATTTATTTGGACCCTCTGCGCGAGGGCAATGTTGTAATAAGTGTGTGTGAGTGTGATGTATGTCTTCCAACCCCACGTCTTTCTTCCCTTTTATTTACCAGCTTATGATGGTTAGATTAGGGCATGTTTCAATTAGCATACAGTATGATAGCATGTCTGCATTCATTCATCTGTTTTGCATGCACCGGGCTTAACGCATCAGACTAACTGCATTTGTATTTCAATTCCGAGTTGAATACTTGATAATCGTTGCATCTCATATGCCATGTTTAGAATAGCCGAGCCTGCTATAGTTGCATTTTTGCATGTGTTGCATTAGGCATTTCTGTATAGTTAGGATCATGCATGGATTTCAAATTAGCTTTTGTTTTGGCTTGGAGTACTCGGTGAGTTTTTATTCTTTAGCATCCTTGCATGCGTGTGAGTGACTGCCATGATAGCATGCTTACCATGAGCCTATTTGCTTATGTGATATAACTGCCTGAGTGCCTGTGGGTGAAGGTTGGGTTATCTGGATTGGAACAAATGCATTAACTGTGAGTTTTAAAGCCCACTAGATAGTGGCAAAACCATGCTTTCTAAGCCCACCTGAGGGTGGCAAAATCTTCATTTTAAGCCTACTTGCAAGTAGCAAACCATCTTTCAAAAACAAACATGAAGTGTTTTGTTCCAATTCAGGCGATCCAGTCTATACTTGTATGCTGTGCGCATCACATAATAAATCTAGGCTAATAACCGGAATAAGAACGCATAATGTTTTTAAAACTAGATATCATGGTTAGTAGAGGTCGACCTTTGATTAGGCGAGCGGGGGTGCTCACGAAGTGACCTTCCCCAATCGTACCCAAGTTCCCGAGCCGAGGCAACTTTGGTGATGACGGACACGTGGCCTTAGGCAAATGAGTCAGGGTTTCCTAAATTTTCCAAAATAAAACATTAAGGTGGCGACTCTATATCTGGCAAAGCAGTCCATGTTTGGCACTTCTTTCAAAAATCTATTTTTCTCAAAACGATTTGCCGGATTTGGACTCTTTGGTTCAGATTACGAACCGTGACAATTAGAGTCCTGAACTGTAGTGAGTCCAAAACGAACTGAACGGGGGACTCATTCCCTCCCGGGCGTTCTGGGACGTTTACACTACACTTACACCCAGAGGGTAGATTACCGCAGCCTACACCTACACCCAGAGGTTAGAATACCGCGGCCTACACCTACACCCAGAGATTAGAATACCGCGGCCTACACCCTCACCCGGGGGGTTAGCATACCGCAGCCCACACCTACACCCGGAGGTTAGAATACCGCGACCTACACCCTCACCCAAGGATTATAATACCGTAGGTCTACATCCTCACCTAGGGGTTATAATACTGTAGGTCTACACCTTCACCCAGGGATAATAATACCATGGTCCATTTTTTGGTTGATATATCTACTTTATTTAATCTACATTATTTGGTTCAGGAAATCATTTCCGTGCTCGATACATAGAAATATCTCTAGCTCTGCACGAAAGTCCATATCTTGAAGCGCTCTTCGCACTCGGCAATATACTACACCATCGCCCGGAGGGTCATAATACCGTAGCTTACGACCCTTGGCCGAGGGTAACAATACCGTGGCCTATCATTATGATTTGTTTGGAACTCATGGGATATAATTTCGTACTATGATCACCATCATTTATTTAGTCTCTCTCCCTTATATACATATATTTTTACATGTATTCAAATATACATGCATTCATATAGTCATCTATTTATTTATCAAAAGACCTCACATTTATTTGAACAGGGTAACTCAGCAAGAAAAACTCTCATTCCTTCTACCGCAGACAATAAAAGTTTTGGGACAATTGTGGGAGCTAGAAAAAAAATATATATATCAGCTTATTGTGACTAACCCAAACAAGGCCCACAATGGATCTAACCCAAACAAAGATCACCGCCTCCCAAAAAAATCTATATAAAGAGGGGGGGCATCCCAGAGAAGTGGCAGACAATCTCTCTACCCCACACAGCACACAAACACTTTATTTCATTCATCTTCTTTCTCTAATTCCAGTGGCTAACTTTATTATCGGAGTGTCTCCAGCCGGCAACCAGGGAGAGAGAGAGAGAGAGAGAGAGAGAGAGAGAGAGAGAGAGAGAGAGAACTCACCTCATCTTTGTTGTTGGAAGAGAAGCTTGCTGGAAAGTGAGGATTCAAGGCAAACAATTAAGAAAGGAAAAGAAAAAGTGAAGAAAAGAAGGAGCTTAAGGTATTTCAACAACTAAAGCTTTTGGTAAGAAAGTTTAAGCTTAAACTTTTATAGAATAATCATCTAGCAACAAAACGTAAGTAGTAATTGGGTTAAATCTCATAGAATTAGAAGGAAATTAAGGAAAATTGGATTAAGTTTGATAATTAAAAAATTGATAATGAAAGTTGTTATTTCGGTTAGAGTTTCTTGTCATCCTTCATAAATTTGAAACTCAACGTTACATGAATCACGGAATTTCAAGGTTTTGAGATTTTAATCCATTTTTTATGAGTTTGAATTTGGATTTGATATGAGAAAAATTAATAAAAATATAAATTAGAGCAATTCAAGATTTTAATTATGGTTTGAGCTTGATTGTGTAGAATTGGGTAGAATTTGATAAATGTTTCATACATGAAAATGATTTTCTAAGGAGTTTACAACTTTAATTTCATGTTTCGAAGGAAAATAGAAAGCGCTTGAAACCAATTTTATGTAATTAAAAAGAAAATGAGGAATTAGAGCTATGTTCAAATTTATGGAAATTAATTTAAAAATTAATCACTTTGGATTTGAATTTAGTTGTCTTAACATGAAATTGAGTTTCAATTGCACATGCATCATGAATTTTTAAGAGTTTTGGAAGATCAATTTATGTTTTAGAATTTATGGGTTTAAAATTTGGCTTAATATGAAGAAAATGAATTAAATTTAAATTTGGACAAATATGGAAATAAATTGTAAGTTATATTTGAGAATCAAAAATTAGTTTGATTTTGATTTAATTTTATACATGCAAATAGTTTTGAAAAGGGCCTTATAAATTCAATTTTAAGTTTCACGAAATAAAGAAAGAATCGAAATATGATTTTTAAACGTGAAATTCAAGGTTTAAATGTGAATAAAAATTATGGAATTTTGAAATAAGTGGAATGAACTTTAAATAAATGTAATTGGGATTGTTTTTGCATGATTTAAACGTGTTTCTCATATGCATTGCATTTCATGAACACCAAGAAAGTATAGAACAAATGATAGAATTGAACGAGTAAACAATGAATGGAAACCGATTAAGTAAACAATGAATCGATTGAACGAGTGGATTGTGTATTAAGTTGTTGTGCTTGAACTTGTTTGTTGTTTAGGTCGGACGCCACACCATCAGTGCATTGTAGCACGTGTCTCGAGGAACCCACTGTGAGTAACAATGTTGTAAAGGTATGTTCCGTTATAATTATTTTCTGAATGATTAATTATACTACTTGCCGAAATGATATTGTTTACTGAATGAATGTTTGTCCTATTTTATGAATTGCACTTGTGACATCCATAGTAACTAACTATTACTATTACTGCTACTACTATTGCTACTGTTACTATTACTGTTACTGTTACAGAGATCTCTGTCAGTTCCAAATTTTGGAACTATTGTTACTGTATTGATGGCAATCAACTAACTGTTCGGTCTATTTAGATCTATTTTACTGTTCTGCTATTGGATACCACATGTGACTGCTATGATTTCTAAATAACTGATATGACATGAAATATAAGACATTAATTGAATAACTGATCTACATATGCAATTGACTGTTTTAATTACTGAAAGGACATTCATTCTTAACCCCTTTATACATTTGTTATTTACTGGGCTTTAGCTCACAGTATTATATATATGTAGGTGGTCAGGCACCGAAGCAAAGTTAGCAGCGTCGACTTGAACCTGTTTTGTCAAGCCAACCTATTGTGTCTCACTATGAGGCTCTGAATCATTAATATCAAGGCTTGTTTTTGGGTGCTCTCATATGAAGTCAGGTGAATGTTGTATAAATCGTTTTGGCTTTGGGATTTAATTCCCCAACATCTGTTTTATTTTTGTATATAAACGTCTTATGGACTTAAGTATTTGTGCATATATCAGTATATGAAACTTGTGTTAATCATTTAAGTCCTCACAAGTTTTTGGACATTCTATTTTAATATTTACAGGCTACCACCGGCTCTTTTATTGTACAATTGTTATTACCGGGCTTTTGATAATCACGAATTGCTGACCAATTATAATGCTAAATCCTTAAAGACGGGTTTGGGTAATGACCCTTTTCCATTACATGCAACTACTTTAAGATTTGATAGATAAAACTCAACCAGATCTGGTTTGTGTGCAGTAAGCTGAAGTCCTAAGACCCTGTTAATATATGACCTAATGAAGTCTTGTCAATTCATTTAGTAATCACAATTTTGTCATTATCCATGTTAGCACTTGTTGAATAATTGCTTGTGTAGACGCCTATGTTGATGAGTACAAGTAATAACATTTCCTCACATCTCATTTTGGATGAAATTTTCCCTTTTTTTTTTCTTGGCACATCCATTTCACAATCAACCAGAGTGGATGGTTGACGTCAATACATTCTTATTTGCAATTAGTGACAAAACTGTGAATGGTAAATGGTGAATAGTGAGTGGTTCACTTCCATTTCGATAAAGGTTTAATTACGAAAAAGAAAATAAGTTATCTAAAATAACTAGTATTTTATTACATGTTTCCTTGAATTGTAATTTTTTTTTTTTTTTGGTCTTTAGTGACGTTCTCATATCTTAGTCAAATTTTTAAATTTTTTATATGTACATAATTTAGATGCATCTTAAAATTAAAATATTTGTAAAGAAATCTAATTTTTTTATACTTCAAACAGATAAAAAAAAAATAAAAAAATAACACATTTATTTGTTTATTTTTTGCACAAACAAATTCTTTCAACATTGTATTGCTCAATTAATATCAGTTGAAATTTTACATACATTATTCAACATTGTGTGTTGTAGAAATATATTTTGCATGAACAAATTGTTTCAGAATTGTATTGCTCAATTAGTATCAGTTGAAATTTTACATACATTATGCAACATTGTGTGCTGTAGAAATATAGGGAAAAAAAATCAGTAACGAAAAAATAAATAAATAAAAATTTTGGTGATGGGTCACCCAAAAATTATCAAAATTGAATTTTATATTTTTAGATAAAAATTTAATTATAAAAAAAATTCACAGGTTATCTAACATATATTAATCTCTTATTTGATCATAGGTGCCATATTATTTGTGTTATAGAAATTCCTACATCTTGAGCTGGAGAAAACTTTTTCCACATATAAAATGAATTAGTGCCTAAAAAGAATGACAGGTGCGAAACGTGAGAAACTAAAATAAAATTCAAAATAAATTATAAGGATTATTGATGTAATTCATTTAGTTTTTATTTTCTAGTAAAAAAGTTGATAAAATTCACACATGAAACAATTGTGTCGGTTCAAAATGCTAACAATGAACCGGAGGGGGACGCACAATATAACATAGTTGAAGTGTGGAATGTAAATTAATGGAATTAAAAATTACAAAAGCATAAAAACTCGGTTGGCAAGGAACCAACCGAAAGCATACCCCAAAAAGACTAATTTCCAATTGAAGGTCGCAATTTCACTTGAACCGCTTTGAAATTTTCCTAATAGCAGAGAACAAAATATTCTTTCCTTTGTTCGCCTTCTTTTGCTTTAGTGGAAGAAGCTCCTCAGGGACCTCGTAAATAAAATGGATCGATAGCTGAGAAGATGGTTGGCCAGCCTCCTTATTTGCTTTCAGCTTCTTGAGATGAGAAAGGATTTCAGGTAGACCTGTGTATGTGTTATAATATCAGTTTATATAGTCAATAGTGAAAGCATTTATGTGACGGAATGGTGGTGATTCGTTCCTGGGTTTAATCTGCATGAGAAGTGCTGCAAAAAACATGAATTTCAAAAAAAAAAAAAAAAAAAAAAAAAAAAAAAAAAAAAAAAACACACTAGTTCTGCAAAAACAGATAATACGCATAGAAAGCATTCATCCTGCACTTTTTTGGAAATTTTTTGTTACTAATAAGTATATACCTGAAGCTTCGTTCAACAAGTACCAGTGAAATTAAAAGAAAATTATAGGGCAAATTACGTTGATAGTTCCTGTATTTTGATTTTTTTGTATTATTTTGATTCTTATAATTTCTAATTGGTTTGATTTTGACATTTAATTTATTATTTTGTCTCAATTTAATCTAATTGATTATAATTATTAATATTTTTTAATAAAAAATATGCACATAAGTAACATATGTCATGTTTTTAAAAGCAAAATTATAAACTTGTTCAAATCAATGAGTTGACTTCAATTAATTTAGTGATAATTTTTCATAAAAAAAAAAACACTAACGGTATTATTAATTAGACCAAATTAACACAAAATCTAAAATTAATGATAAAAATTGAGCTAATTAAACATGTAGAAACCAAAGCGACACGAGTAGCAAACTGTATGGGCTGTCGATGTAATTTGCCCAAAATTATATTTGTAGCTTGTGTCATGTCAATTTGATCATTTTAGTTCTAATTGCAATCAATTCTATCATTAACTTGTTAACATTGTGTTAATTTAGTACAATTAATAACTTTGTTTTAAAAACTAGATTGAACTCAGTTTATTTACTCTAAAGATCTTTCATCCAATTTGATCATTTTAGTTCCAATTGCAATCAATTCTATCATTAAATTTCAAATAATACTATATATATGCACCAATTGATTTATTAATTAATGTACTAACAGATGATGTAGCATAATTTAGAAGTTTTAGATTTTTAAAATTTATATAATGGGTGGGGTCATAATATTGAAGTGATAATATCACAACCTATGTTAGTACACTAATTGGTATATCAATTAATGCGTGAAGCACCACCGTTAAATTTTTCACAGTGTCAATTTAGAAAAAATAATAACTCACTTTCAAAAAATAGATTGAACTCAAGAGGCAAAATAATTTATTTACTCTAAAAATCTGTTATCCAATTTGAAATTATTTATTTAATTTTGAATTAAATAATTTTCAGTTGATTTTTGTTTAATTTTTTAGAGAAATGGTATGGTCCATATGTACCCTACCAAAAAAAATATGTAACTTTTCTACAAAATTTCATAACATTAACTACAAAATACATAATGTCACCACAAATTGGTGTAACAAAAAATATTATAACTAAGCTACAAACTTTTTCAATATCAATCACAAAATTTTGGATATTTTATTACGCACCAATTTGTATGGCAAGGATATGCATTTTGTGGTCGATATTACGAAATTTTGTGAAAAAATTACATATTTTTGCGGTAGGGTGCATACATAGGATTTTCCAATTTTGTAGCATATGTTATTAATGTAGAAAATTAAAGAGTAAAATTAAGGGAAAATTACAATTAAGTTTACTTTTCATAAAATAATTATATATTCATAGAAAAGTTTAATATTTTAAGGGTTTATTGCTCCTTTTACCTCTAAATTATCGCCAAATTATCTATTTAGTTTTTGAAGTATCGATTGAGTCTATTAAGTCCTTAAAGTCTATGAATTAAAGTCTATTTAGTCCTTACACTATCAATTGAATCTATTAAGTTCTTAAAATATTTAATTGAAACCTATTTAGTTCCTAAAAGGATTACAAAATTAAAATATATGCTTATAAGTATTATAAATTAATAAAAGACCCTACCTAATTAAATTTGTATTGCAAAAAAAATTTAAAATTTTATTTTGTCTTTAAAACGTGTTTTTATTTCATTATGTGATTAAATTAATATTAGAGTTTGATTTTTCAATTTTGTCAATAAAATTATATGAATATTAGATATATTGAAGAAGTAGAATCAGATAATTTAAATAATTACATTTCACTACAAATAATAATAGAAAAATAATATATTAATTAAATTACAAAAAGAATTGAGCGAAAAATTTAAAACACAATCAATTAGAAATTATAAACAAAATCCTAAAGGCAAGTACGTAGCCATTTTAGAGGATAAATAATAAAATCCTATAGATAATTACATTTACCTTTATAAAAAGAAATTTACCATAAGCGCTAACGCCCACTTTTCAAAGAAATAGTAAAATTTTTAGGTTTTTTTTTTTTTTTTTTTTTTTTTTTTTTTTTTTTTGAAATAAAATTTTAACTAGATAGTGTCTTTTAGTAATTTATAACACTTATGGGCTTATATTTTATTTTTGTAATATTTTCATGAAGTAAATAAGTTTGATTTAATTATTTTAGAGACTTAATAGATTCAATCGACAATTTAAGGATTAAATAGATTTTAATCTATATGTAGTTTAGAGATTTAACATAATCAATCGATAATTTAGGGACCAAATAGACAATAATAGTTGAGGGGTATAAAGTCTAATAAACCCATATTTTAATTATTAAAATTTATTAAGTATACTACTGATTTGAAAATATTTTTAAAAATTTCAACTGACTTGAAATTTCTCTTAAAATTAATACAACTAGAATTACAAATTGTTAATTCATACAAGAGACAAATTACAGGACTACCAATATAATTTGTTTAATAAGTAATAAATTTTTTAAAAAATGAATGGGATGAAGAATTTACTATTTATTTATTTTTATTTGATTTTTTAAAAAAAATTGGCTCAATAGCCATCTCCAAAAATTTGTTTGTAGATCTAGTAATTGTTTGCTTCAATAATTCCAAAGTGACTACAATATAAATTTTTTAAAATATATATACATATATGTTTCTTTTTTGGTGAACGCCATGTAAGAGCATCTCCAACCCATCCTTCATATCTTCAAATATGAAGGATGGTCTCCTCCAACCCACCCTTCAAATTTATCTCCATTTGGGAGGAGAATGAATTCATCCTTCATATTTGAAGAGATGATGAAAAAATGAAGGCTTCCTTCAAAACACTATTCATTTTGTATTTTTTATTATATTGTAAATAACTTTTAATTTGTAAATTTAATTTTTATAAAATTGACATCATTAAAAAGTATAAAATCATACCTTTAAAATGAGTATAATATTAAATATATTTTACAAAAATTTTAAAATTAAATATTTATTAATGAATAAAAATTACTTTTTGAATAGAGTTTGAATGAAGAAAATGAAAGAAATGAAAGATTGTGGTTGGAGTTTGAATGAATAGTGACTTCCTCTATATTTACTTTTTGAATAAAAAACATTATTTTCATCCTTTTAGTGAGAGTATTCTCTAAGATAAAAAGCCAAGGGAGAAAAAAAAGTTGAAAAAAGCTTTACCCCAGTCAGAGTGGTCGATGGTCAAGTTTTCAGGTGGTAAGTTGAGCTCCACACATAACTCGGCAATTTCTCGGTAAATAATCATTTCGGAGTTATCTTCATCTTCAGGATCTGACACTACGCTTCTTTGTTGGGATTTAACTCCGAGGCTCCAACTGTCCCATGGTGAGCCTAACTCTTCTTCACATTTACAATCTGAAACATCTGCAGGACTTTGTTGGAAATTAACTCCGAGGCTCCGACTGTCCCATGGTGGGCCTAAATAAATAATTTTGCGTTGATTTTTGTTTAACTTTTTTAGAGAAATGGTATTGGTTCATATGTACCAATTAAAACAATGTGTAATTTTATCATAAAATTTTATAATATTAATTATAAAATGTAAAATCTGGTCATAAATTGGTGTAATAAAAAATATTGTAATTAAGCTACAAACATTTGCAATATTAATCACAAAATTTTAGACATTTTATTACACACCAATTTGTAAGGTAAGATTACGTATTTTGTAATTGATATTATGAAATTTTGTGAAAAAAATACATATTTTGGTGGTAGGCTGCATACGTACGATTTTCCAATTTTGTAGCATATGTTATTACTGTGGAAAATTAAAGAGTAAAATTAAGGGAAAATTACAATTAAATAATTATATATTCATAGAAAAGTTTGATTTTTTAAAGGTTTATTATACTTTCTACCTTGAAGTTATCGCTAAATTGAGTCTATTAAGTCTTTAAAGTATATGAATCAAAATCTATTTAATTTTTAAACTATCAATTGAATTTATTAGGTTGTTAAAATATTTAATTCAAGCATATTGAAAATGATTATAAAATTAAAATATATGTTTGTAAATATTATAAATTAGTAAAAGACCCTACCTAATTCAATTTTTTTTACAAAAAAAATCTTAAAATTTTATTTTATCTTTAAAACATGTTTTATCTTATTATGTAATTAAATTAGTATTAGAGTTTGATTTCTCAATTTTATCAATAAAATTATATGAATATTAGATATACTAAAGAACTAGAGTTAGATAATTTAAATAATAACATTTCGCTACAAATAATAATACAAAAATAACATATCAATTAAATTACAAAAAAAATTTAGCGAAAAAGTTAAAAACAATCAATTAGAAATTAAAAAAACAAAATCTGACAGATAATACTAGATAAAGGCAAATACGTCGCCTAGAAGATAGATAATAAAATACTATAGATAATTACACTTACCCTTATAAAAGAAATTCACCATAAGAGCTAACGCCCACTTTTCAAAGGCATAATAAAAATTTAAGATTTTTTTGAAATAAAATTTTAACCAGATTGTAATCCTTTCAAGGACTGAATAATTTTGATTTAAATACTTTATGGACTTAATAGATTCAATCGATAATTTAGGGATTAAATGGACTTTAATCTATATACTTTAGGGATTTAATACTCAATCAATAGTTTAGGGACTAAATAGATAATTTGACTGTAATTGAGGGGTCTAAACTATAATAAACCCATGTTTTAATTATTAAATTTATAAAATATACCACCGATTTGTAATATATTTTTAGAAATTTCAACTGAATTGAAATTTTTCCTAAAATTAATACAATTAGAATTACAAATTGTTAATTCATACAAGAGACAAATCACAGGACTACTAATATAATTTGTCCAATAATTAATAAAAAAAAACTTAGAAATGGATGGGATGAAGAAATTACTACTCTTTTTATAAAAAAAAAAAGATTTCCCTCAATAGCCATCTCCAAAAATTTGTTTGTAGATCTAAGTAATTGTTTGCTTCACTAATTCCAAAGTGACTACAATATTTTTATTTTTTTGGGTGGACGCCATGTTAGAGAAAAACCAAAGGGAGAAAAAAGCTTTACCAATGGTGGGCCTAACTGTTAGGATTGGGAACAAAGGATTTGACACTGCGCTTCTTTGTTGGGAATCAACTCCGAGGCTCCAACTGTCCCATGGTGGGCTTAACTGTTGTTGATCATACGATGGAACAGCTACAGGACTTTGTTGGAAATTAACTCCGAGGCTCCAACGACGAAAGAGGGCTCCCACGACGGCGATGATATTGAAACACATGATTTATTATTTTGTCTGATTAAACTGATGGTTAGCTTTATTATTTATATCCCAACATAAATTGGTACTACTATGTCAAACAGAAACAAATAAAAATAATTAGTATACCTCTTGTTAAAAAAAAAAAAAAAAAAAATACTTGCAGAAATTACTTTGCTTGAATATGGGTCAGCACAAATGCAAGCAAATCCAACTCTTCAAAGGGGAAGACTAAAATAGCCTTAATATGCTCCAGACTCTAAATTCAAAACATTTCACTTTTGAAGATGTAGATCAACAGAAAGAGGCTATTCACTTTCTTCTCTACCTTCCTTTGGTATTTTTTTTTTTTTGGTTCTTCTTGCATGGGGAGAAAGATCTCGTAATATATAAGGGGAAAAAGATACTATTGCCAAGTAGTAAAGGACAAAATTTCATTGAAATGATCATGTTTATTTTTATTTTTATTTTTATTATTATTTTTTAATTTTTTATTGTCCTTAATCAAGATGTATCTAAAAAATAAAATAAATTGACTAAAAACATATTTTAAAAAATTTATATTAGAAATAAAAAAAAATCTGTATGTATTTTTATTTGGATTTTCATTTTTTTTAATATATATATATATTCTCTGTATCTAATCTTGATTACCTAAAAAGTAAAAGAATGACTAATATATATATATATATATAAATTCAATAAGGACAACCAAAAATATATCTAAAAATATTTTTTAAAAATTGTAACCAAACAAAAACCTTAAAAAGAGATGTCAAATGCTTTTTGGCTGATTAAAAAGAATGTCAAATGCATTGATTCATATGTATAAATGTTCAATTCTCTCTAGCTCTCTCTATCTCTCTCTAAAACCTCCTTCCCCGGCCTTAGCTATGGCGGTCGCCTGCCTTTCGTTTCGGCGTTTGCCTGTCTGTTTTTGCTTTCAATAAACTTGAGTCCCCCATTTTCCCCACCTAGGTGTGTTTCTTTGTTGCTGCGGGAGTCGTCCAGGTTTTCTTCAGGGGCCGTCGGTTTTGTCTTCGGTTGTCTTTCTTGTGAGCCATCCTTGCCGTTTAGCTGATGCATCAGGGGTCGTCCAGGACTTTCATTCGAGCGCTTTCAGACGAGCAGGAGCTTGAGGGGTGCAACAAGGTTCAGATGGGTAGAGTAGTATCGTCATCCTGGTCTGTCCGGGTGGTTGTCACTCGTGCGCTTCTCTTCGTGTGTGAGTTTGAGGGGTGATTTTCTTCCATTTGTATAGAGTTGTCCCAGCGGGTGGTCGGTGTTCGGTGGGTGTGTGGATCCGGGTGAGGAGTTGCAGCAGCGTGGAGTTTTTTCAGGTGTTGTTTTTGGAGTTGGGCAGCAGCAGTAGGTGTGGGCTGCAGCAGAGGAGGTAAGCAGAGGAGGTGGGCATGGAGTTTGGCAGCAGCAAGGGAGGTGTAGTAGCAGCAGAGGAGTCTTCTCGTGGTGCAAGAGGGGTGGGCTTGGAGTCCTCTCGGCCGGTGTTGGGGCTGGAGTCCTCTCGGCATGGAGTCCTCCGGGAGTGGGGGTTCAGCAGCATGGAGTTTTTTTCCTTGGGCTTTTCCGGGAGAGGTGGCAGTAGGTGTTGCAGCAGCTTGGAGTTGGGAGTTTGGGCTGGAGTCTTCCCAGCTGGGTGTTGAAGATTGGAGTTTTCTCGGTGGTGGCTATGAGTCTTCTCGGCCGGTGTGGGCATGGGGAGTTGGGAGGTGCAGCAGACTAGGGATGGCGTGGGCTTTGCAGCAGAGGCGTGGAGCTTTGGGAGCTGTAGCTGCAGGTGGAGTGGACCTTGGCAGAGGGTTGTTGATTAGTTTCGGTGGTTGATGAGATTAGATTTGTTTTTGGTTGGGTGGTTGGGGCTGCTGCTAAGTTGTTTAGTTTTGTTTAGTTTATTTAGTTTGTTTGGAGTGGTTTGGTGGATGGATTATGTGGAGATTCTTATATTTTAATTTTTTAGTTAAGTTCTTCTTAACTTTGTTGTTAAAAAAAAAAAAAAAAAAAAAATCAAAATCGAGAGGCTTAGGGGTTGGTTGTATGGATGCGAGTAGCAGTAGTAGGAGTATTTTTATACTTCTGAATCTCTCTCGATGCATTTCATCTTCTTGTACTTTTAATTTCATGCTGTTTAATGAAATTTTTCTTTGCCGATCAAAAAAAAAAAAAGAATGTCAAATGCTTCCTGGGTGATTTTTTTAAGTATATGATAGGATAATGCTATGGTACATATGAAAGTTATATTATTTATGAGTTTGATTATCACAAATGCTATAACTTAATAATATAAGAGTCAACTTTTTTTAAAAAAAATAGTTATAATCAAATATCACATGAGATATAATTAAATAACTTTTGAATCATAATCAACATTACAATGTGAAATAACAAATAAGTCATAACAAAATACACAAATATCATAACCAAATGTGCATATTTTGATGTCACTCAATTATAACCAAAGATTGTAATAAAAATGAATGTGTATCATAAAATTTCTTATTATATTATTATTGTTGAAATTCTGAGTCAATGTACTTATTTTAATGTCACTTAATCATTAGATTTACTTACATATACTTAAATCAGAACAAAGACAAAATTATAGTTGTTGAAAGATAGGAAAGGACTTCATTTTGGTGATAAGCAAAGAATAATTTTTCGTCCTTATGACTCACAATTTTTAATTATTGACGAGTAATTGTCATCTTCACATTATCATAATAAAATCATATTAAATCCCATACAAATTTTACTATTGCTATATCTATTAAACACGTGAAATGATTATAGTATTATATTTCAACCTACCAACTTTGTTATCAATCAACTAGTTGTAAAGTTGACTTTTTAATCATAATTGTGTACTCACCTTACCACATGCCAATTTTTGTATCAAGAAAAAAAAATATATCAATAAATTACTCGTAAACTTGACTTTTTAATCTTAATTGTGTACTCGCCTTAGCACGTGCCATCTTTTGTATCAAGAAAAAATATATATATATATATGATCCTTGTGTATATACACTCCGTCTTCAGTCAACTCTTTTGGAGAATAGTATTAGCCAACTTTAAGGTAATGACAAAACTATGATTGTGAAGGTAATTATAATTTCACACTTACCTTTAATACACACTAATGAATATCTTTGCACTATATATATAAAAAAATTAGAACACGTCACTTTGTTTTAGTAATATCTCCATTTTCAATTTAAAAATCTTAATTTTTATTCCATTCACTCACCTCTACTTCGTCGCAGTTACCGCCACTCTCAACATTCCATTCCAACCACCGTTGCCACTCTCAACTTTATCATACACCTCCATTGTGAATCTAGAAAGTAGGTGGTTCGCAGCGAGGACTTGTGAAAGTATATGGTTCATGGGAGAAGATGGTAGCAAGCGGAGGGGAGAAAAGGCAATGGGAAGAGATATTGGAGGAAAGAGGTGACGTTAGCGATAAACGATGGTTGTGGTGCTTTAGAATTAGGGTTTGGTTGAAAAACAATAAAGGTGTTATGATATTTTTATTCAATGACAAAATTATATTAAGAAAAAATTTATTAAGTGTGTGAATTTAAAATAATATGTGTTTGGAAACAAAATTATCCTGATTGTTAGAAGAAAATAAAAATTTACATACTATGACCATGTTTGTTTGGGCAGACATGTGTTTGGGATTGGGATTGGACTAATAGTCTAATAAAATTATTAATTCGATGTTTGGTTAAAAAATTAAACTACGGACTAACAATCCATCCGGATATAATATCCTACATATGATGGACTATTCAATCCTATATAGGGGGTGAGATATAAATTGGGGGATTAAGTCAAAGTCTGAACTAACTTATCAAATGACCATAATAGAGGTATTATGGTTAATTTATTGGATGTCTCATGTCCTATCCATTTCAATCCCCTTAAACAAACATTGGATTGGATAATATTTTATTAATCCCTCGTTATAATTCTAACTCAATCCAAATATAGGATAAGATACACAATCCAAAGGATTTCTAGTCCTAGGACTATTAGTTATGGGAATGCTAATCCAACCTAATCCAATCTGCCCAAACAAACATAGCCTATGGAAATTGTATTGTGGTTCTTCACAATTCCCACTTTGATTTTTGATAAATTACATCATTCATCTTCGTAAATTTAAAATATACTCCCTTCGTCCCAAAATATTAGTCCCTCATTCCATTTTTTATTGTCTCAAAATATTAGTCCCTCTTCAAAAATCAAGTACAAAAATAATATAAATTTCCTATTTTACCCTTCTTTTAAATTAATAAACAAAATAAAAAGTACAATTATGACATTGATATTCCCAAAAAATGTACTATCAAAAGGGTAGTTTTGGAAAATCAACTTTTTTAAAGTACAATAATTGTACTACTAAAAAAAGTTAAATTCTTCAAAATAGACTATTATTTTGAGACAGATGGAGTATATATTTTGGGCCTCAAAATTTTATTTTTATCAATTTACCACCATTTTTATTTTTGTTTCGAAATAGTTACCCATCATTACTATCTTTGTAAATTTAGAAGGCAAAATATTTATTAAAATTTTAATAATTTTAATACCGTTTTTATTTTTGCTTCAAAATTATTAGCATTTCAAATGAAAAAAATGTTCTACTCACGTGAATAACCCCTTTTAAGGTAGATTATTAATATGTCTGATTTTTTGGATTTATTAACCATTAAGTCATATTGATAAATTTATCAAATGATGATAAATTTATTAGTCTATCTTGTTTTTATAAATAAATTTATCAGTCAAGTCCTATAAGTAAATAAGTCTAATTAATAGAAATGATTGACAAGTACCCTAATATTTTACCAAAAGTGCCTATAATTTCAGTCAACTTTCAGAACTATCACTTGGGGCCAATTCAGGTAGAGAGGGAACTCTAACTTTAAATGGTGTGTAAATGTATTCCTTATCTTTATTATCAAGAGATAACTTTATTTGTTGAGGAAAAAATATATTGAAAAAAAAAGGCAACAGTAATATTAGAAATCTCAAACGAATTATTATATTTTCGATGCTGTAACGCCCAAAAAATAATACAACAATTCAACAGTAAAGACTAATACAAAATGACATAAACAGAGTATTAGATTTTCATTAATCAGAGTCAATTTACAAAAGGAGCACATGCATTACACATTCATAAGCTCTACCTTAAATCTATAATATGTGGCACCAAACTAAATGATCAATGAAATAAATGCCCTACGGGCTTAGAACTTTCCAAAACGATACTTAGTTACAACAAAATGAGTCAGAGGCTCAATACAAATAAAGTCCTAGGCTTATACAAAAGTAAATGCAAAAATAAACAAAAGTGAGCTCTCAGCTTTACAATCCTCCCAAGCTAGGTCCTTGGCGAAGACATGTCACCAACACCTGAAAATGGTTTCTCAAGTATGGTGAGTCAAAGCCCAGTAGAGACAACCTATCACAATATATGAATCTTAACAAAGATATTAGTAATATACACGTGTTCAATGTCCAGCGACAAAATCATTTACAACTTTTTTCCCAAACCATGTTATACCAAATTTACATTCCAACTCATTCTATCCCGGTTCATTAGATATGCCCACTTCATTTAATTAATCAAACAGAGGATACACCTCACAGGTCTCCAACTAACATAATTATCATACAAATACATTCACTTGCCATTTTATGAAAATTTCATCCGCGGGAATCAGCATCCATGTATATGCGTGATTTTCGGGACTTTCACCCTAGACACACAGACCAACTTAATTTAATGAAATTCATCCCCTTTCTTCTCTCAAACATAAAGTACATCCCCTTTCTCCTTCCACATATCATACATATACAACGTATACATATCATAATAATATTTAATGATGACAATCAAGAGATTAGTTTCAATTCGCCTAATCCTTATGCAATTGCTACAACAATCATGACTATCTTCTACCGATAGCCCAAAACAGATATTTCTAAACAGATATACAATCTTTACAATAGATAAATTATCTAAATTTTCCATAAGTATGAGATAATACATATCTAATTCTACTATTTACATAAACACCCATTAAATTTCATATTCTTAATACCAATTTCATTATTTATACAAAATAATTATTCAAGACATTTTATGGCAAAAATACCCTCTTCTTTTCAAAGCTGACCCCAACCACCAAATCATCTATTTTATAGCAACACAAGTTCATATTCATTCTCATGACCATTCCCAACACATTATTTTAAAAACCCCTCTTTTGAATTTAAACCCCAAACCCTAAGTTTGTTCAAAATCATCTCAAGTTTCAATATTTCTTACACATGCATCAATAACATAAGTTAAAACTCATAGAAGAGCGTAGAAAGTCCCTACCTCAAGCTTAGATGACCAAAGCAACAATGGAAGAACTTCAAGGACGCCGAAACTAACTTCTATTCGGATCAAAACGAACCTCTTGAGACGCTCTACCTTTTTAACAAAGAGAGTAGGGTATAGAAACCACTAAATCTAGGTGAAAAAGTAGAAAGAGAGTGAGTTTTAGAGGGAGGAGCTCTAAATCTAGGGGTTTGGTGGAAAAAGATATGAAAAAGTGATGTAAAAATATGTTGTTGCGAACTGATATACGCACAATCCGCTCGAGCGCAAGAGTTGACGCTTGAGTGTCAGACACAATAAGTTGTTCCACTCGAGTGCAAGAAATAACCGCTTGAGCAGAATACACACATCTAGTAGTTTTACATACAAAAGAACATCGCTTGAGCCAAGAATGGTCGCTCGAGCGTAAAATACACTCTCCCAGTAGTTTTGTAGACCTGCAAAAGTATTGAGAGTTTGTAAAGCCTGCTCGAGCACAAGAAATGCCGCTCGAGCGGAAGAGCAAAATTTTGGGCAACAAGAGTTGGGAAAACAAACAACCAACCTGTTCCAAACACAACCACAACAATCCCAAGGGCATGTTTAAGGGAAAAGAAGAGAAGCAAGACATATTCAATAGTATGAAACCAAAAAACCCGTATCTAGATTACAACGAGGGTCAAGTCCAAACTGGAATCGCTATAACCTTCCCCCCTTAAGGAATTTCATCCCCGAAATTTCGAATCAAGTTGCACAGTTATGTTTAAACCAAACACAATAATGATAGATAACCAATTCCAATGCCATGACCCACTCCTTGGTCATCTATTTTCATCAACTTGATACACAAGTCCCAATATTAAAGTAAAATCCACATTTTTCAAAACACTTGTAATGTTTACATTAAATTCGTGTTTCCAAAACATGCACAACATATTCAATGTTCTCATATATCCATAACATATACAATGTTTTCGTATTTTATTAACATAACAAAATTCTATTACATGCTTAAACAACAACAAATAAGTCCGGATATTTCTCACAGACTTCCAACTCGCGTTCCCAAGTTGCTTTCTCAATCCCGTGATGTTTCCACAATACTTTCACCAAGGAAATCGTCTTGCCTCGCAAGACTTGTTCTCGGGTATCCAAGACCCTCGCCGGTCTCTCCTCATACAAGGCATCTTCATCTACCTCTAAGTCGGTCCAATCTAACACATGTGATGGATCCGACTCATACTTCTGAAGCATGCTAATATGAAACACATCATGAACCCCAAAAAGCTATGGCGGCAAGGCCAAATGATAAGCCACCTCTCCAATCCGCTCTAGGATCTCAACAGGCCCAATGAATTGAGGGAACGACTTCGCACTCTTTCCAAACCTCATCAAACCACTTCTAGGTGATATCTTCAAAGAGATATGAACTTCCATCTCAAAGGACAAGGGCCTCCTCCTACAGTCGGCATAGCTCTTTTGGCGACTCTGGGCTGTAACTAACCTCTTACGGATAAGTGCAACCTTCTCCGTCGTTTCTCAAGCTAACTTCGGGCCCAACATTGGTGCATTACCCACCTCAGCCCATTACACAGGAGATCCACATGATCGGCCATACAAGGCCTTAAACGGTGCCATACCAATACTTAACTGGAAGCTATTGTTATAGGCAAACTCTACTAAGGGCAAGTGCCTCTCCCACGAACCCTTGAAGTCAAGGACATAACCTCGAAGCATATACTCAAGGACCTGAATAATACGCTTAGACTGCCCATCATTTTAAGGATGATATACTGTGCTAAAAGTCAGTCTAGTGTCCAAGGCTCTGTAGACTCTGCCACAACTGGGCCGTGAAATGCAGATCTCTATCCAATACAATCGTCACTAGGACCCCATGCAACCTCACTATGTCCCTAATGTACAGGTCGACAAGAAAATCTATCGAGTCAGTTACGCACATAGGTATAAAGTGCGCCGACTTAGTCAACCGGTCTACTGCTACCCAAATGGCATCACTACCTCATTCAGTTCTCGGAAGGCCCACAACAAAATCCATTGTAACATGTCCCCACTTCCACTCGGCTATAGGCAAGGGTTGCAACAAACCTGCTAGCCTCTGATGCTCGGCCTTCACTTGTTGACAAGTAAGACATTTTGACACAAACACGGCTACATCCTTTTTCATACCTCTCCACCAAAACTGGCGACTAAGATCGTGATACATCTTCGTGCCTCTCGAATGCACCGCAAGGCGTGAATGGTGAAATTCTCGGAGTACTTCCTCTCGACAAGACTCCGGCATGAACAAACAGTCACGGTATCTCACACTCAGATCGGGACACACATTCAAGCCTCTCTCTACCTCTCCACTCGAGAGCTTCTCCTGGAGGGATTCTGCTTTAAGGTCACCTTTTTGTGCTTTTAACGCTTGGTTGACAAGTGTAGGTTGTGCAACTACTGAAAACAAAGTAGCAGAATCAACAGACTCACCAAGATGCAAGTCAAACTCCCCGATAGCACCTAACATCTCCTATTCCCGGATAGCAATACAAGCTACACTGCTAATTAATTTCCTATCCAAGGCATCGGCCACAATATTTTCCTTTCTCAGGTGATAATGTAACTCAAAGTCATAATCCTCTATAACTTTCATCCACCTCCTCTGCTTCAATTTTAAGTCTTTTTATGTAAATAGACACTTCAAACTCTTGTGGTCAGAAAACACTTCAAACTTCTCACCATATAAATAATGCCTCAAAATCTTTGATTTGGAGGCAAAGATCACTCCTGCTAACTCTAAGTCATCAATAGGGTAGTTCCTCTCATGTGTTTTCAACTGCCGTGAGCCATAGTGTACTACTTTCACTTCTTGCATCAAAACACAGCCCAAACCTTCCCGTGAGGCATCACAGTACACTGAATAGCCTAAACCCCTCTCCGGAATAATCAATACTGGAGCAGTGGTAAGTCTAACCTTAAGCTCCTGGAAAGACTGCTCACAAGTCTCATTCCATACAAACTTAACTCCGTCATCAATATAGTCAATGGTGAGGCTAACCTAGAGAAGTCCTTCACGAACCGACGGTAATAACCGGCCAACCCAAATAAACTACGGATTTCAAAAGCATTCTTAGGTTGTTCTCAATCTTGCACTGCCTCTATCTTGGATGAATCTACAGTCACCCCTTTCCCAGACACCCATGGCCTAGGAATTTAACCTCTTTCAGCCAAAATTCACATTTCCCAAACTTAGCATACAGCTTATGGGCTCTAAGCAATTCAAGCACTACTCGCAAGTGCTCCTCGTGCTCCTTCTCAGATGGTGAGTAAATCAGGATGTTGCCCACAAAGACGACCACAAAATGGTCTAAGAACTCATGGAAAATCCGATTCATCAAATCCATGAATACAGCTGGTGCATTGGTGAGCCCAAAGGGCATCACTAGAAACTCATAATGGCCATACTGCGTATAGAATACCATCTTCGAGATGTCCTCCTCCCTTAGTCTCAATTGGTGATAACCCGATCTCAGGTCTATCTTAGAAAAGTAACAAGACCCCTTCAACTGATCAAACAAATCATCTATACGAGGCATTGGTTACTTGTTCTTGACAGTTACTCAATTCAACTTCCGATAATCTATACAAAGTCGCAAAGCACCATCTTTCTTTTTGGAAAAAAGAGCTAGTGCTCCCTACGGCAAAGTACTAGGGCAAATGAAACCCTTATCTAACAATTTCTGCAGTTGAATCTTTAACTCACTCAACTCAGCAGGTGCAAATCTATATGGTGTCATAGAAATTGGTGTTGTACCAGGCATTAGGTCAATGGTGAGGTGGTAATCTGGTAAGATCCTCCGAAAAAACATTCGGGTATTCACAAACTATCCTTGGTAACTCAACTTGGACTTCATCACACTTGGTACTCAAGAAGTTAGTAAGAAGGAAACTAAGTTCGCTCACGTGGATCATACACCAGTGATAAGACTCTATCCACCCGATCCCCCAAGAAATAAAAGCAATCACCGCAAAAAAGTACATACAGTAACCCTTTGACAGTAGTAATCTATAACAGTCCGGTAGGATGACAACCAATCTATACCCAGAATAACGTCAAAACTAGACATATCAATCAATACAAATGCAAAAGGAAGTCGGCGACCGGCAACCTTTATGTCATAACCCCAACACCCACGTTTCAAAATAGCCTCACCACTAATAGATGACTCTACACAGATAGGAGATGCTAACTGAACCAACTATAATCCCAAAATTGATGCAAATGTAGACGAGATAAATGAATGGGATGCACTCGTATCAATCAATACATTAGCAATTGAATTACAAAACAAGAAAGTATCTCTTACTATTGAACAAGTTGGCACAAGATCTAGCGCGATAACAAAGATACACATCACATCGGCCTCGATCTACCACCTTACCCTCGAGCATAGGTCCGATTCACGGATTGTGGGCGCCCGAACGCCGGGAGGTTAAGTCCGTTCACATTGGGTTTACTACAGTTCGGACTCGATTTGTGTCGGTTCTAAATCTGAACCAAAGAGTCCAAATCCGGCAAATCATTTTGAAGAAAAACAGATTTTGAAAAGTAGTGCCAAACATGGATCGCTTTGCGACATGAAGTCGCCACCTAAATATTTTAAAATGGGAAATTTAGGAAACCACGACTCGGTCTTAAGGCCACGTGTCCGTCATCACCAAAGTGGTCTTGGCTCGGGAGCTTGGGTACGATCGGGGAAGGTCAGCTATGAGCACCCCCTTTCGCCCGGTCCGAAGACCGGCCTCTACTAACCGTGATATCCGTTTTTGAAAACATTATATGCTCTTATTCCAATTATTAGCCTAGAATTACTATGTTATGCGCGCAGCAAACAAGTATAGACTAGATTGCCTAATTTGGAAATAAACATCGCATATCCATTTGTTTGGAAAACATTTTGAAATTGCTACTCGCAAGTAGGCTAAAATACGGATTTCAATGAGTTATTCCAACTCAAGCAATCCAACCTCCACCCACAGGCATTCAAACAGTTTATTTCACATAAGCACTTAGCCGCATGGTAAGCATACTGTCATGGCAACATTCACACGCATGTGGTATGCTAAAGCGTAAATGCTTACATCGTACTCCGTGCCAAAACAAGAAACTAGTTAGAAAAACACGCATGACCTAGTTCATGTTAAGTGGCTAATGCAACACACGCAAGGGTGCAATTTAGAGCAGGCTCGGCTAACCCTAAAGATGGCATGTGAAATGTACTTTATTCGATGCACGTATTCAATTTGGAATTGAAAATACAATGCAGTTTGTATGATGTACCGAGCCCAATGCATGTCAACAAATGCATAGATGCACGCATGCATAGCATAAGGTATGCTAAAATAAATGTGCCCTAATACTAACCATTAAAAGCAGGTAAGTAAAAGGGAGAAAGAAATGGGGGTTGGAGGACATGCACACCACTCACACACACTTATTATAGATTCGCCCTCGATCGGAGGGACCAAAATAATAATACAGTCCAAGAAAAATAAACGAATAAATTATTACAAGACCTTTAATCTAATTAAATTAAATGCAAAGGAGAGATGGCCACAGCCTCTACCTCGGGATGCGCGAATGATGTATGCTTCAGTCCGACTTGCCCAGAAATCCGCACCATGCCACTGTTGCCTCTATTTCACTGTCCTGCTTTTCTGGAAAATTGCAAAAGTCTTGGAACAGGCTCCCTGAATCCTAAGGATCATCACCGGCTGGATAGAATGTCCACCGGCCGTGTATAAAGTCCACCGGCTGGAAATGAAGCTATCGGCAATAAATACATTGCCGGTCGGCACTCTATACTGCCGGTCGGCACAAAATTCCTGCAGAAGACAGTTTTGACAGCAACAACAGACCAGCAGTGCAAGGCATAGAATTTCTAGGCAAATGTATGCATGGGCACACTCCCTATCATGATTGGTCAAGAGGCAAGGGATGCATGCTCAATGAAATGCAACCTAGGCATGGCGACTAAGTATGCAACATGAACATGCAAATGAGCAATGTATGCTAGGCTCGCAACCTAAACATGTAAACAAACATGGCATGCAACAACATGCAACGATGGACTTAAACTAACATGGATAACTCGCAAGCATACCAAAATCAGCGGCCATGAGATGAAAATGAGATGCCTCAAAATGCATGCACACGGGCACGCAAACCGAGAAAATGGCATACGCAATGCAATATGGACTTACACTAACATGAGAGAGCCTCAGCCACACCCACATAAGAGGCTGTTAGATGAAAATGAGATGCCTCGAAATGCGTGCACACGGGCACGCAAACTGAGGACCGCGCCTATGGCACGAAATGGCACTCTAATGAGACATGGCATAACATGGAATATGGCATACAAAACATGAAAATTTCAGCAGCAAAGTGAGAGGCAAAACAGCCCCGAAACATGGCGAAATGGAACCAAATGCATGGAATCGCTCCCGAAATGCAAAACTAGGTACATGAAATGGCTTATGGCTATATCAAATATGCAAGATATGAACATGAAGTATGAAGACAGCAGCTAGACAGCCCCAAAATAAGCATGTTCATAGTACAAAGCATGGCAAGACAGTAAGCACAAGTGGGACTAACATGGCATGCAAAAATGGCTCCTCAAGGGAGGCAATGAGGCAAGTGATAGATGCAATGCTCAAACAGAAAAATGTCCTTCTACAACACTGAAGAGGGACCAAAAATATGAACATTTACATTAGATGACAAGTCCCAAAACAGTATACACACATGCTCAAAATGCAATGCAAGATTAAGGCCCACAAAGGGGTATAACATGAAGTACCAAAAGGATGCACCAAACAGCCAAATACCCTTCATGAGACATGTAGAGGGGATCAAACTAAGACCCTTTTCAGGCCTGTTGAAGACCCAAAAATAGAAGCATGGTAGGTTAAAAAGACATGCAAAAAAGGGGACCAAAGAGGGGTAATGAAGCAAATCATACATGGGGGTCCCAAACAAGGTTGAGCCCTTCTTAAATGTTGAAGAAGGGCTCAAAAAAAACCTCTTTACAGTTTACATCGAAGCCCAAAAATACTTGTAAATAGGGCTAAACAATGAAGCTAAAAAATGCAAGTTTAAGGAAAATGGATGCTTACCCTTGAAGAGCAGCAAACCAGCACCTCTTGGACCAAGTTTAGGTGCTTCTAAGCTCTGAAGAACAGCCTCAAGCTACTGGAATTGAGTAAGGATGCCTTGTTCTATGAGTTGATGAAGAAATGGCCCAAGAACAAGGGTGTTTGGAGGCTTGGAGAAAATAGATATAGAGGGTGTATGTATCTAACTCCAGCTGGTTTTTCTAACCTAGCATAAGGAAGAGGAGAGCTCCATTTATAGAGCCAAAGGAGAAAGACTTCTCTTAGAAGCTTCAAAACCAAGAGCCAAGATCCTCCATACACGTGTATGGAGGATCCAGTTTGTGCCCTCCAGCTGGCACAGCTGGCCTCCATTCAATCTGTAGAATACACCGGAAGGTCGTCGGCTAGCAAAAATGGTCGGTCGTCACTCTTTTCTGGCCGGTCAGCACTCTATTTGGCCGGTCGGCACTCTTTTCTGGCCGGTCGGCACTCTATTTGGCCGGTCGGCAGGAAAAATCTGTTCTGCAGGTCCAACTTCAAACGGGCATAACTTCTTCATATGAACTCCTTTTTAGGTCATTCTTGTGTCAAAATTGAAGCCCCAGAAGTAATCTTTCCAATTCCGCAAACCTTGCATTAAAATTTCTCCTTTGGAGAAAGTTATACTTGTTTTGGTGAAGGTTGCTCAGTTTCGGTCCAACCGGGATGATGCCCAACTTCAACCAATCATATCTCCGCCATCCGGACTCAGGTTTAAGAGATTCTTGAGTGAAAAATGAAGCCCCGGAAGTAAGGTTTCCAATGGTGGTGGCCCCATATTTTAATTCCTCTTGTACAAAGAGTTACACCCGTTTCGGGGAAGCCGCGCAGACTTTTCTCCTTTCCGGATTCATGCTGAACCACTCCTAAACTAGTTTTCTCCCCTCTTCTCCTCTTTTCTTCAACTTCAAACCCCGAAGTAAGGTGTTTTGAAAGATTTTTCAAAGATTTCATCTCTCTTTCTTTCATCTCCCCTTTTGTCCTTGCTCGGTTTACCGAAAAGCGCAACATTTACCGAAATGCGAGCGTCGGAACATCGTGGGAATTTAATTTCAAAAATGTTTTGAAAGAGAGGGTTTTAAGGTATAAAAACTATCAAAAATAATTTTGGTCCACAATGGGGTATGAAGTTGAGATTTGCCTCTCTCCTTGCCGAAGAAACTGAACCTGTGCACTGCACACCTTTCTCCAACAAGTAAACCATCAGTAGTGCCCAAGTCTTAAGGGCGGTCAAAAATGGGGTGTCTACAGGATTGAACTGAAAAACTGTGTTGACTGGTGACTCTATGTCTGTCTCAAACCAGATGCACCAAGTGTGCCACCCAACTATGGAAAAAACTTCTTCATGTGCCCCGTCTATCCGTATTGATAACAAGTATGCGACTAGCCTCTCTCCTAATTCTAGCTCTGAGTAAGCCGAAGATGATGCTGATTGCTGCCCTCATACTTTTTGTGGGCAAGCCAAAGACTTATGGCCCAACTGACCACACTTGAAACAGGTAAAATCTCCCTGATCACCTCTTCCTGAGCCCAAACTTGGCAATAGAAAGGTGGACCTCGGCTGTGCTCCCTGGGACTGCTGAGGGTTAGAACCCCTCGGCTTTTTACTATCCCCCTGAGCATCCTGACTCCTTCTGGAGCCTCTCATCCTCTCCTCCTCTGCCTACATCACAGTCTTTAGATGAGCCGCTGCCGCCATAAGGCATTCATAATCCCTAATCATAGATCCAGCCACCTTGAACAAGAGCCTGGTCCTCAATCTGTTCTCAAACTCTAGACAACGGCGCTCCTTAGTCGCCATAAGTTCTGGTGCAAACCTCGACAAACTAGTAAATGGGCCTCAAACTCGAGCACCGGAGTGTTCAGCTGCTTGAGCTGAGCAAACTGATCCCTCAACTTCTCCGTAACAGTAGGAGGCAAATACTTGTCCTGGAAGGTGTTTACAAAGGCCTCCTAAGTCATCCTAATGCGTCCACGCGCGTACTTCCACCATTGACTTGCATCTCCCTTCAACTAGAAGGATGCCAAGGTCACTCTCAAACCTTCATCTTCAACGCCGAGCATCTCAAATGTCTTCACCATTTTCTCTAACCACTCATCTGCCTTTAGTGACTCCTTAGGATCACCCAAAAACTCATCCGGATTCGACCGGAAGAACTCTAGCTTCAGAAAAGATGGCCCTGTCTCAGCTACTTAGGCCTGGACTTGATTCTCAAACCTAAGAATGTCCATGGATTCCCTCAATGCTCTAGCCATTTCGAGGGCTAAGCCGCCCATGGCTTGTTGACCAACTGGTTCGGCCATATTGGCCTGACCAACACCCTCCTCCTGTATCAAAATATCATCAGGTATTGGCATCTCCTACCGTCTAGGCCTACCATGCCTACCACCACGTCCACGTCCATGTCTTGACATCCTAATGAAGGTAACAAAAGAGATTAGCGCATTTATAAATGTGCTGAAGCTAATTCACTCACGTCCTAATATGGTGGACAATGATAATTCACTCCACATAAGCACGTAATCACATAAACACATATGAATTTTGTTTCCGGATAATGATCGTACTGCGGCGTTACAAGAGTTCCAATTAGAAGCAGCAATGATCAAGTGCTCTTCTAATAAGACTTTTAGAAACCCGTAGACTCAATCAACATCTTAGAAATTAAATCTCATACACATATAATCACATAAGCATGTTCTCATATAAGCACATATTGTTTGTACTAAAGTCTCTAGCAAGCTAGGCAAACCGATTGTGGTACTAACCACTTCCCATGTACCCAAAATATTCAAACCCAGTACGCTCTGATACCAAGTTGTAACGCCCCAAAAATAATACAACAATTCAATAGTAAAGACTAATACAAAATGACATAAAAAGAGTATTAGGCTTTCATTAATCAAAGTCAATTTACAAAAAGGGCACATGTATTACACATTCATAAGCTCTACCCTGAATCTAAAGCATGTGGCACCAAACTAAATGATTAACGAAATAAATGCCCTACTGGCTTACAATTTTCCAAGACAATGCTCGGTTACAACAAAATGAGTCAGATGCTCAATACAAATAAAGCCCTAGGCTTGTACAAAAGTAAATGAAAAAATAAACAAAAGTGAGCTCTCAGCTTTACAATCCTCCCAAGCTAGGTCCTTGGCGAAGACATGTCACCAACACCTGAAAATGGTTTCTCAAGTATGGTGAGTCAAAGCCCAGTAGAGACAACCTACCACAATATATGAATCTTAACAAAGATATTAGAAATATACACGTGTTCAATGTCCAGCGACAAAATCATTTACAACTTTTTTCCCAAACCATGTTATACCAAATTTACATTCCAACTCATTCTATCCCGGTTCATTAGATATGCCCACTTCATTTAATTAATCAAACAGAGGATACACCTCACAGGTCTCCAACTAACATAATTATCATACAAATACATTCACTTGCCATTTTATGAAAATTTCATCCGCGGGAATCAGCACCCATATATACGTGCAATTTTCGGGACTTCTACCCTGGACACACGAGCCAACTTAATTTAATGGAGTCCACCCACTTTCTCCTCACCAAACATGGAGTATATCCCCACTATAGGAAATTGTACTTTTGCCGACTAAAAATTTAGTTGCAAAAGTCCATTTTTAGTCGACAAAAGTTATCCGCGACTAATTTTTTTGGTCGTCACTTTGGTTGCCAATTGAGGGTTGCAAAAAGTAATTAGCGACAAAAAAAAATCTTAGTCGGGAAAAAATTCTATTGTCGACTAAATTTTTGGTCACTAAATGTATAATTACTACGACTAATCCATTTAGTAGCTAAAACACTTTAGTTGTGAAAAGTTATATTTTCCGGACTAAACATATTAGTCGCCAATTATCACATTCGACGACCAAACATGTTAGCCACCAATTATCACATTCAACGACCAAAAAGTTTGGTCCGCAATTGTCACATTCCACGACCAAATAGTTTGGTCGCCAATTGTCACATTCCACGATCAAAAAATTTGGTCGCCAATTGTCACATTCCATGACCAAAAAATTTGGTTGCCAAAAGACACATTCCACGACCAAACATGTTAGTCGCCAAAAAAAATGTTTGCGTAACTCAAACTTTAGTCGGCCATTAAACTATTAGCGACGAAATCCTTTGGGTGCCAAAATTAATAATTTTAACAACTAAATATTTAGTCACCAAGTGTACCCTCTCACCTACCTTATTTAGTCGGCAAAAGTATTACTTATCTTTCCCAACTAATCACTTGGTTACCAAAACAAGAAAAACAAAAGTAAAATTTGGGCGCCAACATCCAACAAAATAAACCTGTAATTCATAATAATCCATCCAATTCATTCAATATAATATGTAATTTGCAAGCATCATTTAAATCAACTGAATCATGAACATTTGACAAAATACATAAATCATCCAATCCTGAACTTGTTTAATGAAAGTCAGCAACTATTATAAGTTTTCATCCACAAGTAATTCTAAACTACATATTCCTCTAATTAAAAATCCATTTGTAATTTATATAATCATCCAAGTCACATCCATCTAGCTTAAAAATTTAAAACATAATATGTTTTAAATTTTTATCCATGGGCATCTATCAAAAAATATAACTAGTAGTCCACCCAAATATTTTCCATACACATCCATCCAAAAATATAACTACTATTCTACCCAAATATGTTCCACCAAAACATCTATCAAAAAATATTTAATTCTTCAAATAATGTAACAAGTGCCAACTAGTCCTATACAATTTAGCTTCGTGCCTGAGTTCATCCATCTATACCAAATAAAAAGATAAATAATGTCAGGTACTTTTTTATGAAAAAATTTGTACATCAAATTATTGCAAAATTGGACAAAAAATGAAAATTTTCCAATTTCAATAAAGGTAACAGGAACAAATTATTAAACTTTCAATATGAATTTGTAAATAAAACAACATTCATACATATATATCCAGCCAACATTACAATTCTATCAATATGATCATTTCCAATGTTGTTTGTCGTCTACTTTTAATACCAACCGCATTGGACTCATCATCGGAGTTTTTCATCTGTGGTTTTACTCAAATAAGGCTTCTTTTTATTATTCTTTAAAGAAATGTCTATTTTTGTTAATATTTCAAGAACTATGTGGAAAAGGTGGTGTTTTGTTGCTAGCTCGAGCTATTTTGAACTTTGAAGTCACACCATTGTTTAAAGAGTCGTTGTAAGTTGTGGCAGCCGTTTCTAGGATGAAGTGTAAAATTCTATCAATTGTAAGTCCATGTAATTGAAAGGATTTTCTGAAAACCTTTTGTTGGAGTCTCAAGGTTATTGAAAATATATGTAGCATTTTGCTTTATGATAATTTTGTGAATGCACTTTATTCAGTATCGGCAATAACTCCTATTTCTACACCTGTTGCATCTCTGTGAAGCTGAAAGCATATCTTTCGTATATGAGGTTGCCAAGAAAAGTTTGTTACATTAGAGGTTCACTCATTATATGTCCTTTTTTTGCTTCCAACTACGCATATTTTCGCATTTCAATGGACAATTTCTTGCATAAATATCTAACCGTGCATACTATCGACATAGCCCAGGGCTCTTATAAGTTTGTTTAATCTAGGTCGAGGTGATGGTCATGATATTGGGGCTGTTTCGAGCCTGTTTCCAATTGTTGCCCCCAAATGGCCCGTTTTCGCCTTTTTTCATCACATTTGTTTGTCTAAATATGTAACCGTGCATCCTATTGGATCCTCCTAAGCTTTTTCATTTAGAGCTGCCTGGTCTCTAGGAAGCTGAGATAACATTCTAACAACTTATGTTATTTGCCAATGGTAACAAATGCAAAAGAAGAAGAAGAAAAAAAGGCAGCAACTTCTTATTATTATAATCACATGTTCAACAAGCATGCAAAGAAAGGTGAGGAACCAATATACCTTCTGCACCATAGCAGTAAGTTGATTGGATGCCCAGATTTTGTGGGTCTCGCACCATGTCGATGCTAACCACAATGAAGAACTGCATGTCCCGGAACATGGGAATAGTCGAAGATTTCCTATGAATGCAAAATAATAAACTCCAATAAGTGATGCAAACAATAAGGTTGAGAACAATGAAATTAAAGAAGTGACAAAGTTCAGAAATTGTAATTAATTGAAATTCGAATCCACTCGGGACCAATTGGAATCTTGTGTTCTAAAGTTTTTTGCCTTTTTAGAGTCTAGATTTATAGTTATTTAGGCTGGGTATTGAACTAGTTATTTTCTTGTAAGTTTTATAGAATATCATAAGGATATTTTGGTCATTTGTAGGCATAGGTTGTACCGCCCATCTATAGTCTTGGAGTCAAGATAAACAATAGTTTGTTTTTTTTGAGTCTTACTTTTATAAGTTTTTGGAAATAAAATCTAATTCCCTATGTAGTAGCAGTATTTAGAAGTCCTAATCCTAGTTAGTGTAAGAAATTCCTTGAAGTCTATAAAGCAATGTAATTTAGTTTAATTCAATAGAGAACATGTTTTGATTGTGAAACTTTTGAAGCTCTTTATGAAATGTGGTACAATCAAACCCTAGGTGTGATGCTTAAGGCTCCTAGGAGTGAATTCTAGAATTTTCTTCTTCTTGTTATTTTTCTGCATCTTAGCTTCTAATAACACCAAAACCATATTTAAACCATCTTTTTCCATCATTAAACACGGCATTATTATTACTTCCCTCAACCTTCCAATCCTAGAACCATAAGGTACTCAAACAGCATATTTTGTAGTTCAACCTACCTGTTATTCTTACTAATTATAATTACATTACAAGAGTTTGTGGTTCAAATAAATGTATATAAGAAAGTAAGGAGGTACACCTTTTGTTTATAAACAACAGAGGGAAACATAGGACCTTATGAGTATCTTACTACAAAATGAAACAAAGAATAAGAAAGCAAAAGGCATAACATTAATATTGTCCTAGTCAAGCTAAATGAGTCAAGCACTTGCTTTGTCATAGTACTATCAGCCAAGCTTAGGTATCCATCAGTTTATAAGAATTGACCTCTTATGGATAAACATACTGGCTTGAAAATTTAGAAAAAAAAAACATCTTTTTGGAGTTTTCTTATTTTTGTTATTAAATGATGAAAATCTTGCAGAGTACAATGTCTCATAGTGAGCCTTCTTGACAAATGTAAGTCAATGAGACTATTATTGACAAACGAAAAGACCACTAAACGAGTAAATTGCAGGTCGGCTTGCAGGTTGTGCCTGTTTCAAAAGCCAGAAGGGTGGAGACCTACCTTTCTATGATTGTAGACCAAATAAATGCTTTTGATAAAGATGATTACTTAACTTAATTGCAGTCAAATATCACTGCTTTTAATGATAACATACTTCTGATTGAGTTTCTGCATTGACATTATCTTCACATCTGACGCCTCGAAGGAACAATTCTCCACCAGAAAATTGCTTGCCCAAGCAAACATTCAAAGTAACTTCTGAGTCATCACATGGAAACCTATAAAGGTAAAGTATTTTCAGATTCTCAAGTCCAAACAACAATGCAATAACTTTCATGTTAAGAATATGGAGCACAAAACACAAATAAAGAAGCATACAATATTTTTATATTTATGTACATATAGATGGTAAAATTATAAAGATTGAAGAAACATAGTGAGAAAATATACACATCAAACAAAAATGCTAGCCATTTTGAACCAAAATGTACAGGACAAACCAAGTGGCATAATGCTAGAACCCAGTGTAGATAGGATTATGGAGGTTTGTTGGAGAAATGGAAAAACTCATCCAGAGGCACCGGAGACTGAAGGGGGCCTGGGAGAAGGATGTACCAGTCCAGCCAAAAGAGAGAGGGAAAGAATCTAAAACTTACATATAGTTCTCTATGAAAGTATCGAGATCCAAAACTCGAAATAGAAGCCTCAATCTCAGTGTTGTAGTCATGACGTAAGAGAAATATGTCCATCTATTCATAGAAGGTGAGCACAAGACTATAACTATATGTATGAGAAGGCTGGCAATAGTAGGGAAATCTGTTAGGTTGCTAGAACTGTCTCTTGGCGAAGGATTGCAATGGTGAAGTCTCTCTCTTAGTTGGACTAGCCCAATGTAGCTTGACGTATGAGGGGGGAGAGCATCGTAGCAAAGCCTTCATCTCTAGCCTCTATTCCACAAGACCCCAGAGTCTCACAGTACATGTTAGGAAACTACCTCATCGCCTAGGTGAGTAACCAAGTGGTGTAACTCTTGCAAAAAGTAGTCATAAGGTGTGACCTACACTTCTGAGTCCTTGACTCTTGCAAGACGCAAATATTTTACTCTCACGGGTGTCAAGAATGAAACTGAAGCACACAATAAGTGTTGTTGGTCCTCTTAAGCTTCTTTGGTGTGATCAAACAAGTGTCACTCATCACTCATCACCAGACATAAGTAGGTGTACATGATGACATGTAAAGCACACATCATTTCACAATTTCCAATTTCTCCACATTAGGAGAAAATTAGAGTTCTATAAAACTTGGTGCACTAGATGAACTAATAAACTATACCAAGCATTGTCCAAAACATGAAGAATGTTGAGAGGGCTATCCATCGATAACACAGGCAAATTCTAGGTTGCGTCATTATCCCAAGCAGAGAAAGAACTTGTCCTTAAGGTTAGTGTCAATTTCATTTATGCCCTTACTATTGACCTAAGAAAGAAATCAAAAATCTATACCTGAACCAATCACATAGATGGACTAGCCATTTACTTATTTTATATAATTACCATGCCAAAGGGATCCATAACTTTGGCCTATTTAGAGCTACAATGAGCTCATATTCTTAACTAGGGGTGGCATTGAATGTTAGATCCTCAGGATTTTGTGACTCAAAGTGTAATAGACTACCCTAAATATGCTAAACATTTATTTTGTAGGTGAAAAAAAATGGGCTCATTTGGTGGTTTTATAGCCTGGTAATGTGGCCCTAGAAAAGGCCAAGAATCCTTACAGCAACAAAGCAAAATAATAAAGTATTGACTTTTACAATTAATTTTTTTTTGTCAATGCTGGAAACATAATTCATAAAGTAGTTTAGGTGAATTCATGATTTTAGTGACCTATGAATGTCTAGGGTTCTAAAGAAATGGAGAAACTTCATTCATAAAGATCAATGCACCTTACGACTCCAGAAATAACACCCACAATTATACATAAGTAAGAAAAATAAGTGAACAACTACGCATGCGTGCATTTAAGTATAAAAAAATTTCTTTTCGCCCTATGTGGACATATGTTTAGATTAACTTGCAATTAAAACTAGAGTTGGTAAGTCAAGTTTTCTGGTACTAGAAATAATGATAATTCAAGTTTTTGCAAACTCATTTTAGGGGACTGTCTACTTCATTTCATTGAATGTTTTAATCTGTGCTGCTTGATCTCAAGAAAGTGACACATGTTGAAGACATAATAACCAACTAAACTGCTGTAATATACACAGCTCATTTGCAACAGGAAAATACCCCTGTAGAAAAGTGGTTCAGAAAGACTCTTCTAATCCCGGGGGACGCTAGTGATCCTCTTCTAGTCACCTGAAAAGGAATAAACACTCCGGTCGGGGGTGCCGGGATTAGCATTCCGACGAGCAAGTCAATCTCTAATCTCTGTATTGCTTATATTTTAAGTAAAGGGTAATAATTCTCACATACCTTTTTCTAGCTGATGCTCTTCTATTTATATCTTTTCTTTCTTGGGCCTCGGGATTAGGTCCATTTCCAATTCTATATTCGGCATATTTTGTAATAGTCCGCTCTTTACTCAGCCCCTTGCTTAACCGGCTATTTAGCCGAGTAGAGTTGTATTCCAGTGTGTGAGCCTACGCCGAGTGCCATGTATTCCGACTCTTCCAGGTTCGACTATCCGAAATATCTACGACTCCCAATACTCGGCCCCCACAATTGCCCCCCGAGCACTCCACTAACGACAGTTGGCTGGAGTGTTTGGCTTCGAACTCGAAAAGTCAGCGCTGAAATTCGGCGGCTGACCGTATTCCAACGCAAATATCTGAACACATGCTTCTCGGTTATCATTTCAACTTTCCATCTCTTCATACACTTCTATTTATTGTGATTTAAAATTTCGACGTCTTTTCAAATACATACACGCTTTTAGACGCTCGTTGCTGGATTGCCTTCCGAATTACCTCTACAACTTCCTTTTTTTCTCTATCCTCTTCGCCTCTTGTAAGTTCTCTCCTTCTCTGCTTTGAATCTCTTTTCTTGCTTTGTTTTTGGCTTAGCATACTCCTATTGGCTAGGGGAAATAGCGAAACATTTGAAAGATCTCCTCTCACTGGATTGAATTTCTGGCTTCCTACGCCATTTCTCCATTCCTGATGACGTCCGTCTGTCACTTGTGACAGACGGCACCCTCGATATGGAGAGGGTTGATGAAACCACAATCATCTTCCCTCTCTTGTCAATTGCAGAGGGTGGAGTCCGTTTCCCCCTTCACCCACTCCTTAAGGCTATACTCTGCCATTGGGGCTTAATCCCTTCTCAACCCAACATCAATTTCTTTAGAATTGTGATGGGGGTTATCACACTAAACCGTCGCCTTAGGCTTAACCTTGGCATTTCCACTATTCGGCACTGCTACGCCTTGGCCAAGTCTTCTGGTCGGCACGGGCGTTATTTCCTTAGGGCCAAAGACACCGACCATCAACTAGTGACTATGCTTTCCAGGTCTGGGAAGCGAGTCGATGATGTTATGGTCGTCGTCCAAGGAAACTGGGAATTCGGTGAAGGCGAGGATCGCCTTGATCGTATTCCTAGATGGAGGGGCGAACCAGGTGGCTGTGTAGCTTCTTTTATTTATTTATTTTTTGTTATATTTATAAAGCTTCATTTTCGGGACCTCATGGTTTTGCTTATGCAGGAAACGATTTGAAGAAAATCTTGATCTCAATCGACGACGGTGTTCTTTCAGAAATCAAGGTTGCACTCAAGTATTTCGGCCGGCCAAGTCTTCAGAAATAGAGGAGGGTGGCCTACGTTCTGCTCCGCTATGAGCCGACTTATACGACCTTTTCGGCGGCGAAAAACATCCCAATTCCGAAGGGTGAGGAGTTTCTTACCGCCCTTATCTTGACTGATTTCAAAAATTTGAGGCAAGTCGGTTTCGAGAGATCAGATTCGGAGCGACTAGAAGTAGCTGAGGCCGCCGAGTCAGACCAGTCCGAAGCCGAAGTTGACGAGGCTTTGAAGTTAGCATTTGCAGAAGCCGGCCTCAATTCAGTTGATCTTCTGTCCACTTTGGGTCGAGGGGACCTTCCACTTGACGATATTTTTCATGGTCTGGAGGGCCTTCCGGGCGCGTACCCAGAAGATATGGCTGGGTTGAGCCTCACTAAACTTGCCAAGAAGGAGAACGCAAAAAGAATGGCCGCACGGCGAAGAGCCGAGGCCATTTGAGCTGCCGAATCTCAGCCCTCCCAGACTGTTGGCAGATCTCAGCCCTCCTTGCCTATTGGCAAGTCTCAACCCTCCTTGTCTGTTATTGGGGAGGAAATGGCAAAAAACTAAAGTGCCGAGGCAGAACCGGTTGTGCAAGCAAGTGTAGAGGCTGAGCAAAGGGTGGAGAAGCGCCCTGCCGAGGTCGAGGATGGCTCAGAAGAAAATCGCGCCGACAAATGACCTCGCTTGGAGGAATCAGATGCGATTGGACCTTTTGTTATTCAGCCGAAGATAAAAAATACGCCGATCTCCTCCGATGCTTCGGTAATCAAAGATCCAGCTGTCGCACTCAGCATGGCTACGTCCGTTTCACTGCCTGCTGACAAGGCGACTTTTCGGGCAGAACCGGATCTAGTTGCAATTGCGTTGGCCGCGCAATTGGCTCTTTTGGTATATATCTTGACTTTTTCTTTTCACTTTACACAAATATTATTTTGGTCTTAACTTCCTGTTTTGCAGGCCGTCGAAAGGATAGCCGAGATGGGTCGTCGCCATCACGATGCCGTCGAGAAGATTGGTTGTTTACAAGCGGAGGTTGATGGCCAAAGGAGTAGGGCCGAGTTCAAGGTTTTAAGGGCAAAGATGGAGGGCGCCCGCACTGAGGCCGATATGGAGAGAGCCCGTAACGCTGAAGAATTGAGATCAGTCGCCGAGAAGAGGGCGGATGCAAGCGATGATGCCCTTAAATTGGCCCAGGAGGAGATCTCCAAATTGGAGGCCGAGTTGGAAGAAATAAAGATGGCGAAGGAAACAGCCAACCGGGAAGCTTCCAGGGTATTCGACGCCGGGAAAAAATCTGCTTTCGAAGAATACGTAGACGAAGTCCCCAAATTTGAAAATCAGGGATTCAAACACAGCTGGCTCAAAGCCCTTGCTGCTGCTGATGTGACATTGGCTACGCCAATTCCATAAGAGCAAGTGGATGTTGAGCCGCTGGAGTCTGACTCCGAGGACTAATTTGGGCGGCTCTTGTTTTTGTTTTAGGATTTTCGTGTATTTTTACAGCTTTTTGTATAGCAATTTTCATATATAACATGGCTACAATTTGTGCCAAATTTTATTAATGAATGGTATTGTTTTGTTGCTATTTTGGATAAAACGTTCATGTATACTTGCATACTATTTGATTAGGCAATTTTAACTACAAAAAGCCGAGTTCTTGAAGTTTATGGACTGGCTACGGCACATATCGATCGGCATGTGGCGAAGATGCTCGGCCGGTTAGATTAATAAATCTGCTCTTGCCCCAGCCAATGCATGAACTCCAAGGCATTCATCCATAATTGCCATTTAGATAATTAGGCCTTTAAAATGTCAAAAATTAGTACATGGAGTGGTCGGGGCACATATTGATCGACATGGGGTGAAGATGCTCGGCCGGTTGGATTAATAAATCTGCCCTTGCCCCAGCCAGTACATGAACTCCAAGGCGTTCATCTATAATTGCCGTTTAGATAAGTAGGCCATTTAAAAAGCTGAAAATTTGTACATGGAGTGGCCGAGGCACATATCGATCGGCATGGGGCGAAGATGCTCAGCCAGTTAGATTAATAAATCTGCCCTTGCCCTAGCCAGTGCATGAACTCCAAGGCATTCGTCCACGTTTAGATAATTAAGCCATTTAAAAAGCCGAAAATTAGTACATGAAGTGGCTGGGGCACATATCGATTGGCATGGGGCAAAGATGCTCGACCGATTAGATAAATAAATCTGCCCTTGCCCCAGCCAGTGCATGAACTCCAAGGCATTCGTCTATAATTTCCTTTTAGATAATTAGGCCATTTAAAAAGCCGAAAATTAGTACATGGAGTGGTTGGGGCACATATCGATCGGTATGGGGCGAAGATCCTTGGCCGGTTAGATTAATAAATTGCCCTTGCCCTAGCCAGTGCATGAACTCCAAGGCATTCATCTATAATTGCCGTTTAGATAATTAGGCCATTTAAAAAGCCAAAAATTAGTACATGGAGTGGCCGAGGCACATATCAATCGGCATGGGGCGAAGATGCTCGGTCGGTTAGATTAATAAATCTGCCTTTGCCCTAGCCAGTGCATGAACTCCAAGGCATTCATCTATAATTGTCATTTAGATAATTAGGCCATTTAAAAAGACGACAATTAGTACATGGAGTGGCTGAGGCACATATCGATCGGCATCCGTTGTTTAGAGTTCAGCCTTAATGAAATTGCCTCGGGGTCACTGCAAGCATTAGAAATAAATGGGATGGACTCTTCGTGCTAATAATTTCACTTACTGTGCTCACACTCAATTTTAAGACCATTCGTTACGAATGTCAAATAGAGTTTTCTTCAACAGCAGAGGCGAAGCTCGAACTTTGGCTTAACTTGATACTGCAATGAATCGTGGCAGAGAACCCACCTGTGCGGGAAGTAGGGCATCCAAAGAACAGGAAAAACATCAGCCTCCAAGTCGTCGAAGCAGATCACCTTGAAAGGAGAAACAACAACGGGGAAGTTCTCCGTGACCGCGACCGAGAAATGAGGTCGACGTAATGCCACGACCGTTGAGTTTTGCGATTTTTGTGGGGAATAAGGCGATGACGGAGGCGGACTCCATTATCAAGGACCCAGGTGTGGCGGTCGAGTTTGCTCGACAGATTTTTCCACCGGAGGTCCAGCAGTCGATGGTTGGTTGATAGGATTTCGACGTATTTCGAGATGGAATCCACGGGGCAGTGAAAGGGCTGTATACTGCTTATGAAGTCGGCATGCGCCTGCATGCCGCGCGACGAGAAATAGAGAAGAAGGAAAAAAGAATCCACAGTTTGGAGGCTCGCGCTGAAAAGGTCAAGCGTGAGCTCAGGGAGCTCAAAAAGGCTCAAACCACTGAGCCGTGAGCGGTGGGTCAATCCAACCCGATCGTGGAGCAGAGGGTGACTCAACGGCTGCTGAGTCACACCATCGCCGATTGAGATACGGCAAGCATGTTCGCCATAGAAAGTGCGAGGAACATGGGTTACGAACAAGGCTTCTATGCGGGCCAAAAGGTCGGGATCGACAAAAACAAGGAGAAACTTGCGAAGGAAGTTTGCTGATGCGAGAATCGAGAATTTAGGCACGGTTGGATCGAGGCGTTTCAGGCCGCGGAGACTCTCTACGCAAAGGGTGTTGATTCGGCATCGCCGCTGTACCAGCGTGGTCATTTTTCCTTTTCCACTTTTGAAGTTAAAAAGAGTGATGACGAGGGAGACACTGGATAAAAACACTCACTGTGATGCTGAAAAACGCAGATTGCATTAAAAACTATGTAATCATTGGCTGAATGAATAAAATGTTTTGTTTTCAATATTCCTGTTTCTTTATAATTTTTCTTTGGCACAGCTATGTTTGCATGTTTTGTGCTTTATTGCATAAATGTGCTTTATTGGATAGACATTGTCCATCTAGAGTTCCCTTCAAATGTATATATGCCTTAATGTTTGAATAAACGGTTTTTGTCGGCTCGTCATGACGGAGCGCTCTTCATTAAATATTTATTCAGCATACATGTTACATGGCCCTGGCAATATATCTGGAGGCTTAATTAGCCTAAAGATGTCACGCGCCGATGGGGCACCAAATCTGGAGACTGGCCAATCGTGATATCCATGAAAAGCGCTCCGAATCCGGAGGCTTTATTCGGCCCAAAGGTGTCAAGCGCCGATGGGGCTCCGAATCCGAAGACTTTATTTGGCCAATTGTGATATCCACGAAGGGCGCTCCGAATCCGGAGGCTTTATCGGCCCAAAGACGTCACGCGCTGATGGGGCTCTGAATCCGGAGACTTTGGAATACTTTTGAACTGCATTGCACAACGAGTAAATAGGAATCTTTGCATTACAGAAATGGAAAGTGTACATGGTGAGCCATTCAAAACCAATATCATTCCCCACAGGTCGGGTTTAATGATAGAATTTGCGCAAGTGTGTTGAATTCCAAGGCCGTGGCAGGCCCCTCCCAGACATGTCTTTGAGTTGATATGCCACCACTCCTGCAATCGAATCAATTTGATAGGGGCCGTCCCAATTTGGACCCAATTTTCCATCTGTTGATTTCTTGGCAGCTGGGAGTACCTTCTTTAGGACCAACTCTCCTGGTATGTAACGGCGCAGCTGAACATGTTGATTATGCGACTTAGCAAGCTGCTGTTGATACCGCACCATGGATGTGAGGGCACGGTCTCTTCGCTCTTCAATTAGAATCAAATCCAAAGCCAACATCATGTCGTTTTCGCCCATATCAAAAACTGTCGACTTCAGGGTTGGGAGGCCGATTTCCAGGGGTATGATTACCTGGGTTCCAAAGCATAGAGCGAACGGCGTTTCCCCAGTAGATCGCCTCGGCGTAGTTTGATGAGCCCACAATACACTCAGCAATTCTTCGACCCACTTGCCTTTAGCCTTCTCCATCCTCTTCTTGATGCCATCCAAGATAGATTTGTTAGAGGCTTCAGCCTGACCATTTCTTTGAGGATAAGTCGGCGTGGAGAAATAAGGCCGGACACCATATTTGCTGCACAATTCTCGGTAGACGCCGCAATCGAATTGGGTGTCGTTGTCTGAGATAAGTGCTCTTGGAATGTCGAATCGTGTTATGATGTTTCTCCAAACAAAACGCTTCACGTCGGAATCCCAGATGTGCGTTAGTGCCTCCGCTTCTACCCATTTTGTAAAATAATCTGTCGTGACAATCAAAAATCGCTTGTTACCCGAGGCACGAGGCAATGGTCGGACGATGTCAAGCCCCCATTGGGCGAATGGCCAAGGACTGGTTATGGAGCTTAGCTTTTCTACAGGCAGGTGGGTCAATGGAGAGAATTTCTGGCATTGTTCGCACTTTTTTACATAACATTCGGCATCAGCTCTCATTGTCGGCCAGTAATACCCTTGTGTTATAGCTCGATGGGCCAAAGAACGCCCGTCAAAATGGGCGCCACAACTGCCCTCATGTATTTCAGTCAGAAGCTCTTCGACTTTGTCCGGGTGTACGCATTCCAGGTATGGACCTGAAAGGGATTTTTTATAAAGCTTTCCTTGCGGGTTCAAATAATATCGCAGGGCTTTGTTTCGCAGCTTGTGCGCTTCTTTCTTGTCCGCTGGGAGCTGCTCGAAAGACAGGAATGCAGCAATGGGATCCATCCAACTTGGTCCAACTTCTATAACATTAACCTGGACTTCCTCTGAAGGGCCAATGCTCGGTTCTGAGATGAAGCCCACTTTGATGGTCCGTTTAATCTCTGAGTTAATGGCGGAGGCTAGGCAGGCAAGGGCATCTGCATGTGTGCTCTGATCACGTGTTATCTGGTTCAATTCATGATGGTCAAATTTTTCCAGCAAGGAGTTGGCCATTTTCATGTAAGCCGCCATACGGTAGTTTCTTGCCGCGTACTCCCCCTTTAGCTGATAGATCACCAATTTTGAATCGCAAAATACGAGCAAATGCCGAGCACCCAGAAGATGTGCATTTCGCAAACCGGCTAGAAGGGCTTCGTATTCGGCTTCGTTATTTGACGCTTCGAAGCCAAGCTTAACGGCCTGCTTAATTATTGCGCCGTTGGGAGCCATGATTACAACTCCGGCTCCACTGCCCCGCTGATTGGATGATCCATCATAGTACAACTGCCAAATGTCCCCAACATAAATTCTCTAGTTCAACTCTGGTCGAATCTCATCGGGCTTGAAACTGGCAAGACCTCCTGTGAATTCGGCAACAAAGTCGGCAAGCACTTGTCCCTTGATTGTGGTTCTCGGTAGAAACTGAATGTCGTCCTAGCCGAGTTCAAGAGCCCACTTTGAAATATGTCCTGATGTTTTTGTACTTCGTAGTACTGATCGGAGGGGATAATCTATTAGCACCCCAATGCTGTGTCCCTAGAAGTAATGCATCAGTTTTCTTGCCGACGTCACTAGCGCTAAGATGAGTTTTTCCGGTGGAAGGTAGCGTGTTTCGGCATCAACCATTGCCTTGCTCACATAATACACTGGTCGTTGCTCCCCAAGATCTTCCTTTATCAGTACGGCGTTGATGGCCTTGTCAGAAACTGTCAGATACAGAATGAGCGGGTCACCCCCAATAGGTGTTGTCAAGAGTGGTACTAAGCGGAGGTAGGTCTTGAGGCCGTTGAAAGCCGCTTCGCATTCGGCGGACCATTCAAAATCCTTGCCCTGTCGTAGTGTATGAAAGAATTGTCGGCAATGATCTGTGGACCGACTGATGAATCTGTTGAGTGCGGCAGCCATCCCTATCAACTTTTGAACCTCTTTTACTGAACGAGGGGAGCTGAGCTCCAGGATTGTTGTGATTTTCCTTGGGTTGGCTTCAATTCCTCAGTGGTTGACGATGTATCCCAAGAATTTTCCAGAGCCGATACCAAATGCACATTTGGAAGCGTTCAGCTTCATTGCATATTTGCGTAGGATACTGAATGTTTCTTCCAGATCGGCAATGTGAATCTGCTCTTCCTTAGACTTGACCACCATATCGTCAATGTACACTTCCATAGTGTTGCCGAGTAGTTCTTTGAACATGGTGGTGACTAGTCTCTGGTAGGTTGCCCCTGCATTCTTTAGCCCAAAAGGCATAACCTTATAACAATAGGTTCCTCTTGGGGTGAGGAATGTAGTTTTGTCTTGGTCGTCTGGATTTATTGCAATTTGATTGTAGCCTCTGTAGGCATCGAGAAAGCTCATGCACTGGTGACGTGCTGTAGCATCTACCAGTTGGTCTATCCTTGGGAGAGGAAAACAATCTTTGGGGCAGGCTTTGTTTAGGTCCATAAAATCAACGCAGACTTGCCAGGTCTCATTCTTCTTATTCACAACCACAGTATTAGAGAGCCATGTAGGGTAGGTCACTTCTCTGATTGCCTCAGCATCAAGCAACCGGTCAATCTCTTCAACAATTGCGGCAGTGTGCTCTGCGGCTGATCGCTGGCTTTTTTGGATGATCGGCTTGCATTTAGGGTCAACATTTAAGCGGTGTTACGAAACAGACGGATCTACACCAGGCATTTCATATGGAGTCCATGCAAATACATCAAGGTTGCCGAGCAGGAAGGAAATTAGCTGCTGTCTGTCGGCTTGATTGAAGGAGGCACCGACCATGAAGAACCTGTCTGGGTTACCGTTGATTTCAACTCAATCTAGGTCTTCCGTAGCCTTTTCACTTAGGAGCCGCCTGACATCATCGAGGCTCTCCCGATCTGGTACCTCAATGGAATTGACTTGCAACTCCTTCGACGTCTTTTCAGCAAGGACATGGCATTCCTGTGCCGACTTCTGTGAACCACGAATTTGCTCAATGCCGCGTGCTATCGGGAAGCGGAGCAGCTGATGATAGGTGCTTGGCATGGCCCGCATAGTATGCAACCGAGTCCGCCCCATAATGAGATTATACGGCGATGGCAGCTTTACGACCAGGAACTCCACATCCACTGTTTGGGAGCCTGCCTGGACGGGTAGGGTGATTTTTCCCAACGGGTACTCTGGATTGGCGTTGAAGCCAAATAGTAGATAAGGGGCTAGGGAGAGGTCCGATTCAGAGAAGCCGAGTTTGGTGAAAGTTCTGTAGTACATAACCTCCGATGTGCTCCCCGGGTTATTGAGTACGCGCTCAACTGTGAATCGGTTTACACGTAACTCAATTACCAGGGGATCAATGTGGGGAAGTGTCACACCAGCCAAATCTGAATCATCAAAAGAAATGCTTGCAGCTTCATGGGGCCGTTTAGACGGAGTGAGTTAATTTTGAGGACCGGGATTTGACTGAATCGCATGCACTGAGGATCAAATTGGCAAGCTGTATATCATGTGGATCACGCCGAGTGGAGGAGAATCCTGTCTTGGGGCTATTGCTTTGGTTGGGTTGCCTTTTCGGCCATATTGTCGTAGTCAACCACCCTGCACTGGTTCCTCCAGGTGATCTTTCAATGCATAACAACTCTCAGTTTCATGGCCACGATCCTTTCACTACTCGCACCGTCGATCCTGTCTTCGAGTATCGGGAGGTCCCACCATTTTTTACGGCCATTTGAAGAACGAGAGGGTCCACCTTATATGCGGGCTCTCTTCAGAGGAACTGGAAACTTCAAAACGTCCTTTCTTCTTGGGCTCCGGGGATAATGAGTCGGAGTCGCTATCAGTGTCGTGTTATCGGGCTTGAGATCGTCGACCACCTACCCTCATAGGTCATTCCGAACCTTGGTGTACAGCTTGTTTGGACTTTTCCATCTCCAAGGCCAAATCCTAACGGAGACGTTTGTTCTCAGCAATCATGTTCTCCAATCTCTATTCGTTTTGCTTTGCTTTTTCCATGATTGCTTGCGTTGCCTCATGCTCCGGAGTCGAAGGTGAGGCGAAGTTCAAAGCGCGTCTTGTAGGGATAATCTCCGGTCCATGCATGTTTGTTGGAGTAAGGTCGTCTCTCTGCGCGGTTTCATCGGTGACTATTGGAGGGTCTTCTGTTACGCCTGCCATGGATGTATTTGAGTATTCCCACAGATGGCGCGAATTGTGGAGAAGTGGTTTGGAAATACTCTTCTAATCCCAGGGGACGCTAGTGATCCTCTTCTAGTCACCTGAAAAGGAATAAACATGCCGGTTGAGGGTGCTGGAATTAGCACTCCGACGGGCAAGTCAGTCTCTAATCTCTGTATTGCTTATATTTTAAGTAAAGGGTAATAATTCTCACATACCTTTTTCTGGCTAATGCTCTTCTATTTATATCTTTTCTTTCTTGGGCCTCGGGATTAGGTCCATTTCCAATTCTATATTCAGCATATTTTGTAATAGTCCTCTCTTTACTCAGCCCCTTGCTTAACCGGCTATTTGGCCCAGTAGAGTTGTATTCCAGCGTGTGAGCCCATGCCGAGTGCCACGTATTCCGACTCTCCCAAGTTTGACTATCCGGAATATCTACGACTCCCAATACTTGGCCCCCACAACCCCGAACTCAAAGCAAACACTTGGACCATATACTCTCTAAAATTGCCATATTGGCAAAGCCAAACAGATAAAAAGAAGCCTGTTTTAAAATGTTTAAGCTATTATGATACCAAAAAAGCAAATTTAATGTAGATAGCTACATAGTCACCTTGGCACAAAGGCCATCCAGAGACACAACCAATACAACCTAAGGTGTTATGTTTTACAATGCTTAAGACCTTATAACCTTGCTGGGGCAAGCACAGTTGGCCGGAACCATTTCACCTTGCTAGGAGGTCGAGGGTTAAAATCTTGGCACATGCAAAACTCCAATCAATATAGAAATAAGAAAAATAAAAACTCTATAGGCAAGAAAGCCCAATATCTTTCTTGTTTGCAAACATGAATATAGCGACCCCGGGTTTTCCCCTTTATGTACTGTATTCCAGACTTGGGTTCCTTGGTTGAGTATTGTTGTATATGTCTCTTTCCGTCCTTTAATTCCTTATATTTAAGTTTTAGGATGTGTTGGGTAGGTTTGGAACAGGTTGGGTGTGTTTTGAAACAAATGGTTGCTGTCCAATTTTTGGTCTTTTTGCTTGAGCGAGGACTTTGTCGCTCGAGCGAGCCTTGTGTTTTTGCTTCTTCACTCAAGCGAGGGTTTGTATGCTCGAGCGAGGGTTGTGGGTCTTCAGGTTTCTTTTTTAGACGTAACTTTGGCTCGAGTGGGCTTTTCTTCGCTCCAGCGAGAACTCTTGCGCTCGAGCGTGCTTCTGGGTTGCAGACCTGAAGCTTCGCGTTGTTCGCTTGAGTGAGGCTTTTTGCGCTCGAGCAAGGACTTTTGTGTCCGGTCGCTCGTGCAACCACTTCTTCGCTCGAGCGAGGTTCGAATATATCAGATCGCAACAGCAATCTCCTTCATCACTTTTTGATCCTCTTTTCATCTCAAACCCTAAAACCGACCCTCTCTCTCTCTCTCTACATACATCTTCTCTCTACAAATACATCTAGTTCTAGTGGTCTTCTACCCTAGTCTCTTTGTAAGAAAGGTAGAGCTTGGTGTGGGCTTCATTTTGATTTGAAAATTTGGGGATTTGTAGCATCTTGAGTTTTCTTCATCTTCTCCATTGAGTCTCTTCATTTGAGGTAGGGATAACCTACTTCTTCCTATGAGTTTTAACATAAATTTGGGTCATTTTGTATAAATGGTGAATTATGGAAATTATGGGAAGATAGGGTTTTGAAGTTGAAATTATAAAAGATGGATTTTTAATTGTTAAGAACCATGTGTATGTGAGACCTTGAAAAATGGAATTGTTGTTGTAGAATTGATGAAATTGAGCCTTAGGGTTAAAGTTGAGAAAATAGGGGAAAATGCCCTAATTAAGTTTAAATAATTAATTTGTATAATTAATTTGGGAAATATGGAAATGTGAAATTGAGTTGGAAATCATGAAATTGGATGGTATTGTAGTTGAATGGTGTAGTTGGATTAATTAACCGCTCACCTATGAGAATGTTGATTATTTATCTGTTTGATAAATTTATTATCTGTTTAGAGATAACTGTTTTGGGCTATCGGTGGAGGATAATCTTGATTGTTGTAGACACTGCATGTTGATTAGGGAAAACTGAAACTAATCGACTGAGTTATGTCATTGAATATGTCGGTTGGATCAATACATCGAATATGTGTATTGATTGATCATTGTATATAATGAAATGGTTACATACATTGCATATGTATATTTGTGTGTGAGGAGATAGGGGATGTACTCCATTGTTTGGGAGGAGATAGGGGATGGACTACATAGATAATTAAGTTGGCTAGAGTGTCCAAGGTGAAAGTTCCGAAACTTTATGTATATTTGAATGATGTTGATGAATGAGAGTGTTAATAATATGAGTTGTAGTCTCATTTGAATTGTGGATAATGGAAGTGTTTTTAATGATGAGTTGTAGTCTCATTTAATTGTTTGGCTAAATAATGAGCCTTGTTTATGAATTGAAATGGGATAAATAAAGAGAAGTGGAATGAAACACGGATGTATTTGTCGTTGAACTGGGAAATGTTGTATGTTGGTCTACAAGTGTTGACCATTTATCGAATGCTAATGTTTTAGTTATTTCTCATATTTGGTTTAGTATATCTCTACTGGGCTTTGGCTCACCCTATATAGGACATCATTTTCAGGTGCAGGCGATATGCCGCCTCCAAGGTCTTAGCTTGGAAGGTTTAGGAGTTGAAGACTCTGCTTTTTGGATATTTGTTTGGTTGTATTACATGTAATTCAAGCCAAGGGCTTATTATGTTATGAGTTAGAACTCTTTTTTTGTAACCGAGTGTTGACTTGGAAAGTTATAAGCCTATAGGGCATTTACTTTTGTTGTCAACATGTAATACTTTTGTAAGGAATACTCTGATGAGTGAAAGCATGTTTTATTCTCTTATGTCTATGGATGTCATGAATGACGGGTTTATATACATTATTTTTGAGGGCGTTACAATGAAAAGCAAGCATAATCCAGATTTGAAAATATGATGACTCCTTAATTAAAAGAGGATAATAAGTGGGATTTCACTTCTTTCATGCAGTATTTGACCACAATTACATGCAACAAAAAGCTCTGTAATCCTGCTCCTGTAAGCTACTTAGTTTGACTTCTATTCCTCATTGCTCTCATTGTTCCAGTCATAATGTTTACTAAAAATTGCACTATGCTTCACTATAAGAATAGGAATTTTTTCCAAAAGGAAAAAAAAATATATATATATATTAGAAGGACACAACATTACTTTTCTAAGGACACAACAAAGCCTAATCTATAAACAAAGAATATGCCATTTGAGAGGAGAAAAAAAAAATGAAAATGAGTCTTTTTCACAAAGAAAAAGATCAAACCTCTTTATATATATATATATATTTATGTACATACAAGACAATCGACGAGATAAAAATTATTGATCATGCTATCCAAGGATAACCCAGATCATACAAACAGTGATACACAAAATTCCCAACTAATAAGCAAATTATATAAAGGAAAGATGGTATACTTGCATGTGTTCTGTCATCCCAACCAGAACAAACAAGAATATACATATATTTACATATATATATATATATATATCAATTTTCATTTTTTGCATTTTCTGGAGAGTATGATTTTAGTCATCTCTTCAAACATTCACCCATTAGGGTTTTCAAAAAAAAAAAATGGTTTTGAAATTTAGGGAAAACAAAGGAAAATAAAGAAATTGAGAGAGAGAGAGAGAGAGAGAGAGAGAGAGAGAGAGAGAATCCATACCTAATCTCAGGATTATTTGAAGATAGTAGTAGTAGAAAAATGATGATAGTGGTGCTATTAGGTGCGAAAAGAGAGAGCAACCATGTGAGTAAGAGGAGTAATGGAACACAAATTCAAAGATTGAGAGAGAAAGAGAGAGAGAGAGACAGAGACAGAAACATAGATAAAATACATACCTAAATATGGAGGCCCAAGTACTTCTCGAAGCACCGCTGATGCTTGGTTGAAGAAGTGGCACAAGCGACTGCGATAACAGAAGATGAGCGACTTCGGTGACTACAATCGAGCAGGAGAATCGACGAAGAGGTGCATATGAGAAGTGGTGCGCGGTATATACTGTATAGAGAGTTTGAAAAATTCACTCCGCTAGTATAGGCCAATTTTTGCCTACAAAACTATTTGGTCGGCATTGTCCTTCAATTTACTTAAATTACATTTAAAACGGGGTTGTTTTATTATTTGCGACCAAATTTTTGTAGTCACTAATTTTTTTTTTTCATTTTCCCGCTTTTTTTTTTGGTCTTCCATATTCGAGCTTTGCCGACCAAATTTCAATGTTGGTCACAGAAAATTCTAATTTGGGAGCACTCGTAATTTTAACATTTTCTTAACATATACAAAATGTATTCATTTTTGTGGTCATATATAAAATGTATTTATTTTTTTCTTAACATTTTCTTTGACTAAGGATTTATTCTATTGTTAATGATAAGTAGTTATTTTATACTTTGGGAGCACTATGTGATATTGTTTATGTAGTAGATTAAATCAATAGTGTAGTGGGAAATTTTATGGATTGAATATAATTAACTTATTATTTTCAGGTATTTGACAAACTATTTAATGTGATTTGTGATTTCTCATGCTTTTAGCATCACATAGGCAACGCCATATGATACTCTAAAACTATATAATAATTTCCATTCAAAACAAATCATTTATACGCAGTATCATCTCTTTAATATTTTTTGTAAAATAAAAATTAAATAGATTTTATAACAATTTGTGTTATAAATGATATGTTTTTATTTTCTGAAATTAGGAATTTTGATCTATAATTTTTTGTGCTAAAATTACAAACTTACATCACTATCTCACACCGAGCTTTTATACACTATTATAGATTTTTGATTTGTTCCTATTAATAATGATTTTTAATTTCTCATGCTTAAATTTAGCATATAAAATTAAAATTATCTTAATGTTGATCATGTTTTTTTTTAAAAAGAAAATTGTAATTAATAAGTACCCCTTATAACTTAATTTCCTTGCTCCGCCACTAGCCACTGCAATATCAATCCCATCTCCAATAGAAGTGAACAAAGTCGAGAAGCCAGTAATGGAGGCTCAACCAACTTCAATCCCTAACCCAAGAAGATCAAGCGTGGTTGGCTTGTTCCCATAGAACGGCGGTGGACCCACTATCAAATTAGTCAAACTGGTGGCGGCTCGATCGGTGTGGAGCCTTAGGCCAGCCGCTACCGATGAGTTGCTCTTCAGTATCACCACCACAAGTCTTATAGTCAGATGTACCCAAACGGCCCCTTAGGAGTGTTTGGGAACCTTAATTTTAGTAAAAAAGTTTTAAAAAAAAAAAATCATTAGAAATTATCAAATAATTTTGTTTTTTTACTTTTCTCCTATTCTTTCCCTAAAAAATTCAGGGTAAATTACACTGACACCCCCTGAGGTTTATATTTATTACAGTTCCTCCCTCACCTTTTGGAAATTACATCTCCCTCTCTGAGATTTGGAGTTTCATTACAGATTGCTCCCCCAGCAATTTAATTTTTTTGAAATACCAATTTTTCCCTCACTAGGTAAATTACATTGACAACCCTCACATTTTAGAAATTACAATTCCCTTTCTAAGTTTAAAGTAACATTACCAATTGCCCCCTCGGTTAGTATTAGTTGAAAAAAAAAATCATTAAAAAAAATTTATTTGGAAAAGAAATTAATTGAAAAAAAAATTTGTTAGTAAAATTTTTAAATTTTTGTTCAAAACCAACGTAAGCTCATTTTTTGAATTTGGGCCTCTTAATTTTTAATTTTTTTTAAAAAAAATTCCAAAAATCAAACCATACATAGGCTAAGAATCTTTTGATAAGTCATTTCTTATGTTTCTAACTTATTTAATTGTTTGTTAATTTTACGATATTTTTACTATCTGAGGCCTGTTTGGTAACTATTTCGTTTTCAGTTTTCAATTTATATTTACAAAAATTTTAAAAACTATCATAAAAACTTGTTTGATAAATTTTTTGGTTTACAAATTGTTGTCTCCATTTGTAAATTTGAGGAAAAAACATAAATTCAAAAAATGAGTTTACGTTGGTTTTTAAATAGAAATTTAAAAATTTTACTAACAAAATTTTTTGCAATTAATTTTTTTTTCAAATATATTTTTTTCCAATCAATTTTTTTTTTTTTCAATGAATTTTTTTTCCAACTAATACTAATCGAGGGGTTATTGATAATGCTACTTTAAACCTTAGGGAGGGGATTGTAATTTGTAAAATGTGAGGGGTGTCAATGTAATTTATCCAGTGAGAGCAAAATTGGTATTTAAAAAAATTAAATTGCTGGAGGGGGAGAATCTATAATGAAACTTTAAACCTCAGGGAGGGAGATGTTATTTCCAAAAGGTGAGGGGGGAACTATAATAAACATAAACCTCAAGAGATGCAGTGTAATTTACCCAAAAATTAAAAAAATCAATTTCCAAACTCCCCCTAACTCCAAATGCAAACCAACACCCACAAACCATCAAAACCAATGTACTAACCAATTAGGGAAACATGGGAAGACCATAGCACAAAACATAAATGGAGAATTCGAAACATTAGTCCATACCCAATCTCAGGTAACCAAAACTAGCAGATTAAAATGAAAATTGTACCGAACAAATCAAAAATTTCTACCAGCATTTTCATCGACCCATCCCCTTCTTTAATCTGCGTAGTTTTGTAATCCTTACAAGTTCAATATTTCTCATGAAATCACCAATTGAAATCTCTATAACAGATGCATATGATTTCACCCAAAAGGGCCATTACTGAAACTTTTATTGAAATTTATGGCTAAATTTGAGTTTGTCCATTAGAATAATATCAAAATAAATCTTTTACCTAAATTTAAGTAAAAATTTGAGCAAGAGCTCGACATCAACGACACTTTTCATTTCTTTGAATATATAGTACTCCGCATAATGGTGAATAAAATAGAAGCTAACAAGAAGGTCAAAGCCAAGAAGACGGGCGATGAATGGATAATTTCGATTAATAACAAGATGGCTGAAGTGAAAAGGCCAATGAAATTGAGTATCTACAAAGTTCCAAATAAACTTGTAAAACTAAAGAAAGAAGCCTATACACCTAGTATTGTCTCCATCGGACCTTTTCATCATAAGAACAAGGAGTTGCTAGCTTTTAAAGATCACAAACAGTGATACATGTTCCATTTTTTTAGGAGAATATCTGAAGATACACCATCAACCCTCAAGGAGTGTGCCACTGCCATACTAGATTTGGAAGGAGAAGTTCGAATATGTTATTCAAAATATATAGAGTGTTAGAACAATCTTCTATGTAAAATAAATAATTTGAAACAAATTAAACAAATAAAATAAATTACTTACAGAATTTATTTTACTGAAATATAAAAGTACAAAAAGATCAAGTCAAGTGTGTGACACTCTGCTCTTAAGACAGATTTACCGCACTGCGGTGCTTACGGACAAATGGTGCCTATTTCCCAGGATACAATGATCTTCACAAATTGTAGTTGCACTCCAAACAATTCGTACGACGAACAAAACCTGTGTTCTATACTCTGAATTTTTTTGTACAACTAGTATGAAGAATAATAATACAAGAGAGCAAAATGAAGGCAAGAAAACCAATTTTTTGGAATGATCAAATGCTGAAATTTATAGTATTTATAGGCAAAAAAGTGGCTGCCGAACAGGTACAAAAGGAATAAACAGATCTGAATTTGAATGAACAGGTGCAGTTACTGTTTGAACAGATAACTGCTGGGCAATTTCTATCTGTTGGAAACTGCTGGTAGTTTTGAATCTTTTATGGAAAGAATAGAATCTTTCTGCTGACAGTTTAATCTATTGGCAAAATTTGTTGGACAAAAAATTTGAATTAATTTCATTTTGAAATTCAAATAATTTCCTGGAAGAATTTGAAAAAAAAAATCAAATAAATTTTGTCCAAAAAATTAATGTTAGAACCGACCCAACCCACAACCCACACTTGCACCCGGCACGACTCGGCTTGGCCGGATGGATGGATGGCAGTGGCGATTTGAGCCAAGGTTCAATTTGCCTATAACTCCTCCCTTCTATAAACTTGGGATGCCCCTTAGGGCCCAATCCAAGTGTTGCCACCTAGAACTTATATACACACATAAGTTCTCTTAAGATTCCAATGTGGGACAAGCCTTACAAGTAAACCCACATATTATTTTTTTATTTGTCTATTCCACGAACCTGAAAATGACGTCAACTTCCCATTCACTCATAAATGGTTTTGATGAACCGTCTTCACCGTTTGACTTGCCATACGGCAAGGTACACGTCACATCTTTGGATGCACCCCAAAAGACGTGTGGGCCCTATCCAAATTTGGGCTCGAAGTTGGCCCAAAATAAGCCTATAAAAACCAAATTTTCCAACAATCCCCCACATGAATGGAATTTGATGGAGAGAAAATGCAACAACATGATCTAATTACAGAGAGTACAGAAATTGAGAATATTCTGCAAAGGATAGATAGCATTTGGCTTTGAACCTTCTCTTGTGAGACACTATCAGATTTACTAGCTAACCAGTGAACATGATGTCTTGAACTGTTCAGCCATTTGTGTAAACCAAGACAATAGAACTTACACAATATATTACCAGACACAGTTTAGTTCTCACTATTGTGTTCATTTTGGCCCTGAACAACCTGGTCTTTCATGAGCGCTCTAGAGAATTGTAGGCCTTCACAAATCTCATAGAACCGGCCTAGTTCACACTCATATAGGTTATTCTTATGAAGAGTATCCTGCTATACTCCACTATGTATTCCTAGATATAAGAATCATTAAAAGTATTACTTAACCTAAAATGCTGCAGACATCACTATTTCATCATAGAAATGGGTAGGAGTTTGACTACCCAGTGATCCTTTTGAGTCATACACAGCTCAATTGTCCCTTTGAACCTAGATCTTGGGATCTCCAGTCAACTAGGTTGGGTATCTGTTGTGGTAACTCTTATTTAATAGGCTTAAGTCCCATTCCCCTTGATAAATTCTTAGCTAACTCTCTTGCTAACCCTTTGGTTAGTGTATCAGCTATGTTGTCTTTAGACTTTACATATTCAATGGAAATAATTCCATTACAGACTAGTTGTCTTACGGTGTTATTTCGACGACGAATGTGTCATGACTTACCGTTATACATATGAATTTGTGCATTACCTGTTACTGATTGACTATCACAATGTATGCATATAGCAGGCACCAGTTTTGGCCATATTGGAATGTCTTCAAGGAAATGACGAAGCCATTATGCTTCTTCCCCAACTTTATGTAAAGCTATAAATTCTAATTCCATAGTAAACCTAGCAATGCAAGTCTGTTCTAAAGATTTCCATGATACAGCCGCCCCATCAAGAGTAAAGACATACCCACTAGTGGATTTTGCGTCTCTATTATCTGATATCCAATTTGCATCACAGTATCCTTCAAGTACTGCTGGATATCTAGTATAATGAAGCCCAATGTTACAAGTAAATCGGAGATATCTTATAACCCTTATAATTGCTTTTCAGTGTTCTACTACTGGATTACTTGTATATTTACTTAATTTACTTACTGTATAAGCTATATCCTTGCGAATGCAATTCATCAAGTACATTAAGCTTCTAATAATTTGGGCATACTCTAATTGAGAAATACTTTCCTATACATTCTTAGAAAGAAACAAATTGACATTCATAGGTGTTCTGGCAAGATGATCATCATCCTTGCTAAATTTGTGAAGTATTTTCTCAATGTAATATGATTGTAACAATGCATAATCTTCTGATGTTTTGGTAATTTTCATACCAAGTATTACATCAGCAATCCCAAGGTCCTTCATATCAAAATATTTATTCAACATTTTCTTGATAGTTTTAATTATGTCATTATTACTACCTATGATGAGCATATCATCCACATAAAGACATACTATAACATAGCCTTTGTTTGTGTTTTTAATATAAACACATTTGTCACATTTATTAATTTTGAATCCATTTGATATCATTCCTTTGTCAAATTTCTCATGCCATTGCTTTGGCGCTTGTTTTAAACCATATAATGATTTAACCAATTTACACACTTTCTTTTCTTTTCTTGGAATAGAAAATCCTTCCAGTTGTTCCATGTAAATTTCTTCATCTAACTCACCATTTAAGAAAGTGCTTTTCACATCCATTTGATGAATTTCTAGATTGTACAACGATGCAATAGCAATTAGCATTCTAATAGATGTTATTCTAGTAACCGATAAGTATGTGTCTAAGTAATCAAAACCTTCCTTTTGTCTAAAACTTTTAACCACAAGTCTTGCATTGTATTTGTCAATTGATCCATCCGCTTTCATTTTTCTTTTGAAAATCCACTTATATCCAAGAGGTTTACACCTTGGTGGTAAATCCACCAATTTCCAAGTGTGATTTTGTAGGATGGATTCAACTTCGCTGTTTACAACTTCTTTCCATGAAGGAGCTTTAGGATTGGACATAGTTTCTTTGAAAGTTAAAGGCTCATTTTCTAACAAAAAAGTTAGAAAATCTAGACTAAAAGATTTTGAGGTTCTAGTACGTTTACTATGCCTAGGTTCGTCTTCTTCATTTTGATCTATCTGTTGCTCTTGTTCTTGATCTTGTTTTTTTTTTATCATAACTAGTAATAGCATCAAAAGATTTTTTGTTAGTACTTGTCTTTTGTCCAGTCTTGTTTGGAAATATATGTTCAAAGAACGATGCATTCCGAGAGTCAAAAATAGTATTTATATGCATTTTAGAATGTTCTGACTTATAAATCAAAAGCCGATATTCACTACTATTCTTGGCATAACCAATGAATATGCAGCTAACTATTTTAGGACCTATCTTAGTCTTTTAAGACTAGGAATAGCCACTTTAGCTAAACACCCCCACACTTTTAAGTATTTGTAGGATGATACTTTCCCATGCCACAATTCATAAAGTGTTTGATTCACTTTCTTCCAGAGTACTTTATTTAAAATATAATTAGCAAAAAGTATTGCTTCCCCCCCACAAGTTCTAAGGTAATCCAGAACTTATTAACATGGCATTCATCATTTCTTTTAAAGTCCTATTTTTCCTTTCAGCAATTCTATTTTGCTGAGGTGAGTAAGGAGTGGTAGTTTGATAATTATTCCATGTTCTTTACAAAATTCACCAAAAGGTAATTCATATTCACCACCTCTATCACTTCTTAGTTTTTTAATTTTCTTACTAAGTTGATTTTCAACTTCATTCTTATATTGAATGAAAGTTTCCAAAGATTCATCATTGGTTCGAATTAAATAAACATAACTTTATCTAGTATAGTCATCTATAAAAGTCATAAAACATTTTTTCCCACCTCTAGTTTGAATTGATTTAAAATCACAAATGTCACTATAAACTAATTCAAGTGGCTCCGCACTTCGTTCAATTGAATGAAGATGAGTTTTAGCTAATTTTGCCTCAACGCAAATTTCACATTTATGATTTAAATCAATGTCAAATTTAGGTAAACATTCCATATTAATTAATCTACGAAAAAATCCATAATTAACATGTCCAAGTATACCATGCCATAAATTTGAAGACCCAAGCAAATAAGAAGAAGATGTATTATTATTAATAACAGAAGATACAATAGTCATTACATTCATTTTTGAAAAGGCCATCAGACATCTAACCTTTTTCTACATACATCCCGTTTTTTATAAGTACAAACTTGTCACTTTCAAAAACTAGCCTAAACACATTTTTACTCAACAAAGATCTAGAAACAAGGTTCTTGCAAATGTCCGGTACATGCAACACATTGTTGAGAGTGAGTTCCTTTCCAGATGTCATTGTAGACGTCCCCGAACGCCCCGGGGGGATGAACCCCCGTTCTGTTCATATTGGGCTTACTACAGTTCGGACTCGATTTGTGTCACGGTTCGTAATCTGAACCAAAGAGTCCAAATCTGGCAAATCGTTTTGAGAAAATAGATTTTTGAAAAGAAGTGCCAAACATGGACTGCTTTGCCAGATATAGAGTCGCCACCTAAATATTTTTTCATGGGGAAATTTAGGAAACCCTGACTCGGTGCCAAAGGCCACGTGTCTGTCATCACCAAAGTTGCCTCGGCTCAGGAGCTTGGGTACGATTGGGGAAGGTCAGCTATGAGCACCCCCTCTCGCCCGGTCCGAAGACCGGCCTCTACTAACCGTGATATCCGTTTTTGAAAACGTTTATATGTTCTTATTCCGGTTATTAGCCTAGAATTACTATGTTATGTGCACAGCAAACAAGTATAGACTAGATCGCCCAATTTGGAAACAAGCATTGCATATCCGTTTGTTTTAGAAAATGCTTTGGGATTTGCCACTCGTAAGTAGGCTAAAAGACGGATTTCAATGAGTTGTTCCAACTCAGGCAATCCAGCCTTCACCCATAGGCATTCAGGCAGTTTATCTCACATAAGCATCTAGCCACATGGTAAGCATGCTGTCATGATAGCACTCACAGGCATGCGGTATGCTAAAGCATGAAAATACTTACATCGTACTCCGTGCCAAAACAATAAACTAGTTAGCAGATATGCATGGTCCTAGTTTATGTCAAATTGACTAATGCAACACATACATAATACAATTAGGGTAGGCTCGGCTAACCTAAACATGTCATGTGAAATACAATCAATTGATGCACGTATTCAATTTGGAATTTAAGTACAAATGCAGTTAGCGTGATGCGCCGAGCCCGGTGCATGCCAGACAAATGTATGGATGCACGCATGCATAGCATAAGGTATGCTAATTTAAACATGCCCTAATCTACCATCATAAGCGGGTAAATAAAAGGGAAGAAAGAAGTCGGGATTGGAAGACATGCACACACACGCACCCACACTTATTACAGATTCGCCCTCGCCCGGAGGGACCAAATAAATATACAAATTAATTAACCTACAAGCTAATTAATTATTACAGACCACTTAATTAATTTACAAATTAACTAAGCTAAGGAAAGCAGTAAAGTCCTCGGGAAGCGGGTCCAATGCAATGCATGCCCGGGTCCTGCTCGGAAGTGCACTGCCATGCATAGACTGCCTCTGTTTTCCCTGCTCTGTCCCTCTGAAGACTGCCAAAGTCTCAGAGATGCTTCTCTGAACACTGGGGATCACCATCGGCTGAAGAGGATTTCCACCGGCCGCCAAATATGATCATCGGCTGCTGATTGAATTATCGGCCACTGATGGACGGCCAGTCAGCACTATGTGTTGCCGGTCGGCCAAAAATGCTTGCTGAACTGCAACTTATAGTAGCAGAGGACAGAGCCTTGCATGGCAATGCAATTCAAGCAATATATGCACCAATCACACTCCTTATCATGCTAAGGACTCAAATGAGGATGTGCCTCGATTCTCGGACCACCAATCACGCATTTCCATGCATGATGGCCCAAAGAATCAAGTGTGTAACTTCAATTTCAAATGCAATGCAAACCAAACAAACAAAGGCCCACTCCCTGTCACTTGATCAAGGGACAAGGCATGCATGCTAGATGGAATGCAACCTAGGCATGTTAACTAGTACGCAACATGGCATAAAAGGAAGCATGCAAACATGCAATTCACATTAAGTTCACAACCTTAGGAACAAAGCAAACAAGCGTGCCATAACTATGCAAACTACTAGAGCATACAAGATGCAATCTAATCATGCAACATGCTAGCAATTTGACCAAGGGAATACATGGCACATGCAAGTGATTTCAAGCATGCAACATATGCAACCAAAGCATGCAAACATGGTACAATGTAACAACACTTGAATGAAATGCAAGGGATGAACTTACACTATTTGGACAGCTCTAGATTAGGTCGAAAACAGTGGCTAATGTGCTCAAGAATGAAGGCAAAATGACATGCAAACTTGCATGCACTTATGGTCCAACATTTAGGCATATTAAAGCAACTTTCAAGCACACTTAAAAGGCACAAACATGGACATATAACCAACATGTTAGACACTAGAAACATGCTAGAAAAGGTGCCTAATCAAACAAGTCATGCAAGTAAGGCATGCTAGAGGGGTTAAATCTTAAGGCATACAAGAGGTATTGCATGGTGGCTATACAAAGCAAGGCATGAATGACTCCAACGACTTAAAACAGTCCCTTATCACATCAAATCATGCAAATAAACTTCACAAAGCTTGGCCAAAACACAAAAGCATGATAGTCTAAATGCTATGCATGTATTGAGGCAAATCATGGCATTACAAGGTAGGTATGTTAAACTAACATGGTGTACCAAAACCAATACACAACAATGTTATATCATGGCATAATAAGCATAAAAAGCAGTTATGGCATGATCAACAAACACTCAAACATGATGCTCCCTCAAGAGGCCAAAAAATGCCATTTTCAAGGACAACAAGGAGAAGGGGTGGCCCTCTCCTTCTTGGGACTTCAAGGTACCATCCTTACCACTGAAATCCCTCAAGATTTCAGTGGTGAGGAGGCCCAAACACCACAGTCCCGAAGCTCACTCAAAATAGCACAAAAAGGGGCCTCTCAAGGCTTAAGAGGGGTCAAACACCTCCAAACCACAAAACACTCTAAACAAACTATTTAGAGGGCCCAAAAATAGAACTTTTTATGTATTAAACACTAAGCTTGAAAATAGTTCTAAGATGGTCAAAAATACAATGCAAAAGTGGGGTAAAAAGGGACTAGTGTCTTACCCTTGTAGACCACCTTCAAAAATGGTGGACCAGCAGCCCCTTGAGCTCCAAACCAGCTTCAAAGCTCCAAAAAAAAAAGCCTTAAGAACCTCAGTTCCAAGGGGATGGTGTGATGGTAGGTGTTTGTGCACAAAACTAAGCCTAAAACACACACAATGGCAAGAGAGTGAGAGATATAGATATAGGTTAGATACACTAACTTAAACCCTAAAACCAGAGTCTTCTCACTCTGTTCTCTAACTTCTCTAACCTTAGAACAAGGGAGAGAGGGCCTCCTCTTATAGAGAAGCCAATCTTGTAAAGCTTACAAGGTAAGCTAACAAGAGGGCCATCCCTCCATACACGTGTATGGAGGGGAAGCAAATGCAAGACAGCTGTGCTAAAATATCTGCAAAAGCAGATGCACAGTAGTCGGCCGGCCAAAGATGTCATTTTGACAAAATTTACTGCTGACCGGCAACATACATTGCCGATGGCATAAAACCCTGGCCGGTGGCCTCTAGCCACGGCCGGTGATGTGTGGGGATGCCTCACAAGGCATTCCCTGCCCCTCCAAGGCAAAACACAAGTGTTTGGTGCAAAACCAGACACTAAACGGTCGAGTTCGGAGATCCTGAGGCAAGGCGCGTAGCCGAGAACTCCGGGAACTCCAAACGAACACAAACATGGATAATCACCGGGTGTTCAAACGGTGACATCCAAGTCTTGAGGACGGTCAAAAATGGGGTGTCTACTGTTGCCCCTCTTTGACAGAACTCGAAAGTCATAACAATGACAGGAGTGAATATCGAAGCCCAGAGATGACCCATTTTTGACAAGGCCGAAGACTTAGACAAACATGCAAGACAAATAAGGTATGTGCCCGAAGGCAGGGGCAAAATGCAAGACAATGCACGAAGCCGAGCATAACTTATGAGCATGCAAAGAAAAGCTGTAACGAAGCACACATGCAACAGTTTTAAGCTAGCATACACCAAACTACACTACAATGCAGAAAGGATGTAAGAGAATTATGCGATTCTCGAGACGTCTCACGCGAAGGATACAATACCTGTCCGGTTCGTCTGGTTCCACCAGTCGCAAATGAACCATACATACAATATCGTGCCTGCAAAGAAAACAACTTAACAGGTACGATGTTATTAGCAACGTGCATGACAATGCAAAAAAAAAAAAAAAAAAGAATGCAAAATGATATGCAATATATACAAAACTATGTATAAACAATGCAAATGAAAATGCAATGCAATTGAAACAATGCAAACTACATGCAAAGCAATTGAATCATGATCCAATCATGAGCGGTTCAAAACCACACAAATGTCAAATAGATTGATGGAGGTAACAAGTCCGTCTACCATAGAACGGTCTACTGAACTATGAGTAATGTAGACGGACACAAGAACGAGTATTGGGGGGATGACATAAGTGGGGTAACGACCCGCTAGGGAAAGGACAATGATCCTAATGTCGGATGCAAAAATTACACTACAATGTAATATATGCGATGGATATGCTGGGAAAATGGCAATGGATATGGCACGCGGGCCAAACCAAATCTTGCCTAGGCAAGTCATGTACGCATACGAGCCACGTCTAACATAGAACGGTCTACTGAACTATGCTTTGACACGAGAAGTATGGGCACATACCAGACCAAGCTCAACATGGAAAGGCGCAAGCCATAGGCGGAAGGTGATGCAATGAATGCATGCAAACTACAATGCAATGGGTATGGATACTATGGATATGGCACGCAGGCCAAACCAAATCTTGCCTAGGAAAGGCATGTACACAAACAAGCCATGTCTAACACAGAAAAGGTGCCGCAACCCTCAAACCAACATACCAGCGTGGAATAGGCACGTACACATGCAGAACTGTGCTTTAACGTGAAAAGTAAGGGCACATACCAGACCAAGCTCAACCTGGAAGGGCGCAAGCCATAGATGAAAGGTGATGCAATGGATGCATGCAATCTAAAATGCAATATTTACAAATATGCAATGGAATGGATATTTACAAAAATGCATGACAATGCAGTATGATGCGATCTAATGGGAGAAATGTGATGGATGCATGCAAGCTACGATGGAAATGCATGACAATGCACTACGATGCAACGGCTATAATTACAGCTTTCCCTATCTTACCAACAGGGCGATATACTAGGTTGGTTCAGTATCCAGAACTGAGGCGCAGACATGCTGCCTCAACCTATGGGGCCTCCATACAGATTTCAAGCCGAGGATACACCCCTGGGTATTTAAACCAGACTTTAGTCTCGGAACTCCCGAACCTTTGCGTTCTAGGCATAAGCCGTTTGAACTCTAGTTTCCACCGTCCCAGTTGGTCTTCTAGGAACTCACCGCAAACACGGGCAGGTGGCTTTACCAGACCACTGAAAGTCGTTCGGGCACGACAAACACCAAAGGAATTGCACCTTTAGAGGATTTAAGGTCTCCTAGACCGGGATGCAAAATGTATGCATGACAATGCATTTTCTTGTTTTGTTTTTGTTGGAATGCAAATGATGCATAAAATGCATGGTGCATGGAATACGCGACAACGCAAGTCGCTTGAAATGCATGACATTGCATGATTTTTGATGCGCGGCAACGCGCAGCTTGAGATGCATGATAATGCAAATGAACTGAGAATGCATGAAGATGCATGATCTCGAGATGCGCGACAACGCGCGGCTTTTGAGACGCATGACAATGCGATCGAGCGGGTTTACAGTCTCGCCAGGCCGCACGTGTTTTTGGTCCCGCCGGACCGTGGCGTGTTTTCGGTCCCGCTGGACCCATTTTGGGGCAATGCATGAATTGAGATGCGGTGCATAAGACAGTGCGATGCGCAAGATCGCACGATGGAATGCATGCCAAATGCAATGAGATGCGCAAAACAGCGCGGTGCATTAGACAACGCGAGTGAAGGTCTTGCACCTCCCAAAGATTTAAGGTCTCCTAGACCGTGATGCGGGAAAAGTGCATGACGATGCAAATTGTGTGCGTTACAACGCGTGTAGTCATGCAAAACGATGCAAGGGATGATGTGTACTACAACGCATGCGGACATGCGTAACAATAAAGGTTTTGCACCTTCGAAGGATTTAAGGTCTCCTAGACCGTGATGTGGGATGCAAAGTGATGCACCTCGCAAGTGCATAACTTATGATCATGCAAAGGATGCTGTGATGAAGCAAATATGCAAAATAAATACAACATTTTAAGCGAATGCTATGCAAGCAAGTAAACATGAATCAAACTACATCTCATACAGAAAGGATGTAAAAGAATTAAGCAATTCTCACGGCGTCTCACATGGAGAAGGCTAAAAGCGACTACCGAGAATACCCAGAGTCTCAAACACAACATCTCTCAACGTATCGTACACAGGAGAGGAAAGAGAAAAGAAACCTCTCAGCGTAATACACGCGAGAGAGAAACAACGCAAGTAAAAAGGCACACAACAATGCGGGAGAAGCACGCGTGACAACGCAAGTGAAATGAGTGCACAATAATGCAACTGTGATGTGCATCGTGGCGCGATGCAACGCACCAGACAGTATGATGAATGCATGCAACGCATACGGGGCAACTTTTGAATCTTGTAAAAGGCAAAAGGATACAAAAGGATACAACATTGCATGAATTCAAGTGCCACGCGCAAAAGACACAGTCCGAGGTCAAAACGGAGGTCGCTTGAGCGTCGGAGATGCACTTTTCTTGCACTTTCTTGGGCTATGAAGACCAAAAACTACACATATGGCCTGAACAAGGCTGTAGGAAGATCACCGGCCAGACTAGGAAGCCACCGGCTGCCAAAAAGTTCCATCGGCACAATATTCTGCCGACCGGCAAAATATATTGCCGACCGGCCAAAAGTGCCTGAATCGGGGGCAGACTTGACATTTCACCTCGGGTCTTTTAAAATAGGGTTCCAAACCCTATTTCTTCACTTCCTCTTGGCCGAAATCTCACACTCTCTCTCTAGAGCGTTTTCCCCTCCTCGTTTCCTTGCTTTCTTCGCGTTCTACGCCCGTTTTGTCGTCGGATTCGCGATTCCCTTCGCGTTTCAGACATTTTCCACCAATTAAAACTTCGTTTCGGTACGTCCTTTGCTGTTTCTGTCTTTTGGGGCTTGTTCCGCTCGAGTTTCTCTCGAGTTTCGTGCCTTTTTCCTACTTCGAATTTTCCGGCCATTTTCCACCCTCTCGGGGTTGACTTTTCGGTTGACCCTTCGTATTCTTTCCTATTTTTCCCTCTTCCGGCCATTCTCACATTCTCTTCGAGATGGCGGATGATCTTCCAGAGGGTGGGGCTTCTCCAGATCACGAGATGGATCCCAGGGCCGAGCTCCTTCCTTTGAGCGGCGCCTGCTCGACCTACCTCTGGTGGCGATCCATGTGCTACCTCCTGACGGTCTTCGCCAGTTTCGGAGCTTCGATAGGGCGACGCCTCCTGAGCTTCTACTACGTGAGCCTGCCTCTCATCTATCCTTCGGCGCTTCCGAGGTAACATTTTTTTGTTTTACTTTCTGCAATGTAGAACTTTTAACTGCCGACTGCCATAGCTGATTACATTCTTTAATTGCTTTAGCTCAGATGCTCTGATACACTGTGTATTGTAGTCGATCGCAAACACACTTGCAACTGATATCTATTTAAGATCGACACATGCACACACACTGCACTAGCCTTGGACCACTAAAACACACGGCACACACCGTATTTCATTGCAAACTCACCGACACCCGGTACCTGTTTGAATCTGAAAAACTTGCACGCATGCTAAATTTGCACTGAACCACGCAAACACGCTGACGCATCACACGTTGTAGTTCACTGTAAACACACCAGCACTTGGTATCTGTTTGAACTTGAAAACACGCACACATGCTACATTTGCACTGAACCACTCAAACACGCTGACGCATCACACGTTGTAGTTCACTGTAAACACACTGGCGCTCGGTATCTGTTTGAACTTGAAAACACGCACACATGCTACATTTGCACTGAACCACTCAAACACGCTGACGCATCACACGTTGTAGTTCACTGTAAACACACCGGCACCCGGTATCTGCTTGAACTTGAAAACACGTACACATGCTATATTTACACTGAACCACTCAAACACACTGACGCATCACACATTGTAGTTCACTGTAAACACACCGGCACTCGGTATCTGTTTGAACTTGAAAACAAGCACACATGCTGTATTTATCTCAATTCTTCATGCCCTACAAAACTGGTATATTTAGCATTGCTTCGCAACTATGTTCTTGAAAATAGGGGGATTCCCATACCGTCCACGGGTATGGGAACATCGCCGCTCGAGACTGGTATGCAGAGCTACCAGAGGCGGTTCGCCACATTGTGGACCAGGCCGGCTTTGGCGCATTTTGCAGGGGGCTATCCCGGCTCACTACGTGCAGGCCTCTCCTCGCTGCTCTAGCGGAGAGGTGGTGGGACACCACCGACTCGTTCCATCTTTCTGCTACGGGAGACATGACGATGACTCCCTATGATTTCTCGATGCTTACAGGCATCGGGGTAGGAGGTGATCCGATCCCCTTTGACATTGATATGGACGAGTGGACCGTTACTCAGGTCTATCTGCTTGGCGCGGAGCCACCTCTCATCCGCCCAGGCTTCGTCCGATATTCCTGGTTTGAGGTGCAGTTCAGGGTCCAGCCTGCGTTAGGGGAGGAGGCTCCGATGACTGAGGAGGCTGTGGAGCAGTATGCGCTGCTTCGATGTTTTCTTTGGGGACTACCCTTTTCGCCGACCGAGCGAACATCGTGCCCTCTGCCTTTCGGCTTTGGTGGATGTTAGGCAGATCTTACATTATGACTGGGGTGGTGCCGCTCTGGCCACTCTTTACGGATACATGAGCTCAGTCTCCGTGGCGTGAGCGATTGCTTTCGGAGGCTCTTGGCGAGCTTGGGAGGTACGTCTTCTTCTCGCTTTACATTTCGCTCTACATTTTTACGATCAGATCAGACTCGTGGTTTGCTTTGCATTGATCAGATATCTTGTACACGGCACACACATACTCTGCTCTACACCGACCGTATAATCGCTCTGCATAATTACACTCTGCACAATACGCTGCACAATACACGGCTCTGTTATTTCTGCTTTATTCTGCATTTTGCTTTATCTGATAAGCATACTGGTATTTGCTCTGCAGCTGTGGGTCTATGCCTACTTTCCCAGATTGGAGCCAGTGCCTGACACGGAGACTCCTCTGGTCGTTCCTTTCTCGCGCCGCTTCGACGGGAGGTGCGTGCGGAGGCCCCGAGAGACGTTTAGCTTCTTCCACTGCTACTTCGACACTATCACCCCTGCCGAGGTATGTTTTACTTGCAGTTCATTTAAGCTTCGTCTTTCCACTGTATGTTTCAATATTAGTAAATAACAAATTGTATTTCAATTCTAGATCACCTGGCAGCCACGGGCTCCACTGCCAGCCACGATTCGGGATCGGTTTGCCGGTGCTGAGGAGACCTCGCATTTTTGGATTCTGCTGGAGGGCCCAGTCTGTCGGGCTTGGTACCTGGGCGAGTGTTTCCTACGCCAGACCCTAGGTTTACCTAAGCAGATAGTCCCGGTGTACCCTCCTGAGCATATGAGGGATACCGAGAGATTCACCGCCGAGCAGATGGCGGACTACAGCATTGGCTGGGATGCAAGCGACTACAGGGGCGAGGGCGATTACTCGGAGTACATCCAGACCTTCATCATGCGACCTCTACGCGGCGGCTGCCGAGCTGAGAGAGAGAGGCCTGCAGCACCGGTGACTGGAGCGGGAGCGTCGAGGAGAGCTCGAGTCCGTGGTAGAGGCGGAGTTCAGAGAGGGCGGGGGACCGGTTGGCTTGCTCTGTCCACTTCACTGACTTTCAGAGGGCAGGGTGGGGCGACCTACCAGATCCCCTTTGCTCCTCCGCCGGCTGATCACGAGTTGGTCGGTGTCCCCGACTTGCCTCCGGTATGTATTACTTCATTTCGCATCTTGTACTGTTATTTCATTTCAGTTTATTTTGATATTCCGCAGAATATTGATGTATCTGATATTTTTGCAGGCTTCCTCCGAGTACACCCGGCAGTCATTGGAGATGAATGCCTCCATGATGGGGATGCCACAGCGGACCTTCGACCTCCTGGCCCTTTATAGCATTCTGGTATGTTCCTCTGACCGCAGTCTCAAACCATACATAAACTGCTTCACATAATCTGATACACAACACAACACCTGATAAACTGCTCACAGTATTTATACACTATATTCACACACTGTACCCATACACTGCATTCTGTACTGATAAACTGCTCACAGCACTCACAGACTGTACTCATGCACTGTATTCTGCACTGATTCACTGCTCACGGCACTCATACATTGTACTCACACACTACATTCTATACTGATTTACTGCTCACGGCATTCTAATGTATTCGTCTTTCATGCTTTTTTAGCCTCCCTTCCAGATTCCTCCAGTGGGTGGCGCTCCAGCTGGGCCTTCTGTTTCCAGCTGGGATGGCAGAGCATACCCCCGCACCAGGGGGAGGCGCACTCATGTCAGGAGTAGCTCGCGGGCTCCAGTCCCAGACGATGAGTCGGAGGCAAAGGCGGAGGCGGAGTCATCTGAGGAGGAGACCGGGGATAGCTTGGGCTCGGGCTCAGACGGTGATGCTCCTGGTGATGCTCCTGGACTTCTGCCCAGGAAGAGGGCAAGGACGGATCCTCAGGCGTGAGACCACTGATGCTGCTTCAGATTTTGGCTGCTTTTTCTTTTCCTTCTTTTGTACCTTTTCTCTTTTTGGTAGTTAGATTACCTTGTACTGCCGCAGGCAGATTTTTGTTTTCCTCAAAACTTTGTACTTGAAAAAGATTATATGAAATGAAACAAACTTTTTGTCTAAAAGTTGTTATATTTGTGTATCTCATGCATTGCATCGCATTACATCATATCATATTACATCTCAATGTAAATGAAATTGGTCAGTTGTCTGAAAATTGAGCACTTGTAAATTGAGCAATTGTACTGTAATGATCGGACGGCCATCCAGCAAATAGCAAAACAACCCAAGCAAACCACTGCTTAACCTGAACACACAGCCCATACTCCGTTGGGGAGTAATCTGCATACAGCCCATAACACAATATTTGGTTCATTCTGCACACAGCAAACCCTGAACAAACAGCCCCAATCTGACAAGACGGACTACGAAAGCTAAAACGGTTGCAGTTGAAACATACTCGAATGCCCCAAATTTTCCCTTTTCTATGTAGAGAATGGCACAGCACTCTTAGCATAAACGATTTCAACTTTTGAAGAGGGGTTCTACAACCGGGGTATCGAGCCTAAAACCGAACACAGCGGGAAAGACTCAAACAAAAGGTGAGCGATCTGGACACAACGAGGCACTCTCAGAAAAGACTCAAGACGAAAGTTGAGGTAAACAAGACAAAAGACACGACACACGGACGTGTTTATAAAAATAAAAGACCTTAGATCTCGAGGAGCCAGTTCCTCCGGGTATATTCCCACCCTTTCTCATTTGTGATTCTCACATCGCTCGGCCCTCAGGCTCGGTTTTTCTCTCAAAACCCTCTTGCTCACTTCTCTTTCCGCTTACACCTCTCTATTCTTTATTCTCTCATTTTTTTCATCCCTCCCTAGGGTGGTTGATGAATGAATAGGGAATTGCGGGTTCATGCCCAACACAGTTAGCAAACGGCTATTTCTTCTGGCGGATAGAGTGCCTTTCTGGCAAGTATGTTGACAGCGAGGAAAAGACAGCACACCTGACTCAATTGCGCCCCTAGTTCGTCACTTTGACCATTTTTTTTTTTTTTTGTTTTCTTCCTAAAACAGTTTTGACCAAAATGAGAGTTGGATTAACATACTTGTCCGATTTTTGAATTGAAAATCATGCAAGTCAGGCTGTGAGCACTGAAAATTTTCCTTTTGGGGTCCAAGAAATGGTCCGGTTTTGGAAAAATGGAGTGATTTTCGAGAGAATAGTCAACTTCAGTAAAAATTTTCAAAAACTATTTTTTGCAAACAGTCAATGCTCAACGAGCACGGCACTTACCCTCGAGATGTGCAACCTCGGATCGGAGGCAATGGAAAATTGCCCCTTGCTTAAAGGGGGGGACATGGCAACGGAAAGTTGCCCCTGGTTTGGATGATAACTTGCGGCAACGGAAAGTTGCCCCTTGTCTGGATGGTGCCGCAAAGATGTCAGAACTGCTTTTATCAATGACGACTGAACTCCGAAGACGACAATCTGAACCAATATATGGACACAGTCACTGTAAGAGAAATGGTGGTTGGACTTCAGGATGAAGTTTCCTACGTATCCCAAACATGGGAATCAAGCCTACGTAGTTCACGGTTGTTACAACCGAATTGTCAGATGCAGAGGAAGCAAGGATGATCAAAACCATTACATGGATTGAGGCGCTATGAAAGCGTCGGGGGCTGGACTTCAAGACGAAGTTGCCTACGTATCCCAAACATGGGAATCAAGCCTTACGTAGTTCCGGTTGTTACAACCAAATTGTCAGATGCAGAGGAAGCAAAGATGATCAAAACCATTACATGGACTGAGGCGCTATGAAAGCGTCGGGGGCTGGACTTCAAGACGAAGTTGCCTACGTATCCCAAACATGGGAATCAAGCCTTACGTAGTTCCGGTTAAGGTACACTCGGGTATTAACCTTCACTTTTGTAGGCTCTAACTTTTGCCAAGGTGCCCGATGCGGGTTTTTGACCTTGCGAGCTTTTCTTCTTTTTCTCTTTTTTTCATTTTTTTCACTTCTTTTCTATTTTGATTTTTTTTTTGGATCTTTTCTTTGATTTTTTTCTTTCTTTTTTTTTATTTTTTTTATTAATTTTCTTTTTCATTCTTTTCTTTTTCTTGCTCTAACTTTTGTCTGGGTCGCCCTTCCGGGTTTTCAGCCTAGCGAGCCTCTCAAAGGGTAAAAGTGTAGCATAGTCCATGCCAAATGGTTTTGAGATCCTGAAGTCATCTGAGTCCAGGAGAATGGCTGTTGTACTGATTTGCAATAGGATCCATCACGGTCGCTTCACGAGCCTCTTCCGGTGAGATCTAATCTTCTTGATCTGAACTTGATACCTCTTGCTTAAGGGTTGCTTCAAATCGGGCCTTGTAGGCCTTTCATGGCAATTGGCTGTTGAACGTTTTGAACGGATCCCAGGTTCGCAATAGATAGGTTGAAACTCGAGGCTGAGAGCGATCCTAGGCTGCACAATCTCAAGAGCAATTCCACACAAGTCTTCACAGGACCGCGCAAAACATTTTGTTTTTGAAAGTTTTTAAGAAAGCGACAGATCGCTCACGCTGAAGATAGTGTGGAACCAATCTGGATCAAACCAAGATCCTTCTCAGTACTCACGCTGACAGGCATGATTATAAAAAGGTTTAGCATGCCTCTCTTTCTTTCAAAAATGATCAAAGTTTTGCAAAACCTGAGGAATTGCTTCCTCTTCGTTTTTATCACCACAGTGTTCGAAAAGGGTTTTTTGAAAAGCTTAGGTCATTACAACGATGTTCAAGGCACAAGAGAGTAGGTAAAATGTACTATCGTTCCATTCACATCCTCTGGCACAACTAGCTTAAACAGCAACAAGTACGGAAACATGATAGCCGCATTGTTTGTTTCATTGATTCTCGACCGTGGATCGCCTCAACCGAGACAGACTCAAAAGGAAAAACAAAAGGATAATTACAAAACAGTGTTTGAGGTAACAACCCCGAAATCACCTGACATTCTATACAAAGGGGACTGACTCGCTATAACAAGACAGACCCGTGAGCAAAAAGGACTAACTCAAGACAATGAGACAGACTCAAAATAAAACAAAGACCGATTCGAATATCAAGCCAGATTTTACAAAACTAGCATTCGCAGATGCTCCAAAATGCGTGCCAGACACCACATCAAAAACACTGGGCGCCGCTCACAAGTGGTCCAACCCTGATCACATACTCACAGTATCCGCATCCTCAAAATCCAATAGCTAGGTAGTAACGAACTTGGCTGAGGTGGGCGGGAGGATAACCTCGTTGTCAATCAAATCTTGCACCTCATGACGGAGGCGGAAACAATTATCGGTAGCATGGCCCGTCTGCTGGTGGTACGCGCAGTATTGAACAAGGTCATGAGTAGCAGGGAGGTTTTTCGGGAGAGGTCGAGGCTCCAGGGATTTAAGGTGTCCCCTCTCGGCAAGGATTTGAAGTGCCTTGGACAATGGCATGTAGAGAGCATAGAAGACCCTGCGCCCTCGGGGCAGGTACTTCGAAGGTTGAGTATTCTTGCTAGACGCACTAGCAAACGAGTCGGCAGGCGTGGCCTTGGGTTTCTGATCTTTCCCGGATACAGGGTTGGGAGCAGGAAGAACTGTTCTAGCATGACGGGGCCTATCCCGACTTTCTGACTGACTTGAACTACCCTTAGGTGGACGGGGGAAAGTATCCTCCACAGCTTTTGCCATAACTGCAGATATCTGTTGCTTGTCCATCCCCCCGGCTTTCAAAGCCTCGACTGCCCACAGCAGTTGTTCGATTGGATCGGCATCTGCCTTTATTTTGCCTTTGTCTCTGGCCTCAGCCTGATCTAGGATTTGGGTTGGTATGTCGTTGCCATAGCTGGAGGCCATCTCCGGTTGGCTAAGTTCAATCACAATCCGTCCCAACAGCGGGGGCTCCTGGGGTACAAAACTCCCGGCATATGGTGCGGCTGGTGGCGAAGCTGACATCCCGTAAGCGAGATCCACCACAGACCTTTGGAGATCACCTATCATCCCCATTAACTCGAATGTGGTGGGCTCGCGAGCCTGATATAGCTGGAGGGTCCAGACCGGGTGCGCAACCGGCGATCTGGGTGGATGCGGCACATCGACATTGGTCTCACTTTGCAGAGTGATCCCTTGATCTAATGCAGCTGTCATAACCACTATCTCTTCCGAATTCTGCGTCATCGTAACTCCTGCCTCAGCAAAGGGGAACACTGACTATTCTGGAACCCTCTGAACCTTGAAAGAAAAAAAGCAAGCAGCATTTCAGCCCAAACGGATCAAACACAGGTGCAGCCAAACAATCAGACTCTATTCGATCCATCGTCCCCGAAATTACTGTCCAAAACACTGAATCGGATACCCTCAGATATAACTGATTCTATCAAATACTGACATTGGTGGGCCTGATACTCAAACTTTGCAAACTAATGTGTGCGTTCCTGCAGAGATACACTCTAAAAGCACATAACAAGTAGAGATAGCAAAAACACCCCTATGTTGGGGTAGGGTTTCCCTATCCTATTGTGTCAGGAGCTAGGGTTTCACTACGCACACAGCGGTTTCAAACAACCTAGCATTAGGTAAGCAACTTGTCCTAGTTTGGAATGGTCACTATGGAATCCGAATATGCACTAGGTCGAATGGTCAAAAAGGGTGCCCCGGTAAAATTGGGGTTTGTGTTCCCATACTGGCAGAGCCCGCAACCAGTTAGCCTTATGGCATGCTTTGACAAAGTCATGCCTTCGGCAAACCGCTCAGGAATAGCAGATGGCCAACACGGTGTGTTAGGCGCACCAATGCACATGCAATGCAAAGAGACACATAAATGAAATCAAAACAGGATATCACGAGTTCAAGTCAAGCTCTCTAAACTCCCCAGCAGAGTCGCCAGAAACTGTAGACGTCCCCGAACGCCCCGGGGGGATGAACCCCCGTTCTGTTCATATTGGGCTTACTACAGTTCGGACTCGATTTGTGTCACGATTCGTAATCTGAACCAAAAAGTCCAAATCTGGCAAATCGTTTTGAGAAAATAGATTTTTGAAAAGAAGTGCCAAACATGGACTGCTTTGCCAGATACAGAGTCGCCACCTAAATATTTTTCAATGGGAAAATTTAGGAAACCCTGACTCGGTGCTAAAGGCCACGTGTCCGTCATCACCAAAGTTGCCTCGGCTCGGGAGCTTGGGTACGATTGGGGAAGGTCAGCTATGAGCACCCCCTCTCGCCCAGTCCGAAGACCAGCCTCTATTAACTGTGATATCCGTTTTTGAAAACGTTTATATGTTCTTATTCCGGTTATTAGCCTAGAATTACTATGTTATGCACACAGCAAACAAGTATAGACTAGATTGTCCAATTTGGAAACAAGCATTGCATATCCATTTGTTTTAGAAAATGCTTTGGGATTTGCTACTTGTAAGTTGGCTAAAAGACGGATTTTAATGAGTTGTTCCAACTCAGGCAATCCAGCCTTCACCCACAGGCATTCAGGTAGTTTATCTCACATAAGCATCTAGCCACATGGTAAGCATGCTGTCATGATAGCACTCACACGCACGCGGTATGCTAAAGCATGAAAATACTTACATCGTACTCTGTGCCAAAACAATAAACTAGTTAGCAGATATGCATGGTCCTAGTTTATGTCAAATTGACTAATGCAACACATACAGAATGCAATTAGGGTAGGCTCGGCTAACCTAAACATATCATGTGAAATGCAATCAATTGATGCACGTATTCAATTTGGAATTGAAGTACAAATGCAGTTAGCGTGATGCGCCGAGCCCGGTGCATGCAAGACAAATGTATGGATGCACGCATGCATAGCATAAGGTATGCTAATTTAAACATGCCCTAATCTACCATCATAAGCTGGTAAATAAAAGGGAAGAAAGAAGTGGGGATTGGAAGACATGCACACACACGCACCCACACTTATTATAGATTCGCCCTCGCCCGGAGGGACCAAATAAATATACAAATTAATTAACCTACAAGCTAATTAATTATTATAGACCACTCAATTAATTTACAAATTAACTAAGCTAAGGAAAGCAGTAAAGTCCTCAGGAAGCGGGTCCAATGCAATGCATGCTCGGGTCCTGCTCGGAAGTGCACTGCCATGCATAGACTGCCTCTGTTTTCCCTGCTCTGCCCCTCTGAAGACTGCCAAAGTCTGAGAGATGCTTCTCTAAACACTGGGGATCACCACCGGCTGAAGAGGATTTCCACCGACCGCCAAATATTATCATCGGCTGCTGATTGAATTATCGGCCACTGATGGATAGCTGGTCGGCACTATGTGTTGTCGGTCGGCCAAAAATACTCTTGAACACGCAACTTACTGAGCAGAGAGATGAGCCTTGCATGGCAATGCAATTCAAGCAATATATGCACCAATCACACTCCTTATCATGTTAAGGACTCAAAGGAGGATATGCCTCGATTCTCGGACCACCAATCACGCATTTCCATGCATGATGGCCCAAAGAATCAAGTGTGCAACTTCAATTTCAAATGCAATGCAAACCAAACAAACAAAGGCCCACTCCCTATCACTTGATCAAGGGACAAGGCATGCATGCTAGATGGAATGCAACCTAGGCATGTTAACTAGTACGCAACATGGCATAAAAGGAAGCATGCAAACATGCAATTCACATTAGGTTCACAACCTTAGGAACAAAGCAAACAAGCGTGCCATAACTATGAAAACTACTAGAGCATACAAGATGCAATCTAATCATGCAACATGCTAGCAATTTGACCAAGGGAATACATGGCACATGCAAGTGATTTCAAGCATGCAACATATGCAACCAAAGCATGCAAACATGGTACAATGTAACAACACTTGAATGAAATGCAAGGGATGAACTTACACTATTTGGACAGCTCTAGATTAGGTCCAAAACAATGGCTAATGGGCTCAAGAATGAAGGCAAAATGACATGCAAACATGCATGCACTTATGGTCCAACATTTAGGCATATTAAAGCAACTTTTAAGCACACTTAAAAGGCACAAACATGGACATATAACCAACATGTTAGACACTAGAAACATGCTAGAAAAGGTGCCCAATCAAACAAGTCATGCAAGTAAGGCATGCTAGAGGGGTTAAATCTTAAGGCATACAAGAGGTATTGCATGGTGGCTATACAAAGCAAGGCATGAATGACTCCAACGACTTAAAACAGTCCCTTATCACATCAAATCATGCAAATAAACTTCACAAAGCTTGGCCAAAACACAAAAGCATGATAGTCTAAATGCTATGCATGTATTGAGGCAAATCATGGCATTACAAGGTAGGTATGTTAAACTAACATGGTGTACCAAAAACAACACACAACAATGTTATATCATGGCATAATAAGCATAAAAAGCAGCTATGGCATGATCAACAAACACTCAAACATGATGCTCCCTCAAGAGGCCAAAAAGTGTCCTTTTCAAGGACAACAAGGAGAGGGGGTGGCCCTCTCCTTCTTGGGACTTTAAGGTACCATCCTTACCACTGAAATCTTGGTGAGGAGGCCCAAACACCACAGTCTCGAAGCTCACTCAAAATAGCACAAAAAGGGGCCTCTCAAGGCTTAAGAGGGGTCAAACACCTCCAAACCACAAACACTCTAAACAAACTATTTAGAGGGCCCAAAAATAGAACTTTTATGTATTAAACACTAAGCTTGAAAACATTCCTAAGATGGTCAAAAATACAATGCAAAAGTGGGGTAAAAAGGGACTCGTGTCTTACCCTTGTAGACCACCTTCAAAAATGGTGGACCAGCAGCCCCTTGAGCTCCAAACCAGCTTCAAAGCTCCAAAAAAAAGCCTTAAGAACCTCAGTTTCAAGAGGATGGTGTGATGGTAGGTGTTTGTGCACAAAACTAAGCCTAAAACACACACAATGGCAAGAGAGGGAGAGATATAGATATAGGTTAGATACACTAACTTAAACCCTAAAACCAGAGTCTTCTCACTCTCTTCTCCAACTTCTCTAACCTTAGAACAAGGGAGAGAGGGCCTCCTCTTATAGAGGAGCCAATCTTGTAAAGCTTACAAGGTAAGCTAACAAGAGGGCCATCCCTCCGTACACGTGTATGGAGGGGAAGCAAATGCAAGACAGCTGTGCTAAAATATCTGCAAAAGCAGATGCACAGTAGTCGGCCGGCCAAAGATGTCATTTTGACAAAATTTACTGCCGACCGGCAACATACATTGCCAATGGCATAAAACCCTGGCCGGTGGCCTCTAGCCACGGCCGGTGATGTGTGGGGATGCCTCACAAGGCATTCCCTGCCCCTCCAAGGCAAAACACAAGTGTTTGGTGCAAAACCAGACACTAAACGGTCGAGTTCGGAGATCCTGAGGCAAGGCGCGTAGCCGAGACCTCCGGGAACTCCAAACGAACACAAACATGGATAATCATCGGGTGTTCAAACGGTGACGTCCAAGTCCTGAGGACGGTCAAAAATGAGATGTCTACAGTCATCTTTAGAATAATCTTTCCTTATCGTTCAACTTTAGAAGTCAAGGAGTTGCCCATAAAAAAATTATTCAGCATTGTCCACCACTGAATAAGATATGAACATCTTTTTGTTGGCACAGATGTTGCGAGCAACACCAGTGTCCACCCACCATTCTTTAGGATTTCTGACAAGGTTTTCATCGGAAACAACTGCAGAAAGATTTATGTCATCAACACCATTGGAAATTTTGTCCAGTTCGATCATATTGGCTTGAGTAGGCTTCTTGCTTGTTCTTCTTTTGCTTTTCCCTTTCCTACTGCAATCTTTGGCCCGATGTCTCTCTTTGTCACAGATGTTACATTTGCCATTAAACTTGTACTTTTTAGTTTCTCCCCCTTTAGATCCTTGTAAGGAACTTTCTCTAAAAAACTTTTGTTTCTTTGCCTTCGAAGTATGTTCCACCACATTTGCCTTAGACTCCATTGGATTCTTACCAGCCCGCTTTTCAGAATTGTGGTTGTCCTCTTCACTCCTCAAACATACAATCAATTCATTCAAAGTCATTTCTTTGCACTTGTGTTTGAGGTAGTTTTTGAATTCCTTCTAACCTGGTGGTAATTTTTCAATTAAGGTGGCAACTTGGAACGATTCACTGAGACACATGCCTTCTGCATGAATGTCATGCAGAATGAGTTGGAGATCTTAAACTTGGCTGATCACAGTCTTAGAATCAACCATCACAAAGTGCAGGAATTTGCCAACCACAAATTTCTTTGAGCTAGCATCTTCTGTTTTGTACTTTTTCTCCAAAGCCTTCCAAAGCTCCTTTGCCGTCTTGATAGGACCGTTGACGTTGTATAATGTGTTGTCAAGTCCATTCAAGATATAGTTCCGGCAAAGGAAATCAGCATGTTTCCAAGAATCAACCTTAGCAACCACTTGCTAGTCGATTTCATCCTCTTTCAGAGTAGAAGCATTCTCACAGAGAAAGCGAGCCAGGTTCAGAGTTGTAAGATAGAACAACATTTTCTGTTGCCATCTTTTAAAATCAGTTCCTGAGAACTTCTCTAGCTTCTCACCATGATTAACTGGCATAGTTATAATAGGAGGAGGGGTTGGCACAATTGAGCATTATTTTGTCCAGTTTCAGTAGCCATGAATTCTAAATTATAAAACAAAATTATAATTAGAATCGTATATTACATAGAAAATTAAACCATAAACACAGAATTTTAAACTCTGTAAAGTACAAGAAACAAGAATTGTAACTTTAATTTTCAATTAATTTGCAAATAAAAAATTATTTAAACAAATTAATTTCACACAGAAAAATATTTATGTAACACTTTAAAAATTAAAATACTGAAAACAAAATTTTAATTAATGAAAACTCAGAAATTATTTCTCAAAACCAAAATTAATTTGTGACAAACTTCACAAATAAATATTCAGAATTGTTAATAACACTAGTATATTACAACTAGTTGTCAAAGAAAATAAACAGTATATTACTACTATTTTTCAAACAGTATATTACTAATATTTGTTTTTCTAACTAGAATATTATTTTGTAAAACCACAAAAAATAATTTCTGTAAGAAGAAGAAAGAAGAAAGGAAACAAACGAAAAATTCTTTTTAAATAGAATAATTCGAATCTGTCTTAAGATTGTTAGAACAATCTTCTGTGTAAAATAAATAACTTGAAACAAATTAAACAAATAAAATAAATTACTTACAGAACATATTTTACCGAAATGTAGAAGTACAAAAAGATCAAGTCAAGTATGTGACACTCTGTCCTTAAGACAGATTCGCCCCGCTACGGTGCTTACGAACAAATGACGCCTATCTCCCATGATACAATGATCTTCACAAATTGTAGTTGCACTCCAAACAATTTGTATGGCGAACAAGACCTGTGCTCTATACTCTCTGATTTTTTCTCTAAAACTAGTATAAAGAATAATAATGCAAGAGAGCAAAATGAAGACAAGAAAATCAATTTTTCGAAATGACCAAATGTTGAAAAACTTCTAGTATTTATAGGCAAAAAAGTGGCTGTCAGAACAAGTACAAAAGGAATGAACAGATCTGAATTTGAATGAACAGGTGCAGTTACTGTTTGAACTGATAACTGCTGGGAAGTTTCTATCTGTTGGAAACTGCTGGTAGTTTTGAATCTGCTATGGGAAGAACAGAATCTATCTGTTGACAGTTTAATCTGTTGGCACAATTTCTTGGACAAAAAATTTGAATTATTTTCATTTTAAAATTCAAATAATTTCCTGCAAGAATTTGAAGAAAAAAAAAATCAAATAAATTTTGTTCAAAAAATTAATATCAGAATCGACCCGACCCACAACCCAAACCTGCACCCGACACAGCCGGACGGCTGTGCACGCGCGTGGTGGTTTGAGCCAAGGTTCAATTTGTTCATAACTCCTTCCTTCTACAAACTTGGGGTGCCTCTTGGGGCCCAACCCCAGTGTTGCCACTTAGAACTTATATACACACATCAATTCTCTTAAAATTCTAATATGGGACAAGCCTTACAAGAAAATCCACATATTATTTTTTTATTTGTCCATTCCATGAACCTGAAAACGATGTCAACTTACCATTCACTCATAAATGGTTTTGATGAACCGTCTTTACCATACAACTTGCCATACATCAAGGAACACATCACTTCTCCGAACCCACTTCAAAAGACGTGTGGGTCCCATCCAATTTAAGCTCAAAGTTAGTCCAAAATAAGCGTATAAAAACCAAATTTTCCAACATAGAGTTCGACATGCAAGAGCTAGCTAAAATATTGCTAGTTGATGGCTGCTTCATACTCAAACTCTTTTTGAGAGACTCGGATATGGAGAAGTATATGGATGAAGTTGAGGAGGACCCTATTATCAACAGTGCTTCAACTATTGCTACTCTTCAACATGATTTGGCACTACTTGAGAACCAAATTCCCTTTCCTATTCTGCAAACACTTCTTGACATTATAAAAAAGCATATGCCGCAACCATTACCATACTCATTTACTACAATGAATAGCGTGGCCAATTTAGCATTACTCTTTTTGAAACCGGCTTTGGCTTTGACTATGAGCAACAAAGTAGTTGAAAGTAAATCTGAGAACTTAACTAGTGACCATTTGCTTGATATTTGCACAATTTTTACATCCCCCAACATTTGACAAAAGCCAGCATGGCAAGCAAAGAAGTGAATCCAAAAAGTGTGCTGGTGCTACCCGACTTTTGATGGCAGGAATTCGACTTCATGTTGACACTAGTTTAGAAAATTTACTAGACATAAAGTTCAAAAAAGGAGTTGTTACAATGCCATCATTACGCATACAGGAATCTATCACAAAATCAATCTTTTGAAATGTGATTGCTTTTGAGCAGTACAGCATTGGCACCTCACATTACATTGCATCATATGCGTTGCTTATGAAACATCTCCTTGGTTACTGGCATGGTGTAGAAATTCTCAGAATAAATAAGATCATAATAAATGATTTGAGTGATGATGACATTGGCAGTGGCGGTGATGAAGTGGTTACAACTCTCTTCAAATCTATGTGCGATGGAGTTGTTTTAAACAACTTTTGTTTTTCCTCGTTGTGTGACGAGGTTAATGACTACCCCAAGGCTTGTTTGGACTTGCGCAGACTTAAGGCAAGAGTGATGGTCATATGTCGTGAATATAAGCTAGTCTTGGGAGCTAAATATTTCGTCACTCCATGGACCACATTAATTAGGTAAAATGTAAGTATATTTTATTCGTATTTTAACTATCTTTTTTTTTTTCTTTTTTTTCCCCCCCCCCCAAATCTCTCACTAAATCCATGAACTAAACATATCCTTAATAAACAAAACACCAAAAAAAGATATTATCATCTTAGCATTATTGTTTTGATCAAAGATCAATTTGATAAGCTGCAATTTAATTTCTTTAAAGTATGTTTTCTATTGTTTTAATCGATAATGGGGTTCGTATTTTTTATGCTTTTTTAGAAGTGTACTTTTCGCTACTTGGACTTTGTAAGGTGTGTTGAAAGTATTCAATAATTTAATAAGATTCTTACTTAAAATATTTTTCTGGATGATGCATGTGTGTATGAATGAATAAATTATGGGCGGAGCTACAGCTATTGTAGTGGTGGCAATTGACACCACTGGAATTCCAAAATTGTAAATTGTTTAAAGTATATGTGGAATTTTATTCAAAAGTTTTAGATTTTAAAAAATTGAACCTAGTAAACTTAGGAAACAAAAATTACATTTGGAGTTTACAAATTGATTTAGTGTAGTTAAAAATTATTGGTGGAAACTACCAATAGGTCTTAATAGTTGGACTTAATTCTTATCAAGTCCTATTGAAAATAAGTCTTGGTAAAATTGTCGCTAAAAATTTTTTTTTTTTTTTTTGGACCATTTTTTACATACATCGCTAAAAATTGACAATTAGTGACTTTTTTTTGTTATGATTTTAATAAATTGTCGCTAAAACTTACAACTAGTGATGTTTTTTATGACAAATTTTTCTCATAGGACCTATTAGACAATAAGTCCACTTATTAGGACCTACACATAAGTACCCCAAATAATAATCAAATCTATACAAAATTTTCAATCACTCTAGAAGCCCAAGGATCTCCTGTCCCCCTGTCCCAAATCACTCAAATGGTTGTGAGTGATTTGGGACGGGAGGACAGGAATATGGGGACGGAGGATGCTTGCTCCTCTTAGAAGGAAAATACTATTCAAACTAATAAATTTTACAAAATTTTCTTACTAATATATGTCATGCAATAGAGAATTTTAAATATTAAAAGGGCCACATCAGTGAGCATTTTTTTTGGTTTTTTATGAGATATACTAATTATTTTATTGAAGCGATGGTATTAATGTCCCAATATTTTCTTTTTGTTTGCAATTTGACTAGTTTAAATTAATTTTGGCGATGTAATTGGAAATATGTGAAACTTGTAAATTTTTAATGTTGATGGCTTGTGTAAAGCTAAAAATATAACATAACATGACATTAATGATAACTTGCTAAATGATTTCACTTATTGGAATACCTGACTATGCGACTGCCCTCTCTCCCAATGATTGTACAACGATGCAATAGCAATTAGCATTCTAATGGATATTATTCTAGTAACCGGTGAGTATGTGTCAAAGTAATCAAGACCTTCCTTTTGTCTAAAACCTTTGACCACAAGTCTTAGTTTGTATTTGTCAATTGATCCATCTGCTTTTATTTTTCTTTTGAAAATCCACTTATATCCAAGAGGTTTACACCCTGGTGGTAAATCCTCCAATTCCCACGTGTGATTTTGTAGGATGGATTCAACTTCGCTATTTACAGCTTCTTTCCACAAAGGAGCTTCAAGACTAGATGTAGCTTCTTTGAAAGTTAAAGGTTCATTTTCTAACAAAAAAGTTAGAAAATCAGGACCAAAAGATTTTGAGATTCTAACACATTTACTACGCCTAGGTTACTCTTCTTCATTTTGATCTATCTCTTGGTCTTGTTCTTGATCTTGTTCTTGATCATAACTAGTCTTTTAGGACTAGGAATAGCCACTTTAGCCAAACACCCCCACACTTTTAAGTATTTGTAGGATGGTACTTTTCCATGCCATAATTCATAAGGTGTTTGATTCACTTTCTTTCGGGGTACTTCATTTAAAATATAATTAGTGGAAAGTATTCTTCCCCCCACAAGTTCTGAGGCAATCCAGAACTTATTAACATGGCATTCACCACTTCTTTTAGAGTCCTATTTTTCTTTTCAGCAATTTCATTTTGCTGGGGTGAGTAAAGAGTGGTGGTTTGATGAATTATTCCATGTTGTTTACAAAATTCACCAAAAGGTGATTCATATTCACCACCTCTATCACTTCTTAGTTTTTTTAATTTTCTTATCAAGTTCATTTTCAACTTCATTCTTATATTGAATGAAAGTTTCCAAAGCTTCATCCTTGGTTCAAATTAAATAAACATAACTATATCTAGTATAGTCATCTATAAAAGTGATAAAATATTTTTTCTTACCTCTAGTTTGAATTGATTTAAAATCACAAATGTCACTATGAACTAATTCAAGTGGCTCCGTACTTCGTTCAATTGAATGAAAAGAAATTTTAGTTAATTTTGCCTCAACGTAAATTTCACATTTATGATTTAAATCAATGTCAAATTTAGGTAAACATTCCATATTAATTAATCTACGCAAAGACCCATAATTAACATGTCCGAGTCTACCATGCCATAAATTTGAAGACTCAAGCAAAGAAGAAGAAGATGTATTATTATTAATAACCGAGGGTACAATAGTCATTACATTCATTTTTGAAAAGGCCATAAGGCATGTAACATTTTCCTACATACATCCTGTTTTTAGTAAGTAGAAACTTGTCACTTTCAAAAACTAGCCTAAACCCATTTTTACTTAACAAAGATCCAGAAACAAAGTTCTTGCGAATGTCCGGTACATGCAACACATTGTTGAGAGTGAGTTCCTTTCCAAATGTCATCGTCAGAATAATCTTTCCTTGTCCTTCAAATTTTTAGAAATCGAGGAGTTGCCCATAAAAAGTTGTTCACCATTGTCCACCACTGAATAAGATGTGAATATCTTTTTGTCGGCACAGATGTTGTGAGTAGCACCAGTGTCCACCCACCATTCTTTAGGATTTCTGACAAGGTTTTCCTCGAAAACAATTGTAGAAAGATTTATGTCATCAACACCATTGGAAATTTCATCCACTCTGGTCATGTTGGCTTGAGCAAGCTTCTTGCTTGTTCTTCTTTTGCTTTTGCCTTTGCTACGACAATCTTTGGCTTGATGTTCCTCTTTGTCACAGATGTAACATTTGCCATTAAACTTGTACTTTTTAGTTCCCCCCTCCCTCCCTTTAGAGCCTTGTGAGGAACTTTCTCCAGAAAACTTCCGTTTCTTTGCTTTCAAAGCATGTTCCACCACATTTTCCTTAGACTCCATTGGATGCTTACAAGCCCGCTTTTCAGAATTGCGGTTGTTCTGTTCAATCCTCAAACGTACAATCAATTTTTCCAAAGTCATTTCTTTGTGCTTGTGTTTGAGGTAGTTCTTGAATTCCTTCCCGCCTGGTGGTAATTTTTCAATTAAGGCAGCAACTTGGAAGGATTGACTGAGACACATGCCTTCTATATGAATGTCATGCAGAATGAGTTGGAGATCTTGAACTTGGCTAATCATAGTCTTAGAACCAACCATCACAAAGTCTAGGAATTTGTCAACCTCTTTGAGCCAGCATCTTCTATTTTGTACTTTTTCTCCAAAAACTTCCAAAGTTCCTTTACTGTCTTGATAGGACTGTAGACGTTGTATAATGTGTTGTCAAGTCTGTTCAAGATGTAGTTCCGGCAAAGGAAATCAGTATGTTTCCAGGCATTGACCGAAGTAACCACTTGCCGGTCTGTTTCATCCTCTTTTAGAGTAGGAGCATCCTTACGAAGAAAGCGAGCTAGGTTCAGAGTTGTAAGATAGAACAACATTTTCTGTTGCCATCTTTTAAAATCAGTTCCTGAGAACTTCCCTAGCTTCTCATCATGATTGACTGGCATAGTCACAATAAGAGAAGGGGTTGGCGCAATTACATCCACCATACTCGTACTTGTTTGAATATTAGTTTGTCCAGTTTCAGTAGCCATGAATTCTAAATTATAAAACAAAATTATAATTAGAATTTTATACTACACATAAAATTAAACCATAAACACAGAATTTTAAACTCTGTAAAATAAAAGAAACAAGAATTGTAACTTTTATTTTCAATTAATTTGCAAATAAAAAATTATTTAAACAAATTAATTCACATAGAAAAATATTTCTACAACACTTCAAAAATTAAAATATTGAAAAAAGAATTTTAATTAATGAAAACTTAGAAATTATTTCTTAAAACCAAAATTAATTTGTGACAAACTTCACAAATAAATATGGGGGATGCACCAATAAATCCCAAATTAATAACTTATGCACTGTTTAGTCCTAAAAGTTTTCTTATAGACTGAAAGGTCCCATTACAATATTAATAACATCAGATACAATGTTAATAACATCAGAGTCATGTTACAAACATTAGATTTCAAACATCTAATGTTCATCAAATTTCAATAATATTTGAAAATATAGGATGAAAAACATCTAATGTTCATCAGATTTCAATAAATTTTGAAATTATAGAATGAAACATCAGATCATTTACATCATTTACACCATGCTGATGTAAAAATGGGACTAAATGGAGCATAAGAAAACTTTTAGGACTAAATGGTTCAACGTTTCAAAAACTAGGACTTATGGGTAAATTTTCCAATAAATATTCTGAATTGTTAATAACACCAGTATATTACTACTAGTTGTCAAAGAAAATAAGCAGTATATTACTACTATTTGTTTTTCCAACCGGAATATTATTTTATAAAATCACATAAAATAATTTTTATAAGAAAAGAAGAAAGAAGAAAGGAAACAAACGAAAAATTCTATTTAAATAGAATAATTTGAATCTGTCTTAAGATTGTTAGAATAATCTTCTATGTAAAATAAATAACTTGAAACAAATTAAACAAATAAAATAAATTACTTACAGAATTTATTTTACTGAAATATAAAAGTACAAAAAGATCAAGTCGAGTGTGTGACACTATATCCTTAAAACAGATTCGCCCCACTACGATGCTTACGGACAAATGGCGTATGTCTCGTAGGATACAATGATCTTTACAAATTGTAATTGCACTCCAAACAATTTGTGCGACGAACAAAACCTGTGTTCTATACTCTCTGATTTTTTCTCTAAAACTAGTATAAAGAATAATAATGCAATAGAGCAAAATGAAGGCAAGAAAATCAATTTTTTGGAATGACCAAATGCTGAAAAAATTCTAGCATTTATAGGCAAAAAAGTGGTTGTCCGAACAGGTACAAAAGGAATGAACATATCTGAATTTAAATGAACAAGTGCAATTACTATTTGAATAGATAACCGCTGGGCAGTTTCTATCTGTTGGAAACTGCTGGCAGTTTTGAATCTGTTATGGAAAGAACAAAATTTTTCCGGTGACAGTTTAATCTGTTGGCACAATTTTTTGTACAAAAAAATTGAATTAATTTCATTTTGAAACTCAAATAATTTCTGGCAAGAATTTGAAAAAAAAAATTCAAATAAATTTTGTCCAAAAAATTAATGTTAGAACCAACCCAACCTACAACCTACACCCATGCCCGGTACGGCCAGACGACAGCGTGTGTGCATGGTGGTTTGAGCCAAGGTTCAATTTGTCCATAACTCCTTTCTTCTACAAACTTGGGGTGCCCCTTGGGGCCCAACCCAAGTGTTGCCACCTAAAACTTATATACACATATCAGTTCTCTTAAGATTCTAATATGGGACAAGCCTTACAAGGAAAGCCACATATTATTTTTTTTATTTGTCCATTCCACAAACTCGAAAACGACGTCAACTTCCCATTCACTTATAAATGGTTTTGATGAACCGTCTTCAGCGTGTGACTTACCATGCGGCAAGGAACACATCACCTCTTCAAACCCACCTCAAAAGACGTGTGGGCCCCATCCAAATTTGGACTCAAAGTTGGCCCAAAATAATCCTGTAAAACCAAAATTTCCAACATAGAGTTCGACGCACAAGAGCTAGCTAAAATATTGCTAGCTGATGGCTGCTTCATACTCGAACTCTTTTTGAGAAATTCGGATGTGGAGAAGTATATGGATAAAGTTGAGAAGGATCCCATTGTCAACAATGCTTCGACTATTGCAACTCTTCAACATGATTTGGCACAACTTGAGAACTAGATTCCCTTTCCTGTTTTGCAGATGCTTTTTGACATTATAAAAAAGCATATGCCGCAACCATTACCATACTCATTTACTACAACGAATAGCATGGTCAATTTAGCATTACTCTTTTTCAAATCGGCTTTGGGTTTGACTATGAGCAACAAAGCAGTTGAAAGTAAATCCGAGAACTTAACTAGTGACCATTTACTTGATATCTTGCACAATTTTTACATCCCCCCAACATTTGACAGAAGCCAGCATGGCAGGCAAAGAAGTGAATCCAGAAAGTGTGCTGGTGTTGCACAACTTTTGAAGGCAAGAATTCAACTTCATGTTGACACTAGTTAAGAAAATTTCCTAGACATAAAGTTCAAAAAAGGAGTTGTTACAATGCCATCATTACGCATACGGGAATCTATCACAAAATTAATCTTTTGAAATGTGATTGCTTTTGAGCAGTGCAGCATTGGCACCTCACATTACTTTGCATCATATGCGTTGCTTATGAAACGTCTCCTCGGTTACTGGCATGATGTAGAAATTCTCAGAATAAATAAGATCATAATAAGTGATTTGAGTGATGATGACATTGGCAGTGGCGGTGATGAAGTGGTTACAACTCTCTTCAAATCCATGTGTGATGGAGTTGTTTTAAAATACTTTTGTTTTTCCTGGTTGTGTAAAGAGATTAATGACTACCCCAAGGCTTGTTTGGACTTGCGCAGACTTAAGGAAAGAGTGATGGTCATATGTCATGAATATATGCTAGTCTTGGGAGCTAAATATTTCATCCCTTCATGGACCACATTGTCAGTCGTTGCTGCAGGCCTAGTTCTCGGCTTCACTGCCATGCAAACCTATTACTGTGCTAGAACTTATTATCATCAATACTAAGTTCTTCTACTTCATACATGGTAGAGGTGATTTTGACCGCCAATAATGCTAAGATTACCATCTCTCTCTTTTTTAACGTTTTGTTTACTACATGGTTACGTTAATATGAGTTGAATGCTAATGATATCCATTCTAGACTCATTATATTCAATTAGTGTAATCATAATATTTAGGTTATGTGCTTAGGCTGGAGTAGTTCTGGGATGGGTGACCCACTAGAAGGAACAAATCTGTGCGGGCGTGGCCCAAAGCGGACAATATCAATGACATGTGAAGGGTCGAGGTGTTACAAATGGTATCAGAGCCGACTCTCCGGAGTACCGAGTGTGGGCCCCTGGCGTCTCTCGGTGCATGTGGGTGGGTTTGTGAGCTGGCAAGCTACTACAAGGGGACGTGCAACCCTAAGAGGGGTGGATTGTAGGGTCCCAGTGTCCCACATCGAGGAATGGAAGCGAAGTTCTTGGGTTATAAAAGTAAAACCTAAACCCTTATATAGCATCGAGACCTTTTCCTGAGTGATGAAATTCCTAGCAAAACTCCACAGTTAAGCGTGCTTAGGCGAGAATAGTTTTGGGATAGGTGACCCACTGGGAAGAACAAATTCGTGCGGGCGTGATCTAAAGCAGACAATATCGATGACATGTGAAAGGTTGGGGCGTTACGTGAAATTTAAGTATATTTTATTTGCATGTTATCTATCTCTCTCTCCCCCCCCCCCTCCCCCCAAAAAAAAAAAAATCTCTCACTAAATCCATGAACTAAACATATCCTTAATAAACAAAACACCAAAAAAAGATATTATCATCATAGCATTATTGTTTTGATCAAAGATCAATTTGATAAGCTGCAATTTAATTTCTTTGAAGTATGTTTTCAATTGTTTTAATCAATAACGGGGTTCATATTTTTTATGTTTTTTTAGAAGTTTACTTTTCACTACTTGGACTTTGTAAGGTGTGTTGAAAGTATTCAATAATTTAATAAGATTCTTACTTAAAATATTTTTCTTCATGATGCATGTGTGTATGAATGAATAAATTATGGGCGGAGCTACAACTATTGTAGTGGTGGCAATTGACACCACTGGAATTCCAAAATTGTAAATTGTTTAAAGGATATGTGGAATTTTATTCAAAAGTTTTAAATTTTAAAAAATTGAACCCAGTGAACTGAGGAAACAAAAATTACATCTGGAGTTTACAAATTGATTTAGTATAGTTAATTGATTTAGTATAGTTAAAAATAATAATAAAATCTATACAAAATTTTCAATCTCTCTAGAAGCCTAAGGATCTCCTGTCCTCAAATATTCCTGTCCCCTTGTCCCAAATTACTCACAACCATTGGATATGTCTTGAGATTCTCATATGATCCAATAGTTGTGAGTGATTTGGGACCGAAGGATAGGAATATTTGGGGACAAAGGATCCTTGTTCCTCTTAGAAGGGAAATACTCACTACAAGAAAAAGCAGAATTGGCAACTAAAAATAAAATTTTCGTCGCTGAAAGTAGCAGAATTGGTGACTAAAACAGTTTAGTAGCCAAATGTATAGTTATTGGCGACTAAAAATCAGTTTAGTCGCCAGTTATATGGGTTTTAGCGACTAAAAAAATTTTAGTAGCCAAAAGTGAAGGTTTTTGGCGACTAAAAACATTTAGTAGCCAAAAGTATAGGTTTTGGCGACTAAAAAATAGGTTGGTCGCCAATTATACGTGTTTTACCAACAAAAATAAATTTTGTAGCCAAAAGTGAAGGTTTTTGGCTACTAAAAAAAATTTAGTAGCTAAAAGTGTACAATTGGCGACCAAAATTCAGTTTAGTTGCCAAAAGTGGAGGTTTTGGCGACTAAAAATAAGTTTAGTTGCCAAAAGTGGTTATTTTTAGGCGGGAATGAATTTTTTAGCGACAAAAATATAATTAGTAGCCAAAACTATAGAATTGGCGACTAAAAAACAGATTTAGTCGCCAAAAGTGGTCTCATTTTTTTTCTAGTAAATAATTTATTTTTTACATAAATTATATTGAATAAAAATAATTATGTTTATATATATAGTTTTATATTAATACGGGTCAATATACTATATAAATAATATATGTTGCATATATATTTATGAGGTGTTGTAGTGGCATAGTGGAGAGAGTGTGTTGCTAAAGGTTTAGAATGTGGGAGGTTGGTTCGAATCTCAGAAAAAGCAGAAAAGTTAATATTTTTTTTTCACGGAATAACCTTTGGCGACTAAAATTATTGGTCGCCAAAAGTGTTTCTTTTGGCGACTAAACGGTTTGGTCGGCGATTCATTGACTATTGGTGACTAAAAGATTAGTCGCTAAATTTATAATTTTAAAAAGTGTAACTCACTATTGGAGACCAAAACTTTGGTTGCTAAAACCTTTTTTTGCCAACTAAAAAAGTTTTAGTCGCCAATACCTCCGGCGACCATGTTTTTGCGACAGACCGCCGACTAAAAAATTTAGTCGAGAAAACTAAAAAGTCGACTTTGGCGACTAAAAATAGACTTTTGGCGACTAAAAGGTGCTTTTTCTTGTAGTGACTATTCAAACTAATAAATTTTACAAAATTTTCTTACTAATATATGTCATGCAATAGAGAATTTTGAATATTAAAAGGGCCACATCAGTGAGTTTTTATTTATTTATTTATGAGATATATTGATTATTTTATTGAAGCATGGTATTATTGTCCCAATATTTTCTTTTTGTTTGCAATCTGACTAGTTTAAATTAATTTTGTCGATGTAATTGGAAATATGTGAGACTTATAAATTTTTAAACGTTGATGGCTTATGTAAAGCTAAAAATATAACATAACATGACATTAATGATGACTTGCTAAATGATTTCACTTATTAGAGTACCTGACTATGCGACTGCCCTCTCTCCCAACAACAGTGCTGGGGAGTGTTGATACCTTGCCAAACGAGGGCATGATGGGTTTTGTTGGACATACAATGATGGGAAGTGTTTGGATGCGTAGGGTGTATATTATATGTATTTGTATAAATTCTTACAAATATACATAAATTATTTTACAAAATTGCTTAAATTCTCACAAATATATATAAGTTGTGATTTTTCAAATTTTTATGGATTAATTTACGTATATTTATAAAAATTTACATAATTTTATAATATTTATATATATTTATGACAACTTACACAAAAACATATAACATGCACTTATTCACTTATGAATTGCCCTACAAAGATATGGTAGAACCAAGTTTTGACACTGCGTTAGTTACGGCTTGAGATCACTTATCTCAATTTGCTGTACCAATCTTCTGTCCCATTATTTAGATGATGCCACGTCATCTTGTGTAAAATTAAAACTTTAGGCTTGCACCATAGGATTGATTATTGAGAAGAGGAATTACTTTAGGTATTCGAAAGTTTTTGCCATACTTAACCACCGCCGACAGCACAGTGGTGTGGAAGAGGAACCAAAAAATAACCACTGATCTGGTAGGCATGCAATGAACCGTGTAATGCTTGGAACAAATATAAAGAATTGTCGGGCTGTTGAAAAGCCTCTGGCACCTAACCTCATGTTTTTCGAATGCTCTGTTTTTTCTTTTTCGTTTTTACTTTAGCAATCTATTTCTATAGGTAAAAAATAAATAAATAAATAATCTACAACTGTAAGGTTATGTCTCTATTTAACGAAATCACCATAACCATTAGTACAAATAGATGATTTAAAGGAAGTGAAATTAATTATATTGAATCTTCAAAGTGGCTATAGGTCAAAAGATTTTTTGTGCAACAATTGGAGATGAGTAATCTACAGGTATATAATGGGAACCAAGAAGAGGAGAAAAACCTAGAAAAAGGGATTTAATATAATAGAATAATAATGAAGAAATCTCTTTGAAGTGTTTAGATTTGAAGTCTTTTTCTTTCTTTTTCCTGAACTTTTGCAAGGGTTTCGGCTGCTGCGGAGACTCCGATGATGGCGATGCAGTCGAAATCGTGCCAAGTGTGATAGATGTCCGTCGGGCTTATAACCAGATACGCAAATCAGAAATAATGATCCTGTGTGCAAGTCTAAAGTTTTAATTTACACAAGATGATATGGCAACATCTAAATAACGGGACAAAAGATTGGTACATCAAATTGGGACAGGTGATCCCAAGCCCTAAACTAAGACAGTTGTTGCTGGTTTAAAGTTTTTAGAGGAAGTATTTTTTTTTTTTTTATTTGAATAATTTGTACTATCTGTTTTCCATGTTGTTACAATTATTGTACGGAAATTGATAAAATTCACACATGAAACGACTGTGTCCATCCAAAATGCTAATAATAATTGACGGGGTCACATTGCAATACAATTGAAAGCATGACTTGAATTGGTGAAACTAAAAACTAGGAAGACAAAATGAAATTTTGCGAAATTAAAAAAACAAACATCTACTGACCCTTTTATTGAATAAGAAAAGATGCTACAAAAAGCACAATTAAACAACCGGGCCCCAAAGACAAGAAAAAAGAAAACACACATAGATTAAAACTCAGTTGGCAAGGCACCAACCGAAAGTATACCCCCAAAAACCAGGCCAATTTCCAATTGAAGAAGGTCTCAATTTTCACTTGATCCGCTTCTGAATTTCACTAATCGCAGAGAACGAAATGTGCTTCCCTTCATTCACCTTCTTCTGTCCTTCAACAACATTGCTCCTAAGCGAGCCCTTTCTCTGATTTCTTCCAGACCATGAATTGCGGCATTGACAAGGTTCAACATATCAATTGAAGCAACTGTTTTGAGTTCAAACTAAATAGTCAGTTCATCTTTTCTAATTCTTGTCACCTTCTGCAAAAGAATCGGTTGCAGAGTTTCCCTGAGCGAATCAAATGCTACTTTGACAGTAGGATGCTCGGTTGATTGATGAAGGATGGCAAGGCTATCTTCACAAATATTTGGATTGCCCATGGGAAGTTGGCGATGAAACTTTTCATCTGCATATAAGGATGCAAAGTTTATGCCCAGTCTATATGTGTTACATGAAAAGAAACTAAGCATATATAAATAGTATTCAAGAAGGTTGTTTATTAGTGAGAAAAAAGAAGAAGAAATTAACTAAATGGGACTTCTCAAAAAATTTCCATCAATTTTTTTTGGGCTCACAAAGGGTGTCTAGGGTTTTGCTCCGATTAATCTCTAGTTTGTTAAAAATGGAATCCTACATGGGATTGTAAATCAAATCATTGAATCAGACCGAGAATTATAAAATTCTACTTTCAATGTAAAATGAAATGGATAATGATCAATAATGATAATGTATATTAGATAAATTTAAAATTATTAAAATAAAAATGATAAATTTGACCTAGTAAATCTTCTAATTATGATAAACTTGTAATAAGTATATTTTATTTATTTATTTTTCAAACATGAGGAATGGTCTTTGTAATTTATCCTAAATAATGGCATTGTTGAAGAAACACTAACAAAGATAGAGAGTAGGTACCTGAAGATCTAGTCTTGAAAAATCTAGAAATCCTCTAGATGTTGATGTGTGATTATGTATCAATTTTAAGCAGAATATAACAATCCCAATCAAACAATCAAGACAAAGAGACACAACGATTTTATGTGGAAAAATCACAATTGGACACCTCCAACTGTCATAAAAAAAGCCACGGGCAACAGCCACAAAAACAATCCACTAAGAAGATTTAAAGGAATTAAACAGGTATACTCTCAATTACCTAGCGAATCCACGCCTAATTGAACCAACCTCTATGTGCCTCTTCCAACCCGTCTTCACCTCAGAATTGTCTTTACGATGAGCCACCCTGGAATCCACCAAAGCTTCAGGCTCAAATTCTTCAGAATCCACCGAAGAACAACTCTCTCTTTTGTAGAACAAACAAACCTTTGATGTACTCTCTTTAAACCATGAGTTGAATACTTAATAAAACATCAAAGAAAACTAACAAAATATCCGCAGATATAAGCCTTAGAATCCAAAAAGAAGATCTGAAGGACTTCAGGAGTAGTCTAGTTTTGGGAGAAAACCAACTACTTATAGAAAACCAAAAGTAATCCAAGATTTGGAAGAAAACCCAATCCTTATTGAAATCCAAAAAACTGTGTTCGCATGGTCCGCTCAAGCGTGGTACTTCCCGCTTGAGCGGAGACTTCATATTCTGCAATTCATATAGGTTTATGCTTGAGCATCAGTTTCGACGCTCGAGCGTCGAATCACACGATCCAGTACTTTTTCAGGCATAGCAGAGATGCTGTGAGCTTGTAAACCTCGCTCGAGCGTCACTTTCCCCGCTCGAGTGGGGAGACCAAAATTGAATGCATTTTTGCATTTTGCTTTGGCCGCGAGCTAACCAGACAGCTCGACCCCCGTCATAATCAGCAAAGTGGCAATCTTGAAAGCATTAACATCACAAACTTCTCTGAACGGCAGAATTCGGGTTGGATTCGCATATAATAAACTCATAGCCTTACTGAAATAAAAATGCGAAAACAAATACAACTGAAAGGAGTTTTGTCAAACGGGGTTGCCAAAAATAAAACCTAACAATCTCCCCCTTTGGCAATGCCGTGAGAAAACACACCTAACAAATAAAATCCTAAACACCCTAACCCATTACAGCCAACAAAGACAAACTTTTTTCTCAAGGTCATGATCTGCAAAACAGCTATTAGTGCCACAATCTCCAAAACAAATATTAGTCCCACAAGAGTATATGAAAAAGCAATAGACATATGACACGATTATCTTGAAACATGAGATGGAAAACATGAATAGATGAAAACTAAGACTCATGAAAAACAACTCTCAAACAACAAAAACAAGATCATAAACCAGCCCAAGCAATGATATGACGATGTAAATACTAGGAACATGCAAGAAGGAAATAATTAGCAAACAGTGCATAGCAATTTGCAAAACAATTAAAGCCAATCTCCCTTACCAAACATATCAAAGTGTTCATGCTAAACAACTCTTGCAATGAAAAACCAAACTCCCTTACCAACCCAAATCAAGATGAACCAAACTCCCCCTCACTAAAAGCAACCACAAACACTGAAAACAGTGAACAAGAAGAAAAAGATAAAAATAATATGGTAAAGCAAGCAAGAAATCTCAGATTTGTACCTTAAAACACACAAGATTATCTAAGAAGTACAATTACTAGTAAACACAATGTGCACAGTCTGGAGAATATTCCTCATGAAAGAAAGTGATGCATTATGTGAAAAGCATAGATCCCATGAGAAAAGTGTGTGTGTGACTCTTGAAGTTCGACAAACACTAGATTTAATCCTAATAGTGATCTGAAAGTTGGACCTCTGGCAAGAGAATCTAAGCACAACTATAGGGAATTCAAACCACTAGGAATCAAGGGGTATTTGGTGAGTAAAAGCAGAGGCTCCCCCTCAATCAATGAATTCTTCTTTTTTTTTTTCTTTCTTTCTTTTGCATATTTTTTCTTCTTCTCTTTCTTTTTTTTTTTTTTTTTCTTTTTCTTTTTCTTTTTCTTTTGCACACTCATTGGCGGCTAACACGCTCAATAGTATGGAAACCGAACCAGAGAAGCATGGATATAATAAGGATAGCCTGGTTGGTGACTCTGAGGTAGCTTTTTCCTCATGGCTGGACTACAAAGAATAGAGAGGAAAGCCGTGGAGATGCAAAAAGATGGAAGGTGGTTAAGAGACTCAACATCACCCATGATATGCTAGTATAGGTCAATTCCTCTAGAAAAGCAAAAGATACAATGCCAGAAGTCCGTAGAGAAAAATGATCACTAAGGCAGAAGACTCCAAAATTTGCTAATCCAAGAGTGTGTACAGAATGAGACATACTAATCAAAGAACACACGCTAGGAAATGAGTAATGATCACAGAAAGCACACATATATTAACATGTAATGGATATTGTTATCAATTCCAATATGCACCGAGGACCACTCAAAAAATTTTAAGCTTGCAAAACCATACTAAGAAAATCTTTTTGGCGTTTTTTTTTTTTTTTTTTTTTCCCTTTACCCAAAGCAAGACCATGCACACATTTTTTTCTCTTTAAAAAAATACAAAACACACAGAAACCCAAAAACTAAAACAAATAAACAAATTAACACAAGTCAAGTTTTCTCACCCAAACTGCTTTAGTATAAACAAAGTTGTGAGCATTGCGGTTCTTGGGTGGTGTCTTGACGTTGTGGTTCCCTTCCCTTTCAATGAGAACCCGTCTTGACGTGATTTCCAACTTCCTATTCATAGGTCTAGGCAAGTACACTCTCCCATGCAACTTATAACAATAAGGGCAAATATGACCATGCATACCACAATGATGACAAATAAAAACAGGATGTATGAGGTGTACCTTTTTTTCTTTTACCTTACCAACTCTAGGAAGTTTGAGAAGTCCATCCTCATGTTGAATTTCTTGTTCTCCTTTTTCTTGAGTTCTTGTATTATGAGATGTAGATGCACTCTGTTTTTGCTCTTTGTTATCACCAAAGCCAATGCCACTCTTGTCACAACTCATTTGTTGAGACCCAATGATATCCTCCAAAGTCTTTGATCATTTGTTCCAAAGACCAATGGTAGCCATAGCACACTTGAGCTCTTCCTCTTTCTTGATCAATAGTTCTTCCAAAGCAACTTGTGACATCTCGAGAGATTCAATCTTTTCTTTATCCATGGCATGGGTTTCCAGTATCTCATTCCTCACTGTCTCACAAGTCAATAGTTTTGCACAAAGAGCTTGTCGATCATCAGCTATCTTGATGGCATCAATCCTGGCCTCGAAAATCTCCTCCTTAAGTTTGACATTCTCACTTTCACATGCTTTGAGTTTCTTTGTGAGTTTGTCATTCAATTTGAATAAGTTAAGAGACTCCTTATACAACTTTTCATAAGCTTGCTCAAGCTCTTCATGATCACTCTCCGAGGATTCATCATCAGTGGTATTCTCAACGGGGCTCTTCGGATACTCTGTTCGTCCTTCAATTTCAAAAGCCGCCATGAAAGCAAGGAATTGTTTATGTCCCTCTTCGCCTTGATCTTCATTGTCACTTTCATCTTCATCAGATTCTGATTCATCATCCCAAGTGATGGCGAGGGCTTTCTTTTTCTTCAAACGGGTAGGGCATTCTGAAGCAAAGTGGCCAAATCCTTGGCATTCATAGCATTGGAGTCTTTCAGAGTTCCCTTGTATCTTTCCTTTTTCTTTCTTGGCTATAGGATTAATTTTGAGTTTATCTTTGGCTTTGGATTTATGAGTATGAGTAGATTCCAAAAGATTAGGATTCTTTTTCAAAAAAGATTTTTTGAATTGTTTTACAAAAGCATCCATAATCTTGGAATCTATCTCACAATCCTCATCAGAATCCTCTCTAACTTTATGAGCACTACTAAAAGCAATATCTTTTTGTTTCTTTTTGAAATTCCTGTGTGCCTCATAAGTTTGGAGATTTCCAACCAACTGATCCAGCTTGAGGTTGTCAACATCTTGAGCCTCCTCAATAGCCGTAACTTTTGGTTGGAACCGATCGGGCAAGGATCTCAAAATTTTTCCCACAACTTTGGATTCTGGTATTTTTTTCACCTAAATTGAAGCTGGAATTAACAATGTCACTCAACTTTGCATAAAATTCATCAAAGGTCTCACTATCTTTCATTGAAAGGTTTTCGAAACTAGATGTGAGCCTTTGAAGTTTTGAGCGTTTAACAGAAGGAGTGCCCTCATGAATAGTTTGTAAGATATCCCAAGCCTCTTTTACGACTTCACAATTACAAATACGACTAAACTCTTTAGGTGTGACAGCGCAAAAGAGAGAATTGATAGCTTGACTATTCCAGCTACTATTTTGGTAATCAATTGTGTCCCACTTATCAATTGGTTTGGGGAAAGTTACTCCATCAATGGTAATTGTTGGTTCGGTCCACCCATTCATGACAGATTGCCAAACTTTTTCATCTATAGATTTCAAAAACGATCTCATTCGAGCTTTCCAAAAAGAATAATTGGATCTGTCAAGTAGGGGTGGTTGAACCATAGAATTTCCCTCACGAACTGAATCCATTATCACAAATCAAACAAGATCTAGCTCAAAAGTTTTAAAAAACAAACGAGCAACCCGCTCTAATACCAATTGAAAAATCTAGAAATCCTCTAGATGTTGATGTGTGATTATGTATCAATTTTAAGCAGAATATAACAATCTCAATCAAACAATCAAGACAAAGAGACACAACGATTTTACGTGAAAAAACCACAATTGGACACCTCCAACTGTGATAAAAAAAACTACGGGCAACAGCCACAAAAACAATCCACTAAGAAGATTTAAAGGAATTACACAGGTATACTTTCAATTACCTAGCGAATCCACGCCTAATTGAACCAACCTCTATGTGCCTCTTCCAACCCGTCTTCACCTCGGAATTGTCTTTACGATGAGCCACCCCAGAATCCACCAAAGCTTCAGGCTCGAATTCTTCAGAATCCTCCGAAGAACAACTCTCTCTTTTATAGAACAAAAAAACCTTTGATGTACTCTCTTTAAACCATGAGTTGAATACTCAATAAAACATCAAAGAAAACTAACAAAATATCCCCAGATATAAGCCTTGGAATCCAAAAAGAAGATCTAAAGGACTTCAGGAGTAGTCTAGTTTTGGGAGAAAACCAACTACTTATAGAAAACCAAAAGTAATCCAAGATTTGGAAGAAAACCCAATCCTTATTGAAATCTGAAAAACTGTGTTCGCGCGGTCCGCTCGAGCGTGGTACTTCCTACTCGAGCTGAGACTTCATATTCCGCAATTCATATAGGGTTCACGCTCGAGCATCAGTTTCGACGCTCGAGCGTCGAATCACACCATCCAGTACTTTTTCAAGCATAGCAGAGATGCTGTGAGCTTGTAAACCCCGCTCGAGCGTCACTTTCCCCGCTCGAGCGGGGAGACCAAAATTAAATGTATTTTTGCATTTTGCTTCGGCCGCGAGTTGACCGGGCAGGTCGACCCTGTCATAATCAGTGAAATGGAAATCTTGAAAGCATTAACATCATAAACTTCTCTGAACGGCACAATTCGGGTTGGATTTGCATCTAATAAACTCATAGCCTTACTGAAATAAAAGTGCGAAAACAAATACAACTGAAAGGAGTTTTGTCAAACGGGGTTGCCAAAAATAAAACCTAACAAGTCTATTGGCCATGGATGCGGCAGAAATGACAGAATCTAGTGAATAACCGGTGGAACCTTTAGACTTGGTTAGAGGAGGTGTGCAGTGTGAAGAGTGTGGAATAGACTTACCATCCGAGTCAAGTGTGATTCTCTATCTTTTCAACCTTTGCCGATACCCATCTTTTCGTCTTTTTTCCCATCTTCGTCTTGCAGCGTTCCACAATGTTCAATGGAACCATTGACAGAAAGGTGGCATCACCATTTGCAGCAGTAGCAGCAGATAAACCCAACAAAAGGGCCACGTCAGTAAGTATTTTATTGGGAGGGTCCTGGCCAACCAAGCCATACGGGACATCACCCTTGTTGTGATTTGTGAACAACCCAATGAAAGCTGCGAGCAGGGCTAGTAGTTTCTGCGGATCATCACGGATTCTAAACTCTGCCGAATCTATGTTTACGGGGGTAGAAGGAGAAACATTCACTATTTCGAATGGATTCCCGGGAATGCTATTGTTCGAATCTGTCAGGGCCGACTATGAACATTCAGACCTAAAGTGAACATTTAACATGGGCCTACATTTATTCATGTCATTCAAAAAAAAAGAAATGTTTTGTAGCTCGAAATATTTTTGCCCCAAATGGCTCAACTGCCCAAAACGACGTCATTTTGGGCATTTTTTTCTCCTTTATATCTGAAAAGAAAGAGAGAGAGAGAGAGAGGGTGAGAGAGAAAGAGAGGAAGAGAGAAGAAAGCGAGGGAGGCGAACACACAGAGAGAGAGAGAGAGAGAGAGAGAGAGAGCTGGAAGGAAGAAAGAGATGGAGATGGCGATGGTGCGAGGCGTGGGTGACAGTGCGACGATGGGCGACGGACGGTGATGGTAATGGTAGATTTGTGTAGATTTGTTTTTTTTTTTCTTTTTGATTTTGATTTTGATTTTGATTTTTGATTTTGATGTGTTGGATGGGTTTTACATTTTTTTTTTTATCTCTATGGTGGGTTTGTTTTTTGGTTGATCTTTATGTGTGATGATGATGATGTGTTTGGTTGATGATGATGATTTTTGCTGTGTTGATGATTATTTTTGGTTTGATTTCCAGTTATGGAAAGGATAAAAAAAAAATTCCACTCTCTCTCTCTCTCTCTCTCTGCAATGTTGATGATGTTTTTTGGTTTGATTTTCTGCTGTGTTGATGATGATTTTTGGTTTGATTTCCAATTATGGAAAGGATGAAAAAAAAAAAAATTCCACTCTGTCTCTCTCTTTGCTTCTCTCCTCTTCTTTCTTCTTCTTCTTCTTCTTCTTCTGCCTGCAAAGGATGAAATAAAAAATATCTATTCCAAAACGACGTCGTTTTGGATTCGGGCCAATTTTGATCTCGAAACTTTCGAGCTACATAGTGGAACTGTTCAAAAAAAAAAAAAAATCAACTTGAAAAATTATTGCAAAAATTTTAAAGGATAAAATTTAGTATCATTGTTTATATCTAACCAATTACATAAGAAAAAAAAAGTACTATACAAAAATCTAGAACTATAATATAAAATATAAATTAAAAAAATGAATGAATTATATCACTATATCACTTAAACATTACAGTTCTTGCATTTTTAGTTACAAAATTGAACCAAGAGCTTGTACATGTGATTCGATTAATTCTTCTATACTTTCTTGGAAGTACGATTAAATAAACAATGAATTCCATTATTTAATAAACAACAATCAATTTAATTCTAGATATTTTAGTTTTTAAGTAAAGCCAACAAACAATTGAATTAAAACTTAAAATGATACAAAATCTAAAGGCATCTGGTGAGAATATTAAGATTTAAAAAAGCTCAATCTCATAATGATGAATTAAGTTGGAGAGAAATTCGGTAAAGTAAGATCAATTACTTTGGACCCTTTACTAATAAAATTGTGTTGTTTTTAGATTTAATATGAAGTACTAAATTTAGTTAGGTTTTGGTAAGTTGAAATCAAAATAATTGGAATCCTCCACTTATAAAAATAATTTTGTTTTTGAGTTTGGTGTTGAGGGTTGGAGATAGGAGAGTTTTGATGCTAAAAATTTGGGGACCTTCATTTAATTGAGGTCTAAAAACATTATAAATTTTTTTTCTAAATTGATAATTTTTAGCTCAAATTTGGGGCCGAAAGTGACAACTTTGCCGACTTGCCACAGAGCCGGCCCTATTCCGGCTGTTTTCTCTTTTTATGTTAAAAACCTCCAGTCATTGTAACCCAAAGATATGTATATATATACTACTATTTTAAAATTGTGAGCACCTTTATTTATTTTCTACTTTTTCTTATTCTCAAAATATACTTATGAACACATTACTCTAAAAATCTACTATCTATTACTATTTTAAAAGTGTGAGCACCCTCACTAGGCATGGAACGAGCTTACCTTACCTGCAATTATTATGTTCAAATCTCATATATTAACTACATTTTTCAGGCTTTGACCACTCAACGGGTTGGTACGGACCAAGCTTGTTTAAAAAACTAAAACCACATCTCACCCATAAGTCTAAATCTTACGGGCTAAAATCAAACTGAATCTAGTTAGACATTATAATTATAATATAAAGTGCTACACATTTTTCATTCACATATTTTTAATATTTTTATTAGTTATTTTTCTCTTTTACTTTCCAACATAATTCACATATTTTCCTTTATTTTTTTACATTTTTACATCTCATATAACAAAAAAATAATCAAGAAACATAATGTAATTTTATTTAAAATACTTATGAGTGGGAAAAAAAAAGTGAAAGGACTAGCATCACACAAGGTTAGAAAACCTAACTAGGTTGGCCTTTCACCCAAAGATATGTATATATATACTACTATTTTAAAATTGTGAGCACCTTTATTTATTTTCTACTTTTTCTTATTCTCAAAATATACTTATGAACACATTACTCTAAAAATCTACTATCTATTACTATTTTAAAAGTGTGAGCACCCTCACTAGGCATGGAACGAGCTTACCTTACCTGCAACTATTATGTTCAAATCTCATATATTAACTACATTTTTCAGGCTTTGACCACTCAACGGGTTGGTACGGACCAAGCTTGTTTAAAAAACTAAAACCACATCTCACCCATAAGTCTAAATCTTACGGGCTAAAATCAAACTGAATCTAGTTAGACATTATAATTATAATATAAAGTGCTACACATTTTTCATTCACATATTTTTAATATTTTTATTAGTTATTTTTCTCTTTTACTTTCCAACATAATTCACATATTTTCCTTTATTTTTTTACATTTTTACATCTCATATAACAAAAAAATAATCAAGAAACATAATGTAATTTTATTTATAATACTTATGAGTGGGAAAAAAAAAGTGAAAGGACTAGCATCACACAAGGTTAGAAAACCTAACTAGGTTGGCCTTTCCTACCTCAAATTCAATCATGTGTCACCTCCCTCAAACTCTTGAAAACAAACCCTTTAACTAAAACTTCATGCTTTGCAAAGAGAGAAAGAGGTATATGATTAGTTGTTGCTATTTTTTTTATTACGTTCAATTCCTGAAACCCCCTATAATATACACACACACACATATAATTATTAATGTATTTTAATGAATTAAATTTGAATTAAACAGCGTTGATTTTTTTTATACATATCATATATATATATATATTTGGATAGGATGATTTGAGGCAGGTTAATGGAATGGTCAGGTTAGGCTTACCCATGCAGGCTCTTACAGGCCAGGTTCATGGACTGGCTTGGGTTACAAACCTTTGTTGAAAGCCCTAAATCATCTTTTATGGGTTGGAATGAATTGGGTACTCAAGCGAGCTGGGACATGCCATGGGACGGGTTGGGTAATATCAGGTTTTTTGTTCGTGGGCCATTTGATGACCCCTAACTCTCACTTGTTTTTTATTTTTTCATATTCCCAAAATACACTTCATAACATATTGCCTCTAAAAAAGCACCATATAACAATAGTCACATGCACCATGTAGCAACATGAACTAACACTTCTGAATTTTTGTGAATAATCTTTATGGTTTTCATCCGTCAAAGAGGTTTATATATAATAATCATATTATTATTATTATTATTATTTGAAACTCTTACAAAATTCTAATTTAATTCACAATGAAGTGGCATAATTAATACTAATATATATTAATTTTTAATTTGTCACACACTTAATTATATATAGTGTTCAATTGTCTAGCCACATTAATGTAATTAAATTTGTACATATAAAATTGTGAATCTCCAGCATTTTTCATATAATAATATATAATTTTACGGTTGAGTTTTTTGAAAATTTAAATCTAAATTCAAATATAAACTTAATAGAATTTCACGAACTCATGCGGCTTACCACATGTTCTGTTTTAATGATCTAAATTGTTCGTTTTGAATGACCCTCCATCTAATATTATTGTGTTTGTCTATAAAAAGAAGTTTTGGTAAATTACACTTTGCACCCTTGCACTTTACACAAAATCTCACTTTGGCCCCTACACATGAAATCATGACAATCAACCTCTTGTGCTTTTGGTCAAATCTCGCTTTGATCCCTGCATAAGAAATTGTGACAATCTACCCCTTGTGCTTTTGGTCAAATCTCACTTTGACCCCTATACAAGTGTCAATGCTCCGTTCTGTTACTTAATTGTTTAAATCTTTAATAGAATCTAGTCATGTAATAACAATGTGACTATGATATGAGGGTAAGAAAGGAAAATCATCTACATTATCCACCAATACACACTTTATCCCAAAATTTACATCAAAATATGATTGTATTAGGTTAAAACAAAACGCAAATTGTGAACAATTAAGAAGATGAATTAGGGTTTTGCATAAATTGGAATCATTAAACTCTGCTTTTCACGGTAACTAGTCTTTAGTCTATTCATTTTTCTTTCTCTTTAATTTCTTTGTCACATTTTTTTTTTTATTTCAAAAGTTCTACTTTCTTGTCCTTTTGTCCCAATTTTTACCATACGAACATATGTATATATATTATATTATATAACTTTCATGTGCTTGTCACGTAGGACAAAGTGTATTAGTAGTAAATATGGATGATTTTCCTCTCTTACCCTTATTTTGTAGTCACATTTTTGTTACATGACTGAATTTTGTTAAAGATTTAAAGATAAATTACACTTTGCACCCCTGCATTTTACAACAAATCTCACTTCGGCCCCTACACATGAAGTCCTGATAGTCAACCCCCTGCACTTCTAGTCAAATCCCACTTTGATCCCTATACATAAAATTGTGATAGTTAACTCCCTGCACTTTTGGTCAAATCTTACTTTGGTCTCTATACAAGTGTCAGTGTCCCTTTTCTATTACTCAATTGTTTAAATCTTTAACAACATCTACTCATGTGATAAAAATGTGACTACCACATAAGAGTAAGAAAGGAAAATCTTCTATATTTTCCATCAATACACACTTTATCCCAAAATTTACATCAAAATATGATTGAATTAGGTTAAAACAAAACACAGATTGTGAACAATTAAGAAGATGAATTAAGGTTATGCATAAATTAGAATCGCAAACTTTGTTTTTCCTGATAACACAATTTTCAGTCTATTCATCTTTCTTTTTCTTTAATTTCTTTTCATTCTTTTTTTTCATTTTAAAAGTTTTACTTTCTTGCCTTTTAATCTCAATTTTTACCATACGAACATATATATATATATAACTCTCATGTATTTATCACGTAGGACAAAGTATATTGATGGAAAACATAGATGATTTTTCTCTCTTACCCTCATTTCGTAGTTACATTTTTTTTTTCACATGACTGGATTTTGTTAAAGATTTAAAAATGAAGTTACAGAAGAGGGACATTGACACTTACGTAGGGATCAAAGTGGGACTCGAGTAAAAGTACAAGGGGTTGACTGTTACGATTTCATGTGCAGGGATCAAAGTGAGATTTGACCAGAAGTATAAGGGGTTGACTGTTATGATTTCATATGTGGCCAAAGTGAGATTTGATGTAAAATGTAGAGTACAGTGTAATTTACCCAAGATTTAAAAATGAAGTAACAAAAGAGGGACATTGGCACTTGTGTAGGGACCAAAGTAGAATTTGAGTAAAAGTGCAGGATGTTAATTGTTACGATTTCATATGTAAAGACCAAAGTAGGATTTAACCAGAAGTGCAAGGGGTTGACTATGATTATTTTATGTGTAGGGTCCAAACTGAGATTTGATGCAAAGTGTAATTCACCCAAAATGAAGTAACAAAAGAAGGACATTAACACTTGTGTAGAAACTAAAGTAGGATTTGAGTAAAAGTGCGAGGAGTTGATTGTCACAATTTCTTGTATATGAACCAAGGTAGGATTTGACCAGAAGTACAAGAGGTTAACTGTCATGATTTTATGTGTAGGGGCCAAAGTGAGATTTGGTGCAAAGTGCAAGGATACAAAACGTAATTTACCCAAAAAGTTAATTTTTAAAAATATATTTGCCATATATTTTTTCAAATACATGTGATAAAATAAAAATGTTAGATCAATCTAATTTTTTCTATGAAAATATATACTAAGGGTTCTACAAAATGAACAGTTCAATTATAAAGCAGAACTTTTGGTAAGCCCCATGAAACGATCAAGTTCTCTCAAATCTAAACTCAATCCTAATTTTAGAAGTTAAAAATTAGTATTTTTTATAAACCGAATGGTCATTCTCCTACAAATCATTACAAATTTAAATTAAATAGACACATCTATTATTCATTAAGAGACACTTCATCTTCTATATAAGGTGTAAGTTTTTCATTATTTTTTACATATATAACTTTTATTTTTATTTACTATACACGAGAGAATCCAACCATTTTTTGATAACACATTTGTCTTTGTTACGAGGATTTCTACAAATTCAAAATTTTTTACTAGAAAATACATATGTGGTTAAGATTTATATTAGAACTAGGACCCATCATTTAAGAATTGAATCTAGATCATTAATCAGGATTCTCGATAAATTTTGAGTTAAAGTTTTTTCTTTCTTACAATTTCTACTTAGTTACTTATCGGCCAAATCACATTTGTACATCATCAGTTTAATTTATATCAATAGTTCTACAACTTTCTAATACTGAACCATTTGTTTTTACCTTTCTCATCCACTCTAAAATACTGTTTCTGTGTTTGGTTGATGAATCCACATAGTTTATAAATTTATTATGAAAATATTTTTCTAATGTCTGTTTCCTTTATATTATTATGAAGTTTTTCATTTAAAAAATATAACTACACTAAATGAACTGCCACGTGTAACTCACGTGGACACTATAGCGATCCCGGTTTTGACCCGACGCTTGTGGTAGTTCGGACTCTGGTTTATGGTGTCTGAATGGTGTTCATTGTCTTTCCTCTTTATTCCTTCTCAAATTTTGTTATCTGGACGTGTTGAGTGTGTTTGGAACAGGTTAGTTGCTTGTTTTTCTAACCTTGTGTTGTACAGAATTTTAGTCCTCCACTTGAGCGGCCTTTATTGCGCTCGAGCGGGATTTGCAAACTCTCAATACTTTGCACGTTTACAAAATTGTTGGAGGGGTGTTTTCCACGTTCGAGCGGCGTTTCCTATGCTCGAGTGGGTTGGCGCTAGAGCAGCCTTTCTTGCGCTCAAGCGATTTGTCTGTTGTCTACAAAATTACTAGAGCTGTGTATTCTGCACTTGAGCGAGACTTCTTGCGCTCGAGCAGAACAACTTATTGTGTCTGACGCTTAAGCGTCAACTCTTGTCTTTCGGCGAATTTGTGCGTATATCAGATCGTGAAAATGACTTTTTACATCACTTTTTCAGATCTTTTCATCCTAAAACCTAAAGTTGAGACCCTCTCTCTCCAAAACACACGCACATACACACACACTCTCTCTCTACATTTACACCTAGATCTAGTGATCTCTACACCCATGTGGCTTTATTAAAAAGAGAGTGCGTCTCAAAAGCTTCATTTTGGTCCGATTAAAGTTTGATTTCGGCGTCTTTGAAGATGCTCCATCTCTTCATTTGCTCTTTTAAGCTTGAGGTAGGGATATTCTACACCTTAATATAATTATGGATGAACCTGGGGGCTTGGTAGTGGAATGAAATAGGGGTTTTCAAATGTAATTGGTAAAAATGGTTTGGTTGTAGATGTAAAGGTTTGTTGTTGAAAAAGGGTTGATTTGGACACTTGAGTTAATATTTGGAAGAATAGGAGTTGTGCCCTAGATGGGTCAATTTGTGTTTTGTATAACTAAATGAAATTGATTATGATAACATGGAATTGGATAGTTGTTGATATAAATAGTGGAGCCAGATACGCATTATCTCGCTCTTATAGAAATTTGAATAAATTATCTGTCTTGAGATTGAATATCTGTTTAGAAATATCTATATTGGGGCTATCGGTGGAGGATAGCTATGATTGTTGTAGAAATTGCATGAGGATTAGGTGAATTGAAACTAATCATTTAATTGTGTCATTGAATATGACGATATGTTAAGGTATAGAATATGTATAATTGATAGTCATTGAATATGTTGATACTTTAAAATACGTTGTATATGTATAAAGTTTTGAGAGGAGAAGGGGGATGTACTCCATGTTTTGGGAGGAGATAGGGAATGGACTCCATTGAAATTAAGTTGGCTGGAGTGTCCAGGGTGAAAGTCCCGAAATCATGTGTATACATGGGTGTCGATCCCACAGACAAAATTTTCGTAAAATGGCAAGATTGAAATGCTTGTATGATGATTGTGTTGATTGAGAACCACTGAGTTGTAGTCTCAGTTGGGTTATTCAGGGAATTATAAACTTGACTCATGAATTGAAACGAAATGAATTAATTTGGAATGAATAGATGGGAATGGATTGAGATGTGGACATCGATATTGTATGGTCATGTGGAAAATGTATGTTTTGTCATAAATATTAAATATACACTTGACACTTATATCTTCGTTAAACTTCATATATTGTATAGCGACCCAGGTTTCTACCCCGACTTTCGTTGTGTTCTGGATTCAGATTCCGTGATTTTATACTGTTGTCTATGTCTTGTTTCCTTCCTTTAACTCTTTGTATTTGAGTTTGGATTGTGTTGGACATGTTTGGAACAGGTTGGTTGTTAGTTGGTCTATAATGTTGTTGCCCAGATTTTGGCTTCTTCGCTCGATCGAGGCTTTTTGTGCTCGAGCGAGCCTTCTTGCGCTTGAGCGAGCCTTGTGTAATCTGTTCTTCACTTGACCGAGCCTTGTGAAATTGTTTCTTCACTCAATCAAGACTTCTTGCACTCGAGCGTGCGTCTGCATCGGTGACAGACCTAAAGCTTTCAATTCTACGCTCGAGCGAGGTGACCTTTTTGTGTTTGGTCGCTCGAGCGAGAACTCCTTCGCTTGAGCGAGCCTGTTCATGTTAGATCATGAATGAGACAATTCAGAACACTTTTGGCAGCATACGCTCTCTCTAAAATTCTTCAAGAACACAGGTTTTCTTACTCTCTCTCTAGAAAACCATCTTTTCTCTTTGATTTCTCCAAATCTATTGGGATTTTGGCCATAGCTCCTTCGTCAAAGTTGTGTAACTTCTTGAGGGCTTCATTGTGTGTGGTGGAGATCGAGTTTCATCGCCATTGATTTTGGGGGTTTCAACTATTTTCTTCTTCAAACTTGAGGTAGGGATTTTCTTTGAGTTATATATATGTTTTTGCAAGATCTGGATGATTTTGAAATCATCCTTTGATTTACTTTGAAAATGGGTAGTTGATTCAAGAAGATAGTAATTTTTGAAAGTGGATTTACTTTCTTGTTTTCTTAAAAATAGAAATTGAGGGTTTTGAACTATGTTGATTGAAGAAAGAGGATTTTGGTGAGATTTTTCTCAAATGTTTGAAGATGAATGGTTTTGGTGAGAAAACCTAGAAATTGGGGATTTTAAAAGAAGTTGAAAATCCATGGTTGATGTTGTTATATTTATTTTGAATGCCCAAAAGTAAGTGTTGTTTGGAAATTTTCTTGTTCATATTGCATAAATGATAAATTTTGAGAAATATGAGAGTTGTTGTTCATTTTGAAAATTGTTATTCAAAATGTTGATTTAGTCTTGAAATAGCTAATTTGTTGAAAATGCTCAAAATATAGAAGATGTGTCATTCCTCGGATGAATTGAAATAAATGTATATTTATTCATCTTGTGAAATTGCATGGAAAGGAGAAATGAGAATTTTGATCATAATGGTAGCATTGTGTGGAAGAATTGGAAATGGAAGAATTGTTGCATTGTATTGATTATTGTTGCATTGGCATATCAATTCATTTGATTACATTGAATTTTGAAAGTTGATTTGAAAACTTGCATTCAGAAAGGAATGTTGAGAAACAAGTTTTCATGAAATGGTTTTGGGGTAAATCTGATTGGTAAGTCTTGAAAGGTAGTGTAGAGAATAGGTGTCGAGCCTTCCAGTCAATACTAGTAAAAATGACAGATTATGGGTGTCGAGCCCTCCAGTTGATACTGGTAAAATTGACAAATTGGTAGTACTTGTATAGTCTACTTGCAGACACTGACCTAGGGATTACCAGAGTTGTATTTACCGCCCATTGAATAAAATTTGATAAATGTTGGGCAGTTGAAATGGCATGACATCATTGAGCATGTTGGTTTTCAAAAGATGAAGGTGTGTTTTACTTTCAAAAAGGCATGGCATGGCATAAGCATTCCATCTCTTGAGACTTGTGTAAAATGTATGTACTTTGTTAAGAATTCTCTACTGGGCTTTATGCTCACCCTATGAGATTTTTGTGCAGGAAAAGATGTGGTGATTCCGTCTAACTGAAGGCATGGAAGTGTGTGCAGAGAGCATAATGTGCTCATTTGCTGTGACTCTGATTGCAAGCCAAGAGCTTTGTATGTGAGGGTTTGAATAACCGCTTTGTGTAACCAGGCTCAAGCCGTGGAAACTTGTAAACCCTTGGTGGTACTTGTTGTTTAATTAATTGTTGTTGGATTAATTGTATTATCGCATGAAGACTATTTACATCATGTAATGCAAGTATGAGGATTTATTATTAGTTTTACTTTAAAGAACCATGACTATTGTATTACCATTTGGGCATGAAATTTGGAGGCGTTACAACTTGGTATCAGATCTGCCGAGTTTGAATACTTAGAGCTTGTGGGAAGTGGTTGTTTTACCACGATGGGTTCATACTACATGATAGATCGCATGATAGGAAGATGTTATACATTTTGTGACTATATGATAACATGCTTATGTGGCTATGTGGGTATGGGGTTTGACTTTTGGGATGTTGTTTGCGCCTGTTAAATTCCTTGAGGTATTCTTAGAAGGGTACTTGATCAATACTCGTTGTACTAAGAATTCTTGATTTTTCGTGGGACAAATTTCATCATGACAGAATAATCCGTATGTGTTTACATGACTAAGTGCGTATGTGGAATGAAATTGAAATGTCTATATAGTAGTAAAATATATAGAATTTCGGTGATTAGATGTGTGAGGCAAATTGCAGGTACGTATGGGTCAGTGTGCTAAATCATTTCTATTGTCCTTTATAAGATGTTAGGAAGAGGTCAAACCCGTGGTGGTAGAGGCGGGAGACGTGGTAGGGCTTGCCGAGGTGTGCATAGTCTAGTCCATCGAGGTCCGGTGTAAGGAAGAGTCGAGCCAAGCTAATATGGCGAACAAAGCGGACAAGTGGGTCAAATGCAATGGGGGCCCTAGCTAGGAAATAGCGAGGGCTATAAACTTGTTGAGGCGGAGAACCAAGCACGAGAGAACACCTTAGAGCACGAGTGAGTTTCCTTACTAGGGAGTTTTGAGGCCAAAGCGGAATGAATTGCATGGTGGCCTGAGCTTAAGCGGATGAGTGGCTTGAACAAAGCTGTGAAGACATTTGAGATGCTTCATATTGATGATAGCGAGTTGAGAGTGACTCTAGTGAGTTGCTACCTTAAAGGGGATGCGGGTCAATGGTGGAAGTATGCCAAGAGTAGAGTGGAGCCAACATGGGAAGCCTTTGTAGTTGCTTTCCAAGATAAGTATTTACCTCCCACTGCTAGGGAAAGATTGAGGCAAGAGTTCAAATACCTCAAACAACTCGACATGACCGTGGTCGAGTTCGAGGCAGTCCTCTTTAGTTTATCTAGGTTTGCACCAGAGTTGGTGGCGACGGAAGAGCGCCGTTGCATTGAATTCGAGAAAAAGTTAAAAACCAAAATTTTCTTTAAGATTGTTGGGAACATAATTCGGAACTATGACCGTCTTGTAGAGTCGGCGGCATATGTAGAGATTTCCGTGGAGTTCGAGGTCTATGGGGCAAGAGTCTCAAGGAGACTATAGGTAGAATAAGAAGAGCAGGGGCATCTTTTCATCCCAACCCCAACCACAATAGTCTAAATCCACTTTTCCTTTGCCTAGTTCGGGTGCTGGAAAAAGTACATCAGGTGGCTTCACGTGTTTCAAGTGTAGCCAGCTAGGTCATAAAGCCTTTTCATGCCCACAAAAGGGAGAAAGGTAGTTGATGTTGTCACCACCACCACCTAACCAATCGCAAAGTCAGTCTCAGTCCTAGAATAGGGGACAAGGTTTTAATTGTTACCAGTGTGGTCAGCCAGGGCACATGAAGAGGACTTGCCCACAGTTGGGAGGCGCATCTGGTGCATCAGGGTCAAGGCAGACTCAGAGCCACCAGCAGGCTCATTCAGCTCAAGCTTCACGAGCTAATTAGGGAGCCTCTTCGGCTCAATCAGTACATCAGGCCTATGCTCCGAGAGGAGAGCAAGTTAATTAGAGGCCACAGGGGCGCGTGTATGCTATTATCGTGTCAAAGCAATTGCCAGGACCCTCAGTTGTGAGAGGTATTTTTGTTGTGTGCAATACTTTGGCTAATGTATTGATAGACACAGGTGTGTCTCATTCATTTATATCTGTTGCATTTGTTTCTGCATTGGGGTTAGAGGTGGCACAGTTAGCATCTCCACTCATAGTAGAGTCACCTGTTGGGGGTACAGTTGATTTAGACGGAGGTTGTCGTGATTGTGAAATAGAAGTTGCCGGGCGTTGACTTTCGTTTACTTTTGTGCTGCTAGATATGTTGCGTTTTGTTGGCATTCTAGGCATGGGTGGTTGTGTTACTTACTTTTTGTGATAGATTGTTACCATCAGAGGGTTACAGTTTGCACCTCAGGTGGTGATTGTTTTTACTTTCTGGGGAACCAAGTTGATAGGGTCTTGTCACCAGTCTTTGACCCTCATAGTAGAAGCAAACTTAGTGGCCTTCTTGCAACTCTTTTGGATAGTGAGAGTGACGGGGCCCGTGTTGAGTTACCAAGAGTAGTTTGTGAATACTCGGATGTCTTTCCCGAATATCTTACTAGTTTACCACCTCGTCGGGAGATCGAGTTCTCCATTGAATTAGTGCTTGCCACGGCACCGATTTCCATGTCACCATATAGATTTGCACCCGCCAAATTAAGTGAGCTGAAAATTCAACTTCAGGAATTACTAGATAATGATCTTATTTGCCCTAGTACTTCAGCTTGGGGAGCACCGGCTCTCTTTGCTAAAAAGAAAGATGGAGCCTTACGACTTTGTATTAATTATTGAAAGTTGAACCGAGTTACTGTTAAGAATAAGTACCCAATGCCTCATATAGATGATCTGTTTGATCAGTTGAAAGGGTCTTGTTGTTTCTCTAAGATAGACCTGAGATCGGGTTATCATCAGTTGAGAGTAAGGGAGGAGGATATCCCGAAGAAGGCATTCCGTACGCGGTATTGCCATTACGAGTTTCTTGTGATGCCTTTTGGACTAACTAATGCACCTGCGGTGTTTATGGATCTAATGAATCGGATTTTTCGTGAGTTCTTAGATCGTTTTGTGGTTGTGTTTGTGGACGACATTTTGATTTATTCAGCTTCCGAGGAGGAACACAAGGAACATTTGCAAGTAGTACTTGAGTTACTTAAAGCCCACAAGCTGTATGCTAAGTATGGGAAATGTGAATTCTAGCTGAGAGAGGTTAAGTTCTTAGGCCATGTGGTATCCGGGGAAGCAGTGATGGTAGATTCATCCAAGATAGAGGCAGTGCAAGATTGGGCACAACCTAGGAGTGCTTTCGAGATTCATAGTTTCTTGGGGTTGGCCGGGTATTACCGTAGGTTTGTGAAGGATTTTTCTAGGTTAGCTTCACCTTTGACTAAGCTGACGAGAAAAGAAATTAAATTCGTGTGGAGTGTGACTTGTGAGATCCAAGAGGTTAAGGTTAGACTCACCACTACTCTAGTATTGATTATTCCAGAGAAGGGTTTGAGTTATTCAGTATATTGTGATGCTTCAAGGGAAGGTTTAGGTTGTGTATTGATGCAAGAGGGTAAGGTGGTAGCCTATGGCTCACGGCAGTTGAAAACACATGAGGGGAATTATCCTACCCATGACTTAGAGTTAGCAGCAATGATATTTGCCTTGAAAATTTGGAGGCACTATTTGTATAGAGAAAATTTTGAAGTGTTCTCTGATTAAAAGAGTCTGAAATATTTGTTTACACAAAAGGACTTGAATTTGAGACAGAGGAGGTGGATGGAATTCATAGAGGATTACGACTTTGAATTGCATTATCATCCGGGTAAGGCCAACGTTGTGGCCGATGCTTTGAGTAGGAAGCCTATTAGTAGTGTGGCTTTTATTGCCATTCGAGAATGGGAAATGTTGGGTACTGTTAGTGAATTTGACTTGCATCTGGGTGAGTCTGTAGCTTTGTTTTCGATGGTTCCACGACCTACACTTGTGAATCGAGTGTTGCTAGTGCAAAAAGGTGATCTTGAAGTGGAATCTTTTTGAGAGAAGATCTCCAATGGGAAAGTAGAAAGTGGTTTGACTGTGTATCCTAACTAGAGTATGAGATACCGTGACCGTTTATTTGTACCAGTGTCTTGCCGAGAGGAAGTACTCCGAGAGTTTCACCATTCGCGTATCATGATCTTAGTCGCCGATTTTGGTGGAGAGGTATGAAAAAGGATGTGGCTATGTTTGTATCAAAATGCCTTACTTGTCAACAAGTGAAGGCTGAGCATCAGAGGCTAGCGGGTTTGTTGCAACCCTTGTCTATAGCTGAGTGGAAATGGGAACATATAACGATGGATTTTGTTGTGGGTCTTCCGAGGACTCAACGGGGTAATGATGCCCTTTGGGTGGTAGTTAACCGTTTGCCGAAGTCAGCACATTTTATTCCCATGTGTGTAAGTGACTCGGTAGATTATCTTGCTGACATGTACATTAGGGATATAGTGAGGTTGGGGTCCCTGTGACGATTGTTTCAGATAGAGATCCGCGTTTCACTGCTCGGTTGTGGCAGAGTTTGCAAAGTCCCTTGGGCATAAAATTGACCTTTAGCACTGCATATTATCCTCAGACTGACGGGCAATCTGAGCGTACTATCCAGATTCTTGAGGATATGCTTCGAGGTTGTGTCCTTGACTTTAAGGGTTCATGGGAGAGGCATTTACCATTAGTGGAGTTTGCATATAACAATAGTTTCCAATCGAGTATTGGCATGGCACTATTTGAGGCCTTGTATGGTCGACCGGGTAGTTCCCTTATGTGTTGGGCCGAGGTGGGTGATGCACCTTTGCTAGGTTCAGAGTTGGTTCTGGAAACGACGGAGAAAGTAGTACTTATCCGTAAGAGGCTAGCTACGGCTTAGAGTCGCCAGAAAAGTTATGCCGACCATAGGAGGAGACCTTTGTCTTTTAAAGTAGGGGATCATGTCTTTTTGAAGATATCACCTAGAAAGGGTTTGATGAGGTTTGGGAGGAGAGAAAAGTTATCCCTTTGGTTTATTAGCCCTTTTGAAATCCTTGAGTGGATTTGGGAGGTTGCTTATTGTTTGGCGTTACCACCACAATTTTTTGGGGTTTATGACGTGTTTCATATTAGTATGCTTCGAAAATACGAGCCGAATCCATCACATGTGTTGGATTGGACTGACTTAGAGGTAGACGGGGATGCCTCATATGAGGAGAGACCAATGAGAGTCTTGGATAGACGGGATCAAGTCTTGCGAGGCAAGACAATTCCCTTAGTAAAAGTATTGTGGAAACATCACAGGGTCGAGGCGACTTGGGAGCGTGAGTTAGAAGTCCGAGAGAAATATCAGTTGTTTGTTGATGCATGAGCATGTATTGAGAAATTAATTATGTTAATGAAAAGTATAAGCATTGTATAAGTTTGAACTTGTAAGAACATTGTATATGTTATAATTGTTTGGGAAAGACATAGATTCAATATAAACATTGTATATGTTTTGAGAATATGGAATATTGTGGGTGTTGTATCACCCCTGGAAGCATTGTATATGATGCTGGTAATCATTTTGGAAATTGGCCAGAACATGGTTTGAAACATGATTTGTAATTTTGGGGAAGAAATTCTTTAAGGGGGAGAGGTTATAGCGACCCAAGTTTCTACCCCAACTTTTATCATGTTTCGGATTCGGATTTCGTGATTTTATACTGTTGTCTATGTTTTGTTTCCTTCCTTTAACTCTTTGTATTTGAGTTTGGATTATGTTGGGCTTATTTGGAACAGGTTGGTTGTTAGGTGGTCTAAAATGTTGTTGCCCATATTTTGGCTTCTTCGCTCGAGCGAACAGTGTGTAATCTGTTCTTCACTCGAGCGAGGCTTCTTGCCGTCGAGCAAGCCTTATGAAATTGTTTCTTTGCTCGAGCGATACTTCTTGTGCTCGAGCATGCGTCTGCGTCGGTGACAGACCTGAAGCTTTGCATTCTATGCTCGAGCGAAGCTTTTTGCGCTCGAGCGAGGCGACCTTTTTGTGTTTGGTCGCTCGAGTGAGAACTCTTTCACTAGAGCGAGCCTGTTCATATCAGATCGTGAATAAGACATTTAAGAACACTTTTGGCAGCATACTCTCTCTCTAAAACTCTCCAAGAATGCAGGCTTTCTTACTCTCTCTCTAGAAAACCATCTTCTCTCTTTGATTTCTCCAAATCAATTGGGATTTTGGCCATAGTTCCTTCGTCAAAGTTGTGTAACTTCTCGAGGGCTTCGTTGTGTGCGGTGGAGATCAAGTTTCATCGTCGTTGATTTTGGGGGTTTCAACTATTTTCTTCTTCAAACTTGAGGTAGGAATTTTCTTTGAGTTATATATATGTTTTTGCATGATCTAGATGATTTTGAAATCATCCTTTGATTTACTTTGAAAATGGGTAGTTGATTTAAGAAGATAGTAATTTTTTAAAGTGGATTTACTTTCTTGTTTTCTTAAAAATAGAAATTGTGGGTTTTGAACTATGTTGATTGAAGAAAGAGGATTTTGGTGAGATTTTTCTCAAATGTTTGAAGATGGATGGTTTTGGTGAGAAAACCTAGAAATTGGGAATTTTAAAAGAAGTTGAAAATCCATGGTTGATGTTGTTATATTTATTTTGAATGCCCAAAAGTAAGTGTTGTTTGGAAAATTTCTTGTTTATATTGTATAAATGATAAATTTTGAGAAATATGAGAGTTGTTGTTCATTTTGAAAATTGTTATTCAAAATGTTGATTTAGTCTTGAACTAGCTAATTTGTTGAAAATGCTCGAAATATAGAAGATGTGTCATTCCTTGGATGAATTGAAAGAAATGTATATTTATTCATCTTGTGAAATTGTATGGAAAGGAGAAATGAGAATTTTGATCACGATGGTAGCATTGTGTGGAAGAATTGGAAATGGAAGAATTGTTGCATTGTATTGATTATTGTTGCATTGGCATATCAATTCATTTGATTACATTGAACTTTGAAAGTTGATTTGAAAACTTGCATTGAGAAAGGAATGTTGAGAAATAAGTTTTCATGAAATGGTTTTGGGGTAAATACAATGGTAAGTCTTGAAAAGTAGTGTAAAGAATAGGTGTCGAGCCTCCAGTTAATACTAGTAAAAATGACAGATTGTGGGTGTCAAGCCCTCTAGTTGATACTAGTAAAACTGACAAATTGGTAGTACTTGTATAGTCTACTTGCAGACACTGACCTAGGGAATACCAGAGTTGTATTTACCGCCCCTCGAATAAAATTTGATAAATTTTAAGCAGTTGAAATGGCATGACATCGTTGAGCATGTTGGTTTTCAAAAGATGAAGGTGTATTTTACTTTCAAAAAGGCATGGCATGGCATAAGCATTCCATCTCTTGAGACTTGTGTAAAATGTATATGCTTTGCTAAAAATTCTCTACTGGGCTTTATGCTCACCCTACGGGATTTTTGTGCAGGAAAATGTGATGTCGCCCTAGCGAAGGCGTGAAAGTGTGTGCAAAGAGCGTAATATGCTCATTTGCTGTGACTCTGATTGTAAGCCAAGGGCTTTGTATGTGTGGGTTTGAATAACCGTTTTATGTAACTAGGCTCAAGCCGTGGAAACTTGTAAACCCTTGGGGGTATTTGTTGTTTAATTAATTGTTGTTGGATTAATTGCATTATCGCATGAAGACTATTTACATCATGTAATGCAAGTATGAGGATTTATTATCAGTTTTACTTAAAGAGCCATGACTATTGTATTACCATTTGGGCGTGAAAATTGGGGGCATTACATATTTTGATAGATTGTTTCTACTAGGCTTTGGCTCATCTTACTTGGGAAACCACTTTCTAGTACCGGTGACATGCTTCCTTCAAGGACATAACTTGGGAGGACTTAGGAGCTGGAGGCTCTATTTTGTTGTTTTGTGCTTAATGTTTATTCAAGCCGAGGGCTTTATATGTACAGAGCTTAGGACTCTCTTTTGTTATAACCAAACAATGTCTTGGAAAGATCTAAGCTCGTAGGGCATTTATTTTGTTGATCATTGACTGGTATCACATGCTATAGATTGATGATGTATATTTATGAATGTATATTGCATGTGTTATCTTCGTAATACGAACTCTAATGATTGAAAGTATTTTATTTCTATTATTCTTCCATTCATGAGTTGGATTTATTACATTATTTTAGGGGCATTACAACTTAGTATCAGAGGCGTCACGAGTTTGAATAGTTTGGGGGCGTGGAAGTAGTTAGTTCCACAATGGGTTTGTCTTGCTTGGTTGAGGCGTTAGCATGTGTTGTATGCTTATGTGATAACATACTTATATGATTATATGGGTATGAGATTTAGTTCCTAAGATATTGATTGGGTCTCTGGGTTTCTAGAAGTCCTATTAGAAGAGCACTTGATCATTGCTATTTCTAATTGGAACTCTAATAACGTCGATGGGGCGGTCATTATCTAGAAAGAGAATTTATGTGTTTATGTGAATATATGCTTATCTGGAGTGATTTCTTGTTGTCCATTGCATTAGAGCGTAAGTGAGTTAGCTTTGGCACATTTGTAAATATGCTAATATCTTACATTACCTTTATTAGGATGTCGGGGCGTGCGTGGTAGTGGTAGGCGTGGTAGGCCTAGAAGGCATGAGATGCCTTCTGGGATGATATGCAGAGCAGGAAGAAGGGGTTGGTGAGGCCAATATGGTTGAACGGTTGGTCAACGAGCCATGGGCGCCTTATCATGAAATGATCGACTTTCTTTGGAATCCATGGACATTACGAAATTTGAGAATCAAGTTTAGGCCCAAATGGTGAGGCAAGGCCGTCTTTCTTGAAGAGGTTTTTGGTCAAGTGCGGGCGAGTTTTGGGTGATTCAAGGAACCACTAAAAGCGGATGAGTGGCTAAAATGGATGGTGTAGGCGTTTGAGCCAACTTTCGAAAACGAGGGTTTGAGAATGACTGGGCATCCTTCGGTGAAGGAAGATCTTGGTCAATGGTGGAAATCGCGCAATGGCACATTGGAGGGACTTCGGAACCTTTTGTCGTCGCCTTCGGGACAAGTTTTTGCCTCCCACAATTAGAGAGAAGTTAAGAGATCAGTTCTCTAAGTTGGTGCAGTTGAATACACCAGTTGCTGAGTTTGAGGCTACGTTCACTACTTTGTCGAAGTTTGCACCGGAACTCGTGGCCACTAAGGAACGCCGTTGTCTAGAGTTTGAGAAGCGGCTGAGGATCGAACTCATGTTTAGAGTGGCCGGATCCATGATTAGGGATTATGGACGCCTTGTGGAGGCTGCAGCCCATCTTGAGACTATCATGCAGATAGGGGAGGAGAGGATGAGGGGCTCCAAGAGGAGTAAGGATAATCAGAGGGACAACAAGAGGTAGAGGGGTTCTAATCCCCAGTCGTCCTAGGGAACTCAGTCGAAGTCCACTTTTCCAGTACCGAGTTTGGGTTCTGGGAGAGGTGGTCAGGGGGATTCCACTTGTTTCAAGTGTGGTCAGTTGGGCCACAAGTCTCTAGCTTGCCCGCAAAGAGGAGGAGGGTAGCGAGGAGCATCGTCTCAGCTCATTCTTAGACCCTTAGTCAGGGGAGAGGCTAGCCGCTGACTTGTTATCAATGTAGGTAGGCAGGGCATATGAAAAGGTTTTGTCCACAATTGGGCGGCACATCTGGTGGGTCTGGTTTGAGGCAAACACAAAACCATCATCTGCCACATCAACATAGGCCTCGAGGGCCAATCGAGAACCTCTTGGCTCGGTCGATTACATCGAGTGCTATGCTCAGGGTGGCGAGTAAATTAGAGTCCCACAAGGTGTGTATATGCTATTACCATGCCAGATCTAGTACCAGCGCCATCTATTGTAAGAGTTACTTTCTTGTTTTGTAATTCATTTGCTAATGTGTTGATTGATACAGGTGCATCCCATTCATTTATCTAGTCTGCATTTGCATCGGTTTTGGGGTTAGAGTTGGCACAGTTAGCATCTTCTATTCATGTAGAGTCACTTATTGGTGGTGAGGTTATCTTGAAACAAGGGTGTCGAGGTTGTGACATCGAGGTTGTCGGTTGGCGATTACCTTTTGCATTTGTATTGCTTGATTTGTCTAGTTTTGATATCATATTAGGTATAGACTGGTTATCGTCGTATAGGGCTGTTGTAGATTGCTACCATCAAATGGTTACAATATGTACCTTAAGCGGTGATTGTTTTTACTTCTTGGGGGACTGGGTGGATAGAGCCTTATCACCAGTATATGATCCGCATGGACAGAGTGAACTTAGTTGTCTCCTTGCTAGCTTATCGAGTAGTGAGTGTGATTAAGTTCAAGTAGAGTTGCCAATGGTAGTTTATGAATACCCAGATGTCTTTCCTAACGATCTCATTAGTTTATCACCTCACCGAGAGATTGAGTTCTATATTGATCTAGTGCCTAGCACAACACCAGTTTCTATGACACTGTATCGATTTGCACCTGCTAAGTTGAGTGAGTTGAAAGTTCAACTCCAGGAATTGTTAGATAAGGGTTTCATTTGCCCTCGAAATTTGCCTTAAGAAGCACTAGCTCTCTATGCTAAAAAGAAAGATAGAGCTTTGCGACTTTGTATTGATTATCGAAAATTAAACCGGGTAATTGTTAAGAACAAGTACCCAATGCCTCGTATAGATGATCTGTTTGATCAGTTGAAGGGGTCTTGTTGTCTCTCTAAGATAGACTAGAGATCGGGTTATCATCAGTTGAGGATAAGGGAGGAGGATATCCCAAAGATGGCATTCTGTACGCAGTATGGCCATTACGAGTTTCTAGTGATGCCTTTTGGGCTGACCAATGCACCGGGTGTGTTTATGGATTTGATGAATCGGATCTTCCATAAATTTCTAGACCACTTTGTGGTCGTCTTTGTGGACGATATCTTGATTTAATCACCCTCTGAGGAGGAGCATGAGGAACACTTGCCGGTAGTACTTGAGTTACTTAGAGCCCACAAGCTGTATGCTAAGTTCGGGAAATATGAATTATGGCTAAAAGAGGTTAAGTTCTTAGGCCATGTGGTATCCGGGGAAGGGGTGATGTAGACTCATCCAAGATAGAGGCAGTCCAAGATTGGGAACAACCTAAGAATGCTTTCAAGATCCATAGTTTTTTAGGGTTGGTGGGTATTCTTTCGATTTGTGAAGGATTTTTCTAGACTCGCCTCACCTTTGACTATTGCTCTAGTTTTGATTATTCCAGAGAAGGGTTTGGGTTATTCAGTATATTGTGATGCCTCATTGGAAGGTTTAGGTTGTATGTTGATACAAGGGGGAAATGTAGTAGCCTATGGCTCGCGGCAGTTGAAAATACATGAGAGGAATTACCCTACTCATGACTTAGAGTTAGCGGCGGTGATCTTTGCCTTAAAGATTTGGAGTCACTATCTGTATGGGGAGAGATTTGAGGTATTTTCTGATCACAAGAGTCTGAAATATCTGTTTACACAGAAGGACTTGAATTTAAGGCAGAGGAGGTGGATGGAGTTCATAGAGGATTATGACTTCGAGCTGCATTATCATTCCAGGAAGGCCAATGTCGTGGCCGATGCATTGAGTAGAAAATCTATTAACAGCATAGCTTGCATTGCCATCCAGGAGTGGGAGATGTTGGGTACTCTTGGGGAGTTTAACTTGTATCTTGGCAAGTTTGTTGAATCTGCAGCCTTGTTTACAGTAGTTGCCCAACCTACACTTGTGAACCAAGTGTTAGAAGCGCAGAAGAGTGACCATGAAGTCGAAACCCTCTGGGAGAAGATCTCTAGTGGAAAAGTGGAGAGGGGCTTGAATGTGTATCCCGACTAGAGTGTGAGATACTGAGATTGTTTGTTCGTACCAGAGTCTTGCCAAGAGAAAGTACTTTGAGAGTTTGACCATTCGCACCTTACAGTGCATCCGAGAGGCACAAAGATGTATCATGACTTGAGTCGCCAGTTTTGATGGGGAGGTATGAAGAGGGATGTGGTCGTGTTTGTGTTGAAATTCTTTACTTGTCAGCAAATGAAGGCCGAGCATCACAGGCTAGCGAGTTTGTTGCAACCCTTGCCTACAGCCGAGTGGAAGTGGGAGCATGTCACGATGGATTTTGTTGTGGGCCTTCCGAGGACTCAACGAGGTAGTGACGCCATTTGGGTAGTAGTTGATCGGTTAACCAAGTCTGCACACTTCATACTTATGTGCGTAAGTGATTTGGTAGACCATCTTGCCGACTTGTATATCAGAGACATAGTGAGATTGCATGGGATCCCTGTGACGATTGTTTCGGATAGAGATCCGTATTTCACAGCTCGATTGTGACAGAGCTTGCAGAGTGCCTTAGGTACTAGATTGACCTTTAGCACCGCGTATCTTCCTCAGACTGACGGGCAGTCTGAGCGTACTATTCAAATTCTTGAGGATATGCTTCGAGGTTATGTCCTTGACTTCAAGGGGTCGTGGGAGAGGTATCTACCCTTAGTGGAGTTAGCCTATAACAATAGCTTCCAATCGAGTATTGGCATGGCACCATTTGAGGCCTTGTATGGCCGACCGTGTAGGTCTCCTGTGTGTTGGGCGGAGGTGGGTGATGCACCTTTGTTGGGTCCAGAGTTGGTTCGGGAAACGACAGAGAAAGTGGCACTTATCCGTAAGTGGTTAGTTACGGCTCAGAGTCGTCAGAAAAATTATATTGACTGTAGGAGGAGACCTTTGTCTTTTGAGGTGGGAGATCATGTCTTTTTGAAGATATCACCTAGGAAGGGTTTGATGAGAATTGGGAATAGTGGAAAGTTATCCCCTTGATTCATTAGGCCTTTTGAGATCCTTGAGCGGATCGAAGAGGTAACTTACCGTTTGGCATTATCGCCACAGGTTTCCAGGGTCCATGATGTGTTTCGTATTAGCATGCTTCGAAAGTAGGAGCCGGATCCATCACACGTGATGGATTGGACCGACTTACAGGTAGATGAGGATGCCTCGTACGAGGAGAGACCGGTGAGAGTCTTGGATACCCTCGACCAAGTCTTGCAAGGCAAGACAATTCCTTTAGTAAAGGTATTATGGAAACATCACAGAGTCGAGAAAGCGACTTGGGAGCGTGAATTGGAAGTCTGAGAGAAATATCCAGACTTGTTTATTAGTGCCTGAGCATGCATTGAGATTTTAATGACGTTAATGAAATGTGATAACATTGTATGTATTTTGAATTGTGAAAACATTGTAGAGGGAGCACTTTGTATGAATTCTAAAATTAATCAAAATACGAGTAAACTGACCAGAGACTCAGTAAAAAAAAAAAATGGGGCCTTCTATACAAACAATGTGGGATTGGGTGCAATTGTCCTTCCACCAGTATGGATTGGTCTTGATTTTTATTCCAGTAGCCACTGTATTTTTTTAAATTGCCTCAATCTAATGCAACTTCTATTGATGTAGTATGACTTTAAATTAATATGGACTGATTAAGTCTATATTTTAAGTTATATCATTAAATTATATTTTTGTGTATTTATGATATGTTTTTATTTTATAAATAAATAATAAAAAAATATTATTAGAATGAATATGTCTGAAAATTGTATTTTTATAATAATATATTGTAATTATGATGTCATAATTTGATTTCATTTGACTCAACAGTTAAACTATTAACCCTTAATCTGTTCATTTTTCTTCTTTGCTCAATGATCCTATTTTAGCAATTAACTTTTGCATTAAGTGGTTTGTTTCTTTCTTTGCTTTTGTTTTATTCATTCCCTTAAAAAATAAAAATAAAAAATAAAAAAACATTCTGCATTAATTAAAGGGAGGTTTACATATTAGTGAAATTGATTATAAAAAAAAATAAAATTACGGAGACATGAAAGAGTGCAATTCAGAGCTGCATCCTCATAATTTTTGAGTTGCACATCACCGCTCAAGGAGTTGCACGCCTCATGTTTTATTAAAAAAATAAAAAATAAAAAATTATCTCTTACCTTGCATTGTCATTTCCGCTTATGCTCAGTCTCAAATAAACCATTCATGTCTTATTAATGTCTTCAAAAACGACGAGGATAAGGCTAAAAAGGCCCAATCATATAGGGATGACTTCTAAAAGTATTCTCAAAATTAGACTCAGAGTTAGTGTAAACTTGTCATTTTTATATTTGGAAAGTGTCTATTTAGTGCAGCTTAAAAGTTATTTATTTTAATTTTTAGTTTAATTTAAATTATTTTAATATATTTGGTTTAATTTATAACTTATAACTTATAACTTTTTGGAAGTCAGAAATAAACTTATTCTTTGAGTGGTATATGAGATGTTTAATTTATAAGTCAAAAATTAACTTATATTCATAGTTATAAGTTATAAACTGTTTAAGAATAAATTATAAATATTTTCCCATAATACACTTGAGTCGTTTTTCTTTATTTCAACAACCACATGCAATTTTGTCATGGACTTTCTTAACCCGAAAAAACCGAAGTCGTCTTTCAAAATGATATGGGCTAGCCTACGGCCGCTACCCTGCTACCAAAGTTTTATTTTATTTTTGATTGAATTACATTTTGCCCCTTTGTTTTTGGTTATCTTTTTACATTGATTATTGGTGGTTTTTATTTTTTATTTTTTACTTTAATCCTTTTTTATTTTAAGTTTTTTTTTCAATACTCTAAAAATTAATTTTTGTTCAAAATTAGATTGAAAATGTCACATTAACTATCACATAATATAAAAAATATATTATTATATTAGAATATAACTTTGTATTAAAGTTATGAGTTTATATAATAAAATATTTTTATATCACATGACTTTTAATTTATTATTTTTGTCTAATATTGGACATAATTATCTTCAAGAAAAAAAAATATATATAAAGGACAAAAGTGAGGGAAAAAAAATGATCAAACATGATGGGGGCAAAGTATAATTTATCCATTGAAATTAAACCTTTGTAATTTTCTTTCTTTCAACAATCGCAATTTTGTCATCACCTGACTTTATTACCTACCTGATAAACCCAAGTAATTGACTAATGATGAAGTGGGATAAGCTGTTGTTGATATTGCTCAAATCCTGTTCCCACTTTGCCAGCCAAAATGTTTATTTGATAGTAAACGAGGGCAATAAAAAAAATTTAATATGGTTATTGAGAGAAATGAAATGAAATGATGACTTTCGCATTAGGTCATAAATTAATATGATGATAGCACTCTGTACAATTAGAATGCTTTAGTTGTTGGAGGAATGGATCATTCCACATTATCACTAAATAAACCATGTAATAAAAACTAACTTGAAAGTAACAAATTTTATTATTTTAATAGAAAAAAATTGATTCGAAACACTAAAGTAGTGTTTGGTAACGTTTACGTTTTTTTGTTTATGTTTTTTAAATTTTTGTAAACATAAATTGAAAACTAAAAACGAAATGGTTACTAAATGATCCTAAATATATTTATTCTAAGAGCTCTAAATAATTTTGGGAGACTTATATGTAGGTCTCAATAAGTGAATTTATTGTTCAATAGGTCTTATGAGAATTAATGACATTTTTTCATTAAATACTATTAAAAAATCACTAATTATTAATTTTCAGTGATAATTTAAAAATTTTATCACAAAAAAATGTAACTAATTAAAAGTTTTAGCGACAGTTTGAAAAAAAAATCGTCATAAAAAAAGTCAATAATTTTCAACTTTCAGCGATAGTTTAAAAAATTAATCACAGAAAAACGTCACTAATTATAAGTTTTAGCAACCATTTATAAAAATTGTGACAAAAAAGTCACTAATTGCCAATTTTTAGTGATATATGCAAAAAATCGTTACAAAAAAAATTATTTTTATCAATGATTTTATTATGACTTATTTTCAATAGGATTTGACGAAAATTCAGTCTAACTATTAAGACCTATTGGTAGTTTACCTAATAATGTTTTCTACAACCAGTCAAGTTGGTGGTTATGAAAATTATTCAATATTAATTGCGATCAAGGTTTCAAAAAATGGTGTTACATAATGGTTGTGGCCGTTACATAACGGTTGTGATGGTAAGTGCTACTCGTTATAAGTGTTTTTGCAATGTAACAAAAATTCACATGTGTAATTGTAACAAGTTGAATCAAATCGAATTTTACCCTTATTATTGTTGTAGTATCGTGAACCATTCTATTTAAATTGGTAAAAATAAATTGAATTACTTCTTGATTTCGACTTCGTAAGACCTGCTTGGAAAAATTATTTTTTTTAGTTTTAGTTGTAGTAATTCTTGGGTCTTGACTAATAAATGAGATATAAATTCAATTTTTGGGTTTTATTTGATTAGCCCATACTTAATCATTTTGGTTCATATTTAATTATGTAAATAGTAGGGATCACCTTAAGTCTTTTAAAATTTATTTATGTTTTAATCTCACTTCGAGATTTATTTTAAATTATTAAATTCCATTCATTTTAGACCCAATTGATTGAAACGTGACCATTAGTAACCATATAATATTATTGTTGTTTTATTATTATTATTTGATTACCATAAAAGGGTTGTGAATATTTATGGTGTGTACCATTAAACGAAATATATTTTGTGGTGAGAAAATATTATATCTTATATATATATATATGTATAGATAGCATTCTTGGTGGTAGCATTCCTACCAAAATATTTGTTTGGAGAAAAGAAGTCAATCCAATTGTACCAAGCCTTGATGGACTTTATAGAATTTCATGGCTGCGTATGCCGGAAAGTGAAGACAATGTATATGAGCAAAATGATAAAGTTTCTTTGGAAAGAAATGGTAAAGGAAATGAGCGGACGACAATTGTGAATGCAAGGGAGCTCGAAAGAGAGAGCTAGAGAGCAGATATTCTAGTTCACACTTCTTTTTTTCTTTCAATCTGTGTATTTAGCTATAATAAGGTTTTAGACCCTAGTTCCATAGATCAAATTGTAGAGGGTTCCAAGGGCTCTAATTTAATCTGAACGAATTGAATTTTTGTCGCCATAAATTTTTATTTTCTTGGAAGCTCCTGGATCGAGGTAGGAATTTTTCCTACACTTCTTTATGTATTGTTACTTGATTATATGGAGCTTAGAGTTGTATATAATTTAATTAGAATTTTTGGAAAATTTGTGATTTATTTGCTTAAAAGAGAAATTTTGAGAAAAATAAAGAGTTGATGCCCAAATTGCGAAAGTGTAAACTTGGAATATGTTTGTAAGGTTATGAAAGAGTTATGTTTTAAATTTGAACAAAAACAGATTTCGATTCAATCGGTTTTGAATTTTTTACCATTTTGTGACCAAAAGAGCATTTTTAAAGAAAACAAAGGAATTACGTTTAACTTTTGGAGCTTTTGATCAAAATAGGATGTCATAGTCGAATAATGCTTAGAGAATGAGTTTGGAAAAAAAATAATGTTTTCTTGGGTATTAACGGTATTATTTTGCTTAATGTATCTGTTGGAATAAAACCGACACAGTTAGAAATTGACCTTGAGAGGTTACCCGACATGATTGTGATATGAAAACTAGTGTAGTTGTTCATATTTGATGAGATGTGGAATAGATTGTATTTATCAAAATTTTTGGAATTTAATTGTTTAAATATCTGTTTAGAAATATCTATTTTGGGCTATCGGTGGAGGATAGCCATGATTGTTCTAGAAATGCATGAGACTCAGGTAAATTGAACCATATTTCTCATTTGTTGCATTGGACATTGCATTACATTCATTTAATTGGAAATGTATCTGTTTTTGATAAATGTTTGTAAAAGTATCTGTTTGCGAAAAGATGAATACTTGGTGAATCTGGGTAAGGGGTGTGAAACCGTACAGTTAGGTGTCGAGTCTTCCAGTTTACTGGTAAAAATGACAGTGGTAGTGCATTAGGGCCTACTTGTAGACACTCACCTACAGATTCACAGAGCTTGTATTCATGTGACAGATATGATTTAAAGTAGAAATGGTTTTATATCTATTGTTGCATCTCAACATTGCATGCTTTATGAAAAGAGAGATAAACTATTTTATCATGAGCATGGCACGAGCATACTCCTCTTTAGTCTTGTCATGGTCCATATGTTGTGTAGTATATTTCTACTGGGCTGTGGCTCACCTTATAAGGGAAACCACTTCAGGTACAAGTACTATACCTCCGCCAAGGCACTGACTTGGGAGGACTCAGAGCTGAGACTTCATTTTTGTTTTATTGTTATTTGTTGAATGTAAGCCTAGGGTTGTATTTGCGTTGAGTTGAAACTCCATTTTGTGTAACTAAGAATGTTCTTGGATAAATTTGTAAGCCTATGGGGCACATATTATCTATTTGGCTTCCATTTCATACTTCTTGTAAAATGTATGTTTGGGATTGGAACTAGGGCATTGAGATGTGAATGGCATGTATTTGGCATTTTGGACTTAATGGAAATGGGTGTATAGAATAGTTAGCTATATATATGTGTTTGCCAATCGTGGGTTTTGTAGCATAAATAGATATACCCGCCCAATTTTCGGTATTACAATAATAGCCATTTTGGTATTACATGCAACGCCCCAAATTTCTATCCCAAATGATAATGCTACAATCATGGCTCCCTTGAAGGAAAACCAAATATAACTTCTCATACTTGCATTACATAATAATAATAGTTCTTCGTGCGATATTACATTGATTCAACAAATAAATAACCAAATAAGCACCCCCAAGGGTTTACAATCTTTCAAGGCTTAGGCCCTATACACAAAATGGTTATTTAAACCCACACATACATAGCCCTTGGCTACAAATAGGATCACAACAAATGAGAACTTTAGTTCTCTCAGCACACACATTTCCACGCCCTCAATTAGGCGGATTCACTACATCTTTTTCTGCACAAAAATCCGGTAGGGTGAGCATAAAGACCAGTATGAAATCCTTAACAAAGTATATACATTTTATACAAGTCTCAAGAGATGAATGCACATGCTATGCCATGCCTTTTTTTAAAACAAAACACATCTTCATCTTTTGAAAACCATCATGCTCAATGATGTTATGCAACTTCAACTGTTCAAAATTTATCAATTTAATTCAAGGGACGGTAAATACAACTCTGGTAATCCCTAGGTCGGTGTCTGCAAGTAGACTATACGAGTACTACCAATTGTCATTTTTGCCGGTATTAACTGGAAGGCTTGACACTTATCTGTGCGACTTTTTGGTCTTTCACCAAGGGCACTCAGGCCAACTTAATCAATTTCATCTACACTACATATCAAGACTTACCACTGTATTTACCCCAAAACCATTTCATGAAAAACCCGTTTCCCAACATTCTTTTCTTTAATGCAATGTTTTCAAATCAACGTTCAAAGTTTAATGTAATTGAATGAATTGATATGCTAATGCAACAATAATCAGTACAATGCAACAATTCTTTCATTTTTAATTCTCTCACACAATACTACAATTGTGATCAAAATTCCCATTTCTCCTTTCCATGCCATTTCTCAAGATGAATAGATACAAATTTATTCCAATTCATCCAAGGGATAACACATTTCCCACATTTTGAGCATTTTCTACAAATTAGCCATTTCAAGACTAATCGATATTTTGAATAACAAATTCCAAAATGAACAATGATTCTCATATTTCGCAAACTTCATTATTTATACATATATATATATATATAAATAAACAATCTTCCAAGGATTTTCAACATCTTTCAAAAACCTCTATTTCTAGGTTTTCTCACCAAAACCATTCATCTCCAAAATATTTAGAAGGATTTCACCAAAATCATCTTTCTCCAATCAGCATAATTCAAAACCCTCAATTCCCATTTTAAAAGGAAAATAAAGTTAAACCCACTTTCAAAATTACTCTTCTTCTTGAATTAACATTCAAATTTCCAAAACTAATCAAAGGATGATTTCAAAAATCATCTAGATCTTGCAAAAATATATAGACATAACTCAAAGAAAATCCCTACCTTAAGTTTGACGAAGAAATGAGTTGAAAATCCCAAAACAAACGACGATGAAACTCGATCTCCACCGCACACAAAGTAACTCTCGCCTAGACAACCAACTTTGATAAAGAACTAGGATCTAAATCCCAATGCATTTGAAGAAATCAAAGATCTTGTGAGGTTTTTTGGTAGGAAATATAGAGAGAAGGAAGAGGAAATGTTTGTAAAGAGAGAGATATACAAAAAGTGACACTTAATCAGCCCAAAGAGAGAAGAAAAGAGTAAATTTCGGATCTCACCTACCTCACGCACGCAGGAGCTCTTCCAAGACGCGGGCGTGTCTTCCAAAGACATGCGGTTAGCACTCAAGACCTTCAACAGACTTTTTTAGCATAATGCTTCACTCCCTTCCCTTGAATTTCGCACATGCGACCACCTCTCAGACGTAGGGCCCAAGGCTCCGTGACGGCGGCCCGTCCTCACCAAATTCTCTTGCTCAACTCCTAACACTCCATGACCCTTGCCAGTATGCCGCCTCGATCCTCATGAGCCGATCGGGTAGCTCGACCCCAACATATTCAAATAAGTGGCAAAACCGATCGCTACAACCTTCCCCTTAAAGGATTTCGCCCCAAAATTTCAAATCAACTACCCAAACAAAGGGTTTCTAGCGATCAAAACCACGCTTATTTCATTTTCAAATCACAATACTAGCTCTCAACCAAATTCCACTATTTCCACCATGGTTATCTCATTAACAACAACCTCCTAAATACGCATAAACATGAAATTTTCCAAAAAGTAATGGCAACTCTAAACAATCTTATGCTTAAAACAACAACGCACATGTCACCATGTAGTTAATAACTTTAAATACGCTTTCTCAACACTAGGAATATTACAAAGAAAAGCAACTTAAGTATTTTCAAATAAATCCGATATTTGGAGCGGACTTCGCCCTGCTCCCATCGCCGCTTCTTCAACCTCATGGTATCTCTACGACACCTTTACCAATGGTATAGTTTTGCACAGAAAGCACTTGCTCCTGCATCTAATATTTGAACCGGTCGTTTTTCGAAGAGGCATCCTCATCTACCTCCGAGTCAACCCAATCAAGAACATAGGAAGGGTCGGGTTCATGCTTCCTAAGCATAGATACATGAAACACGCTAGAACTCCGAAGTTGTGGCGGTAAAGCCAAGCTGTATGCCACTTCGCTAATTGGCTCTAAGATCTCAAAAGGCCCAATGAATCTTGGAGATAATTTATATTCTTACCAAATCTCATCAAACCCCGCCTTGGTGAGATTTTTAGAAACACATGGTCACTAACTTTAAAAGATAAAGGTCATTTCCTCTTATCAGCATAACTCTTTTATCAACTTTGGGCCGTAGCTAACCTCTTCCGAATGAGAACAACTTTCTTGGTTGTCTCTCTAACACATTCCGGACCCAGTAACGATGCATCACCCACTTCGGCCCAACAAACCGGTGATCTATAAGGTCGGCCATATAAGGCCTCAAATGGTGCCATCCCAACACTAGCTTGGTAACTATTGTTGTAAGCAAACTCAATCAATGGTAAGTGCGTTTCCCAAGGCCCCTTAAAATCAAGGACACAAGCTCTAAGCATGTCCTCCAAAATCTATACGTTCCGATTGTCCATCGGTTTAAGGGTGATAAGCAGTGCTAAGAGTCAACTTAGTTCCCAACGCCTCTTGAAGGCTTTGCCATAACTGGGCAGTAAAACGAGGATCCCTATCCAACACAATAGTCACAGGGACTCCATGAAGTCGAATTATCTCTAATGTACAACTCTGCCAAGCGTTCGATTGAGTCGCTGGTGCACATCGGAATGAAATGGGTAAACTTAGTCAACCTATCAACAATCACCCAAACGACATCATTGCCTCATTGTGTTCTTGGAAGCCCAACTAAAAAATCCATAATAACACGCTTCCATTTCCACTCGGCTATTGGTAAGGGTCATAACAAACCCATTGGTCTTTGGTGTTCGATCTTCACTTGTTGACAAGTAAGGCACTTTGATACAAATAAAGCGACATCCCATTTCATACCCTCCACCAAAACCCATTTACTAAGATCATGATACATTTTAGTGCCTCCTCGTGTACCGCATAGGCGTGAGTGATGGAACTCCCAAAGTACTTCCTCTCTACAAGATTCTGTACAAACAAACGGTCTAGGTAACGACACTCAGATCCGAGTGAACGCTCAAACCTTTCTCTTCCTTTCTATTGGAAATCTTAACACGGATTAATTCCACATCACGGTCTCCTTGTTGTGCCTCTATGACCTTACTAACCAAGGTAGGTTGAGCATTCAAAGTAAATAAGGTAGCACTCTCTCCGACTCACCCAAGTGCAAATCAAATTTGCTAATAACATCTAGCATATCCCATTCTTGAATGGCCACACTTGCCAAACTACTCACGATTTTTGACTCAAAGCATCACCACCACATTGGCTTTCCTGATGATAGTGTAACTCAAAGTCATAATCCTCCATAAATTCCATCCACCTCCTTGTCAGAATTCAAGTCTTTTTAGAAAACAAATACTTCAGACTCTTATAATCGGAGAAAATCTGAAATTTCTCACCATACAAGTAATGCCTCCAAATTTTCAAGGCAAAAATCACCGCCGCTAATTCTAAATCATGAGTGGGGTAATACTTCTCGTGAGTTTTCAATTGTCACGATCCGTACGCCACAACTTTTCCCTCTTGCATCAAGACACGACCAAGTCCATTCCCGGACGCATCACAATAGACAGTGTAATTCAAATCCCTTTCCGGAATTATCAAAACCGGTGTGGTAGTCAATCTAATCTTAAGCTCTTGGAATGACTTTTCACAAGCCTCACTCCACACAAATTTAATACCCTTTCTAGTCAACCTAGTCAAAGGTGTAGCTAGTCTAGAGAAGTTCCTTACAAAACGTTGATAATAGCCCGCTAATCCCAAGAAACTCCGAATTTCAAAAACATTCTTTGGTTGTTCCCAATCCTATACGGCATCTATCTTTGAGGAGTCCACAAATACTCCTCTCTAGACACTACATGCCCCAAAAACTTCACCTCTATGAGCCAAAACTCAGACTTATCAAATTCATACAAACGATGCTTCTACAATTCAAGCACTACTCCGTAAGTAAGCCTCATGTTCCTCCTGAGGTTGAATAAATTAAGATGTCATCCACAAGGATCTACCACAAAAGGTCCAAGTATTCTTAGAAAATTCACTAATCAAATCCATGAAGGAAGCCGGTGCATTAGTCAACCCAAAAGGCATTACAAGGAATTCATAGTGGCCATAACGCGTACAAAGGCTGTTTTTTGGATGTCCTCCTCCCGGACTCTTAACTGATGGTACCCCTACCTCAAATCTATTTTTTAGAAGCAACGAGACCCTCTAAGTTGGTCAAACAAATAATCTATTTTAGGTGGAGGATACTTGTTCTTAACTGTAACTCTATTCAACTTGAGGTAATCAATACACAACTGCAATGACCCATCATTCTTCTTCGCAAAGAGAGCCAAAGACTTCAAGGCGATGTACTAGGTGAATGAAGCCTTGTCTAAAAGTTCTTGGAGTTGAATCTTCAACTCATGCAATTCAAGGGTGCAAATCTATACGGTGACATGGAAATCGTGTCGCGTGCATACACTAATTCAATGGAGAACTCGATCTCCCAGTGAGGTGGTAAACTAGTAAGATCTTCTAGAAAGACATTCGAGTATTCACAAACTACCCTTGGTAACTTAACACGAGCCCCGTCACTCTCACTTTCCAAGAGAGTTGGAAGAAGGCCACTGCTTGCTCCTACGAGGGTCAACAATCAAGCATAAGGCTCTATCAACTCGGTTCCCCGTAAAATAGAAACGATCACCACCAAGTGCACACTATAACTCTCTAACGGTAATAATCAATCACACTTGATAAGAACACAACCACCCATGCCTAAAATGACATCAAAACTCAACATATCTAGCAACACAAAGCAAACTAAGTCGACACCCCAACTTCTAGTTCACAATCACGACAACCCCGGGTCTAAATCAATCTGCATTCTCAACAGTGACTCTACTCTAAGTGGAGGCACAACCGTGCTACCTCTAACCCCAATGCAAAAGCAAATGCAGTAGATATAAATAAATGAGACGCACTCGTGTCTATCAATACATTAGCCAAAGAATTACACACAACAAAAATACCTCTCACAACTGAGGATTCTGGCAACTGCTCTAGCACGGTAATAGCATGCAGACGCCCCTGTGGCCTTTGATTAACTTGCTCCCCTCTTGGAGCATAGGTGTAGACACCCCATTTTTGACCGACCTTAAGACTCAGACGTCACGATTGAGCACTCCTGATGTTGCATATTGTGCTCGCTCGGAAGTCTCAGAGTCTCTACCGTGAGCCTTGCCTCCAGATTTAAACTTTTTCAGGTTTTGCCTCGGCTTGCCATAACTGACTCGGTTTTCTCTGCTTTTTTTCCAAAGGGAGGAGAGGTCTCAGAGACCATCTCTCAAAGGTCAGGCTACATTTCGTGGGTCAGAGGCCATTTTGCCCATTTCGGAGTCTTGCCTGCTGAGTCAGCCGAAAGTGCCTCGGTTGGGACCACCTAACCACCTCCGCTTGTCTGATTTTAGGCATGCATCTTATTTTCTCCCTTTTAAGGGACACTGTGGTCCGAGAGACCAACTTCATGGTCGAACACCACTCCGTGCCTAAATGGGTTTTGGGCCTTGATCATGATTTCGCCCCGAACCTTCATTTTGCATTGGTTTTCGCTCATTTTTGGCAGGACCTTTGTTTCATCACCAGAAGGTCGAGAAGGGTGGGAGGCCAAGAATTGTTCCAAAGAACCAGCTATATTCCATCATCGCCTCCGACGCCTGCTTTTTCTCACTTCAAAGCCAATGTTGACCACCCTAGGCCACTTTCCTCAACTCTAACCCCCATATTTGTGATGTACACATCTGGGAGGCCACCAATATCTGGGGGCCGGGCAGTAATTCCATTTGACCCTTTTGAAACCCTTTTAAAAGTGGGTTGTTCTCTCCTAGTTCACAGCCACAATTTTCAATCACAGGTTGTGTGGAGGACACATGGGAGGCCACCAACTGTGGTGGCCGGCCCCTAACCACACTTGGCCCTTTTCACCTTTGGCCGCACGGCCATGGGGAGAGCCGGCCGGCCACTTGCAACCTCAATAACCAGCTGGCCAGCATCCTTACACCTGGCACATCACAGAAATGCACTTTATTCCCCCTCAGATTCTGTATCCGGGGGGGGCAATTTTTGGGGGGAAACTTGGAGTGATTTCCCTCTTTTTTTTCCCCCTCTTTCTCCCGCTCTTTGACCTATATAACCAGCACCCCAGGTCTGGTTTTGTGGTTGGAAAAAATTGGCTAAGAGCCTTATATGCACACCTCCTCTATCTCCCTCATTTCAACCCTCCAAACCTCCTAAATCCTACGTCATTTCTACACCATCACCTAGCATCACACCACCACTCCATTCCAGCAGCTTGGAAGGTCTTCTCAGAGCTTAGGGGGCAGCATTTTTTGGTCCAAAGGTTGTCAAAGAGTTGGTCTACAAGGGTGAGTTGTTTTCTCCCTCCTTTGAGCTCATTTTTGCATTATTTCTTATCCCTTCTTGCTTATACTTTTGAGCTCCAGCCATAACTGAAAGTGGCATTTTTTTGAGCTCTATTCCATGTTTCATGAAGGGCCTCTCACTGTTTGAGGCCTCCATTTTGCACTTGCTTCATTATCCCTCTTGTATGCCTATTTCTTGTGTAGCATTTTAGGCTTATGTTTAATCTGTTTTGGAGCATGTTGTAAACTGTAAATAGGATTATTTTGATCCTTTATTCAACATTGTAGAAGGGCTCATCACTGTTTGAGTCCTCCATGTGCTACTTGCTTTGATATCCATGTTTTAGCCCCATTTTTGCATAATTTATTAGCCTATTGAGCTTCTGTTTTTGGACCTTGGTCCAAACTGGAAATGGACTTTTTTTTGACCCCATCTCTATGTTTCATTAAGGGTCTATTACTTTTTGGAGCATCATTTGTATACTTTGTGTTGTAGCCTCTCTTTTAGGCCATATCTTGCATTGCATTTTGGGCATAGTTGTACACTGTTTTGGGCTCAGACATTAACTATAAAAAGTCATATTGTGGGCCCCTCTTCAACATTGTTGAAGGGCCCTTACCTGTTTGGGATCAGCATGTATCAGTTACTTCTTTATCTCCATTTTGGCCCTTATTTTGCATAGCATTTTGAGCATACTTGTATCTGTTTTTGGGGTTTGTTATAAACTTTAAAACATCATATTTTTTTTCCTCTTAAATATTGTAGAAGGCCCTTCTCTGCTTAGGGACAGCAGCTTGCACTTGCTTTATTATCTTGCTTTTAGGCTGCTTTTACATGCAAGTTTTGCCCCATTTGCGTTCGCTGTGTGGCGTTGATGTAAACTGTAAATATGCTCGTTTTTGGGCTTCCTTGCTTCTGTCTTTACACTTCATGTCCAAATTATGCATGCATTGCATAGCTATAGGCCATTTCATGCGCCAAATTTCATGTTTCGGGACTCGTTTCATGCATTGGGTACCATTTCACCATGTTTCGGGGCTGTTTTGCATCTCATTTTGCCTCTAAAATTTGCATGCTAGTATGCTATTTTTCATGTTTTGCCATGTCTTGTTAGAGTGGCATTCCGCGTCAGAGGTTCGTCTTCTGCTTAGCGCACGCAGTGCACGCATCTCGAGTGTCTCATTTTCATCTAATGGCCTCTTGTGTAAGTGTGGCTGAGGTCCACTCATGTTAGTGTAAGTCCATTATGCATTGCGTATGCCATTTCATTCCATAGCATTGTGTATGCTAGGTTGTATATTAGAGCATTGTGTATGCCATGTTGCATCGTGCACCGTGTATGCCATTTCATAACATTATGCATGTTAGGTTGTATCTTAGTTGCATTCACGCATGTCATGCATATTGCATTGTGTTCGGGATAGGAGTTAGCCCGAGCACGGGAAACGAGGTACATTCCGTACTCCGAGTGACGGAACGTGTCTCAACTCCCTAGTCACCGACACTCCGGATCATCCATGATGGAGTTAGGTTTTGTTGTGTTTTCATGTGCATTCATTCCATATTGAATTGTGCAAATCGACTCCTTGGCCATCATGCATCGAGATGCGTGATTGGTGGCACGAGGATCGAGGCATGCATACATTTGTGAAAATACATTGATATGCACCTTTCTCGCTTCTCTTGCAAAGAAAATCAAGAATCGCTAGCTTCCGAGGCTTGGCGCATTTTCCAAGAACAATTGCAAAACAGAGGCTAATTGGGGCATCCCAGTGGATTTCCGTGCAAGGCAGCCTAAACATACATCATTCATCATAATCAAGGCAGTCCCTGGCTTGCATGCCAGTTCATTATTTTCTTAGTTAATTTGTAAATTAATTAGGAATTTGTACACATTTTGGACTGTATTATTTGGACTGTAATATTCTTTTATTTGGGATCAGATATTTATTCTAACCTCACATGAGGGCATAATTGTAATAAGTGTGGGTGAGTATGATGTATGTCTTCCAACCCCACGCCTTTTCTTCCCTTTTATTTACCGCTATGATGGTTAGATTAGGCATGTTTCAATTAGCATACAAGATGATAGCATGTTTGCATTCATTCATTCTGCCTTTGTACGCACTGCTCGGCGATCATACTAACTACATTTGTATTACAATTCTAAATTGAATACTTGATAGTCATGCATCCCATATGCCATGTTTAGAATAGCCGAGCTCGCTATAGCTTGCATTTTTGCATGTGTTGCATTAGGCATTTCAGATACTTAGGATCATGCATGATTTCTAATGTAGTTTCTGCTTTTGGCTTGGAGTACTCGGTGAGTTTTATGCTTTAGCATCCTTGCATGCGTGTGAGTGATCGCCATGAATAGCATGCTTACCATGAGGCTAACTACTTATGTGATATACCGCTGATGCCTATGGGTGGAGGTTGGGTTATTTGGATTTGAACAATTCATCAAATGTTTGTTTTAAGCCCACTAGAAGGTGGCAAAATCATGTTTTCTAAGTCCACCCGAGGGTGGCAAAATCAGATTTTAAGCCTACTTATAGTAGCAAACCATTTCCACAAACAAACATGAAGTGTTTTGTTCCAACTCGACGACTCATTTATACTTGTATACTGTATGCGATCACATAGTAACCTAGGCTAATAACCTAATAAGAACACACAATGTTTTCAAAAATAGATATCATGGTTAGTAGAGGCCGATCTTTGATCGGGCGAAGCGGTGCTCACGGCGACCTTTCCCTAATCGCATCTAAGTTCCCGAGCCGAGGCAACTTTGGTGATGACGAGACGTGGCCTTAGGCAAACAAGTCGTGGTTTCCTAAATTTCCCAAAAATAAAATATTTAGGTGGCGACTCAGATTCCGCAAAGCAAATTCATGTTTGGCACTTCTTTCAAAAAACTGCTTTTCAAAACGATTTGCCGATTTGGACTCTTTGGTTCAAGATTAAGAACCGTGACACAAAATCGAAGTCCGAAGCCGCAATGAGGTCCCCCCGCCGCTTGTTACAATAGGCTGTAATCGACCGAGCCAAGTGGCTCTCGATTAACTCGCTGCTTGACCGATTGAGCTCGCTGCTGTTTTGAGTCTCGCCGCGATAAAGCGATGCGCCTCCAACTGTGGGCAAGTTCTTCATATGCCCCACGACCACACTAATAATAATTAAACCCTTGACCTTTATTTTGAGATCGAGACCGACTTTGAGATCGTTAGGTGGTGGTAACATTAATCGCCTCCTCCATTCTATGGATGTGGGAAGGCTTTGTGGCCTGGTTGGCCACACTTGAAACACAAGAAGCTACTCGATGCACTTTTTCCTAGACTCGCACTAGGCAAAGGAAATGTGGATCTGGACTGCTGTGGTTGGGACTGGGATGGACAGGTGTTCCTACTCTTCTTGTTCTGCCTATAGTCCCCTTGAGACTCTTGGCCCCTAGGCTCAATTCAATGCAACGGCGCTTCTTCCGCTGTTACCAACTCGTGCAAACCTAGATAAACTAGAAAAGACTGCTTCAAACTTGGCCACGATCATGTCGAGTTGTTTGAGGTCCTTTAACTCTTGCCTCAATCTCTCCCTAGCAGCAGGAGGTAAATACTTATCTTGGAAAGCAACTACGAAGGCATCCCATGTTGGCTCCACTCTACTCTTGGCATACTGCCACTACTGACCCGCATCCCCTTTAAGATAGTAACTCGCTAGAGTCACCCTTAGCTCGCTATCAACAATATGAAGTATCTCAAATGTCTTCACCATTTGCTCGAGCCACTCATCCGCTTGGGCTTAGGGCCACCATAGAACTCATTCTTTAGCCCAAGAAAACTCCCTAGTAAGAAAACTCACCCTTGACTCAACAAAGGTTCTCTCAGCTTGATTCTCCACTCTCAACAAATTCATAGACTCCTCAAAGCTCTCGCCATTTCCTGCTAGAGCTCCCATTGTCGCTTGCCCGCTTGTTCTACTTGTTCACCACATTAGCTTGGCCTCGACTTTTCTTCTTGCATCGAATCTCATGGACCGGTACTTCATGTACACCTCGGTGGGCCTTACCACGTCTCCCGCCTCTACCACCATGGGTTTGACCTCTTCCTGATATCCTATAAAAGACAATAAAAATAATTTAGCACACTAACCCATATGTGCTCGTAACTTGCCTCACACGTTTGATCACAACAATGCTATACTTTTCTCTACCATATAGACAATGTAATTTCACTCCACATAAGCACTTAATCATGTAAACACATACAGATTATTCTGTCATGATGAAATTCGTCCCACGAAAAACCAAGAATTCTTAGTAGAACGAGTATTGATCAAGTACCCGTCTAATGAGACCTCAAGGAATTTAACAGGCGCAAACAACATCCCAAAAGTCTAATCCCATACTCATATAGTCACATAAGCATGTTATCACATAGTCACAAAATGCATAACATCTTCCTATCATGCAACCTACCATGCAACATGAACCCATTGTGGTTAAATAACCACTTCCCACAAGCTCCAAGTATTCAAACCCGGTAGCTCTGATACTAAGTTGTAACGTCCCAAATTTGATGCCACAATCATGGCTCTCTTGAAGGAAAACGAAATATAACTTCCCATACTTGCATTACATAATAATAATAGTTTCTCATGCGATATTATATTGATTCAACAAGTAAATAACCAAATAAGCACCCCCAAGGGTTTACAATCTTTCAAGGCATAGGGCCGGTTACATAAAATGGTTATTCAAACCCACACATACATAGCCCTTGGCTACAAATAGGATCACAACAAATGAGAACTTTAGTGCTCTCAACACACACATTTCCACGCCCTCAATTAGGCGGATTCATCACATCTTTTCCTGCACAAAAATCCGGTAGGGTAAGCATAAAGACCAATATGAAATCCTTAACAAAGTATATACATTTTATACAAGTCTCAAGAGATAAATGCACATGCCATGCCATGCCTTTTTGAAAACAAAACACATCTTCATCTTTTGAAAACCATCATGCTCAATGATGTTATGTAAGTTCAACTGCTCAAAATTTATCAATTTAATTCATGGGCAATAAATACAACTCGTAATCCCTAGGTCGGTGTCTGCAAGTAGACTATACGAGTACTACCAATTGTCATTTTTACAGTATTAACCTAAGGTTCGACACCTATCCGCTGACTTTCTAGTCTTTCACCAAGGACACTCAAAGCCAACTTAATCAATTTTATCTACAACACCTATCAAGACTTACCAATCGATTTACCCCAAAACCATTTTATGAAAAACCCGTTTCCCAACATTCTTCTTTTCTTTAATGCAAGGTTTTCAAATCAACATTGAAAGTTTAATGTAATTGAATGAATTGATATGCTAATGCAACAATAATCAGTACAATGCAACAATTCTTCCATTTTCAATTCTCTCACACAATACTACAATTGTGATCAAAATTCCCATTTCTCCTTTCCATGTCATTTCTCAAGAGGAATAGATACACATTTATTCCAATTCATCCAAAGGATAACACATTTCCCACATTTTGAGCATTTTCTACAAATTAGCCATTTCAAGACTAATCAATATTTTGAATAACAATTTCCAAAATGAACAACGATTCTCATATTTCACAAACTTCATCATATATATATAAACAATCTTCCAAGGATTTTCAACATCTTTCAAAAACCCTATTTCTAGGTTTTTTCACCAAAACCATTCGTCTCCAAAATATTTAGAAGGATTTCACCAAAATTATCTTTCTCCAATCAACATAATTCAAAGCCCTCAATTCCCATTTTAAAAGGAAAATAAAGTAAACCCATTTTCAAAATTACTCTTCTTCTTGAATTAACATTCAAATTTCCAAAACTAATCAAAAGATAATTTCAAAAATCATCTAGATCTTGCAAATATATATATATATATAACTCAAAGGAAATCCCTACCTTAAGTTTGACGAAGAAATGAGTTGAAAATCCCAAAACCAACGACAATGAAACTCGATCTCCACCGCACACAATGTAACTCTCGCCTAGATAACCAACTTTGATGAAGAACTTGGATCTAAATCCCAATGGATTTGGAGAAATCAAAGATGTTGTGCGATTTTTTTGGTAGGAAATGTAGAGAGAAGGAAGAAGAAATGTTTTTAGAGAGAGAGATATACAAAAAGTGACACTCAACCAACACAAAGAGAGGAGAAAAGAGAAAATTTCGGATATCACCTACCTTACGCACGTGCAGAGGCTCTTCAAGATGTGGTGCGGCTCCAAAGACGTAGCCAAAGACTCTCAAGACGCGGCGGCCTTTCTCCTCAAGACTGCTTTTTTTTAGCAGAATGCTTCACTCCCTTCCCCTGAATTCCGTACGTGCGGCCTCACCTCCAGCATGTGTGGCCCTCTCCAGCACGTGCGGCCCTGGTCCTCAGCCCGGAATTCTCTCGATTCAACTCCCGACACTCTAGACCGACCGAGCGGACAAGTAACTTTGAATGCGTTTTACATTTTTGTTTTGGGGGCGGTGCTAACCCGCTGGGAGGCTGCCAGGACCCGCCAAGGGCGCCAGACTTGACCTCATGAGCCGACGGTAGCTCAACCCCCGACATACTCAGCGAAATGGAAAAACTAGGATCATCAGACATATAACCGTCAGAAGGGTACTGCTATGCCCGACCGTCACACATGGTTAGAATATTCTAAATAGCTCCTTCATAAAGGAAAAATAAAAATAAAAATAAAAAAATAAAAAAAATTGAATGAATACTCAAGTGAGCAAGAAAAAATCTTATATGAAATTTTTTTTTTCTTTATAACTTATAATTTATTTTTTAATTTTAATTTTATTACATTAGCATATAAAATAATATATATAAACAATAATTGTATTTATTTTTATAATAATTTCATTTAATATGAATTATAAATATTTTTTTTATTTTGTTACTATAATGTGTTGTCTAAAGAATGTCTTTAAAAAAAAAATTAGTAGCTCAAAAATAATTTTTACTTATGGCGCAATTTTTATTTTTATAATCATTTCATTTAATACTTAATTGTAAATAATTTTATTTAGTTAGCTGTAACGTGTTGTCTAAAAAAATATCTTCTAAAAAGAAATTAGTAGCTCAAAAATAATTTTTGTATATGACACAATTTTTTTTATAAGCATTTCATTTAATAATTGTAAATATTTTTTATTTAGTTAACTCAAGTATTGGTCAAAAATAATTTTATAGACATTGAAAATTAATTATTCTTAAAGTCATTAACTATTGAAATAAAATGTAAAAAACTCCTTTTGTATTGATTAAAAATATGAAATATATTGATCATACTTAAAAACTAATAAAATTGATTAAAATCTATTTGAAACACTAATAAATATAATTTTGAAGAAAAAATATGTATATTAGTAAAATTTTTTCAAATTGTGCTAAAAATTAAAATTTACAGCTCTAGTTATCGCAATCGCTACACTATAGCCTTTACACCTCACACCAAAGAATCAATCAAGCCCACAATCGATCACCACAATCGTTACATTACACTACAACCGTTTTTGGAAGCCTTGGTGGTGATACTATCACAAATGAATATTCACTGTGCTGGGAGCATCCAATACAACCGTTAAAAGAATTGTAAAACTTAAATTTTAACAACAAAAAAACTCAAAATTGTAGTTCATTAATGGCCTGCCAAATTTTGAGGATAACCAAACTTTGTGTCAATACAATTTGAAAAAAAACTAAATGTAAGTAGTGTCAAATCATAGTCCGTTCAAAAAGAGCACCTTTGCATTTTGCCACTGCAGGAAACATGGCTTTTAGTGGTGCCTGGAAAATGTTGCTAAATTCATAAAAAAATGCCACTAAAACTTTTAGTGACATTTTATTGTAACCGCCAATGATTCAGCCATTGCTATATGTTTATTACGTTTAAAAAAAGCCATCTTAGGTTTTTGGCAACTTTTCGAAAATGCAGACTTGTAGCTGCCGATCGCGAATTTTCCTGGTGGCATGAGGTCATGTGGACACCTAAAGTGGCATTTTTTTTTACAAAAAGCCACTAAATGTTATTTCTTCCCTTCAATTGGGCGTTTCTTTTTCCAAATTAGTTTTATATTATGGAATTTTAACATTCATTCTAAACCAGAGTATTCTATTTATACCAAATTAAATTTTCAACAATATATTCAACCAATTACATCAAAATCAAAATTTTAAAAGAAACAAATCACTGCCACATTCATACATTCAAGTCTCATTTAAAAATTTAAAATACAATGAACTAAAAAAAATGAAGAAAGAAATAACCAAAAAAAATACAAATAAAGTTGATACATAACACCCATTCTTAATAGTGGTGACACTTGAAACATTTGGAGGCATTAATTTCAGACTTCTACTTCGTCCTCTTTCTTGAGTTGATATAAATTGCATATAAGTTGCATTCTGGGGGAAGAAAAAATGAAAGACATTTCACACAAATAATTATGTGAAAACAAATGATATGATTAAGAAATACAACTAAATATATGTATACATATTTAGAGAGAGAGAGAGAGGGAGAGAGAGAGAGAGAGAGAGAGAGAGAGAGAGAGAGAGAGAATAACAAGGATAAATGACTAACATGGAAAAAGGAACAGAACATTCAACTCTCACTACAAGAAAACTGGGTATATAAGACGGAACATTTTAAAAGTCACTTTTTGCCACGGCAGAAAATGGCATCTCAAAGTTTATGACACCATTTGTCGTTTAGATTTGATTATTTGCCGCCTCAAAAAATGAGAGTATTTGCGACGGTTACTCTCATTTTTTGAGACGGCAAATAGTGCCATTGCAAATGCTCTGCTTTTTTTAGACGGCAGATGGTGCCGTCGCAAATACTCTGCTTTTTTGAGATGGCAAATGGTGCCGTCACAAAAAGTGGCTTTCGTGTTTTTTTTTTTAGTGAATATTTTTAAAATTTTAAATATTTTTTTTTAGATGTACCTTACTTAGATGTATCTAAAAAATAAAAAATTTATGAAAAAATATTTTTAAAAATTAATAAATACATAAAAATACGAAAAAAATGTATTGAATGATTGTATTTTTTTTTGTATTTTTGGTATTTAGTGAATTTTTAAAAGATTTTTTTTAATTTTTAGGTGTATTTATGTTAGGTGTGTCTAAAAATTTTAAAAAATACTTAAAATATTAAAAAAAATCAGTAAAAACAATATAACACGGAAAATAAGAAAGTATAATTTTCTCAAAAGAGTTTTTGGAAAACTCTAACCTAGCATAGTGATTGTGGTTTTGAGATAGCTTCATATATATACAGTCACAAAATGGTTTGAATAAATTCAACGGTATTTTTCTGTCGCAAAAAAAATTAAAAAAAACAATGTCGTCTTACTCTTTTGATATAGCATTTCTCTTTTCATTCATTTTTCATCTTCTTGTCTCTCTGCTCTATCTCTCTTCTCTTTATCTCTTTTCATTCATTTCTCTCTCATCTCTCTCTCTTTCTATGTCACTGCTTTCTCTTTCATTTTCTCTCAGGTCTCTCGCCATCTCTTTTCTCTATCTCTCATCCTGCTTTTCTTCTGCCTCTCTCATCTCTCTTATCTCTATCTCCCAAATTTCTTTTTTTCTATCTCTCTCTCTTATCTTTCTATCTCTCTCGCCATTTCTCTTCTCTTCGCTCTCTTTTCAGGTCTCTCTCTTCATCTATTTTCGCCTATTTCTCTCTTTTTGTCTATCTCGCTCATCTCTTGTTTCTCTCTTTTCTATTTTTCCATCTCTCTCTCTTTCTCTCTCTATCTCTTTTTCTCGCTCATCTCTCTCTCTCTCTCCCCTCTCTCTCACTTATCACTTTCTCTCTCTCAGGTCTACTTGTCTATTTGTCTATTTCTTCTTCACTATGTTCGCCTTTGCTCACTCTCTTACTTTCATCTTCTCTATTTATCGAGCTTCTTCTCAATTTATCGATCCACTATAAGAAAATACACTTTTAGCAACCACTTTGTCTATCTCTCTCTCGCCATCACTCTATCTCTCTCTCTCTCTATCTCTTCTTTATCCTGCTCTCACAAAATTAAAATATTTTTAAAATATTTAAATATTTAAAATATTTAAAAAATTGATTTGAATTAAGTTTTGAACAGAGTTTTGAATTATCTGCTTCTTTATTTATTGAGCTCCCTATCGATTTATCAATCCACTATAAGAAAATGCACTTTAGCTTACCACTTTGTCTCTTTTCGCCATCACTGCTCTCTATCTCTTTTCTATTCGCCTCTCACTTATCTCTCTCTCACCACCCATCTTCTCTACCACATTTACCACTACTGCAAATGCCATTCAACTACCACCACTTTTCTCTTCTTTCACTCTTCTTTTTCCGTCTGCTTGTCTATCTATCCTGCTTGTCCTGTTCGTCTGCGGTGTCTTTCGCTCATCTTTCTTCTCTCTATCTCTCTCATTTGTCTTCTCTATGTCTCTCTCGCCATCTCTCTTCTTTATCTCTCTCATCTCTTTTCTCTCTCTGCCTCTCTCGCCATCTCTTTTCTCTCTCTCGCCTCTCTCTTCTCTCTATCTCTAATTTTCTATTCTCTCTATCGCTCATCTCTTTTCGCTTCTCTTTCTAAATGTCTCTCTCATCTCTTGTTTCTCTCATTTTTCTATATGTCTCTCTCTATCTATTTGTCTCTTTGTCTCTCTCTCTCTCTCTCTCTCGCCTCTCTCTTTCTCTCGCTTATCTCTCTCTCACTTATCACTCTTCTCTCTTTCTTTCTTTGTGTCTGCTTGTTTGTCTCTCACTCTTCTCTCTCTATCTCTTTCTCTATGTGTCTGCTTGTATGTTTGTCTGCTTGTCTCTCTCCCCCATTGTGTTCACATTGCTCATTCTCTCCTCATCTCTTCTTTATTTACTAAGCTTTCCACTACAAGAAAATGCACTTTTAGCTTAACCACTTTTTTCTCTCTCTCGCCATCACTGCTCGCTCTCTTTCTTTCTCTCCTCTATCCTGCTCTCACTCATCTCTCTTTCTCTCTCTCACCACCCATCTCTTTTACCACCTTCACCACTACTGTAAACGCCATTCCACTACCACCATTACTATCACTGTTGCCACTTCATCTCTACAACTACCATTACTACTACCATTGCCACCACTCTACGACCACCACTAACACTACTGCCATTACTACTACCATTACCTCTCCTTCACCCCTGCCACTCCATCTATTCTACCACTACCACAACTTCACTACTAATCTCCTTCCCCATCACCACCACCACCACCATCATCTCTTATCCACCACCTTCACCACTACTGCCGCTCCCTCTCTTCTACCACAAAAAATTAGTTCATGATTTCTAATAACAAAAAAAAAAGGGCTGTAGAAAAATATCGATCCACTACAAGAAAATGCACTTTAGCGACCACTTTGTCTCTCTCTCTCTCTCTCTCGCCATCATTCTCTCATTCTCTCTCTCTCTCTCTCTAATTGTCTCTCTCATTTCTCTCTCTCACCACCCATCTCCTCTACCACCTTCACCACTCGCAAACACCATTCCACCACCACCATTACTTGTAATCACACCACTTCACCTCACGACTACCATTACTACTACTATCGCCACCACTCCACTACCACCACTACCACTACTACTACCATTACCTCTTTTCACCCCCGCCACTCCATTTACACTACCACTACTACAACTTCACCACTAATCTCTTTCGCCATCACCATTACCACCACCACCACCATCATCTCTTATTCACCACCTTCACTACTATCGCCCTTTTCCTCTACCACAAAAATTAGTTCATGATTTTAGTAATAAAAAAAATAGGCCGCAGAAAAATATTTTTCATTGACTACGTAAAATTAACTTTTATTTTAGTGGAAAATATTTTTCATTAAAATATATATGAAACAAATAAATTTTCAACCTTAATAACGAAAAAGAAAATTAAAATTATTATTTATTTATTTTTATTATTTACTTATTCATTTATGATGATTTTTTTTTTCTCATCCCCCCTCCTCGCTTCCCCTCATTTTTTCCATTCCTCGCCCCCAAAATCCCCAATCTCTTAGAACAAAAACCCTAAATCTAATCGCCTCCTCACATCACTCTCTCACGCCTCTGCTCATCTCTCGCACCGATCTCGCTCATCTTTGCACCGATCACTCTCTCACTCTCGTTGTTCATCTCATCGATTTGTACCGATCATCGCACCGCCGATCTACTCAGTAAACTCTCTCTCTCAATCTTCTGCTCGCTCTCTGACCGATGGTTGTTATATATATATATCGAGATATATCTCCGATCTAATCTCCCCACTCTCTCATCTCATCGACCGCTTCTCATCTCTGCCTCCTCTCTCGCCCGATAGACTCAAGACCGCCTCATAGGTAAGCCCTCTCTCTCTCTCTCCTCGATCTTCATCTCGTGACCGCACCGATCGAATCTGTGTGTAATGTCTTCTCATTCTGTGATGTCCGTAATGTCTGTGATGTTAATTTGAATCAAATGTTGATCTTAGTTGATCACACTATGTAATCTAAAATCGATCTTAGTTGTGTCTCACATCGTAATGTTGATCTGTTGTGAAATCAAATCTATATGTTAATTTTATTAATTCCTAAATCAAATCAATATGAAATTTAATTTGTTTTGTTTGATCCAAAATTGATTCGATTGTTAATTGATAAGCATGCTATCTTTGTGATGGGTTTGAATGTTGTATGAAGAATTTTACATTTTTTTTTTTTTTGTAGACAACATGGATTCTACTTACCCGATGAAGTAGTTTTTTTTCTTTTTCTTTATAATGATCTAATTGACTAGTTGAGAGGCATAGTATACTAGGATTAAACTGCATAGTATAATTGAGAAATATCAAATGTGCTAGTATACTAGTATTAAACTGTGAACCCTGGTTTAGAATAATGGGTATTATGAAAAAAAAGGTTTAGAATGAAAAGAAGGATTTCCTTAGGGTGATAATTTTAACATATTGTGTAGCAGCTCTCAGTAGCTAGAAGTGTTGAAACATACATTTGTATTTTATTTGTCTAGATGTTTGGGTGTTTTGCTTTGGGTATTTTAAAGCATACATTTGTATTTAAAACATGAATGACATGATAATATAAATGTATCTTTGGTTGATCCCAGTTGATATGATTTTCAACTCCATGTGAAGTGTGTGAACATCATACTTGTAGAAATTGCCTATGAAGAACCAGATAAGGTTTAAAACCTAGTTGAGAAAATTAAGCTAAATAATGCACATGGATTGTTAATTGATTCTGAAAATTCAGATTCTGAAAATCAATTAACAATCAGAAAATTGACAACCTGTTGATTTTGTTAATTGATTTTGTTAATTGATTCTGAATCTTAAAATTGCCTATTCTGTGACTGTATGTTAATTGATTCTAAAATCTGAATTAATTCATTAAGTTTAATTCATTAATTATTAATGTTGGAGCATTTTAGAAAATATGAGAAAAAAGGTGCAAAATAAAGATTGACAAAATTGGGGAAAAAAAAGGTTTAAAAATAAATTTTTGAAAAAAAAGTTCAATCTGCAAACCGCCGGCTTTTGATTTGTTGTATTTGACAACTAACAAGTTGTTGATACTATTATGGCCAATGGAAATATGATTGATATGGAAGGCTCACAGTGAGTTCATCAATGGGTCATTACCATATCGTATGTACAAGGACATAGCTTTTATGTGTTCAAACCAGCAATACAATATTATTTTTTACTCTTAAGGGTCTTGTATTTGTAGCTTTTCATCAAATAAAAGATAATATTGTCATTGCCTAAAGGCAGGATTGCATTTTTTTTTTTTTTTTGTAGATGAGGGAGCGTAAACGCGTCGCTCTTTTTGAAAGAAAAAGGGCCTCTAGTGGATTGACAAGCCCTCCCGTGTCATTGTGAGTATCCTCAGATATGATATTTTTAAAATGTTTGTATTGTTTGACTCGATGAAATATTCAATTAATTTTTGTCAATAGTGTGACAGTTTTTCAACACCACGCCAACTAAACTATCGATTAATTAAATAAATAGGCTTGAATCTCATCTTATAAAGTGATATTGTTATCTTTTTATATAGAAATGAATATTTTAGTAATGTTGAGATTCTATGTAATTCCTGCTATCCAAACATAACTTTAATTTGCATACTTACTGGTGAGAGGGTAATGACTCTATTCCATGAACATGTATGATCTCCCTTTTGATGGACCCTCTGCATGTGAGTTCCAACAAAATAAATTTATGTATTCTTCAATCCAAGACAGGTAGGACCCCTTTAAGTCGATCCCTTCCCACTCCCATCGCATATGAAAAATTCCCTGTGTATATTACAATAAGAGTTTATTACACTATTTTGGACTACATTGAATTCCATTATTATTATTTTTATTATTATTATTATTATTATTTCTTGTGAGCAGGGAAAGCTTTGGTTTCTCCAATTGAGAGATGTGCAGTTGTTCCTGATGACAACGTAAGTGTTCTTTCCATGCTTCATTGTCTTCATTATCGGTGTTGAAATAGTTGGTTTCTCCAAAAGATTATAATTTGCAATCAAGTATCTATTTATTTGTAGGTCAAAAGGATAAATTTTGCCGAGGGAAGATCTGATTCTAAAAAGGAATTTGCCTTGATTTTTGAAATAGGCTCAAAATTGAAATCTTGTTGGAAATTTTTTATTTTTTATTTTTTGTCGAGCATTTAAATATCCAATGTGCCGATTGGTGAATTTTAGATTTTATTTTATTATTTTATTTTTTTAGGATTGGGGTGAATTTTATAATTTAAATATGCTTTTATGAACATGCATGCTTTAATTGTTTTTTGTAAAATATTGAATTTGATGGTTTTATCAATTTTTATTTTTATTTTCTCATTATGATGTTTTTGTGAATGGAATGTAAATAATCACTTCTTAGAGAGTGAGAGATGGCACCACCGCTGGAAAAAATAGAAAATTTTAATATTTTTATTAATTTTGTTATGTGTTTTACTTTTTATGCATTATATTATATCAAGTAAAAATAGAAATTTTATTATTTAAAATAGAAATTTTATTATTTTTAATATTTTTTGCACGCATTACACTATCGCAAAAATAGAAAATTTCATATTTTTTATACTTTTTACGACGCACCACACCGTCAAAAAAAAAAAATGTTTTTTCAAAAAAAAAAAAAGACTATTAGCAACTGTATTTTTGTCGCCTCAAATAACATTTTTAGCGAGGGTAAAATAGGGCCATCGCAAAAAAGTGAAGAAATTTCAAACGTTATTAGCGATCGCATGATTGCCTCAAAAGCAAGTGCCGCCATCGCAAAACTCTTTTGTAACCCTGATTTGTAACCCCTCTCTTGTTGTCAAGAAAAATTCATTTTGCCGCTGCAAAAGTATTAGTGATGGCATTAGAGTATTAGCGACGGTATTTTACCGCAAGAAAAGTCAATTTTTTTGTATTGTCTTATATATTCATTATTCTCTCTTCAAAATTCATTTCATTTCCTAAATTTGTTTGAAATTCTTAACAAAAATCGAGACATCTCCTTTCCTCAACCAAAGATTGCCTCTACTTTATATGCCTAATTACATTAACTTACGTAATTTCTATTTGAAACTTGAGAGGAAAAAAATATGACACTCGTAACCCCTTTCAACATTTGATCTTCCGTATATAAAACACAATTTTGAGGAAAAAATTTAGAAAATTCAATGACAAGGTGCTCAGACATATATCATATATATGGAAAGATGATTTTAAAATAGGTAGCTTCCACTCAATTCCTTTCCGTAAATAGCCATAACTAGATTCAAAGGAACCTATTATATGAGGCATAAGCCTCGCCATTGGAGAAGTTTAAGCCCTGATTGGTACATTTTAGTCACAACAAACAAAATATCACATCCAACCCATAATCATTACATTCTTTTCTTACAAAAACCAAAAAGCCAAAAAGTCAAAAAAGCCCTTCCAAAACCAAGCTTTTTAGCCTAGGCTAAAATAGCCAAAAAGCCAAAAAGTCAAAAAGTCAACCCACTTCCCAAACGAAGGCACAATGTCATTTAATCATTTAATATGAAAAAAGTTGGTTAAATTACATTGATACCTCGAGATTTTTGTTTATCAGATTCTTGTTACATTTGAAAATTACATTTTCCTCCCCGATTTATAATCTCATTACAAATTGTCCCCCGCATTATCTTGCCCTTTTTCCTATCATTTCTTCTTTCTATTATTATAACTACATTCTATAACTTCCCATCATTAAATTTTACCTAAACATATTCTTATTCAGTAAGGATATACAAATATAAATTTTATATAAAATCTTCAAATACAATGATATAGTTTAATGGTGACATTTCACTTTAAAACAAAACACTCATAAACATAATTTATATTTACAACAATACCACTATCACACCATTTTTATAATATTTTTATATAAATTTTTATATATTGATATAATTTTTCATTTTTTTCCTACTTATTATATCTAGATTAGATCAATTTAATCTAGATATTTTAAAAGTATAATTTGTAAACAAATTTTTTTAAAAAAATTCATTCAATATAACACAATAAGATAATGTATTGAATTTTTTATTTATACATATATATATATATATATATATATATTTGTATTTGGTGAATTTAAAAACACAAAATATTATACCTCTTAAGTATATCTAGATTAAGTGTATCTAAAAAATAAAAAAATTACTTAAAATACTTAAAAAAATTCAGTAAAAATAAAAAAAATACAAAAAAACTTTTTTTTTTTTTTGTATGAGTTAAACCAAATAAGATGATTGTTATTTCTTTTTGAAATAATAGGAACAAAATATCTGTATTACTTTATTATTTTATATGTATAAACGTTAAGGGACAAATATATCATTTTAATCTCGACAAAGGATACGGGAATTTTTCAAATGTGAGGACAAAAGTTATATTAAAACAAAAATCCTCAAGAGATGTCAAGTAATTTATCCAAAAAAGTATTTGATAGAAGTTAAATTTGTTCTCGTGAAAACTCACGATCATAAATTAACTCAAGGGTAAATTATATTTTATCCTTTTATGTTTGATTTTTTTATTTTTTTTTCACTTTGTCCCTTTATATTTGTTTTTCTTAATTTTTACCCCTCAAAACTAACTTCGCGTTTTAAAATTAGATAGAAAATACCACAATAATTGTCACATTACGAAAAAAAAATATATTATTATATCCGAAGTTTAAGATTATGTTAGATGTATGAGTTATATATAATAAAATATTTTTATGCTAGGTAACTAACAATGTGTTACTTTTTGTCTATTTTTAATGGAAATTAACTCTTAGAAGCAAAGTAAAAAATTAAAATATGATGGACAAAATTGAAAAAAACAAACAAAACAAAACAAACAAACTTGAAAAATCAAAATGAAAAAATGGCTAAACATAAAGGGCCTTTGACTCAATGTTCTTCGAATCTTTTTCTAAACTCAAACCAGAGGTTTCCTATTATACTTAACATATTCAAACATCATGTCGCTTGAATAAAATTATAGATTAATCAAGTTCAATTTTCTTTTCATAAATTGAAAGAAAATGTCCACATAAATTGGCAAATGTCCACATAAATTGAATGTCAATTTTTCATCAAAATAGTGATCGATGTAATGACAAATAACAACATAGAAACAAAATGAAAGCTTAACAAACAAAATTGATAAAATTAAAATAGTGGATTTGATCAAAATCCCTTTATTATAAAAAACTTTAATACATTAGGATAAGTACAAAATATTTTTCTTGAAAAGTCCAATATATATCACTATTACTAAAAATATTAAACTTTTAAAAATAATATAACTTTTGGATCAAATGTCGATTTTAATAAAAATTAGTATTTCTAAAATCCAATTTTTATCAAGATCTATCAAATAAGATCTTATATTAACTATGAAATTTCTTAAATAAAAAAATTGTCATTAAATTGATGTAAAAAGTTTAAAATGTTATTTTATTTGATAATAATATATGTTCACAGTAAACATGTTATTATGGCAATATTGTCCAAGGAAAAGAACATATATTTTATTTTAATGATATTGCATTTGTCTTTTACTCAATTCATGCCAAGATTTTCCATAGAGAGTTTGGCTTGAATGAAAAATAAATTGGACCTGTTATTTTTACTAAATGAGGGTTCAATAGAAAGGTTTAAATTTTTCAATTCAAATTTTTTGAGGACTCTCAAGGAAATTTTTTCTAAAAATTAATGTGAGATAATGATGTAATTTACCCAAAATAAAGGTGAGAACCGGGCTTAGATCCAACACCTCACTAGCTTCCTAGCCTTCATGAAGTAAAAACCGATAGTGCGCCACTTCCTCAAGACATCGGATGTTTATCTTTTCATTTTTGAAAATGAAAAATAATTTCTTTTGAACTTATGTATAAGTCCTATTATGATTTTATAGCTGATCTTATGGCTCGCCTTCATTGTGTTCCTAGATTTGGGTTCCGTGATTGAATATTGTATCCATGTCTTGTTTTTCCCTTTGGACCCTTTTGTATTTGGAGTGTTAGAACTTGTTGAGCGAGTTTGGAGCAAAAGGTTGTTAGTTGGGTTGTATTTGCTGTTCTTATTTTGGCCTCTTCGCCGAAATGTAGGCTTCTGCACCTAGAAAGTGAGCTTTTGTAATTTGTCTTTGCTCGAGCTGAGAATTCAGGCCTCGTGTTTTCTTCCGCACTTTAACCTTTCCGAAAGATGAAGTTCTTTCACTTTGTTTTAGCCTTGTGTTAATTGTTTTATGCTCAAGCGGCTTCAAGGCCAGCGAGAAAAGTGCCAAGGCCTGCGGCGTAATCTCGGTTTGCATTGTGCGCCGAGTGATCTTTCAATTCTCGAGCGTAGTTCAATTTGTTGCGTCTCCGTCGCCGAGCTTAAGACCACGTGATATCGTGGGCTCACGTGAGAGATATTTTATATCACTTTTATCTTATTTTCCTAAGAACCCCTATCCCACC